>CM073132.1:34295865-35005865 GCA_037039145.1 Fundulus diaphanus | reverse complement strand
GCTGAAATTTTTGTTTTTTCCTATCATGCAAAATACCTTGAGCTAAGATCAGATGTGAACATCAGTTTTCCAAATTCTCGAGTGAATTTATGCCCCAAGTTGGACTGGGTCATTCTAACAAATAAAAATGCTTTGATCTGAGCAATTCCTTTGCAGATCTGACTGTATGTTGGGTATTTTCTTGCTGGAAGCTGAACCTCCTCTCAGGTCTCAAGTTTTTTCCAGCCTCTAACAAGGTTTGACCTGTTCATACATCCTTCTATCAGCTTTGATCAACATCACTGCCAAATTAAATGATGACTTTAATTTTGCCGCTCAGACGTGTTGACTGCATAACGAAAGGATGTCCTGTCAACACATTCTCCCACCTGATCTGGGGACTGCAGCAGAGCCACCACAGTTCCTACGGAGCCCATGGCTGCTTCTCTGATGAATGTTCTCTCTTCCCAGCCTGTCAGTAGGTTTGTAGATGCTTAACACTCTTTGCATGAGAGGAATGATGAAACTATGCTCTAGGAGGAGATGTTCAAAGCTTGCAATATTTGTTTTAACCTAACCCTGTTTAAAACATCTCTGCAACTTTACCCCTGACTTCTCTGCTGTGTTCCTAGCTCCTTAGGCCGCTTGTTCACTCATATTCTCAAACTAAACTCTGAGCCCTATTTACTAATTAGGTGACTTCTTAAAGGAGAAGTCCGGTCAAAATCAGAATTCAAACTGCTGAAAGTACTTTAAATATAAAACTACTACATACTGTGCAAAAAATTCTAAGTTTTTTTAATTAATAATAATTCTCATTTAATCATGTTTATGTGGAGGAATCCATCTTGGTCAAGAATAGTACTGTCACCTCCCATTTTTTGACGTCACTCGGCGGACCCGCTGTTGAGCAAGTTTCAACGCTCTGTTTGTCACGGCGCACTATTTTCCAAGATCAAACTCAGTCGGGTCCTACAGTATATATCTATACACGCGTGTGTGTGTGTGTGTGTGCGCGCTCCGCGCAGCACGGCTTTGCATCTAACAGACGGGGTTTCAGTTTCAGTTTGCAGCAGAGCGCGCGCACACACACACACACACACAGCGGAGGAGAGATCGCTGAAGTGACTTAAGTTAGCTGATTATTATAGTATAAGTATTAAAATATAAGAGCATTCCAGCACATGCTGGGCTGAGCACGGCTTTGCACCGGCGCTGCAGCTGAGCGCGCACACACACACACACACACACACACACACACACACAGCGGAGGAGAGAACGCTGAAGTGACTGTGTTGAAATAAGCAATGTTTTTTCCTCTTTTACCAGTTGTGTTGGAACATCCGATGGCCATGCACGTGGGCATTGCACGTGAGCAATAGCTCTTGGGAATGTCAGCAGTGAAGTCCTCTGGAAATCCGAAATAATTATTGATGATCGCAGCTGTGTAGAACGGCTCCTATTGACTTTGCATGGAAAGCGGAGAGAAATGCTGTCGCCGCTTCCGCTCTTCCACGTCGCAGGATGTGATGTCAAACGCCCCTTACTGCCCATATTTGGGCAGTCATGTCAGCCCCCATACACAGTGATTCAGACGACAATTTATGTTTTTATTTTCTTATTGATTAAAGATAAGTTCATTAAATAACCACAAATGTATTAGTTTTAGTTATAGCTAATGATACCCTGATTTTTCCTTGTTGACCGGACTTCCCCTTTAAGGCAATTAGGCTGGATTTTATACAATGCTGTCAGAGTGAAGGCAACTGGACACAAATGTAACCTACAAAATTTTCTATTATATATATATATATATATATATATATATATATATATATATATATATATATATATAGAGAGAGAGAGAGAGAGAGAGAGAGAGAGAGAGAGAGAGAGAGAGTGAGAGAGAGAGAGAGAGATAGATAGATAAACAAATTAATTGTAAAACATGTAACATTCTTCTTAAAATATGGTGTATTTTGCATTGCTGTATGAAATAAAATCTCAATTAAACTGAAGTTTGCAGATAAAACATGAAGAAATGTGAAAAAGATTGAAGGATGTGGAGGCTTCTGTAAGATACTGTACCAAGTGGTTGCAAAGGTTTTGCCTCACTCAGTAAGCTACACCTCTGGTGTCGTACCGAGATAAAGCTGATACAAACTCTCCAATTCCACTGTAACAGAAAATAAAGATCTAGCACATTTCCCTTTTTCATTCGTGTCAGCTAATTAAAACATGCCGATGTAGGCTACCTTCACAGGGCAGAATGAGGAGCACAATTGTGCTCTCACTGAATTCATGAGAACAGACGGGGAAAGAAGAGCCTCCCACAGCAGACTTCAATCTTTATCTGGAAACACAGCCCACTGATTTGTGAGAGCACAGACAAGTAGACGCTGCTAGTTATCACACGGCTAAAATGAATTGGAATTAATGGAGCCAGACCGATAAGAGAGTCTCCACAGCTCCCATAACAAAGTTACCTCCAGACACATTGTCCTTGACCGTTGTCGCTCCAGTCAAGACCCCCCTCACTGCTGCTGTGGGAGCCGAATGGCGACCGGAGGTGTGAATATACATACAAAGGGGTGAAACATTTTGAACATTTTAAATTGTGTATGTGTATGTGTATGTGTGTGTGTGTGTGTGTGGGGGGGGGGGAGAGAGAGAGAGAGAGAGAGAGAGAGAGAGAGAGAGAGAGAGAGAGAGAGAGAGAGAGAGAGAGAGAGAGAGAGAGAGAGAGAGAGAGATTTGACTTAACTTTTGGCTTAGTTTTTAATTTTTTCCCAGGTATAACCTCCGTGGTGAATTGATTAGAATGAACAGAGCAACAACTGCACTTTTTGGACAGCTATGCATTTCACAGTTCATTTGTTTTTGTTTATTGTGGAAATTTTACAAACATTTACAAAATATGAGCTATATATTAGGGAGAGTATAGAAGAAACAGATGGGGCATTAAACAAATTATTTAATATATGCAGCAAAACAACCCGAGTTTTCTCTGTTTTCCTAATTGACTTTAGGTCTTGACCGCTTACATAACTAATTCTGCAAATTTCTCCCGGGAAATGCATATTTCTCCAACCATTCATTGATACCTTGGTATTTACCCTGACAATAAATTCCTCTGTGAACTAATTTATTTTCGAGTCAATTGTGAGGTCATGCATCCCAGTCTAGCCAGGCTGGTTCACAACAAGATTATCTGACACACATTACCAGATCAATAACATGAAATAAATGGAAAATCAAGGTATTACTATGAACAAGTCAAGATACAGCAGCAGGGTCTGATTGTGGTTTCTCAGAGAGAAGAGCACATATTGTGCAGACAGCCTGGAAACATAAGCTCCACTTCGCTTTGCAAGGATTGTGCCAGAACTCAGTGGCCACAATGGTGTGACATTGGTCTCTCCGGCTGCTGAGATCATACAGGCACTAAAACATGTACTGCTGAAATCATAAATAGGCAAGGCCTACATATCCATGCATGTATTCATCTTATTTGCCAAACAAGGTATGAAAATATTGAATCTAGAAAACAAACAAAGAGACTGTCGATCCTGGGGGATGTAGCTCGCAATGCTAAATGCGCTAACAGCACTATCACCATCACCATCACATATTCTTGTGTTTTTTTTCTAAAGTGGTAAAACCCTAGTTTATTGATTTGTTTGCTATTGCTCACTTACTTATTTTATTATTTAATTACTAATAACCATTCTCGACAAAAAAGCTCTCTAAATATCTCCGCTTCCAAGTAATTTTGTTGCGCGATGTCGTGACTTTTCAGATAATTTTATTCATGTTTTATCCTGTTGAATTTAGTTTTTGCAGCTCCACAGTTAAAAATGTAGCTAATTTTGATTCTTATGATGCAATAACCAATATTGTGAACACATAGCTGAGGATACTGACATAGATCTGCAGCTGTATAACTAACCTGGAGATTTATTCGGTAGGTGGACATCATGAGTAGTGTGTCTACATGGCACTCACAAGTAGGATTTTCTGGGATTCCCAATGGTGACTAGATCAAGAAATGCCCCCTGAACTCACTTAGAAGCCCAGTTTAGTATTCAAAATGGCTGTCGTGAATTTAGAAAGCTACAGGTACAACATTTTGATTAGCACTCCTGATTGTTTGCTTCTCATTAAGCTTGTGGGCTATATCATTTCTATTTGTGAACATGTTCCTTTGTTATTTAAATGCAAAGGGGGAGGATGAAAACACTGTTAATTAGCATGACAACAATTACCTGATTTTTTTAAACTTGCAACTAGAACTGTCAGGTGTGAATTTATTCCCAGACCTTAGCTCAGCATTCTGAGACAAATCCAACCCAGTACGAAACTTCACTGAATCTTTAAGTGAAAGCACTCTGGATTGGTAGATATAGAAATCAGTTCATATTTAAATTCAGATTTTGAGAGGAAAACAACAGTCTCGGCAGCTTGTACACAGACGCCAAAAATGAAACAAGTGAAGTTGGCTCTTTGCGGAGGAAGGGAACCCAGGTTCAGAAAGTGAAAAGCCAGTCCAGAGATTAGTTCCAACCATTTGCGTTTTCAGCTCCACACTATAGATGGAGGTCCATCCGAATACCCTTATTGAGTAAGGACTCTTTAGCGAAAGCGGAATTGCGTCAGCGGTCGCCATGATAACTGCTGTCCGAATAGTGCAATCAGTAAGGAAGGAGGTTGGAAAAGTAGCCTGTATGCTTCCTCCAGCTGCTAGAGCTCGCGATGTCCCTTACTGGCACTAAGGAGCTATAAAGGAATCCCACAATCCTTTGCGTGACATGATGTATACGGACAGCCACCTCACAGAAATTAACAAAAATTTCTAGAAAGACTAAAGTTTTTAATTCAATTTTGGAAGGCTGTAGGCTCGGATTTGACTCGCATCATTCAAGTAAATTTCCTTGAATGATGCGAGTCAGAGTTAAAGGCTGTCCGAAACGGGCCAGCAGTCCGAAGCTCGTTTCCTTCCCACGAAAGAGTTCTTACTGTTGACCCCATGAAAGGTCAAGGAACAGAGTTTGGAGCAGGGGCATGGAGCTATAATTAAGGGTATTCGGTTGGAGCCAGGGACTATAATCAGCTGGTGAAGTGAACAGGATGAAAGAAAACCAGGCAGCATTTTCACTTTCCTGAAGCCTGATTCCCCACAAAAGGCATCGGTTAAGGTTTTTGCACTATTTTTTATTATTTCCATAAAGAGTATGAGAGATACAGCATATCTATAGCATCATGAAAACCTCCTGTTTAGCATTACATTAAACATCACTACTGATGTATAATGTAAAGAGCTCAGAGTCTCACAGAAGAAAAAGAAAAGAGTTTGAACATATTAATAAATCATGATCGATAGGTATTGCAATATCCAGCAGTCCTATTTTCACTTACTCACATGTCGTGCAGACCTAATCCTGTACACCAAGATCTCTGAGGTCAGCTGTCCAGCTACCTCCCTCTTTTCCAACCAGCCATTTGAGGTGGCTAGGTGATTATACTTTTTCCATGGCAAGGCCCAAATTATGGACCTAACTCCCTCTCCACATGCTCTCTGCCCTTAACATTAATTGCTTTAAATCTAGGTTAAACCCCGGTTTGTTTTCTTAAGGCCTTTTAGAAAATGTGTGCTCCATTTTATTTGATATTATTTAATTTTGATTTTATCTTGATGCTTTTCTTTTATTCATTGATTGCGTTATCTACTGATACATTCTCAAGCTTGTATCTGGTTGTTGTTGTTTTTTTTACAGTATATAGTGCTGTATAAGTGCAATGACTTAATTTGAGATAATTATAACTGGAACTACAACCCACAAAGACACTCTGGGGCGACCAGTTGGCAATTTTCCATAGCAGAAAGGATCAGATGGTGGGTGAGGGGCCGAGCGCGGCACATTTGGAACAATGATGTCATGGGTTTCTTGAGAGCTCCTGAAAGGGGGTCGCAACCCTGCGCCACAAGACTTGTGACACAAAAACAGCTGTTCACACAAACACAGTCGCTTTGTCTTTCCCAAGAATGCTGCTGAGAAAAATAAGCGAGAGGCTGCTGGGCCCATGAGGTGCAGGCCTCATCAGCAAAATACTACATAAGGAAAAACTTGCTTACCAAGAAACGTCTTTGTTTTGGAATCAGGTCAAACGGATGGTTTTATTCATCATCACTGATAATTAGAGTTTTACTATGTACAAAATGGAGGTAATGAATTTACAAATTATCCTTACTAGAATGTATTTAGAGGAACAGATACCTGCTTGATTACACTCTTATGTTAATCATACAAAGTTGAGATCATAAGGTTACATACACTAACGATGGGTTTAAATAGGACATTAATTTTGAGTATTTACTCAGCAGCAAACAGGCTTAAATTGGAGGCAATCGGACTTTCGTTCAGTTCTTTCTGAAAACGTTTCGACACCTATCCAGGAGTCTTTGTTAATTCTGGTGGCTCGTAACTGAGCAACCTGCAGTTGGTGCTCTGCTGTTTTAAAGGACGTGGAGGCCAATCCTCCTAGGCGCGTTCTAAGTCAGATGCAAATATGTACATCCGGCACATTAACTAAAATATTTCAATTGGTGATGAAGCTTTCATAAGGTTTTTCACTTAAGAAGTGAACTCGTTAACCTAACTTTGGTTATGATTCGCTGCAGCATATGGTTTTTTTTTGCCCGCATAAACTGGCAGTCAGCGCTCACTGGACTGATCGATTCTCAATTCAATGGGACGGTTCAGGGATAGTGTTGTAAATTAATAAACAAATTATTTCAGGTGTGAGATCAAGCCTCAATTATTTAAAATCAGATGCAAAAGTGACGTCACGTCTTCTAGTTAAAGACCGGGACAGGTTGTTTCAGACCCCTATATCCAGTTGGCTTGACTGCCATTATGGCATGTAATTTGGTTTGGATTAATTGTCAGTTGGGCATTTACAGATAGTCCAAACCTATAAATCCTGAACCTATCAGCCCCGTTTTTAATCTCCTTCTACTGGCTTTCTGTTTCCTTCCACATGGATTTCAAATCTCTGCTCTCAACATTGTAAATGGTTTAACCTCAACGTTATGCAAATTTAAGAAAGATGTACTGGTACATAAATTACAGCTTCTTCTTGAGTGTATGAGACAATATCCATAAAATGTCAAACTATAGCTCCCAAATGGTGGCTTTAAAAAATAAATAAATGTTTGTCCTTAAGTCATTCCACCCTGGGAAAAGAATATTTTGAATACATTATTTTCACACTACAAGCAGATGTAGAGCATATGCAAACCTCTTACCTGAGCTGTACATGCAGCAGAGAGAAACTGAAGTGTAGCGTAAACCCTCCGATTGTGTTCTCCTTTTCTCCTAAACCTGAGCACCAAACTGTAATATCACTTTGAGCTGGTAAGTGCAGACCTTTTGTAATTCAGGCTTTCCAATGAGTCACTGCGTTTAGCTTCCCCCTGCTGCTACAAAAGCATTCATCCTTTATTGAGTCATAACTGTGTTCTCCATTTTCCTCTGAATCTGTTTGATCCAATGGTTCATTGTTCTTTCAAGCATGGTGTTATTGAGCCACAAATTAACAAGTGGAATTTGGATCCTAGACAGCTTAGCTTAAATATCCCATGCCCATCTCCAACACCCCTTTTGTCAAAACGTCTTGAAAAAGTAGTGGCAGAACAGCTCATTTCTTTTAGGGAAACTCATGAGCTCTTTGAGAATTGTCCGGCTTTCGTAAGCTCCACTCCACAGAAACTGCTTGCCTCAAAGTTTCTAGTAACATTGCGATGTCAGCTGACTCTGGAGCATCCACTGTTTTGGTTCTCTTGGATCTTACATCTGCTTTTGACACTGCACATCACAGCATTTCGATCCCAGATGTAGTCGGTCAATCTAATGTGGCTATACAATGATTTAACTCTTGTCTTTCTGGTAAAACATTTGTCGTTTTTTTTTCCAAACCAGATCATGCCAAACTCTTGATAATTGTAATGACCTTTTTATGCGTTTGAATAAGAAAGATCTTAACCCTTTCCAATCAGTTCAGAATGCTGCAGCAAGGCTTCTAACCAACAAGCAAAAGAGACAGCACATTACTCCAGTTTTAATATATGTACATTGGCTACTGGTTTTAAATTAGAATTCATTTTAAAATTTGAGCCTTTACTTTTGGAGCCCTATGTTGTTAAGTCGTCGTGGATGTCTCTGACCTTCTAGAGCCCGACACGTCTTGGTTCCACAAACATCTTTTCAGGCTAGAGGGGATACATCCTTTGGAACGGTGGCCCCCAGAAGCTGTTTCAAGAAGCAGCTGAAGACTTATTTATTCAGACGGGCTTTTAACTAGTTTTATAGAAAGGTGTTACATAAATTATGTTTACTTACTTACTAAATCAACACACAAATTCACAATACACTTAGACGCCACAAAAAATATCCATTCAAGCTTGCAGTATGGGGACCCACATCCAGGAAATATCTTGTGGTTGGCAAACCAAGCTAATTCAGCCTCACTGGAAAATGTATAGGAAAGAGAACTGAAGCCCAAACACAGCTGAAACAGACTAATAATTGTTAGCTTTCCAAAATACTGAACGTTTTCCAAATATTTCTTCTGTTTTGGATTTCCTGTATTATATCTGTCCAAGTTGTTGGAGGGATAATCATTGCCAAAAGCATGAGGTCATCAGCTTGTGAGGACAAAAAAGCAATGCCTTTGAAACATGAATAAATGTGGTCAGTGTCTTAAAAACTGACACGACTCTACTTTTGTCATCATGGAGTTCAGCTTTTAAGGAAGTTGCAAATGTTAAGTGTGTCTGCTGAGACTGTCTCGCTTGCAGTCCACCATAACACTTTTCTATGAACAGCCGTGAAGACAAGGGAGTTGCATTGCAGATACAATGTTGTTAAAATGTGTATTTTAGGTCAAACAACAACACACCAAGCATTCTGTTGTAATGAAAGTCGAAAAAGGTGAAAATAAGTCCTTGTGAAGGTGTCATCTGATGGAGAAAGCTGCCTGAAAAGTTGTCAGGGTTTATCCAAAGGTCAGTTAAAGCATTTGGACAAATAGGTAAAAAAAACAAAAACAAAAAAACAACACAGGTCAATGTTTCCGCATAGTTTTCTGAGCTGAAAGCAGACAAGGAATGACTGAACAAAGATAGTCACAAAAGAGATGTTTGGGAAGATTCAGAGTTGGCTGAGAATAACTTCTGGAACTGAGTAGTTAGCACTCACAGGTTTATAAAGAAGTCCATTACAAAGCTGAGTAGCTGAACATGAGCCCCCACCATGAAAAGACCCCTGAAATCAAGCGTTTGCTCCGGTGGTTAAATATAGCAATAGAAAGGTGTGACAGTACTGACACCTAGGATAACATTATGAGGAAATCAAAGACGCTTTTAGCTTGCAGGGTCTCCATACAGATTACTGCTGCGACTCAAAAAAGCAACATGTTGATACAGGCTATTAAGTAGATGCCTGATATGCAACTACAGTGGGGAAAATAAATATCAGCTATGTCAACGTTTTCTCACTGCATATGTTTCTAATAACTATGGACATAAAATCCCCACCAGATGTCTGCAACAACCCAAGTAATCCACAAATACAAAGACATCAAAACAAACGAGTCCATAAATTAGTGGTAGTGTTGCTCCACCCTGGTCCTGATGGCGCACTGCCCTGCATGTTTTAGATGGTTCCCTGCTTCAGCACACCTGATTTCAACCGATTAACAGACTTTTGCTGGACTGCAATCATCTGAATCTGGTGCCGGAAGGCGGGAAAATGCCTAAAACATGCAGTGCATTGTGCCCTGAAGAGCAGGGTTGTAAAACAATGATAAAGCATGTGTAATGATGTAGGATGGCATAACGGAATAACCATCAAAGCCATTAAGGACATCTTTTTAAGAAAAGAAAAGAAAAAAATCATTGAAATCTGTCAGCACTTAGAAAGGAATCCTACTCCCTCTTAGTGGACATTAATATTAACGGGTTTAGACCACACACAATAATCTATATAAATGTGTCTCATCAAAACAATTTCATATGAAGCAACTTTTCACCATCATCTAGCCACGGCCAGGCTGTGCTTTACATCATTTCTAACGAAGGAGTAAAACGTGTACTCAAACAAGTTATCCAAGAACCACTCACAGAGAGCATTTGGAAAGTCTTAGCAGGTACAGTATTTCCATGAAAATTATAAAGAATGCAAACAACCTAAGGAGTTCAAATATAACCGCTGCACAGTACTCCACTGCTGAAGAAAAAGCATGTCAATAGTCATTCAAAGGTTGCAACAATGCATTCCCCGTCCCACACCAAACTTTCATGATTTGAAGAAGACAGTTCGTGTGAAACAAGGGGTGGAATTTACACCAGAGCAACGCATCCAACCGGTATTTCAACACAGGAGACATGTTTAAGTAGTCACTACAGAGAGACCTTTCTGTAGTGACTACTACAGTAAACTTCAGGAAGCATGTTCAATACATATTGCATGCTCATTCTTCTTTATTACATATAAATGTATTTATATCGCGTAGCAATGACAGCTTGTCAAGCATCAGTACATAGCGTAGGCATAACCCTTCAGAGCAATATAATCCCACACCTTGTGCTAAAACAAACAACAGTGCTGCGGGCACCTGGCCAGAGTTTCAGAGGGTAAACCACAAAGTTTCAAATATAACAGCTACAGTTAGTAAAACACCTCACTTTATTTACTGATTGATTTTTATATTGTCTGGTGGACTCTATATGCTGGTAGAAAAATAAAATAAAATAAATAAAAATCCCTTTCCCGTGTATGTAGCTTGTCTGCATTTATCTCTTCACCACCCTTAATTTCCATACTTGTAAAACCAGTTCAACCATCCACGTGTCCTGAAGTCAAACAAAATCACTCGTCAAACACAGCGTAGTCATGCATCGTGCAGCTTTCCACAATGTCCTCCTGTTGAGGATAGTTATTCATTTTTATGTAGTTAACCTTTATTTATACAGGTTGTCCCATTGTAATCCAAGATCTCATTTACAAGAGAGAACTGTTTTGTTAAAACAAAAACAACACAAAAAAGTTACTAACATAGCAACAATATCTTTAATTAAAACCTTAGAACCTTCGAAAAATAAAAAAAAGCTTATGACCTAAAAACAGCAGCAGGCTTTATAGGAAGATTTCGCTATTTTCCGCAAATAACTGTAAATAATTGCTGAGGAATCAATGTGGATAGTTTCAGATCCTGCTGTAGAGTTTACTCTCTTTTTAGAGTTAACAGGGCAGAGTAAGAAAACGCGTTTCATGTCCGGTTCTGATCGTACTAATGGTCACTGGACGAGCTAAAGATCCTGAGAGCAAAACCTGTGGCTGGATTGTCTAAGTGACGTGTCGGGGGATAAATAAGAACAGATTTGTAGAAGAAATATACTAATGCATGGGGCTACAGATTGATAATGGGGGATAGCTGACCTGAGAATATAAAATACAACGATGAGTGAGAGATTTACACATTCTTATGAACTGTAATGCTCCATGATAGACAGCATCTAATATGCTGAGTAGTGACAGGTGCATTGCTATAAACATCACAGTAAACTAACCGAGGCAGGGTGGTCGTTAATACAAGATGTTTCCTGGCACTGAATGAAAACCCAGATCTATTTCTGAAGAAAAACTCTAGAAAACAACTTTTCTGCCCACAGCAACAAAAGTATTCCTGCTAAATATGCTTTCTCCATTAAATGAGACACTCACCTGATTTGCGCTACTTTTCGTCCACGGTAATAAACATACAGAGACGGACTCAGAGAGGGTCGGCGGCAGGATTTCAGGAAAGGGGTTTGGGAGAGGGGAAGATGAAGACTCCTCTCCCTCTTTAACAGTCCTGAGGGATCATCAGCACAAACACAAATGGTAGAAGTGAGGAACAAACATCCTGAACAAGTGCAGAAAGTGAGGCCCAGGAGAGCTTGTATCAAAACTGTGTATATGTGGACATCAGTTATAAAAAGCAAATAGATAAAAGTTAAAAGAATAAAATATCCCAGTTGGCCTCTCTTTTCTTTTTCAAAGCACAAGCCAAGTTTTAAAACCCGAACACATTTGTACCCACATCTTTCTTAAAACAGGAAGTGAGTTCCTGTTATAAATGTTGATGCATCAGCTAGACTCTTAGTGCGGGATGGACTATTCTTGTACAAAGGAAACGGCCAGTTTTGATAATAAAACAAGTAGATGGGTAGCGAGACATCGAAGGCTAAAGTGAGTACAGAGCAGCTGTGTGAGAAACAGGGCCTAGATTCATCAAATTAAATACAGTGGATTTATTTTTTCCCTCCAGAAACATTGCTATCTATGCAACATACTTTCTGCCACAAGACAAGGAAACTACTCTTATGTAGTTCCTTGGCTTCAAGG
Organism: Fundulus diaphanus; assembly: GCA_037039145.1. Lineage (NCBI taxonomy): Eukaryota > Metazoa > Chordata > Actinopteri > Cyprinodontiformes > Fundulidae > Fundulus > Fundulus diaphanus. The sequence continues at coordinate 34,993,440 of CM073132.1, read as the reverse complement.
AAAAGGGTGGAGAGATGGAGCATAACTCACAGTTCCTGCATCAGCCATGACACAGGTCTCAATAGGGAGATTGACCTCCGGACCATCCACACAGCCGTGATCATTGATGCTGAAGGGATCTAGAGTTTCTTTAATAGGCAAATGTGCTGTTTAACGGGGTTCATATAAGACTAAACAGCAGCTATCTTGTTGGGCTTTAAGTCGATCAAAGTTTGTGTGCAAAAGATAGAAGAAATAGTAAATGCCCATTCGCTCTATCACCATGGCTGGCTTCACTCACAATCATTACCTCATCATCCAGGAGAGTTTGCACATTGGGCAGTTCGAAAGCAATATGGTATTTTTCCAAAAAATGTCGATGCTACTACCCCACTGACATCTGCCCTGACTTGTTCATCTTCACTAGAAAAATTACCAATGAAGTGTTCCTCATTATGTGCTCTCATTCAAACTAGAGCCTTCACAATCGCCGATTGCTTCCATTTTTCTGACAGTGTTATATATATATATATATATATATATATATATATATATATATATATATATATGGGGTGCTCAAAGATCTGTTAGTGATAGAGTTTTCACTAAACTCTATGACTGCCCATTTTTGCCTGCAAGTCAGTGCACGCAGTGACATCCTGATTCTGCGGCTGCTGCTTTTGCAGATGATAGGAATGGAGGAGGCGATAAACGTGCTTCTCTTTAACCCCTCCTGCTCTCAACTACCTGTTGACACACTCATTCACCAACAAACTTTAGATAAGAGCACAAAAGAAAAGCCCCTGGCTGCTCCACTGTAGAATAAATGCCATGCTTTCACACTTGGAAGATCTGACAGAAGTGAAGTATTGTATTTTACGAAGAAAATACTATAAGTAAAGGTTTTGGGTTTTTTTTGTAACTAAAGCTCCATAGAGAATGCTTTATTATATTATTACTAAAGTTTGTCAGTGACAGGAATGATGGTTTACCTTAATTTAAAAACTAAAAACTCAACCAACGGGTGTTCAGCATATTGCTTAGCAACTGCAGCTCTTTTGCTAGCTCCTACAAATGCAATGCTGCTCTGTTTAAATATAGAAACATTATAAAATATGCTGCAAAAAAAAAACTTATTTTAGCTAGATGTATTTGTCATGATGCATTTCTGCGAGCACATTTTGTAGGCCAGTAGCAGTTTATGTAAGTAAAAGTAAGCCATACCTGCTCCCCTTGCAAAACTTAGTCCTGGTCCTCTGTGCATTTGGTGTTAGTGAAGGATCTTCCAGTGGGATGATTGCTGGGCTGGGGAAGACACTCACATTACCCTTGCCACTCTGAAAAATATCTGCTTTCTGTCCAAGTCCTCCAGAAGTGTGTATTTTGTCCAGTGTCTTATTCATAGCACTCGTGTGGGTTGGCTAAATCCAAGGCATCATCTGAAGCAAACAGGAGAGACGAGCTGTTGGGAGAGAGTGTGCCCAGTTGGAGCAGGCTGCCTGGTGGGGCTCTTCTGCTTGCAGCTCAACAGCGCACACACACACACACACACACACACACACACATACACAGAAATACACACAAGTTTCTGTGGCTCATCTGCTGCCCACAGGGCTGGCCCAGTGGGGCAAACCGATCCCTCCTACCCCAACACGATCCACCACAATGAAGATGTTTTTTAACAGAATACATTTGTCAAACTGTCTTTCTTTGCATTAAGTTGACGGTTTTTTTTTTTTTGGTTTTTTTTTGCTTTATTCTTCATGATTTGGCTTTGAGATCCATTTGCCAACTGATTGTCAGGGCATGTGGACACAAAGACTTTTCAAACAAAGGGGCTAGTAATGACTTCAGGACGGCTATAAAACTAACTGTTCTTTTTTAATGGACTTTGGACAGGGTATACACTTTAAAGTTACTCCGCTGTAGAAGGCCTGCGGTTGTAAAGAGTAGCTAATCCAGCAGACTGGTTCCATTGCAGGCTGTGTCACTCAGTGACAGGCTCCACGTGGGGGATGGTTGGGATGATAACATCGTCCTGAAAGGTAATGTGTAACAGACCCTGACCGGGGGAGATTCAGACCAGCCAACAGCAAAGGGTTAAAACAATAACTTTCTACATTAAGCAAAGCAAAGCCCACAATAGTTGTTCAATAATAGCTATGAATAAAATCAAAGCCTTAAAGAGAATAGATATAAATGCAAAAAGAGAAACACTTGATTGGACTCATTCGTGCAACAAAGCCTGTCTTTGGTTCTGCAGGAATACTTTGAATACATATAGCCCAACAATAACCCGTCTCTTACATCGTGTTTTCAATTACTATAAATGCTTTAACAATGACTCATTTGTAAAGTGACCTTGAGTGTTTTGAAAGGAGCTTCTAAATAAAATGTATTTTTAATGATCCAAAATCCTAGATTTCTCTTTAGTACAGTTGCCAAACTTACACAGAGTCATAGCTCCGTTGATCCATCCATTCCCTTAGCTCTTAGCAGTAATTATTTTATGGGATTCTTCATAAATAAAATTGATTCCATTAAAAATAAAATAATTGGCATCCTCCCAACCATGATTACCTCGTCCTCAGTAAGTGAGGCAGCGTTGGAGGAATCTTTAGAAACTGCGCTGTGTCTGAACTGTCTAGAAGCAGTAGAGCTTTCTGAGCTATCTAAAACATTAGCTTCATCTAAACCTTCTACCTGTATGTTAGACCCAATCCCAACCAAGTTGTTTAAGGAGATATTCCCTTTGATTAGTGGTCCTATTTTAGACATGATTAATCTATCCTTAGTAAATGGATATGTACCACAGGCTTTTAAAGTAGCTGTTATTAAACCTTTACTTAAGAAACCATCTCTTGATCAAGATGAGTTAGTAAATTACAGACCTATATCTAATCTTCTTTTCTTATCTAAAATTCTCGAGAAAGTAGTTGCTAATCAACTTTGTGAACATTTACAAAGTAATGACCTACTTGAGGAGTTTCAGTCAGGCTTCAGAGCTCATCATAGCACTGAAACGGCTCTGGTGAAGGTCACTAATGATATTCTCATGGCCTCAGATAATAGACTTGTGTCTGTACTTGTCCTGTTAGATCTCAGTGCTGCATTTGATACAGTTGATCACAATATTCTCCTACAAAGACTTGAGCATACTGTAGGGATTAAGGGGAAAGCATTAGGCTGGTTTAAATCTTATCTGTCGGACAGATTCCAGTTTTTTCATGTTAATAATAAATCTTCTTCAAGATCTAGGGTCACTTGTGGAGTACCACAGGGTTCAGTCCTTGGACCAATTCTCTTTACTATATATATGCTTCCGATTGGCAAAATTATCAGACAGCATGGGATTAATTTCCACTGTTATGCTGATGACACTCAGCTATATTTATCCATAAATCCTGATGAATCCAATCAATTACTTCGACTGCAGTCATGTCTTGATGACATCAAAAGCTGGATGACTTTAAATTTCCTGCACTTAAATTCTGACAAGACAGAAGTTATAATCTTTGGACCAGAGTCCTCAAAAAATAAACTTCTTAATCATTCACTGAATCTGGATGGCATTAACTTGGTCTCTGGTAGTAAAGTAAAAAATCTTGGTGTTATTTTCGACCAAGACATGTCATTTAAATCCCATATTAAACAGGTTTCCAGAGTTTCCTTTTTTCACCTCCGGAATATCGCCAAAATTAGAAACATTCTGTCCAGGGGTGATGCTGAAAAACTAGTCCATGCATTTGTTACTTCAAGGCTGGACTATTGTAATTCTTTACTATCAGGAAGTCCACAAAATGCAGTTCAAAGTCTTCAGCTGATCCAAAATGCTGCAGCGAGAGTTCTGATGAAAATCAACAAGAGGGATCATATTTCTCCAATTTTAGCTTCCCTTCATTGGCTTCCTGTTAAATCAAGAATAGAATTTAAAATTTTTCTTCTAACGTATAAAGCCCTTAATAATCAAGCTCCATCATATATCAGAGCTCTGATTACCCCGTATGTTCCTAACAGAGCACTTCGCTCTCAGACTGCAGGTCTGCTGGTGGTTCCTAGAGTCTCTAAAAGTAGAATGGGAGGCAGATCCTTTAGCTATCAGGCTCCTCTCCTGTGGAACCAACTCCCAGTTTTGGTCCGTGAGGCAGACACCCTGTCTACTTTTAAGACTAATCTTAAAACTTACCTTTTTGACAAAGCTTATAGTTAGAGTGGCTCATGTTACCCTGAGCTACCTCTATAGTTATGCTGCTATAGGCTTAGGCTACTGGAGGACATCAGGGCCTATTTTTCTCACTCTACTGATTTCTACTGTTCTCCAGTCTACTGTTCTCCAGATTTGCATTGCATTACATTGAAATGACTGTTGTCATTTCAGCTTTTAACTTTTTGTTCTCTCTCTTTTTTCTTCATAGTAGGTACACCTGGTCTGACGTTCTGTTGACTGTGAAATCATTCAGGGAGGACAGATCACCGACTATTACCATCTAATGTAGAAGAGATTACTAGATCAATGTGTGCTTCTGTGCTTTTTGTCTGTCTTGTTGTGTCTCTGCTCTGTCTTCTGTAACCCCCAGTCGGTCGAGGCAGATGACCGTTCATACTGAGCCCGGTTCTGCTAGAGGTTTTTCCTTCCCGCTAACGGGTGTTTTTTCTTTCCACTGTCGCTTCATGCTTGCTCAGTATGAGTGATTGCAGCAAAGCCATGTACAATGCAGACGACTCTCCCTGTGGCTCTACGCTTCTCCAGGAGTGAATGCTGCTTGTCGGGACTTTGATGCAATCAACTGGTTTCCTTATATAGGAACATTTTTTGACCAATCTGTATAATATGATTGAACCTAACTTGTAAAGTGCCTTCAGATGACATGTTTCATGAATTGGCGCTATATAAATAAATTGAATTGAAATAAATTGAATTGAAAAGGTGTTCAAACAGAATCGGAAACTATGTTTAAAAGCTCATTTGTAGATATTCTCTTTAGTAAAATGTTTTTGGGACAGTTGTTTAGAATGCATTCATCTGTATTCGACTTCTATAGATATATATGCTGCCGTTATGACTCCCAAACGGAGTCATAAGTCCAAGAACAACTACGTCAACCCCTAAATTCAAAGAAACTTGAACATATACATTTCAGTCTCTCTCTTTATTGTTTTTAGCAAATAGGATGTTATACAATTGAATAAGAGTCTATCTGTAATCATTTGCTTTAAAAAAAAAATCAAAATGGGCAAATATGCAAAAAGGCAGTTTTAAAAGGTCTAATATAATGCAAAAAAAGAAGAAGTTCCTATTAAGTTTAAAACATATTGATTTAGTTCAGAAATCTGTATTTGGTGCTTTAGCATTAATTGTTAGTCATTAAACAACCTTTAAGCCGGTATTAAACATATTTTTCATGTAGTCCCCATTTCTGCATGAAAAATGTAGCTTGTTTTTATTGGTCTGATGCAATATTCTAACCTTAAATGCTGAGGGTTTTTTTAGCTGGAGGCAGGGGTATCATAATTAACAGAAACAAAGGCTTTAAAACAATCAGTCTGTGTTAATCTATATGTTTTTCCCTTTGTTAAACGAGTTACTGAAATAAATTACCTTTTTAATAATATCCTAATTTATTGAATACGACTCTATACCCAGTCAAGATTAAAAACTGGAGTTCAAGTAAAATCGTCAGAGTCTGTAATAATGATGTTATTGCACCTAGTGTCTAAATGTCAGCATATTTTATTTGCAGCTAAAATAATTGAACAAAAAATATCACATCCAGCTTTCTGCGTGAAACAGTAGGGCTCAATCAATTTAGACATGATTCTATTTTTCCGACCAACAAAAACAATATTAATCTTAGAAGTTTTTATGCCAGTGTTTCCATTTTCTTATGACAGAATGAAGATCCTGAAATAGATTTTACATATTGTTTGATTAAAGGAAAAGACAACTTTGTCCATGCTACCCTGTTTTTCTTGCTGTCATGGATATGCCACACATACAGCCCAGTTTTTTTTTCGAAAAGATTTAATTCTATTACGCCTATTTTGTTGTTATTGTGCACCAACTACACACAATTGTTCAAACGGAAAATGTTCTTTCAGACAATCATTATTGCACTTGACAAATATACTGGTCAAATATGAGGCTTTGATTACTCTCCAAGTTTGGAAAGAATGTATTTGTTGCACTTGCAGAAACAAACGTATGGGTAAACTTGCAATGCATGTAAAGGGTATTAAAAAATGCGGTCTAAATAAAATACATTTTTAGCACCATTTCTGTGGTCACTTGGAGCTAAAGTAGTAAAAAATTCAAATAACTGACTAGCCCAGCAAAGTGGCAGATCTAAAAAGACAATTTACTAAAATAAAAAAATAAAAACTTCAACTGCTACAATATGGAATTGTTTTCTTCCCTCCATTGACCATTTATTGTTACTTCTGGCTCTTGTTCTCAACTAAGCTTTTTGATTTTGGTGGCCTGTTCAAGACTTTAAAAAAGTAATAAAAATGTAATATGATAAAAAAAATCATGTTTTCTTCCTTGCAGCAACTAAAGTTCTGAAAATGTGTTGCATAAATCCGATTTTTATTGCTATGCTGAAACCGTAGTGCACTAAAGTTTTCCACTATGTTGACGGACACATGCTTGATGATATCCTGATAATCTACCTACAGATAAAACAGTCTCAGAACAAATAAATTACCAGACAACTTTTAAACCAATTAGCCAAAAGAAGCTGGAGCACCCTCGTTTTCCTCCAGGATTGCCGGCTTTGAATTTGACTTTTAAAGTCAAATCAACTTTCAGAAGTCACCAGCAAAACATGTAGCCAAGTACCAAGCACACTCTTTACTTTGATAAACCAATTAAAATTAAAATCTTTTACCTTTATGCTCCTTTAAGGGAGGTTTGAGTTCAAGTCTCATGCGTTGCATTGCTGTGGCGGTGAGAACCGACACTGGGTTCACCCCACAGCAACATGCTCTTGGCTCACCAGGATCCAGTTTTACCTGTTGTAAACGAACGCCTTTATTCTGTAGGATCTAATTTCAGCAGCCTTGTGCAGGGAAGCAATGATGACAATAAAGACCATTGGCTTGATAAAAGCTTTAATCATAGCAACATTCACCAAACAAGAACAAGTGTACACAGCAGTGCTCTCCTGCATCCACTGGAATGGAAAGGCTAAGACTTAAATATGAAAACATTTACTGAAGGTTAGACCTGATCTGCCCTACACATCCAGTATTATTTAGATAATATACTTTCTTACTAAATCCAATAATATTATCGCTCTGGGAATCACTAATAATTTATAGGATTATTATTTACCATCACTGATCATGATCGATCCCAACTTTTCGCATTGAATGCATAAAAGTCGTCACATAAAAAGAAGCCATCAATAGTCAAAACTAATAATATTGTGATAACAAAAATCATTAAAATTCAAAGTTTTAAAGTAGGCTGGGGAAGACCACGGGAACGGGTTTTACAGAGGACAGCTTCTTCTCTCACGCCACAGGATGAAGGCCCCTGGAGGAATAAAAGCACACAAGATGAACTCTTTTAAAAAAAAAAAAAAAGAAAAAAGAAAAAAAGAAAACCAGCGCATCATGCTGGTGTTGTGGAAACAAATGTGATCTTGTCCGGTGCTGGATTTTACTTACCGTGAAGAATAAGCTGTCAGGGGAGTCACAGCGCTGCTACAGTCCCGACTCTTTTGCCGTCTGAGAAACTTCCTCACCCTGCTGGACAGAGAGAATAAGCAGCTCATGTCAGATGGCAGGCCGATTCAAGTCACCACGCCAGTTAAAACATTTCTATTATATAGAACATATCCTTTTATACAAGAAAAACATTCCAGTGAATTTGAAACAGAGGGGGAAAACAGAACATAAGGATCAGTTTTATCAAAATCTTCCCTACAGAGAGCCCTTCCACGGTCACCTATAGTTAGCCATGTGGTGCCCTGTAAAAGTATTCACATCCCCTTTGAACTTTAGTTCTGTCATATTACAACCACATAATTAGAGGCAGGTGCACCAACCCCGCTGATCCAATACTTGGTAGAGGCACCTTTCACCGTAGCCAGAGCGGCACCAGGTTTGCACATCTACAGACCGGCATCTTTGCCCAGCCTTCCCTGCAGCGTAACCCAAGTTCAAGCAGATTGGATGGATAACATCTGGAGAGGAACTTTCACGTCTTGCTGATGATTCTCAATAAAGTGGCAGATCTAAAAGACAGATTCAGGTCTGAACATCAGCGTGATGCTGCCACCACTACGTTTTACTGTGGGAATGGGGTGTTCAGGACGATGTGCAGGGTCAGTCTTCCTTTCCACCACACATGGCATTTTGCATGTTTGATAAAAAGTCTAATTTTACCAAAGCACTTTCACATGAATTCCTGTCTGTGGTAAGCTGCAACAGGGACGTCTGATGGATTTATTTCAAAGACTGCTACTTTTCCCTCAAGGTCAAGTTTGGGGAGTGCCGACAATCTGTTGTCCCGTCAACACAGTCTCCTATCGGAGCTGTAGATCTCTACAGCTCCGCTAATTATGCAACTCTGAAGGCAATTAGTTGCACTGCATTTTATCTAAGGGTGTCACAGTATAAAAAAGGGGCCAAATACAGATGCCCACCACATTTGTCAGAACTTTTTCCATTTTTATTCCCCCCTCATGTACACAAACAACTAATGTCTTTCACTTCAAAAGTATACTCTACATTGTGTCGATTTATTACATTAAATCCAGCCAAAACAAGCTGAAGTTTGTGGCATCAAGGTAAAAACATGTAAAGGGGTTGTGAATGGTTTTGAAAGGCACAACATTTCGACTCCACGTTTCAGGACCAACCTTGAGTTCAGATAAGCCCTTTGACTGGGTGGCTGGAGAGGGGCTTGTAATCGGAGAAACGGGCGGCGACACCGAGGAGGGAGGTGATCTTGATCCGTGGGACAGAGACTGGGTTCTTTTCACAGCTGAGGACACAGCCTGGGCAAAGCGGGATGGCTTCGGAGGAGAAAAGGGTCTAGGAGCTGCAAAGCTCCTTAATTTTACCAAGCTCATCCCAGCACCTGACTGTCGGGGCGGCAGACTGCTTTGCCTCATCAGTCCCATGGAGGGCAGATTGTTGTTATCCTGTTTCTTACTAAACTGAACGCCAGCGACCTCTGCCGTCTCCTCTTGACACTGTGCGGGAGGTAAAGGAGGAGGAGGAAGAGGAAGAGAGGGCAGGACTGCGTGATCTGGACTCCCTTGAGTCTCCTTGAGGCCAGAGGCAGGACTGGCACCAAGATTTTTCTCAGCAGCTGAAGTTACGTAATATCCAGGTGTTTTTTTGTGCTGTCCCAAGCGGAAAGAAGCTGGCTTAGGTTTAGTTGCGGGTGGAATTTTCATCTCCTTGACCTCTGCTGCTGAACCTGCTTGAGACGCTCCATTAGCAGAGGGGGAGAGCTTGTCTGTGCTCTGTACAGTCGTCAGTGGCGAGAGAGGAGGTGGCTCAGGTATACTTCCGTTTACAGTGTGTTGCATTGTAGTAGTACTCAAAGTAGTAGTGGTATTAGTTGTGCGAGACAGTGAGTCATCCCTGGTTAAGTTAGAATTTAGCTCAGTTTTCTCTTTCAAAGCCTCAGTCTGTCCCTGGTCCTCCTTCAAACCGGGAGAACCAGAACCAAGTTCCTCTCCTGGAGCTTCTGGCGGCGCCTCCAGTGTCAGTGCAACTTCAAAGTATCTGAGTTTCTCAAGAGATTTCTGAGGCACAATCTTGTAGGTCGTCATCCCGACTTTGGGGATGTAGTCCCTGGTCAGCTCATTCGAAGGCTTCGGCTTTAGCTCAGGGTCCGCTGCATGCACAGGCTGCGCTTTCTGCGAGGCTGGCACGCTTGGCTTTGAGTCTTGGCACGGTGAGGTTGATGTAGCGTGGAGGGAGGCACAATCAGGCTTAGGGGGTTCCAGTTCCTCCGTTGAAGTGGACATATCTTTCTTCTCTGCTGGCCCCAAGGCGGCTGAATCCACCGATAAAGGAACTTTGTCTACATCTTGCTGTGGAGGCACAGAGAGTCCTTTGGAATCTGTTTGCACTGGCACGTCTGCTCCAGCAGGACACGGCGCACTGGCGGTCACTGAACTCGCCGACTCGTCACACGGTTTTCTTAGGGGCTCCGTTTGTGCGTCACAGGAGGCCTGAACTTCTGCATCCTTCTTTACAGGAGCAGGGAGGTTGCTCCCACTGCTGTCGGCTTTAGTCCCTTCGCTGATAGGCTCTGGCTGAACATCTTCAACCTGAACTTCTACGCTGTCTGTAGAATAAGAAACAGACCATGTCATATGAAATGGACAGAAGGAAAAGACTTGCAACAGAGATATAGATCTTTCATTTCAGTAGCACAACCTCACATCCTTTTAAAAAATAAACAGCCTTTAATGACATTTATTCATGGGATTCATACTCAAGAAATGTTTTAACACAAGCCACTGGTGCTGCAGGCGTTTGTACCCCTCCTGACAACATTGTTTTAAAACCCCTTTTTCAGCCCTTATTCTAAGTCACATGGTCTTTGCACAATACCTTTACATAGCCACTTTTACCCATATTTTTATTTGAAAATGTTGTCAGGGGCACTGAAATAAAAAAATAATAATAATAATAGACCCACGGAATCACAGAGCCTCCACCATACTTAATAGTACAAACGGGGTATTTGTGGTTCAAACCCACCAGGAGTGTTTGTTGTCGAAAAGATCAATCACATCTTACAGCGATTTCAATTTAATCCCACCTAGGGTTGAGTGAGTAAACTGCAAACATTTTCATCTGTGACTTAATTTTTTTTTTTTTTCCCCTTTCACCTTTTTCCTATACAAAAATAAACTGGTCTGCAGATAGAGTAATCATATTCACAGGGAACCCAAGATGACACTTTTTGCTGCAGTTTTCCCCAAGGCTGAGCTTTACCACCCTGTTTCCTTTGCCCTGTGGGCAGCGTATGAGCCACCAACCAGGTTGGGGGCTAAAAGAAATGGGCCACTGTAGCTTTAGTTATACCCCAAGGAAAGATGAAGTTAATTAACTTCTGAATGAATTACAAGTCAGAAGTATGTGGAAACTCCTAAGCTATTAAAAAGGAAAAAGTAAAAACAAACGCATGAGCTACATTAGGACCACAAATAACTTTGCCACAAGGTTTATAAACAACACATTTTAAGCATTTAACGCCACTAGATAAATGTACTCAACCTTTGGATTTTTTTGCAGCTTAAGATAATGCTACCACAAATAGAAGATTTAAAAGCTTTTAAACATGTCGATCAAGTAGCTAAAATAAATAAGTCCAGCATTCTACAAGGTAAGTTCAGCTGTGATTTTAGGAAGTGCTTACTAGCGACAGTGGGTTCAGATGAGTCTGACTCGTCACGTTTCTTAATACCCTGAGCTGCAGAACCATTCACAAAGCCGTCCACTCGTCTGGAAAAACAAAAATAAGGTAAACAGTTGTAAATCCTAAGGAAGAAAAACATAGCACAGACTCAATAGCGTCACAAGAGTTCGTACTTGCCATCTGAGGATAGATCAAGACACTGATCTTCCCCACCAGCCTCCACTGTGCTCCTACTCTCAGCACCTGGGGACGGTGAGTGGAGTGAGGATTCAGGAGAAACGTTGAGGCTGCTATTCTCCCCCTGGGTATCAGTAGTGACTGAGGACATTACAGACCCAGCCGCCTCCTCGTGCTCTGTGATCTCCTGAAGCACTGTTGAAACTGCAGTTGCAGTAAAAGAAAATTTACAAATTAAGAAATTAAGTCATTGTTATTTGAAATTTCCATCAGTCTTCAAGAAACCTTTTAGTTTCTCCAGCATTCTTCTTCTGAGTAAAAAGTAATAAACATTTTATTGTCCCCAGCCACAGAGTCAACTTCAAGCTGATAAAACCTGTGGAGGAAGCTAAACATCAGGGTGATGGCACAGAGGCTTTCCAACCCCTGAGACCTGAGTACATCAAGGATAGCTTGTCAAAAATAATTAAAAACTATGTGGAAACGTGCAAAACTGGTCAATTATAAGTAGTGTTTGCTTGCTGCAAGGTAAAAAAAAAAAAAAAAAAAAAAACGCACATTCTCCACCAGTCATTGATAAGGGTATAAACTATTTGACTTACCATTTTGAATATAAAATGGAAAGATCTTAGAAAATTGCTACTCCTTCCCTTTTTTCATTTCTTATCGGAATAGAAATTGTAAGACCAAATTAATGACAAGTTTTGGCTCAACATGTATATAAAGTGTACATTTGTGGTGTCTCCTTGCTAAGCAACACAGTTGAAATTCAGCAGTATGTTATCCCTTATAACCGATTAATGCATCTCTTATGTTATTTGTCTTGTTTTGTCTAGTTTACATAGTTTGCATGTCTTCTGTGTCTGCAGTTGTTTTACTGCAGGTCTGTCCATCTGCGTTTACCCTCAGTGGAGCACTTTGTGTTACACTTGGTTGTATAAAAAAAAAGTGCTGCACAAAGCACATTTTACTGATAAACAGCATTATTGATGCACATTATGCATTTTTGGCCTTCCATAACCATCATGTATTAATGAAAAATCCCTAAACGTGTTTATTATTGCTGCTTCTGTTAATTATTTTCCTGCCATGTTATTGGCTTTTTGCATGACTACCTGATGCCTTTATGTCAAAGCTATGGTCAATACATGTTGATTATTGCATGCACTGTATGCATTACAGGTCATGATCTCTAGCATGTCTACAGCTGAAGTCAGCAACTTTGCACAGGACCCTCTTGGGACAGTAAGGAATGTATTAATATACATCTTAAAAAAAAAAAAAACAGTCATGTACTGCTTTAAAAACATCCTGCTCAGCTCAAATGAATACTATTTAGGGATTCCCGGGGCAGCAGTTAAACGATCAACAAGATTTTAGGCTTAAACAGAGCCTTTGATCTTCTAACGAGAGTCCCCAAAAGGCTAGAGAGAAAGAGAGAGAGCGAGAGAGAGCGAGCGAGAAAAAAGGATCCTTCACTACATTTAGTGTTAAAAATATCAGTGATAGAAATTTCAGGGGAAAGTTACCTTTTTAATATAGACCATAGTCAAACAAAAGTGTTTCTTTTATTAATAATTATGCATGTTTGCATGAAAAGAATAGAGTATGAGAGAAATAGGGGAACAAAAGGCATTTCAATAAAAGAAAATTACAGAAAACAGGAAGAAGGAAAAAAAGACAAATGGTGACACTTTTAGGGACGCATAATACATTTGGCTTTTACAAGTTGATGCAGAACATAATTGTTTTATAACTGAAATGATTTCACAAAACCTAAACAAGTTTAGATTAGTGCAGAAGTATCACTAGGTGAAGTTTTTTTTTTTTTTTTTCCGCAAAGTGTGGATAAAAACTGTTAATTTGGATTATTAGCATAGTATGGAAAAGTGAAGCAGCATGCTTCAACAAAAAACAGCCAAAAGTACACCTTATAAAAATAAAAATGGGGTTGCGTTAAAGTAATCTACTTGTTCCCACCACAGAGAAAGTTACTCTAGTCTCCAACTAAAAGAGAAACAAAAAACAAACAAAAATGCCTGTTCTTAGGAAAATGCCTTCAGTACAAAAATATTTTGAAATCCTTTCGGGTTTTTGATTCATATTGGTGCGTATACAGGACGGGTGGTGTTTCCTCTAACCGGACAATCGGGCACACACACACAATCACAGGAAAGTATGTTCAGAAGAAGGTAAATTTATAGCACCCAAAGAACAAATATGGACGACTTTAACATCCACAAAATGTGAAAAACAAGCTTCAAAAGAAGGGGATGTTATCTATTAGATTAAGAGAAAATGAAACACCCAAAATAAATACATTAAATAAAAAGGGAACTCAAGAGCAAACAAAAACAGAACAGCAAAACACATTTCCCCCCCCCCCCCCCCCCATTTACAAAGCAGGGGAGGAAAAAGAAAGTCTATACAATAAAAATTTAACCCAGTTAGATTAATAATTGGCCATACCCTAAATCTCCCAGTGTAGTTCCCAGGAATTTGTTTAAAAAAATGTGCAACACGGTAACAACCACTAGGGGGCGTAAAAGCCAAAGAAATGTAAAGCTTGTTTTAAGAGTCCAAACAGAAGCTTTTTTTAAACACCAACCTAAATGATTTTAAAAAAGGATCATTTATAAATGCATGCATACAAAAACAAAAAACAAAAAAACAATCAATATCTCAAAACTTAAACGTGCAAATAAGAGCCAGACCTTGTAGATGTTCCTCTTCTGATGCAGTTTTTTGGACAATAGGGCTTGGAGATGTTGGAGGTGGAGGAGCCTTGCGTTTGGTGCGCCTCAGTGTAGATTCTGCTGAGGACCCACAACTTACAGGACTCCTCTGCAGGAATATTTAAAAACAGAATCAATGTTTACTCAATGCATGGTGACCCAGAAAGAAGAAGAAAAAAAAAAAAAATCACGTTAAACTAGTATATCCAAGTGTTCAAAGCTTTGTTAGCACCAGAGCTTAAATCTCACATTTACAATCCACTCACCTGAATCCCATCAAGTTGGGTGGTAGGTTCAGAGTTGATCCTCTGGCGGGTGGCAAGGTCAGAGTGACCGCTCTGAGACACAAGGATTGGGGGTTGGGGCGCACGTCTCTTCTTTGGCACATCGGAGAAGTTGGGAGAGCCAATCGGAGACGAGTTTGAACACGGTAAGGCCATGCTGAGCGGTCGGGGCTTGCTGACAAGCACGGGAGAAGCTGGGGCACTCGCTGTTGTTGGCTTTAAAGAGCAAACATCCAATCAGAATGTGATAAGAGACCCGTTTCCAAACAGCAAGTGACCATTGACCAGTGGCAAACTACTGTAAAGCAAAAAAAATATAAAATCCTGTTTGCCTCTCAAATGTGCTTTGAGAGTGCTCAGGTTTTGTATCAATAGTTATATGAAGCTTAATATAATTTTTTTGCACAGAGATAAAATCAATATTCACCTGTTCTGATTTCTTTTTGCTTTTTTTAAACTTGCTGAAGAGTCCTTTATTTTCTTTTTCTTTTTGATTTTTATCTTTGCCTGGGCTTACTGCTCCTAAAATAAAATAGTTTTAGTGTTCAACCAACATGATTGATCTGTGAAAGTCATAAAGACAGCTTGCAATTGCTCAATACCTGCAGAAAGTGGTGAGCTTGGGCACACAGGGGAGGCAACTTGTCCTGCAGAGAATTATTTTTTAAAGATTTAGTTCATAACAGCCATTTTCAATAATACCTTAAAAAAATAAAAATAAAAAAGCCAGGCCAGTCAGGAACAGCATCACAAGCATTTTCAGCTGATCAAATTGCTCTTAAATGTTTAAGTGCATAGCAGCATTATTTGAAAATAAATAAATAAAACCCATACCTTGCATATCCTTTGCGTAAATTTCCCTTATTGTGTAATCATTAAGAGATTTAGACAAGTCTAAGGGGACTGATGATGTGACATCCCTTAACAGAACGGTGGTCTCCGTGGTGAATTCACATTTCTCACAGATCGCCGGTAACAGCTCATGGAGAGGAGCTCGCGGATTTACTCGTAATACCGTCTTCTGGGTCTTCTTGTAGTTTATCACCATCCGAACAGTAGCCTAGAGAACAAACAATGTGTCACTCTGATCATTAATTTCTTCTTGAACCACAAACATTTGCGATCATTGTAGAGATACACCAACAACTCCACAGGTGACAGGAATTGGTTGATTTTAAGCTCAATCAGCTCTGGCCGGAGATCAGTAAACCCCCCATACCTGACTTCTAACGGGTTGTGCCAGCAAGCTTCGCGATAAAGGGGAAGACTCAGTTAACCGTCCGAGAAAGGTTTCCTACTCCTACTGGCAGTAGGAGTAGGAAACCGTATTTTGTACAACATGTTGAGACAAGTATGATCCATTTCAGCTGCAATAAGTGACACTTTCATTAGATAACAGTGAGGCTGAACTGAGCCCAGCAAAACTGTTCAATCTGATCCCATTTAGCTTTCAGCTTCTGTCAGAGAACACTGATTAGAAGTGGTTGGTTTTAAACCGTAAGCAGTTTCTTCCAGCATCTCTAAATCCTCAAATTTATTGCTTTTATATGATAATAAACAGTTAAAAACATAATAAAAATGTTCAACTCTGTTCTACGGTGATAGTACTCTCATAAATGGAGCATGATGTCACCTCTGCACCAGTATAAACAATTAATGACCAATTATGTCAGGAAGGCTAAAAAAAAATTAAAATTAATGCAATTCTTTTATGGAAATTTGAATTTGCTAAACGTGGTCTCAGCAGGGCATCCTCTCCCCCCCCCTCCCCCCCCCGAATCTTCACTATTTTACTGTTTGATAACTTACCTCTGGCATCTGTGGGCTGGTCTTCTTTTTTTGATCTTCTCCCTTCGGTTTCAATACGATCTTGTTGGTTTTCAAAGCTCCTATAAGGGCATTGGGCTTGAGCTTGACATTTTTCCTGCTGGCAGTGACCTCTTCTAAAGTATGGGTCGATGGATTCAGGTGATACTCTGCACAGAGTGTCACCAACAGATCCATCACGGCTTTGCTGAGGGACAGGAGAAGAAAAAAAAAAAAAAGCATGAATAATTATTTATGGAGTTCCATCAATATAAAGAGGGTAAACATGCTAATTTTAGCCTAGCATTTCAGCAAACTGTTCCACCATAAACGTGCCAGCAGGGGTAAATGGTACGTTTATTTAAGGACGGATTACTTTGGAAACCAATCATAGACCTAGGCACATTTTAGGTGGTTTGCTTTTACAAACATTGTATTAAAATTTCTTAGAGTTTTCCTCTTGTTGAACATGAGCTACTGTTAATGCTAAAGTTAGCATCTGAGTTTGGTTTCAAAGTTTTGTTTGTTGTTATTTAAAAAAAAAAAGAAAAAAAAGAAAAAAGCATTGTGTTGTGCACCCCTACTTCAAAACCTATTTTCAGGTTAAATCTAAACTAGGTAATTCTACAATAAACAGGGATTCTTTAAGACACAGTTTGAGATTTATGGAAACTTCATTGTTTTTTTTTGGTTTTCAACCTTAGGATTATCAAACAAATTGCTCAAACCAGGACTGAATTTTCTATACTGACAGATATTTTAAAAACACTTTGTGGAAAAACGGCAGAAAAAAATGGATTCTCCTTTAAAACAAAATTACTGTTCTTAGTTATATATCATGCATTACAATCATATGTTAGTCAGTTTGTCCATTTTGCTTTCACAAAGTCCAACGCAATTCCATAAATCCAACTAAAAGAAGTTTAACTTCAGCCCAAAAAATAAATAAACAAATGCATATATTTACACGAACTGAAAACCAATTTCAAGTGTGTGCTTGAAAAGGAAAAGAAAACCCATCATAAAATGGAGACTGATTTGTCTCGATGAGCCGGTTTGTTGATCGCCACACATGGTAAACAAAAAGGTTCAAAGATTGTTTCATGCAAGGCCTGCAGTAGCTTGGGGGGAAAATACAAAGAAAATGTTCAGACTCGTTTAGGTACAACCGGTTTCTT
Source organism: Fundulus diaphanus (assembly GCA_037039145.1). Lineage (NCBI taxonomy): Eukaryota > Metazoa > Chordata > Actinopteri > Cyprinodontiformes > Fundulidae > Fundulus > Fundulus diaphanus. The sequence goes on along the minus strand of CM073132.1, from coordinate 34,975,889 downwards.
TATCTGAATGCTGCTATATTACCCCGATCTAAAGCTAAAGTGCAAACTGTTGTTTGTGCAATCTAAACAAACCTAATGGGATGAAAATTAGATAAAAGTATTCTGCTCAAACAAGAATAATCCCAGTTAATTGTCAGGAGTCCAAGGTGCAAAGGATCCCTCTGTGAGGCTGTTTATAAACCATGTGCATTGAGAGCATGACAGATGGCAATATCTTGAGTAAACTCTCTTGATGAGCCGTGAGATAGAGGAGGAGGCACAGACCTTAGACTGAAACTCTGACATGGAGGTATGCAGACATGTTGATCTGATTAGGTGGTACAGTTTTACTTTAAGCTTTTTATTGGATCATTATTGCACCGCTGCCTGCAAAAAAATACATAAGAAAATACGTTTGAAAAGCACATGTTCATTAATGCTCATGGGAGAGCGAAACTAAAAAAAGAATGCAACTGATGTTGGCCGAGCGCGTGTATTAACTGGAACCGCAACATTCAGCGACTCCACCCATCTGACTCAGTCAAATAGAAGCAGGATGTCATGTGATGACTTAAGCCGTCATCAGTCCCATGATGTTGGGCTTAAATGTTGGATGTTCAGTGTGAAAAGAAAATCCACGCAATTTTTTTTTTTTTTTTTTTTTTTTTACAACCAGCTATTACAGAAATGACAAAGGTAGTCTACACACAACTTACCTTCCTTCAACTTGGGTCTTCTTTTCCAATCCACCGGGCAAAACCACAGTGAGAGAGAGCTCTTTGTCCATCAGGTTCTCCTTCTGGTCCATGGTTAAATGAGGGCTTCCTGGGTGCCACTGGGAGACACCTGGACAGTCCACCTTCTTCAGTCCTGGCGGGGATGGGGCTTTGGTTTTAGTTGACACCCTGCAGTTAGACAAGAAGGAGGCCGTTTCTCAGATTTGCATCGGCATTTGTTCAGAAAAAAAGAAAAAGAAATTGCTAGCGCTTTCAAATACCTAGTATCACTGTAAGAATCAATGAAATTATCCTTTTGATTATAGTTATCAATAGAAAACATTGATAACTATACTATATTGCACTGTGGCTGCGACATTTAAGAGTCCACTGTGTACAAAAGTCACAAGACAACCAAGAGGACAGATTTGCTCACTGAGCCTGAAGAACAGACAGAGAAAGGAAAGACATGTGAGAGATACTGATATTAAAATAAAAAAAAAAGACAAACAAACCGAAGATTAAGACCTAAATGTGGCTTGCTGGAATATTCATGTAGGAGTTCATGCATTATTTTTTGTAAATATTAGTTCATGTTGCTGAAGTGTACTGGTTTTATCAAGGGGGTACAAAGTTAAGTTTTCATGTGTTTGTCAAAGCTTTGCATTCCTGCAAAACAAGTCGATAAAAGGTGCCGAAAGCAGTAGCAGCAGTCACACGCATGTTTACAGGCTACTCCACTAGTCGGACATCAAAAACACCACGTTATAATAAAAAAAAAATAAAGTGTCAACAAGGTGATAAATCAGTGAACCCAAGTGAAAGAAACATTGGAAACATGCATGTGTCATTTATTTTAGTCAGTCCTTTTTTCTTTGGCAGATCCAGCACCGGCTTTTAAAGTCTCACAGAGGGGCAACAGCTCATTCAAATTGAGGAATCCAAGCAATGCAAGGTCACAGGCCCCACTTGGGCATGTCTACCGGAGAAATATTAGTACCGCTGTGGGGGCGGATGAGACAAATGCATGCCAACTCCAATACTCATGCTTTGGTTCCAAGAGCCAAAACTCTAGATTACGGATGGTCAAACATTGTTTGATAGAAAGAATGTCATCTTATCCAATGGAAGGAAACACTCAAAACCCCAGGTATACAGTTTTATAAGAAGGCAAATTAAATACAAAACTGGAAAAGAAATTGTGCTATTGAGAAGTACATCAACAATGCCATGATTAAATCTGAAATTGATATCAAAAGTTTACCATCAAATGTCAGCTGAGCGATCAGTTAAAAGGATATAATTGTTACTGCAATAAAGATCAACTACAATCTGTTTGAAATCATTTTTAAACCAGTTTTTCTGATTCAAATACTCAAATGAGAGTATTCTTTTTTTCATAAAAGGTCATTAGCCTTTAGCACCATTTATGGTTTTTCCAGTAAATAAAACACTTGAGAACCAAAGGAAGGTTTGAAAGGGGTCCAAGCACTCCTTAGTCCAGTCCTTCTAAACACTCGGGCCTCCCCATGTCTCAGCAAACCGGTAATCTTAGAGAGATGGACGATGAAAATAAGTTATTCAAGAATGTTATTCCTGTGCTTCAAGGTTTCCCCACAGCAACACTAGAGTTTGTTCAAAAAGTTAATTATGAGAGCTATTAGGTTCTTGCATGCAACTCCCCAGTATTCACTATGCACTACTCTTTGCAAATGCTCTTAAAAAATAAAAGAATAAATATAAACCCATGTTTAAACAGATAGGACAACCAGGACAATCATAACCATCTTAGCAGGATTAACTTAAAAAAAAAAAAAAAAATCACTAAAATGCATACAATTCTCAACATATTCTGGTAATCATGCCTGTCTCTAATAACAGACCAAGAAGAGCTTTCATTGGTCCTTAGCACCAATGTCGTGCAAACTGCTTATAGTATTGCATGTAAACTGAAGTTCTTTGGAGACTTCATACATGTTGGATATTTTCTCTACTCTGCATCTCAGAGTGAGTTCTGCCATTCAGGTCTAAGTCCTTTGTTAAGATTTTATTAAAGCTTTCTACAAGTGCCTCTAGGGGCTCGGACCCCTAATTACAGCCTCCTAGGCAGAGTGGTGGCCTAGTGGTTAGAGCGTTCCAAGATGGCTGCAAGAACCTGGATCAGATCCCACAGACTACCACTACGGGTCCGTGAGCAAGGCCACAGTTTGGTCCCCGGGGCCTGTACAGCTGCCCACTGCTCCAATAGGAATGGGTTATATTTCATTGGACTGTATAGTTGAAATGACATATTGATAATACCCTACTGTATGGTTAAAGAAGTGCACTAGTAGTGGAAGAGGATATTATCCATTTCACACTTTGTGAAACGTAAGCAGATATTAAGGATTGATAAGACTTGATATTTGAGTCAAAAGCAACAGTGAAAATCATTCCCAGCGAATTTAAACCATATGTGGCTGTAGCTGTTAATTGTGGATGATTTTATTTTCTTCTTATAAATGTAAGAAAGCTCCAGATTACATACATGGAGTCAGTTATAGTATAATTCAAATATATCTCACTACAACTTCCAATGGGGAACTTATTTTAACTGTTTAACAGATATAAATGAAATCCAAAATTAGCTTTTACATTTTGCAAACTGAAACTGTTGCTTGGGTCTTTATATTACACAAGTTGCAAAATATGACCAGAAAATAAATAAATAAAATCTAGCTACTCCTTGATATTAAAAAAATAATAATAATTGAAATAGAAACACATGCAGCACAAATGGATTCACTAGGTTTTAATTTATATGTTAAAGACAAAGTGTTAAAAACCTTTTCCATTTCTTCTCACCTTGTTTTCTACTTAGCCAAGCTAGGATAAAAAAAAAAAACTCCAAGTTAAAAAAGACAAATCTACCCAGTGCTCATTTTCACCTCCTTGCATTTTTATTTTTTTACCTCAGTAAGACTTAACGTGGACCTCAGACTGACTGTCCAACGTGGCTGTTAGGGCTTTTTAAATATGGGGTATTTATGATAAACAGAGTTATGGATGTATACTTAGAACTACTGATGACAGGAACTGTAGGCTATAGTTTTGATACCATTCAGCTACTGGAAATATGAACAAGAAAGAAAGAATGAAGGTGTAAGACATTTTGGCGCTGGTCCAGAAAATGAGCTCACAAAGTTTGGATTCGAAGAAATTAGGCCTCATGGAGAAGTCTGAAAGGAATGAGGTCAGTGATCGATGCTGAGATATATTCCAGCTGAGCTTCACCAACAACCACCATATTTTTTCCAATTCTCAACAAAACTGAAGCTTTGGCTGAAAGAACATCAACACTGTGAACATTGATAATCTGATCTGGAGAGGTTTTTTCTTTATGTACTTTATGTGCAATGTGATTTGTAATTTTGTGTACTTTTATACGGGTCATAAATGTGTAACTTTGAATTTGCACAAGCAATTTTAAAATTTGTTCTCCTGGATCAGAAGCCTGACCAGGGACGGGGCTGTACACTGCATTTGTTGCCCATCAGTAACAATGTTCTAGTTGTATTGTCCCTGTCAAAGTAAATAAAATGAAATGAGTATTGGATATTACTGCAGTGATCACTTGGATCTTCAACTAAAACCTAACGACCTTATCGCAACTCCATTGGTTTGTCTTGTTTTGATTAGTGTTGCTCAGTCTAAAGTTGGAGAGCGTTTAACTTATAGCAATTGTTTGTTTCACCTGCTGAAAGTTTCACGACTTTCAAACAATAAAATGTCTCTTCCTCCCTGGCTTGGGGTCATTTTTATATCACTTTTGTAAGTTAGTGCATTGTTGTTTGAAGTACGTGTTAAAATTGGGTTTTTTAGCCTCAGGGCGACTCTGCATTTCACTATAAAAGCCTCATTTGGTAGCATTTAACAAATAAGTATGGACTATTATACAGCTGTCGCACCTCCGGCTCATCCCCGTTTATACAGCTCCCATCATCACGGAAGTGTTTTTAAAATGAAGGCACCTCGGGCAGGTGAAAAACACAGAGGGCAGCCTGTGTTTTCCATCCTGGCCTGTGCTGATGTGTTGCTGAATGGAAGGAGACGTGTTACGACTTGACTGTGCCGAAGCCTCGTTTAGAGGCTTGTCCTGGGAGCTCCAGCACACTCAGACAAACCCATTCGAGGAAGGGCACAGAACAAAGTTGATAGACATGATTCCAACCAGCAAGCCGATCGTCACCATGTCATCTCGCCATAACATGTTTATGAGAAATGAGTTGCCCTTAACAGCTTTTTTTTGGCCACGCAGTAAAATGTTTTCTTTGGGTTCAACCAATAAAAAGACATACAACCCATTCAACGTCCATTTTAAATCACCCTCCCTCGAAACATGTGCAAGAAAATTAAGATTAAAAAAAATAGGTTAGGTTGTTTAGGGAGGCCTCTAGAGGGGTAACAAACAGGAAGTGCAGGTTCCAAGCTGGCGACACCGCTCATTGTTTTTATTCCTTTTGGCAAAAAAAAAAAAAAAAAAAAAAAGACTTCTTACACACATTTATAATAGCTTCTAGTATTTTCAACTTCCCTACGAGGGTAATAAAACCCTCGAAGGGAAAGGATCATTAATAATTATCTCAGCCTTACTCAGAGTGCATTTTTTTTATATTTTGACAAACCATCCTTGTGGTTTTCTTCCATTTTGTGAAGCCATAAAATTTTCTAAAAGGTTCTGCTCTCTAAATGTTTTGGATTCCCATACCAAATTGTCACACTGAAATGGAAAATGCTGCCTAATACGCTTTTAAACTAAATTTCATGAGCACATTTGCCAAAATAATTAGACTAACAGCAAAAGGGGGAATGCAAAACACTTTTAAAAAACAAAACAAGTCTGTTTTAATAGATTTTTTTTATCAATACAAGTACCTAAGTACTTAAAAAAAAAAAAAAATCACTAAACACCATATTTCCATTAATTTAAAAGTAGCTACATTAGGTCCTTATTGTTTTTTTAGGAAAATAAAAATTTGATCAAAACTGGAAATAGCTTCACTAAGGCTTTTCCTATACAAACTTAAAAACAAAATCTGCAAATGTTAAACAACCCCCCCCCCCCATCTATAAAAGTAAAATCAGAAGTTAAGACTAAAGGTTTACCTTCAATTCATTAAAATCAACTGCAAAGAGAAAAGGGTGATAGAACACTGCTCTGGAGGCACACCATGATGATGTCCTATAAATGAAACTGACCAAACAACAACAACAACAACATTGGTATAGTAAGCAGAACTTCAGTGAATCGCTGTAGCCGTAAGATGATCTGAGATTTGAATGCAAGAACAAAAATAACAATAAAATAAATAAATAAACTGAAACCTGTAGAATATGTATGGAAAATATTTGCTGCAAGTAAAAATCTAGATTGAAAACAAATCTGTCAAAAACTGTCACTTAGGAAAGACGATTTTAAAAAAAGAAATAAAAAATATTTCCAGATTCATCTACTTGTGTAAAAACACCACAAATACTTATTTGATTAGGTGGAAATAAAGAGAATGAGAAGAAGGGCCAGCGGAGGGGAAAGGTGAGAAACTGTACCAAAAAAAAAAAAAAATTAAATAGAAAAATAAACTGAAAAAAATCACCAGAAGTTCACCAGCTGAAAAAAAGGGTTTTCCTTCATTCCAGTTTTGTTTGTTCTACTTCAACCAGAAAAATGTTCAGCATTTTCTTTCATCACATTAAACACACACAATCTGTGAGGTAAAAAACACACACACACCTCTTGCAAGAGATATTTTACCTCTGAGCTGTAGTAAGAAAGGTGAAGGCTCAACAAAAATGCCTTCTGTGGTATGTTAGCAGCTGCTGGGCAGTGAGGTGGCCCCTTGGGAAGTGGTGCGTTCATGTACAAAAGATTTAAAGTGCTTTTTTAATGTTTTTGCTTTTTTCATAGCAGTCACCATATTTCCTCTTCAGTCACACTTTTAGGCAACACCCTAATTATTTTAAGAAACTAGAGCCACAACTTAATGCTCCACTGACCAAAACACAACTCCAGTAGCTGTAGCGTAGCCATACAATCAAACCTACAGGCTTAAACACGCCAAAGTGCAGCAGGCCAAACATACCCTCACCTTCAAGTCACAACACATGCAATGAAACCTCCCTACATGGTGGAAAACTCTGCCAAAAAACATTTTGCTGTTACTTCCACAGCATTTAACCCAACAGACACAACACCTGAGGAGCTGAAATGTTTAAGAGCAGGTGAAAGACCAGCTTTTCCAGTGAACCTGTCAGCATTTCATTAATCTTACTTACCTTTCTACCCACGCTGGTTCCCGCTCACATAATTCCCATTCAGCTGTGTGCTCCCATGAGAAGTCAGACAGACTGAACTCTACAAGTACAGCCTTAAGAGGCCCACCTTAATGACACGCCCTAATCTGTGACATCAGAAATCTGTCTCCCTCTGTCTAAAACCCTGCTGGCTCTCTAGCTGTGATTCAAAACGAGCTGTATCGAGACTGCTACCCCCCTCCCAGTGGTCCTGGGCAGAGAGGTAAGCAGCTTTGCCTTCCCTCTGTAGACAGGAACCTGAAGACTGGGCTACCAGGCACAGAGAAGCATGTGAATATGCTCAATTATCCCGTTCAAGACAGTTTTTGCTCATGTAGGCAATTATGCAGTTATCCAAATACACAAAATAGAAGAAAATTAAGAGGGGACTTCCTGATAGTGAGTTTGTTTTCTCACAGGGTCTCATTGATATGATCAGGGAAGTACTCCTGTGTTTGATTTTCCTTATGAACAAAACAATGCCAACAGTTTAAAACCACACCTTACCTCTGCAGAACTGACTCACTCCCAAACCACGTTAAAGGACTCTGTCAGTTGTGCAAAACCATAATGATAGCGAGTCAAGTCAAGGCGAACAAAGAAATTAAACACCATGCATTTCCCAACTGTAAAGGCTGACTCTGTCTGAACATGATGGAGGATCATTAAATGTCTTTCCCACTTATTAAATGCACACAGATAACCTAACATATGTACAACCTGCAAATCCACCAGGTATTTTATTAGGTTTACTTTGCTCATGCCATGTTGGACCCGGCTTTTTTTTGTCAGAGGTTCCTTATGATTCTTTGAGAAACATATTCAACAAAGTGTTGTGGAAAATATTCCTCAAAGATAAGGTCCACATTGACCTTATTCTATCATGCAGTTGCTGCAGATTTGCCGCCTGAACAACCTCTGTATAATCTCTGAAATCATCTGAACAGCTGGTTCCTCATTCTAGGTCGGTGAGTAAAGGAGTTGTGCCTTCGATGTAGATGCCACAAAACACTGGAACAATTTTCCATTTTAAATGAAGTCTACCCCCTACATTGAGGTATTTAAATCACAACTTAACACACATTTTGTCCTTGGCTTTTAACTTCTATAACTTCTATTTTTTTTTTCTTCAAATGTAATTTATCTTTCATGCTCTAATACACCCATTGATCTTGTTTGTCAATGCTCGGAAAGTGTGTGTAAGTAAGTAAACAAAGTTTCATTAATATAGCACCTCTGAAGACATATCCCACAAACTGTTGTGAGAAAGAAAAACTCAAAATATTAGACCAAAGTGCATCTAAACAGGTAATCAAAAGCAGTTTTGAAAAGGTGCATTTTTAAAAGCTTTTTTTCATAAATTGAGACTGAGTCCTAAAAATAAAAGAGAGAGAGAGAGTGTCATGGTGACCTTGCTGAGATGGGTTTGTCGCATTTAGTTTTCAGTCTCACATAGATGACAGACACCCTGGTCGCACTCAGTTTGTCCAATTTAAGTCCTTCAGTTCCCACGCTTGTCCAGTCTCACCTGGTGTGCCACAGAGCTCTGTCCTAGGATCTCTACTCTTTCTCTTCTCCTTGGCAATATTTTCCTTAATTTTAACATTAATTTCTACTGCTACGGAGATGACACACAACTCTAATTATCTAGTAAATCCAATTCTATACTCCCCCCTCCTCCATCACCTCCTGAAATAAAATCGTAGTTCACTTTAAATTTCCTAAAATTGAATAGTGATAAAACTGTGCTTCTACTTGAACAAAATCTATAATCCAAAATAGAGAGATTTCTTCTCTCTACTGACAGTCTTTCCCTCGTTGCAGCTGAGGTTGAGTCTAGGTGTCATCCTTGATAGCTCCCAATCATTCACCTCACATTAATAACGTCAATCGCTTTGCATATTTTAATATATGCCACATTAATCATCTCCGTCCCTTCCTTTCCCTTCCTCCCACCTCAATTCATGCACCCAGCCTTGTCACCTCCCATTTTCATTAACGCAACTCTCTTCTTTTTTTTTCTCTCAAACTCCATCCATAAGCTCCAAATGGTCCAGAACTTTGCTGCTCATACATATATATTCACCAGAACCAATTTGTTACACCAGAGAGGCCCAATTGTATCCCACATGTGATTAATTAACTGATTCAGACCAAAATACACAAACTATAGGTGTAAAAGCACTGTAAGTCTGCAAAAAGGATTATGTAAGCACACATCTCACTCTACTGAGGATCTTTGCGCAGGGAGACGTTTGCTGAGCTGCTTGCCTCACAATAGCTTGCTTCCTCTCTGTTTTAATAGGATCTGTTGATAGTTAGGCCCAAGACACGTTTTCCCTTCGCTTCAAAAAACGTACCGAAAGTCTTGCACCCCTGCTTCATAAATTAAAAACTATGAACATTGCCGCATTGTGCTTAGGTCTCTCCCACACTATTAGTTGAACCTTAAGCCGGGTATACACTGTACGAGTTTTTGCCCTTTTCGGGCCGATTCTTCAGTCGTACAAGAATTTTTTGGATCGGGCCGAGTTTCAGCTTGATCGTGCGTCCTGCGTCGTGTAGTATACAGGGGGTAACGAGGGACGATTCGCCTCTCACGACCACGTCCCGATCAGGAATCGGACGGTCGGTTGAAAATCAAACATGTTTGAAATTCAGTCGGCCCTCGTGAGTGATCGTGAGCGATCGTAAGCGATCGTAAGCGATTGTGAGCGCGTCCTGCTGTTGAAGCGGAGTTATGACCGTCTACGAGCCGATTTGCCCCGACCTCACGCATTGCGCTCGCGCAAACAAGTAGATTCTTCTTCGTCTTCTCAAATGAAAACATAGGAGCGGAGAGAAGGATGACGGCGGTACGTGTGACATGGAGTCAAACTACGGAGGAGCGACTCTTAGAATTTCCAAAGCAGAGCGTTTTGTTCTAGTAAGCCTCATATTTAACAGTGAGCATCGACACTTCCGCCTTTTTCTTCTTCTACTGTTGACATTTGGCTTCCGGGTAGACAAGTCCGAGTAGCGCCATCTCTCTACGGGGCTGAGTCCGACGTGTGGTTTTTGAACGCACTGTGTGAGCAGTCAGGTCGCATCAGAGCGTCGGGCCGTACAGTGTAAGAGCAAATATCGTGAGCAGTGAACTTTTAAACCCTGCGGTTTCGTCGCACAGTTTCAGCTGTATATGAGTACCACGACTGAAAATATCGTGCAGTGTATGCCCGGCATTAGCTGAACATAAAATGTTGTCAGTTGATCTGGATATGGATCTGAGTCTGAACTTTGAAAATCACTGCAATAGTACAATCAACATTACATTTTGTAATGTTTTTTTTTCCTTTTAAAGGTAAAGTTAGAAACCTTTTCTATGACCCTTAATTTTATAATTTAAAACTTTAACAGGGAACATTTAAAGAGTAACATCACAGTTTAGAGACACTTTCAGCTCTAAGTCATACTCAAAACGTGCTGCATGCTTAATTCAGTCAAATAATTGCAACTTTGTGCTGGAGACCTTGCACTATCTGGTACTAAAGCAATAAATTAGACTGTCAATTGTGAAATAAGGGCAGTTCTTTATCAGCAGTTTTACGCTTTCACTGAAGAATGTGCAACCCATTCTGCAAACACCACCGCTAAACGCTATCAAATGATAAGGAGGTAGGCGGTGAATGGAGATGTGAGCAAGCTGTAGGTATCTCTGCTAAAGTTTCTTGACAAACTTTGCAAGAGAAAAAAGTCCCGTCAAATCCAAAATCACAAGTTAATTGTTGCAGGAAGACAAATGAGTGGGAACAAAGGAATCTGTTCAGAAAGAGTCGGCACAACACATTTCTTTCTAAATTTAGAGGTTTGTGTTTGGAGTTCCTGAAAACATGGCAACAAGATGTCAAGCTATGCTCTGCAAACCTTTCACCTGAGGAGAACTGAGACAAGCTGAAAAGCAGCATCCCCAACCAAATAAGGGAAACGCTTTGGTTCTGATATATGGATATAAATGACACATGTAAGCGTCATAAAAAAGAATATTTAGGAAACAACAACAATGTGTAAGCAACTTCTTTTTTCATAACAATAGTTGCTTTCTGGAGAAAATACATTAGTAGAAACATTTAACTGTAAAGACAGTCACATTTTGAACTAAACCAAAGAGTAGAAAACATTTTGAATACTGTTAAAAACCTTAAAAACAACATCTGCCTCAACACTTTGATCCATGCAGCTCTACTCACTGTTTGTCCACCACCACCATGCTGAATTTACTCATGTTTTCTTAAATCCCACCTTTCAAATAACCCTTATTAAAACTCTAACCCTCCTTTATTTGCTCCCCTATTCTCCAGTTTTTCTATGAAATCTCTCAGGATATTTGATAAATGCTCAGCTTCCCTTTCTGTCTTGCTGTCAGTCAACTACCATGAAATTATTTCATTAACAACAGCAAAATTAGTTGTTGTTTTAGCATAAAGATCTAATCATCAACCAAAATCTGTCTCCTCCCTGCTCTCCGATGAGGGCTAACTACTTCCTTGTAGGCTCTGGGGGTTGGGAGGCCCGCACTGGACCTCCAGCCAGTTTGATAAAAGAACTAAAATATTTTCTCCCACTCAGGTCTTGAAATGCTCACACATTGCAGGTATTTGGCAGCCACCTCCTAAACCATCCCACTTTCACCTTTTAGTACCTTACAAACTCTGCCTTATCTTCCTAAAACAACTATACTCAATCCTTCACAACACTAGGTCAGCTGTTATTTTCCTCAGTCATCCTTGAGCTGAATTGAAGTAAAGTTTTGTCTATTTGATACCTTCCTTGTGTCTCACTGCATAAAAAAAGTGCTGGTCCCGGTGAAGAAGACTACCGGTTCCCGAGGAAAGACAAAACACAGTGCCTGAGCCGCAGCTGTTAATCTGGTAAGAGGTCACTCACAGTAAACACAAGCTTTTTAAAGAGGGTCTGGAAAGGCCTTCATTTCATGAGCAGTGAGGGATGGGAGGATATTTGTTAGAAAAAGAGCACATGGACCTTATGAGCAGTTCCCACCTCCTATGTGTATTGTTTAAACGTGCACAGCAGTTTCTCGCATAAACCTGGAAAGACTCAAAGTCACAGGGTGTCCCCTTACATCATTATGTGGAGTACTGATTTTAGCTTTCATCATGCCCACTTGTCATAATCTGGCCCCGTTTCATTTACCATCAATCCTGCACGCTTTGGTTTAGCAATAAAAGAGCAAGAGTGCTAAAAGTCAGCAGGGAGGGAAGGAGATTTTTTACTCAGATTTGGGATCATTCATTTTGCTTTCCCAATCTCCTTCGGGACACTGAACTGGGGTCTGCTATGGTACATTACCCTGTCCTTATCTCCACGCAGCTCAAATATTTTCCCTCTAAACATTGCACCATATCGAAGCCATGAACGTACAAAGGGAGGGAAAAAAAACTCAGAATGAACACAATGCATTTTTTTGTCTGTTGGTACACATTTTCACACAAATCTCCAGAGACTGCACTTAGAAGCGGTTGGCTGACTGACCAGGAAGTCCTTTCAAGTTACAGTACACACACAGAAACAATAAAAGTACAGCAACTCGCTCCGGTCTTTGATGATTTATTTGACCAGGTTGGTGCATTTCAAAGTGCGACAAACGTTTAGGTGAAACAGCTTGGTTGAGATGAAGACAGCCATCTTTACAGTCCGAATTATAACCGTGACACCATGTCCAGTCATCTGAAACAATGCAGCATTGTCTATAGACGGGCATCCATCAGTGGCACCACAGCATGATATCCATCCTTTGCTCATCACATCAGCTGAGCTTTCTAAAGAGGAGGTGCACACGGGTTTAACCTAAAACAGGCATATTTATTTTAAGGCTGAATGTGAAGCGAAAACAGAGAGCTGGAGAGAACTACTGTACCAGCGATCCGAAAACTCAACATCATTGCAAGCATACAATCTAAAGAGAGGCACAAAACAAATATCCTTATATGTCCATTTACTGTTTGTGTTTCTTCTAAAATCATAACAAAGAGATTGACATGTTTATAACCAGAAAAGCATTACCTCAGAGGCAAGGCACACTGGAAAATACAGCTGGACAGACAGATTGTGTGGATCTTGAATACAAAGTAGCTCTCCTCCTTCTGCTTACTAATGTTTGCTTTTCAGAGCCAAACGAGTCCTCACCGAAACCGTGGCCCGGCTGCCTGTTGGTGTCGTGCTGCGCTTCACTGGTTTGCTGCGCTTTTTGTTGAAAAAAAAAACGATAAGGTTCACTTTATCTGTGCTTTAGCAATGTGATAGTATGCAAACTGCAACCCAGACAAGTTGCCGCATGGACGCAACTCCACAAAGACACGCACAGTGACAGTGCCATCTAGAGAACCACATCATAGAGTACACACATTTTCCATATTATACCTCAGCTGCATAATGCACATAGGTTAAAATAGACAGCCGCAACTGGGATTCCAGAAGTTGCTATAAATCTATTTTATATAGTGCCTGCAAAAGTATTCACACCCCTTGAACCTTTTTCACATTTTGTGCCATTACTACAAGCTGCAATTTATTGGGATTTTTTTTTTCTGGCAGGTCAACACAAAGTAGCACTTGTGAAGAGGGAGCAAAATGGGACATGGTTCCCAATTTATTTCCACGTAGAAATCTGAAATATTAAATAAAACCCTGATACCTTTAGACATCACTTCTATAGTAGTTGTCAATGTGTGTGTAATCAAGTAATCTAACAAGACTTCCAGCAGTTCTGTGAAGGTCTCAGGTTTGTTAGAGAACCAACAAACAGCATCATGTAGACTAGAAACAGACCGGGCAGGTCAGGATAAACGTTGGGGAGCAATTAAAGCAGGGTTCATTAAACAACAATGCTCTAAGATCTGAAAATTTCATGGACAACTTAATCCATCTTCTAAAAATGAAAAGCATATGACTGTAAACGTAAGTTTGAGCACCGAGCTGCTCAGACCATTAAGGAACGTATTAATCAGAGAAGCATCCCATGAGTCCATGAAAGAAAGCCATTCTCGAAAGAAATCCACATTTCGGTTTTATGGTTTGTTACAAGCAAGCAAACATGTAAGAAGGTGTTGTGGTCGGATGGGACTAAAATACTATGTATAGTATAAAACTAGACTGCAAATTACCTTTAAGACACACTGAACATTCCCGCCACCACCACGTTTCATCACAGTGAATGTTGCTGGGTTGCTCTGCTTCTAGCTGGGACGGGGAAGCTGGACAAAGTTGATGAGAAGATGGCTGGGACTAAATAGATACCAAACCTGAAAGAAAAGAAAGGGGCTGGAAAAGACTTGAGACTGGGTCAGAGGCTCGACCTCCAGCAGGGCTTCAACTCTAGACCTATATAGGCAGAGCTATATATGATTTGGATTAGGGCAGCACAGTGTCACAGATATATTGGCAACGCAACATTCTTGTGTGCAAAATTCCTATGCCAAAGGACTCTTTGTAGTGCAGTAATTGTTGGCTAATATATTCAGTGGCAAGAAGTATCTATCACGGTAAAGTACATTTTGCCAGTTGGATGGAATCTTGGGGCAGCAGATGCTCACACCAGACACAAATGACAGTGCCCAAAATGCGAAAGGTCACAGAGTGCTGGAAGCGCAGAAGAGAAAGAGATGAAAGAAAAGAAAGTAGGCCCATATCAACACTGATATCGTTATTGCAATATTTTCAAATATTGTGCAGCACTAGTTTAGATCAGGGGTGATGTCCTGCATTACAAGTTCCTCTAGTTTATCACATCCGAAGCAAACATCTCTGCAGATACTGATAAATACCAGGGAGGTTACTCAGCCATTAATTCAGCTGTGTTGAACCGGGGACCCATTCAAATATGCTGTTGAGGACTGGAGCGTGACACCAAAGAACAAAGCTCGTACACGTGTTAGAATGGTCCAGTCAAAGTCCAGACCTAAGTCCGACTGAGACTGCTGTTCAGGGATGCTCTCTAGCCAATCTGACTGAGCTTGAGCCATTCTGCAAAAATAAGAAGACATATTTTTTCTCGTGGGGAAAAGCTGGCAAAGAAAAATTGCAAAAACCTGCAGACTAAAACTGCAGCAAGTACAAAATCAGTGGGCTGAAAACAAATCCACTCCAAGTTTTTCAGATTGTATCTAGTAAAAACAAATCCAAACACTGTTTTTTGTTGTTCGACTTTGCAATTATTGCCATTTTTGTTAAAGTATATTTTGTTGTAACATGACAAAATGCAAAAATGGACTGCATGAAATAGATCTGTGGCAGTTTCAGGAATGCGAGTCAGGACTGGCCAGCCTCTGTCCCCTAATATCTCATCTAAACAAGACAAACACTGATAATGAAGGTCAAGCAAATTGAGGCAATTAGTCCTGTTGCTGCATAAAAAGTTTGAAAAGTATTGGAGATATGCAAAATTTGCCATTGTGAGCACACAAAGGACTCATTCAAGTGGGGTCATTGTGAGTGTTAGACTGACTAAGAGTGGGAGGGATCCAACTGTTATGGCCTGGAAAAGTGCACAACAGAAACAAAGTGGGGCCATGTCTTCCAGTCTATTTAACTGGTGCACAATCCAGATCTGTGCAGCAAATCTGTTGCTACGAGCAACATAAACACCAAGCAGTCAAGGCAGACGATGGGCTAAAAAAAAAAAAAAAAGTTGTATTATAAAAACTGTGCTTCATGAAATTCATCCCTGCTAAAGGGGGTAAATCTTCTGGCGTTTACGGTCGGTGCGTTGACTCCAAAGTGGCAACAAAGGCCAGCCTTTACTCTTCGTTTGCAGGGAGTTGGCTTCTGAGAAAGCGTCGATGAGATAAAACTTTCCAGTATTCAAACCCTCGCTCGTTAAACTCTGCTGGAAGTGTAATGCTGATTTTCCTCATTCTTTATTTCATCTGGTGGGTGGATATTTTTCAAAGACACTCTTTATCTTCGTGGTTTGTGAGCCCACTGGATGCGAGTGGGCTCTCTGAAGGCAGCACGCTCGCGACCAAATTATGCACGATCCTAAATGAAGACAGCCTTGTTGTCTCTGGGGGATAGCTATAATGCAAGAAAATAACAATGTGATACGCCGAAGTCTATTCTGCATCTCGTGACTTTTTGTATCTTAACTCCGGTGTTTCAACTGTGCATGCACAAATTCTTCGAATAACTCATTTCATACAGTCGAGCCCTAGCCATAGTTTTCATCTGTTAACTCGTGTTAGCAGCTGTGCCCTGGGACTGCCTGCATGTCAGGAAACAGCTGTGGGGATTCACAATACCTTAACCAGTTCCATATTCTGCCCTCAAGGAGAGCCAGCCATGTGAGATCATGCTTTTAGGTGTGTCCAATTACCAGGGCCAGCTCAGAGCTGTGCACTGTCAGAGGACTGAACCAATATGCTTCTCTTTGGCAACAAAGGCTGTTATTATAAGTGTCATGCGACCACAGTTTTTCTCTTTGTGACATTAAAAAGACGGTTCCCACAAAGCATTTAGACAACACCGGTTTGCTGCAGTCCTGCTAAGACTGCCTGGAGGTAAATAAACCTGCATGTGTGCCAGCAAATTTCTCCACTTTAACATCAGCCAGCCAACTGATTCTGGCAGGGTCAGTATTTGGATAACAAATGAGGCATAGCTTCGGGGGTCACAGTATATCTTTGCGAACGGCTGCGCTTGAAAAGGAGAGAAGCAGCACGTTTAGGCTACCAAAAAAAGGGGAAAAAAAGCTAGAAGACGGGGAAGGCCTTTGCCTACCACCACCACATCCCAGCAGAGGACTGAAAATAGGTTAACACACCATGAAATTGACTTACACAACACTTGCACAATATTTTTAATAGGAAAACGCAAAATAATTCACACACCCCCTGAACATTTTCACACTTTGCCACACTACAACCACAAACCTTAGTGTATTTTTGGGGGGGATTGATGTGACAGACCAATGCAGGATATTGCAAATGAAAGTCTGGAAAAGTTTGCCGTCCAATTCCATTCAGCCCCTTTATGCTGACGCCCCTAAATAAAGTCTCCTGCAACCGACAGCTTTTAAACATCACCTAACTAATAAATAGGGTCCACCTCCGGAAGATCAGCAGGGATCCAAAGCGTAGGTGGGTGGGGGGAATCGATTTGCAAGGCAACTATTTTAAGTCATGCACTCAATAAATCTGGTCTCTATGGAAGAGTGGCAAAAAGGAAGCCGTTCTTAAAAGAAACCCACAAGAAGTTCCATCTGCTGTTTGCCACAAGAGATGGAAACCTCTCAAAGATGCTCTGGTTAGATGGGTCTAAAATTAAACATGTTTTGCTACATTTAAAACTCATTGCGTGGCAGAATACCAACATCACACTGAGCACACGGTCCAAAGATCTAAACACGGTGGTGGCAGCATCATGCGGTATGAATGCTTCCCTTCACTAGGGGGGGTAACGGGAAGATGGATGGAGGTAAATGCAGACCATTCCTGTCCAAAATACATTCAGAGACTGCATAAACTCCAGACCTGGGTGGGGTTCACCTCCTTATCCCACAACAACATACAAGCTGTAAGCCTTGTGTTGGTCTATTGCATAAAATCCCAATGGCATGCACTCAAGCTTACAGCTATAACGATACAAAATGAGAAAAGTATAAGTCCGTGTAAATCCAAATAAGAGGGTGTTTTTTTGTCCTTTTTCCGTGCAAACTATTGTATGTTCAGTTCGCGTGAAGTGGCAGTATTGGGCAGGATCGGAAAGTTTGAGCAGTCACTCTGGACTGTCACCTCCAATTTCATCTCAAAATCTCAGCCAATAGCGCGCGAATCGCTAAAACAGTCAGAAGAGACGGTGAAAAAGCTCTGGAAACTAACTTTCCACTGTTTTAATGATTCCTACCACAGTAATGCAAGCGGCTGACATCACCTTTGACTCCATATGGACCAAAACCGATGGGAAATTCCATCAAGTCACACCAAGCGCTTCAGCAGCTCCATCTTTTTAAAGGCGAGTAAAGTATATAATGATGCAACGTCCGCTGCAGCCCCAGTGGATGCGTGACTTCCACAACTATCAACAGGCTCAGCACAGTGACAGAGGAGGCTGTATGTTTAGCCTGCAAAATAGTTCCCATGACCTCTGCATGTGGTCAAGGGAATTTCTCAGAAAGAAAATAATAATAACAACAATGTAAGCAGGAAATGAGGAGGGTTCAGAGGTTGAAGCGTCTGCAGCAACCCCGACTCCTCTGAGATGTACTGAGTGGAAGGAATGCAAGTTAAAAGTTGGTCATATTAGGTGACAAAGGTGGCATTGTGCTCATGCGTCAAACAGCTGGTTGCGCGCACAGGTGAAATAAGCTTTGCATGTTGATTCTGCACAAAAAGGGGGGGGGGGGGGGAAATCTTCAGAAACATAAAGAGCTTAGGGACAAATCAACAATATCTCCTACAGTAAACAAACAGCAGCCTCTAAGTGACTGTTTTTGCTGTACTCACCTCAGAGCAGTGTTCCGCGGATGGGGTTGGGATCCACGATCGTCCATGACTAAACTCATCGGCCTTACGAAATCCTTGGGACATTTCAAACACAAGCAGAAAGCGCAGTTCATCTTTAGTGCGCGCTGTCATCCTAGCAGCGCTCCACTCCACACGCTGGCGTTTCCATGCCACACAAATATCAAAAAGGTGGGCGAATCCCCCTCATGAGGTCACCAGTTTCTGAGTGCTGTTTCTGCAGCGAAGGAACACAACTAAAACAAAAACAGACTGTCTGCGTATCGTGCTTTACTCACCATGAATCCAGCTGGTTTTCAAAGCAGATGTCAACTTCCATTAGCCCCGGGGAGGAAGAAGTCGAGACTCCTATAAATAGATTTTAGATGAAAACATTGTGTCGCTCCTAAACTTCGGCTTATTGGAAAGTGGACGTTATTCTCTCTGGTTCATCTGAGCTCCTTAGTAACGCGTTATATCCGCCTTGGCACTTTAGCCAACGGGACTGTGGCAACTTTTATCTGGAGCTACATCACCGACACACACAGAGACACGGAGCTGTAAAAGCGGGGCGGTTCTCCACTCGTCACATATCCCAAAGGAGCCTTTACTTTGGTTGTCTTCAGCTTTATAGCTTAGATTTGAATGCAAATAAAAACAACTCGACACAACCATGAAATTTAATGGAATAAAGTCAACTCATCAACGTTAAAACGATCTGTATGTCATGAAAACACACCAGCGTGGCTGTTTATTTCCCCTTAAATTCATTGTTTGCCTGCGGCGACACCGTGTGGCGGGATTTGAAAAACACAATCTCATGCTGCTCGTTCTAATATTTTTCTAAGATTAATAATATGCCTTTTTATTTTTTTAAATCTTGTTGTCGATTAATTAAAAATGATTTTGCACAACTTAAGTTTTATAACTTGTATAAATAAAATGAGTAAACAGGATTTCATAACAATGAAAAAGGTAATGAATGTTTTGTTTATGCATAAAAAAATAAAAAGTCAAAAAGTATATTTTTAACAAACATTCTAAATGACGTTTGGGTGATACTATCAGTCCGCTACCTACTTTGGCTGCATATGTCTGATTATTTTATGGATGCAGGTCACATGTTTTGGGATGAGTTACATGTTATTTTCTTTGTTTCTTCGGTAATTGGTAAGAATTGTTTGAAAAAATAGTCAGAGAACTAATAAGCTGATTCACTACCTCTTTTTGCCAACTACACTGTTACCTGCTCTTTTGTTGTTTGTTTGTTTTGTTTAATTAGTTATCTACCTCACATTGTTTAGAACAACAAAAGGAAATATAATAAAATTACATTAACAGATAAAAAGTTGTCAATGTCCCACAACCCTGCATGTATAAGCGGGTATATATAATGAATGGGCATATTATAATGAAGAGACATTTTCTTGAAACATTGAAAATTTTACATGCCCTGTTGACGTGAACCTCATCAAGGAGTTCAGCTCTCAGCGCACATGGTGCCCATATGGTTAGTATATGATATGTTGTTTTTTTAACCTTTTTTTGTGACAAATGGGTTTATTCTTGATAGATAAAGTGCATTCAAATTCATACATACATACATACATATATATATATATGTGTGTGTGTGTGTGTGTGTGTGTGTTTGTGTGTGTGTTTTCTCAAAAGAAGAGAAAAGTTCACAGTTGAAGTAAAACGACAATATAAAACAAAATAATTCCAACTTTATGGGCAATAATGCAGTCATGGACAATTCAGGGTTTAGTAACTTGCTAAAAGAGATACTTCAACACGCAATAGTAGTTGTTAATAGTAATTATTTGTTTATTTCTGAAGTGTTATATATCAATAAGAAGAAAACTAAAAGAAAATGTTGAAAAGAACAATTTGTTCAATAAAAGTATTGTACAGCAACATCTCAGAACTACGGACAGGTAATTAAAAACACGACTATCTCATTAGACATTAGAGCATGCTACAGTTTTAAGATAAAATTACTATAACTGAATTATAAGAAAGACAGCACAACCGTTACCCCAAAAGCCCATCTTGGCAAACGTTCCACAAATGAGACTAAGGATATGGGTATTCAGTTGCCATTTGTCTGGATATGGTCAGTGTATATTTAAACAAATAAATATCTGAGGTAGGTTTCTGTCATTCAGGTGGCATAGTGCCAGAGATGTTGGCGTCTGCGCAGTAGAACATATCCACACCGTGTGAACAGTCCTGAGGGAACAGACCGGTCATGATCAGGGTGGTGATCATGATGAACAAGCCGATTATTATCAGCACTGTGGGGATCAGTTTTTCACTATGGAACCAGCAGCCGGGGTGGAGCTTGAGGTAGCACGCAGATGGGATGATGAAGATCAGTGGCGTGGCACTCAGGGCTCCCTGAATAGAGGAAGAAGAAGCAAGTTATAATTTATTCACTGAATTTGCATAAAACCTATCCTTTGTAAGCAGGTACAGCCTGCTTTGGCAGGTGTGATTTACGTTTATCTCTAAAACAACTCCCAGGCAGTCAAAAGCCAGAGACAATGCTGTGCAGAGTGCCACTATGAGCAGCGTTATGGCTACGTGTTCAGCTTTGGAAAGAGGGCGGCTGCATATGACTTTGGAGACAACCTGGGGAAAAACAGGGGAGGGAAAAACACGTTATTTTGAAACGTTTGCAGGAAAATCTGACATTGAATAAGAATGAATCGATTCTGAGTCAAGCAGCTTGGCAGCTGCTCTTCATAACACTACATTTACCCATTTATGTAAACCTTCAGCAACTTTGACTGTTGAACTGCTGAACTATAAACTATAAACTCTGCACAACATTCGCATATTTGCACATTTGCATCACTGCATCTCTATCTAGCATTACAAATGCTGCCGAACTCTTAGTTTCTAAATGCATTCTTGCACAAATGCCCTTTGCACAACCAATTCTGCACATACAAATGGTTTTAAAAATACTCACCTGTAAACTGTGATTTTTCTCCTGCATTGTTTACATTTCAATTGTTTACTTTCTAATCACTGCTGCACCTTATACTGTAATTTAACTTACTGTAATCTACAAGCTGTATGCAACAAACTTTCGTTCTGTACGCACCCTGTGCATACAAAATGACAAATAAAGTTGTCTAAGTCTAAGTCTAAGTCTAAGTCTAAATCCTTAGCTTGGCTTTTTCAAATAAAACACACCTCTCGGGTGACAAAACACTCAAGTGGAAAGGTGGTAATTATGCTGAAGCCGAAGCAGAACCGACCAAATGTTGCCAGGTTATCATCTCTGCAGTAGTTCTCAAATATGTCTCCTGAAAGGTAAACCAAATGAAATAACAAATTAGCATTAAAGACAAAAATAGATAAATGTAACCCTGTGAAAGGCTGTTCTGCTATATTCTTTACCACGATACCTTGGGTGTATCCAGTGAACGTCGTGTAGCCTGCAACCGCAAACGCTGCGCTGATTATAAGGGAAGAGCCCACAGAGATGTGAGTGACCCGAGACCAGTTGGATAACGTGGGCTGCTCCAGAGAGTTGTAGATCAGAAAGCTGTTGTGGTGGCATATAAAGGCTTCAGAGACACACATAGGCAGGCAGTTAATAATTCAGTTCTTCAAAAGTTTACGCTGACAAACTGAGGGGTTTGTGTAATTAAATATACCACATTCAACAAGATGATCCTAACATAGTTTAGTCAAAACAGTGCAGGTTTGTGTGTGTGTGTGTGTGTGTGTGTGTGTGTGTGTGTGTGTGTGTGCGGCGCGCCACTCAGCAGAATGCCAATATTTATCTCAATATGTTTTTCTTTTCATAAAGAAATTATAAAAAGGCATCTCTGAATCAAAGCTTTATCCCAAATGTCTCACAGGCACTTTTTTTTTTAAACAGCTGAAGATATATATGACAAACAGCTAAAAAAATAACCTACTGGAATACATGAAAGTATAATTATAACGCAACATAGACCCTCTCAATATGAACGACATTGTCTCATCTTATATATGTGGCACAGATGGGCAACGGTGGCACAGAGGTTAGGGGGTACGTCTTGCAATTGGCCGGTTCAATTCCCTGCTCTGACTGTCTCTGTCGTTATGTCCTTGGGCAAGACACTTCACCCACATTGCCTGCTGGCAGTGGTCAGAGGGCCCGGTGGCACCATTGTATGGCAGCCTCACCTCTGTCAGCCTGCCCCAGGGCAGCTGTAGCTACTTACATAGCTCACCACCATCAGTGTGTGAATGCAAGTCCAACCCATTTCCCAAAAAAATCTCTGTATTTTAAAAATGTCAATATCGCCCAGCTTCACTTTGAAGAGGATGCATGTCTGCTAACAGAATCTATTTTTTGTTATGGTGCATAATGTTCAGACAGTTGGCCACAAAAAAGAAAAATACTTTCAGTTTAACAAACCTATCCCTACAAAAAGAGTTTAACAAATAGCATTTTATGAGGAAACACATGATTTTAAAACAATTTTTAATCTATGTTGAATATATAGAAGGTTAAGATTGAAAAAATTTACTACATGTACAGTAATGTGTGCTAATGGTAAATTAGAAATAATTGTGAAACTGTTTAGATGTTTTTAGCATTACAACAGCTAATAAATAACAACTGGCGAGAAAGCAAAGTAACTTTAATAGAAAACAGTAGCTTTTCTCGCTTGATGCAAGTTGTTGGTATAATAATCATGTTGAAATTATTACTTATATATGCAAAAAAATGTATTGGTCTTAAGAGCTCCTTGTGGCTGCAGTGGGTCATGTTGCACCAGTAATATGAGTTCCCTGCTGTGCAATGGGCAGTGCTCATCCATACTTCCAAAGCATAGGAGGAAGACAAGTAGGTAAAAAAAAAATAAAGGTATGTTTGCATGTTTTGGCAATGGTTATCAAAGAGATTTGTATGCCTGTTAATAGAAAATTAGCTTGTTAGTGACCATTAAGACTCCAGTTAAATACTCAAATATGGACACTAATGCGTTTGTATTTGGCTAAAACTGAGCTTGAACTTTCTTTGAGCTAATTCTCGGTGTTGGCCTTATATATCTATGCTTTTTTGGCTTCGAAACAAAGTTTTTGCTAATGTTTGATAGCAAACAATAATCAAAACATCACCATGTTTGACATTTGCAAGCAAATCCATATTATTGGCAGAAATAGAGGGCCCTACGATCATATTTCACTTAGGGCCCACTGGAGGCTTGGGCCATGCCTGGAGCTGATGTGTTTAACTGTTTCGTTGGCTAAGAATACTATCTGTCATGGTTTAGCAACATAATCTCTGTCATGAGTATCTGGATTAATGCAAACTCACCAAAAGACATTACACCAACTGCCTGAATGGCATTCTTCTTTGCAAATGCCCATGCGTTCTCTGTAGGGATACTAGAAAGGGACATTTGTGTTGGTCTCATCAAGTAAAACAGAAACAAAGACATCTGTCTGTAGAAGTGATTACTCATTTAACATTTTCTAGTTTCCTTTAACAGACTCATTCCTACATCTGCGGTCCAAGGGTAGCTGCTCGGATCATGACGATGATGAGGATCGTTAGTGTTAGCACCATTGACAGGAAGGACACCTGGTAACAAACAGGATTTCAGCTGCAAGATTATCAAAGCACTACGCCGACCGTAATATTTAGAGATATTTGTACCTTCCCAAGTCTCTCAATGTTTCGAAAAAGTGAGAGCGGCAAAGTGAACATAACGGTGGAGAGTAAGATCACAAAGTGACGCTCTGCAAGGATGTGGTCTGGACCAACTACAAGAATAAGATCAATG
Source organism: Fundulus diaphanus (assembly GCA_037039145.1). Lineage (NCBI taxonomy): Eukaryota > Metazoa > Chordata > Actinopteri > Cyprinodontiformes > Fundulidae > Fundulus > Fundulus diaphanus. The sequence goes on along the minus strand of CM073132.1, from coordinate 34,951,574 downwards.
ATTAATTTTCAGGAATTAAATAAAAAAAAAATCAAATTCCACAAATGGGTTCAGTTCCTCTGTGTCACTTACCTCCTGGGATTCTCTGAAACACTTTGGTCAGCGTGTCACCGGTTGTGATGTTATAGCTGATCATGGCTGAAGGAGAAGAAAGGTAAATCAGCGTTTCATAGTCAACATGTTCTGCTGTAATGTTTCTACCACACAGTACTGATGAGTGGAGAGCATCAGAGATAAAAAGGACACAGAGCAGCACAATTAAATTGTCACTCATTCCGGTGTCTTAAGAACGTACCTATGAAAGGATACAGAAACTGTAGAGCTGATAAAATAAAAAATCCAGGAAAACCAAATGTGCTTTGTACCAACGACTGATAACTGTTTGATCCTGAGAGGTGTCCTCCTTTAATTAGTAGAACAATTGAGTAGTCTGACATAAAACAGAAACAAAAAAGATCAGTTAGAAAATCAATGTATAAATTCACCCTGGTTTTCCACTTTTTTTCAAAGAATAAAAGCCATCTTCAGTACTATCTCTCACCTGTGATGAATCCAACTAAAACCAAAAGGAGCAGGCCTAAAGGAAGCCCCGCCTGGGCCAAAGCATATGGTAAACCTGGTTTTAAGAAAGCACACTGCTGCAGTTCAAAATGGAATATCAAACTTCTTTAAAACAGGAAAAAATGGACTTTAATCTTTTAAATAACTGTCAAATAAATTAGCTCATGTGCTGTAGACAACATTAGGCTTGTTAAATGTCAGACTACACTCTTAAAATTACTTTTACCCCTTGTAATTTCTCCGTTTTATTTCATGTTACAATCACAAGATTTACCTTGAACCTTATTCCCAATCTATACAGACATTGTTTTTTTAAAAACTCCCTGGAGTCCTGTCAAGTGCCAACCTGCTTCAAGACATCAGCCATCGTCCCTTTCCCCAAAAAGACAAGCATCACAGGACTTAATGATTATAGACCTGTCGCCCTCACAGCTGTGGTTATAAAGTCTTTTAAACGTCTTGTCTTCACTCACCTCAAAACCATCAAAGAATCTCTCCTGGATCCCCTACAGCTTGCTACAGTGCCAAAATATCTGTGGGCGATGCTGTAAGCATGGCCCTCCACTGCATCTCCCAGCATGGTAGAGTTGATAGAGTTAGAGTTGCCCCTGTCATCCTCTGTGACACTCCGGTGAACACTGTTGGGTCCTTCCGCTTCCTGGGCACCACCGTCACCCATGAGCTCAAGTGGGAGTAGGACATCAGCTCGCCCACCAGAGGATTTAGTGAAGAAGTTTCACCTTCCTACTGAGGAAGTCTGACCAAGATGATTGTGGACTTCCACACTGTCATCCTTGAGTCCATTCTTAAACCATCTGTCACAGTCTGGTTTGCTGCAAACATGGCCAGGGACAGGGCCAAGCTGAAATTAATCATCCACTCAGCAGACCAAATGACTGGCTGCAACCTGCCATCTCTTCAGGAACTGTATATCTCCAGCACCCAGGCATGTGCAGCCTGGATTGCTGCTGACCCCACTCACTCTGGACACAGACTGTTTCAGTCCCTCCCTTCTGCCAAAAGGATCTGGGCTATCAGGATCAGGACCTCACGCCACCAGATCAGTTCTTCCCTGCTGCAGTCAGTCTTCTGAACAGTGATCCAACTTCCCCCAGCTGACACCACTCCACTGCTCCATAATTTATGTATCTGTTTCAAGAATTGTGAGTCTTTATGGTCATTATGTAACCACAATGCAATTTTGGGGAGACAATCAGAATTCACATATAAAACACAGTCACAAATCAAGAAAGTCTCCACTGACAAGAAAGTGTATGTTCTTGTCAGATGAGCACAAATCCGAATCCTGTAGCCAACATGTTATGTTTGGCAGAAACACCCTGAACTCACCATCTCAATGGTGAGACATGGATGGGAAGCTATTGGACCTAAATGCAGGCATCTCTATCAGAGAATGTTAAACATTTGAGACTAGGACGAAGGTTCACTTCCCAACAGGTTAACAACCCTAAATATGCAGCTAAAACCTCAATGCAATGATTTAGATCGAAGCCTTTTCATTTGTAAGTATGGTCTAATCAAAGTCCATACCTATATCCAATTTAAACATCTGTTCTTATATACATATATATGCAAATATGAATGTGAAAAACTATGAGTCTGTAGATGTGCAAAGATTTGTAGGTGTTTGCAGCAACAGGCTGTTCTCCAAAGTATTAAATCCAGGAGGGCTAAATACAAAATGTACTCCACACTTTTCAGATTATTAGTTGTAGAAAATAATGTATACCACGGACCCTTTTTCCTTGGGCTTCATATATATGCGTTCATATGTTCTGCCGGACTTTCCCATGAAGTCCAAATAAAACACATTAAAGTTCAGCAATAAAAAGGGTCATCCGAGCCTATAAGAGGTTCTAACAAAGCAGTACTTTGCATGTTCTACACGGTCAACAACAAATGGGCAACAGTTTAGAGTGTATCTGCAGGGCTTGCATTTCATTTGCGAAAAATGAAAAAGTGTTGTGATCCAAAATTGTTACAAGTTGTCAGATTAGTGTTTAACAGAACAGTCACAAAAACTTTTTTTTTTGGCTTTGTCTTTTCCCCCCACTAAATGAATGAATAACAGAACAGAGGGGGGCAACAGGCGCTAGTCATATGATATTGCTGCGGGGCTTGGATGAACGCATCTGTTTATAGTGGAAAAATAAGCAACATCAACTTTGTTTTACCGAAACATCTCAGAAATTCCATTTTTTTAAAGGGCTTCATTCACCATGAATCTCAAGACAATAGGCTGTATATTCACCTATTATTCCAGATCCTATAATGGAGTTGATGAAATTGAAACAAGCAGAGATCATTGAACCTCTCCACTCAGGTTTTTGCATATGAATTAATGCTGTCCCTTCTTCATTGTTCTGCTAGGAAAAAAGAATAAAACCAGAAATAAGACTCATTCAATATACCGTTTATAGAAATGTAAAAGCGTCATTGGTTCTACCTGCTGAGCCATTCCGAAGCACCGAGCGGATCGTCTGTCCCTTGACTCTCCTTAGTCTAATTCTCACATTTTTAAGGTTTGAGAAATTGTCCGTCACTTTCACGCTTTACTCAGACGCACCTCTAAAACAAGCCGCAGTAACAGCGCCCCCTCTAGGCCGAAAGATGCACTCTGGCGAGCATTCCTAGTTCGACTCCAAGTCGAATTGGTATGTTCAGCTGATTTTTGAGAAATGCGTTCAGGGGTTAATCCCAGAGAATGAATTTGCAGAAGGGTATTGGGGTTAAAGGGTTTATCGGAGGATTATTCTCTAGAGCTCACTGTTACAATGCGCTCTTTGTTCAAGAAAGAGATAATTTCACACACACACACACACACACACACACACACACACACACACACACACACATATATATATATATATATATATATATATATATATATATATATATATATATATATATATATATCAAGACGATGTGATTACTTTGTCTAGATTTTCTTTATATCATAACTTTTTCTGTTATTGTTAAACAAAATAGAAAAACTCCTTCCATGCAGTTTTCAGATAAGTAGACTACATAGAATTTAGAACTTGTCGTAGCTATTTATTATTATTATTTATTATTGTACCGATTCTGTGTTCTAAAAGCTCTTATTTGTTCATGGTGTGTAGTTGGACCGGGGTGGCCCGCAGCTGCCTGGGCTCTGCTGTCATTGACATATGATGCCTTTGACCGGGACCCTCTTGTCTGCGGGGTTCAGGGCCCAGTCCTCTCTCTTCATGCCGTTGGACTGACAGGTGTTAGGCCGTTGTGTGATTTTTATTTATTTATTGTTGTTAGATGTCTCTGAATAACAGCTTTTGTTCTAAATAAACCCAAGCAAAATGCTACCTCTATGTCTGTGTTCTTTACGATATCTTCGGAATGGTAGGCCTGTTGTCATTTGTTATCCCCACTGAAAATTGGCCTTTATTTACTTATGTTACCCTTTTTGTTTTGTCGGAAATGTCTAGTACAACGAAGGTATAAACTGAACAAATATCTGCTAAACTTAATTGGTTTGTTGAATTTATAGAGAAACATACGGTTGCCTAAATATTAACGTAAATAATAATACATATTTTACAGTAGTATTATCTTAAACATATGTTCAAGCCTTTCAAATTATATGCTCTTAAAGATAAAAGTGCAAAACAAACGCTACTATTCCTACTACTACTACTACAAGTAATAATAATAATAATAATAATAATAATAATAATAATAATGCTACTGCTACTGCTACTGCTACTACTACTACTACTACTACTAATAATAATAATAATAATAATAGTAATAATAATAATATACCTAGCAGTAATTATATACAAATTAATGATTTGTATAAAATTGAATGAAAATAGATCAGCCTGACCATCACAACCAGTTTTGCGCTGTCCTGTATATTACAGTATATATCCACCAGGGGGCAGTGTTGGTACAGTTGGAATTCACTATAAAGCTCTCCCCAACTCTTAAAACTACATTTTGGCTGCTTCCAAGCGGAGTATGACACCAGGCTCTTTAAGAATAATCTACAGCACTCGTTCTGCAGCTCGATTTGCTGTATTCTCTCTCTAAAGTGAGCATAACGGAGACGCAAACAGAGGCTCTGGTCTCTTCAGCCGCCACTTTCACATCCTCGTCTTCAACAGAAGACAAACACGCAACAGTTTCCCTGGAGAATATCTGCGGTCACAGCTTTTAGTTCACTGATGCCAGAGACCAGCATCCTGTTTCTCGAGAGCACTACAACACGACCGAAGGAGCCACTCTGAAACCTCACTTGGTACCCAGGAACAGGAAGCGCAGCAGCAGAGGCGCTCCAGTCTGCAGGAGAGGCGGACACGATCGTTGTCTCCCAGTATTTTCCCGATGTCATCGAAATGAGCAGAAGTGCCCTGGGACAAGCTTCAGACACCTTGAGAGGATTGTAAACTTTTCTTTTTTCCCCCTTCCCCGATAGAACATTTTAGACACATCAAAGCTGTTTTTGACAACTGTTCACCTGTGGAGGATGGAAAAGTGACGGTGAGTCTAAATCAGAGCTGAAGTTATAGCTGTGCAATCCACTCATAACTTGAGCGCTATGTTATATAACTTATTTACAGAAGTTACTATCTATCTATCTATCTATCTATCTATCTATCTATCTATCTATCTATCTATCTATCTATCTATCTATCTATCTATCTATCTATCTATCTATCTATCTATCTATCTATCTATCTATCTATCTATTAAATGTGTATGCTGCTGTTTTATTTTAATTAATGATTTTTTTTATATGTCTTGATGCACCCTTTGTATCTCATATTGCCTACCATCACTGGTAGTAGAGTGGAGAGTGTTGATAAAAGATGCGACTGCTCTTTCAACAAAGGTTTTCACAAAGAGCCTAATGTTAAATTCACCCTTCACAACATTACATTATGGAATGTAATGGGGCATGGCTGCAATTACTAGCCCACACTCCATCTTAGATGACTTCCTGCTTGCCTGACTGTCAACAGTATTATTAGATTGGCGTCAATTAGCGATTAGACTGTCCTGTTTCCACACTGTCCAGAATAGGCAAACAGTGTATCCCAGCAGCTTGTTCATAAAAAAAAAAGATAAAATGATTTAGGAGAAGCATGTGGTCGACCACCCATCAGCAGCTCTTTCGCCAACGCCCTGGCTGAAAGAGACAGCTTCTGGAGTCGGTTTGGGCAAGCAGCAAGCCATAGCTACTTAAGGGTTTCAAGTGGGTTGCTCCCCTGAGACTCCACAAATATTGAGCTGTCGTCACTTTACCTGCAACTGTATTAAAGTTAAAACTCACCTTATTTAATTTTCTAATAAATAAGAGCCGTTCTACAGATTAATTATTCTGTTTTAGACACGGGATCAGGTGGTGTGTTGAAGCACCCTAACTCCCTAATATCACCCTAATTTGATTGCACTCACTTTTCTTTTTCTTTTTCCTGATCACGATGTCCCCACCGTTCTCCCTAAACTTTGGCATGTCAATCCATAAAAAACACATCAGGTGTGGGCAAGAAGAGAAAGGGGAGTCAATGCATCTCATTTAATATTTTATAGGCATCTACAGAGCCTTGCAGAAGTATTCCACCCCCTTGGCAATTTTCGTGTCTTTTTATTTATTTATATATACTTTTTTGCCTCACCACCTGGAATTAAAACGGATTGTGTGAGAGTTTACACCATTTCATTTAGAGAACATGTCAACAACTTTGAAGATGTATGGTTTTTATTTTACAGTGAAGCAGATAACAAGCATAAAATAACATAAAATGTCAGCCTTCATAACGATTCACATTCCCCAAAGTCGGTTCTTTGTAGAGCCTCCTTTTGCAGCATTTATAGCTGCAAGTGGCTTTGGTGCAATGAGGAATTTTGCCCATTCCTCAAGAGAAAACTGCTCCAGATCCTTCGTAGTTTTATCTTGTGAACAGCAATTTCCAAATCTAACCACAGATTCTCAATTGCATAAAGGTCTGGATTTTGACTAGACCATTCCAACATATTAGAATTTTTCCCCTAACACCATTCGACTGTTACTTTAGCAGTGTGTTTCAGGTCATTGTCCTGTTAGAAGGTGAACCTCCCAAATCATAGGCAGACTAACACAGGTGTGGCTCAAGAGTATCCCTGTATTTAGCACCAGCCATCTTTCCTTCCACTCGGACCGGTTTCCCAGTCCCTGCAGCTGAAAAACGTCCCCACAGCATGATGCTGCCACAACTATCTTTCTCTTCAGGGATGATGTTCTTGGGGTGATGGGATGTGTTGGGTTTCCATCAGTCAGAGCCAGTAGCGGTTCTAGACCAAATTTACCAGGGGGGCCAGAGTGTGGCCAATGTTTTTTTTTTCATGGGGGCACTGAAAAAAAGAATTAAACTGGGCAAAATGTAATCGTTCGATATATTAAGTGAGCTACAGAGCCAAAGAGCCACTCTGGAACTGCAGGTTGCAGACCCCTGAAAACTGTGATCCGGTCTCAATATGGCTGAAGCTAAATGTGAAACACATTAATTATTATAAAAATGAAAATGTAAAGGTAAAAAATTAAATGGGCCCAAGGTCAAATGACCAACCAGCTGAAATTTCTGTTCCAGCATATCTCATCATGAAAAACTGATTAAGTATTATGTCATCAGCACAGGGGCCATAACAGGGGCCCTGACCAGTTCTACAGGGGCACTGGCCCCTGTTGGCCCCTGTCTAGAACCACCCATGGTCAGAGCATTCTCCTTGGTGGCTGAAAAGTAAACTTTTAGTCTCATCTGACCAGAGCACCATAGATTTGGGAAGTCGCTCACACGTTCTGAATGGATGGGTCGATGGAGCATTCGGCTCATTGTGGTCCTCTGGACAGATCCTCTAGTCTCTGCTGTGGAGCTCTGCCACTCCTTCAGGGTCACCTTTGGTCTCTTTGCTGCCTCTCTGATTAATGCCCGTCTCGCCCGGTCTGTGAGTTTTGGTGGGTGGCCCTCTCTTGGCAGGTTTGTTGTGATACCATGTTTTTTTCCATTTCTAGATGGTGGTTTTGATGGTGCTCCAGAGGAACATAAAAAAATGTGGATATTTTTTTATAACCCCACCCTGACTTGTACTTCTCAGTAACTCATTAGGAGAGCTGCTTGATCTTCATGGTGTGAAGCCTCCTGCTTAGCGGTGTTGCAGACTCTGGGGCCTTTCAGAAAAAAGCTGTTTATACTGACAAATCACTTGACACTTAGATTGCTCTAATTATTTGACTTTTAAGGTAATTGGTTACGCCATAACTTTTAGGGGCTGGATACATACACACATGCCAATCTTCGTTTCATTTTTTAAAGTCTTTTTTGTTTTATCAATGTATATATTTCACTTCACCAACTAAGACTATTTTATGCTGAGAGATCACATGAATAAAAATACAAACATTTAAATTACAGGTTGGAATGTAACAAAATTGGGAAATAGTCAGGGGGCTGAATACTTTTGCAAAGCTCTGTAAACCCAAATCCATCCAGGCAGTGCTTTGCGATTACATCATTGCACACACTGACATTACAATGACGACTGTGATTCGCTATATTGTGCAGCTCTAGAAAATAGCTTTACATAATAGTCAGGCAGATCTATGAATACATACCAATTCAAAGCGCACAGCAGCTTTTATACGTCACTAAAGTATACTGCATAATCTCATGTACATAGGCTGGTGTCTTCCATGTTTTTTTAAAAGCACAGAGAAAATTAGGCTACAACCTGTTATGAGCTAACTTTTACCATACTGAAGCCACAAGAAGCATTCTGAGGCCAAACATAATCTCGAAGTTTACCATAATTGATGTGCATTAAATATTTAAGCAAAGCTTCTTTCTCCATTTGACCCCATGGCCTGAGGCCGGTGTCCATCATCACTTAAAGCACATCAGGACGCAGTTAGATTTATGACGCATAACAAATATCACAGTGATTTAGTCTGTGCTGTGTCCCAACAATGAGTAGGTGGGAACAGATGTGTTTATGTCAGGTTCTTGAGCACAAGGTCATGATGCAGACAGGTTGCAGATAAGATGAAGTGGGCCTATTTGAGGCTTCAAAGAGCCAGTTCATATCTCAAGCGAAGGGTAATGAATTGGTACCAGAAGGACAGAATAATGCATGCCTCTATGGATGTTGCAAACTTTAGGTTGACTTTAGGGAGGATGAGTTATTTTCTGTAGGCTTTGCATATAACCAATGGACATTTGGAAAGTGTGTAATGTTGCTTCCGTATTTTATTTTAATTTTTCTGGTTCTTATTCAGAATTAAAGTGCTTCATCTTCTATGCTGCCTTCCAGCATGGAATACAAGTTGTGTACTGAGCCGAGTAGAGCCGGGCCAAATGGAGCCAGTGTAAAAGGGACTCTAGATAATGATGTAGCTTCTGTTACAGCACTGTCTGGAAGCGTGTTGCTGTTTAATGCAAACAATATTTCTTCAACAGAAATATGCTGAATGGATCCAAGGATAAGGGCTGTACGATTTAGCCAAAAATCAAAATTGCGATTTATTTCAACCATAATTGTGATTGCGATTTATTTTTGACTTTTCTCTGCATTGCCAACAAAAATGCCCTGTAGCTAAAGATATTTGTAAACGAGGACTATTTAAAACAAGAAATTTAACTGTGTTTTTATTAATCTGAATATTCTTATTCAAGAGAATATCTTATCGAGTTATTCTCTTGGATAAGAGTATTCAAGAGAATAGCTTGTTAAGTTGGATCCTTGCATTTCCATCCTTGTTAAACATAAAGTCCAAATTGTAACCAACAAACAAGTCGACGTATTAAACAGTTTGACCAGTACTTAATGCCATGATAAACCTGAAAGTTTCTGGTAAAAAAAGTATTGATTATTTAAACTCTAAAACAAGTAATATAATGGCATTATCTTACTGCTGCAACTCTCTTCCCTTCCATGTGGAGGCAAACCCACTGTAAACATGTTATGGACACCTAAAGGATGTAGTATCCATTAATTTTTACATATCAAAAAAATTCCACATCTCTGTTATTTGGAAATAGTTTTTTTTTTTTTTGTGATTATACTGCAAGTGTAATTACTTGCCTTAAAAAGGATGGAGTGAGCACTTTTGCTTGAAAGATAAACAACGCAAAAAAATTGGAATGAGCTCTGTGGCAATGGATAACTGAAGGATACTGAGTTCTCCTAACACGACACATTTTTTTTTTTTTTCGCTTTTGTCTCAGTAATATGAAACAATTGGACTCCTGGACTCAAAGGAAGGACAGCCCACACCTGAAGGAAGTGGACATATCACAGTTCATGCCACAGCTGGGAAATATATTGTGACTAGGGGGTTAACAGCCAATCCACTACTAGTGTCTCATTAAGGGACAGTTGCCTGTTATTATAGTATACACTGTCTAGGTGGAAAGTTTACTGTTGGATGCCAGCAATGTTAACACAAGAACACTGTTGAGCTTTTTACATGTCATGAATGCTGCATTAATCTGAATTTTGCACCCAGCACTATGGACTGTGTTCTGCATTTGACCAACTTTACCAGCTCTACCATTGGTCAACTTATTCACCCCAGTTATCAATTGTTCTGCAGTTACTGGCTCCTATTTCCCTCAGCGTTGTCTGACAGGCAGACAGCTGCTGCCTCGTCCTGAAGCCAGCCTGCAGTCAGAGCAAAGAGAGGAGAGCAGTCACACTCCTATTCGACATCGCAAGTGAATCTTGCATGTGCAAAGCTGTCGGTGATCCACTGCCTCGTCGGCACCAGCTTCGGGCATTGCTGAGTCAGTGCCTGTAGCCAGCGGTTCTAACTGATAAGGCTTTGGCCTGCTGGGCTCCACAAAGATTCCCTCAACCTCTGGAGATGAGGGGGGTGAAAAATCGTCCACCTCAAATGACCGAACCATGGCAGAACTACCAATCTTATTCAAGATTTATTCTGCTCACCCTCTATGATTCAGGAAGGGCAAATTAAGCTAGCTGCTGCTTTCCCCTCCATCCTGATCACAGCAGCTGCGCTCCCCCAGCACTTACCCCCCCACCCCCACCCCTTTTCCCGCTTATCCCCGCCCACTTTGGTGGAATTTTTGAAATTTGTCTGCTTCTACATGGGTGTGAGTTACACTTTAATCTTTAATATTCTATCTGTACAGCAATTTGTGTCAAAAGGGGAACTACCTGTCATGTTTAGACACTCTCCATTTAATGCAATCATGCGATGATGTTCAAACTGTGGGATGTGAGGATATGTCATACTGAAGCAAAAAGCATCTTCCTTGCGTCTTAGTTCTTTATGTCAAATATATTGCACAATAACCACTCGTTTACAGGCGTTTAATTTTTGCGTTTAGGACCAATGTTTGGCCATGATCACCAGACAGAAACTCTCTGAGTCTAGGATCTGCAGTGCAAGATGTAGTGCATTCATATTTAATACTGCATAACTCTTCCTAACACACCAGTCAGGCCTATTTGTAGGATGGATCTTTTTCCCTCCCTTCCCGTTGTCAGGCGCCCCAAAAAAGGGGGAACAAAAAAAAAAAAGATTCATATCATTTTGAGTGATGGTGGAGGGGTGCGGGAGTCTCACCTGGAATTGATCACTGTCATGTCAAATTTTAATTTCACCTCCAGATGAGCAGATAATTGGATCTAATTTTACCATAGCTGGTAGGAATTTATGCGCATTGCTGCCGTTTCCAGGCTCTTTATAGCGTTCCGGAGACAGTGGGTGGATAAATACAGCTGTGAAGGCCTAACAGGTTTATTAGAGAATATTAGCGAACAAACAGCTTCACGAGGACCAAGGGACACAGCAGAAAGGTCAGAGAGAAGGCTGTGGAGAGGTTCAAAGCAGATTTAGGTCATAAAACGATATCCTGAGCATAGAGCATCTAATTGAACTCTGTTTAATCCATCATCCAAAAATAGAAAAAGAGTATGTCACACCTACAATGACATGGCTGTCTACCTAAACTGTCAGGGAAGGAAAGTAGCAACGTGAGAAGCAGCTAGGAGGCTCATGGGAACTCTGGAAGAGCTGCAGATATCCACAGTTAATGTGATAATCTGTTGACAGGAAAACTACTAGAAGGTGCTTTGCCCCGATAAGAGCATTACTGAACTTTTTTTTGGACTACCTGTGTGTGGGAGAAATCTGGCGCCGGTCATCACTCTGAAAGCATCCTCCCAGGATGAAACAGGTGGGGTGGCAGCATCGTGCTGGCGGGATCTTCAGCATATTTGGAAGTTTGAGTTGATGGAAAGACAGAAGCTAAACATAGTGCAGGTGTGACAAAAAACACCCTGTTTAAAGCTGTTAAAGATGTGAAACTGGCAAAGTGGGACATCAACCCCTAACCTTGGTACAAAGAAATTGGTGGCATTAAAGTGCATGCATGCGTTAGAATGATGCAGCATCACATAAATGCCCTTAAAAGTATGTCTAATATTTTTTTTAGAAAATAAATACTACACAAGTTTATGGTTTATGACAAATGTGAGTTGGCTATTGTAAAGTGTTACCAACGTTTTAAGCATATGAATACTTTTGCGAGGTATTTGCTGGAAATAAAGATGGCATGCATGTATTAAAGCTGTTATTCTGTTGTTTTTGTTATGCAGACTTTTCCCATATTCGAGGCTAGCTGTTGTTCTTGAAGGTGCAGGATGAAAAGATGGCACAAAACCTTGTACCACCAGGTCCTGACAGCTTCCAGCCCCTCACCCGGGAGTCGCTCAAAGCCATTGAGAAACGGATCGCTGAGGAGAAAGCCAAGAAGCCCAGCGATGAAGAGAAAAATTCCAAGGACAGGGTTAAGGTCAAACCGAGCCGCGATCTGGAGGCAGGAAAGTGTCTCCCCCTTTTGTATGACATTCCTGCAGGCCTGGTGTTGAAAGCGCTGGAAGACCTGGATCCCTATTACTCCAATCAGAAAGTAGGTTCCATTAATTTCAGGCTTTAATAGCTCTGGAGAAAATATAGACATGTTCCTTTAAGTTTTGTTTCTAAAGACCTCTGCAGTTTAACTAAAAATAAAAAGATATATATTTTTAATATCGTCTGTTTCAATATCATATTTTTTTTAGACATTCTGGCCACTGTCAGCAAAACTGTGACTAGTAAAACACACAAAATTAATAATTCACAGAAAATCTGATAAAATCTGAACTTAGATAATGTATAGGCTTCATACCAGCAAGCTGATTTTATTGTTAGGATCATGTTTGTTTCATCTGAGACTAACATTCTAGCTTTTGAGCTAAATGTGCTTTTAGGGAAACAACAACCATTTAAAACGATTTTTTAGGATTTTTATAAACAGTGAGGTTTACAAATCTTCCAGATAATACTGTATGATAATTATTTTTTTTTCTTTTTTTTGTACAGACATTTATAGTAATAAACAACAAGAAGCTCATTTTCCGATTCAACGCTGCTCCTGCCTTGTATCTTCTGACCCCCTTCAATCCCATTCGAAAGCTGTCATTCAAAATCCTGGTGCACTCATATCCTTTCAAGTGATGCGTGGATGGTGCTGTGAGTGATGAAACACATAATCTGATTCCCAAAGGGCATAATGGAGTACAAGTAAAATATTATTCCAAAATATCAGAATAGCACAAATGAAGTATTTAAAACAGCATGTACACAAGGGTACCCAAAATAGTAGTTGTTCTCCATGTTTTGGTGTTTGTAGAAATGTTTCTCTTAATTGTTTTTGGATGCTCTAACCCACTTCAGAAATTACATCAACTGCAAAAAACAGCCAGCAAAGAATGTCCTAAGGCCAGATCCTAATGAAAATGTTCATAGCAGTTACAGAAGAAGGGGACAGAAAAACGGATAGCACAGAGGAAATTAAATGTTTTCCAGTTTGATAATAAGCTGGTCAGCACTAAAGCACAGCAAGCTGAAACAAGAATTTGGAAATGTAGCATTTTAAATCTCACATGAGCCATGGCTTCTAAAGTCAGATTGACATTTAAACTCGGTTCGTTGATTTTTACCTTGTGGTAACCATTTAATTTAGTACCATTTTGTTGGTAACTTTTCTTATTAGTATTTAGCAATATGTTTCTTAAATATTGGCTGTCCAGTCGGGCCAGATTTTTCCATCAGATGTGGCATCTGATGGAAAAAAGGGATGGTTGTATCATGGAAGATGCGGGACAAGGTTGGGTTTATACATTCAGAAGGTGAATAGAAGGTGAATTTTTCATACGATCCCCCTGATACACTCCGGTCTTATTTCTTTCTTCTGAGGCCTTTCTCTGCTTCTCATAAACTTTTAAGACAATTTGCCTCTTGTGACTCTCAGCCACTTTCAAAGTATAAAGTGAAGCAGTGGCGAAAGCACAGAAACGCATTATAATGTTAGCCTTTAATCATCTAATATGATACCTAAAGGTTTATTCAATATTTCAAAAATACCCCCGCTTAGTTCAAAAGAAGTAAGCTGTTGTACTGTGCTTTGTGTTTCTGATTTCATTTTTTTTCTCTTCTTTTTCTCAATTAAATCAATGTGAAACAAATCTAAATGTAATTATGATTAATCCTAAATTATGTACAAGTAATTGTACTGAAGAGAAAATATATTTTCTATACAAAGAATATTATTGCTTATTTAAAAGTGATGGAATCCTTGAGATTGTTGTGTACAATTTTTGTTTTGATTGATTTAATTAGGCTGTTTTGGAATAACATTTTTGATTCTGTTCACTGATTTTCTGTAGTATTCAAGCCACCGTTGGTAAGAGCTCAACTTTTCACCTCATAAGTTAGTTTATTGGGTATTTTTAAGGATTTTACATGAATATCATTCACCATTTGTTTAGCATACACGTATGTTGTTTGTCTCAGTGACATTGAATTTTAGGATTCAAGCCAGAATTGTTATAACTTTTGTGTCACATCTTGAAATCAAAAGTTGTTGTAAAATAGTTCCTTGATGAAGTTATATAATGTATTGTTTCTGCAAGATAGTTTAATTTCTTTGGAGATCTAATCAACTTTCATATAAAGGCAAACTGTTTTAAGTTACACCTTACAGCGAGAATTTGAGTACAAAACATACTACTGCTGAAACATAATTATGAACTTCCTTGACATCGGGCTTTAAGCTGTTCAGCATGCTAATCATGTGCACTATCCTCATCAACTGTGGCTTCATGACTCTCCATAACCCGCCTGACTGGGCAAAGACAGTAGAGTCAGTTTTTTATTCAATCATTAAATAATTCCTATATGGTTGGTCATGGATTTTGCTTGTCGAAATAGTATCCCAACAAAAGATTGCTTTTTTTTCCCCCACAGGTACACATTTACTGCAATCTACACCTTTGAGTTCATAGTAAAGGTTTTAGCAAGAGGATTCTGCATAGGGAAGTTCACATTTTTGAGAGATCCCTGGAACTGGCTGGACTTCTGTGTCATTGTCTTGGCGTAAGCACAACATTTGAGCAAATTACCTTAAGCAACCTTCAAACACAGTTATTGTATTTTTTATTCTGAGCTCTTTGGGACGTTTGCTGTATTTTGGTGAGCTTCTGAAAGCTAAGAAGAATAAAATTCAGATTTTATTATCAAGCTTTTATTGTCTGTTAATTTCTGACAAATTTTAAATCTACTTTTAATTAAACAAGATGGTGCTTCTTATTTTTGTTGTAGGTAAAAAAAAGGTACAAGGTACAAAAAGCTGTGATAATTAAGATAGCTCTCTCACTTTATTACTATTTATTTTTCAAATACTAATGTTATTTTGTGATCAAATCAAAAAACAACTATACATTTTTTTTTCAGGTATGTAACCGAGTTTGCAAACATTGGAAATCTTTCAGTTCTTCGCACATTCAGGGTGTTGAGAACATTAAAGGCGATTTCAGTAATCCCAGGTAAGCAGCAGAAGAAAGTGCGTGAGAGTCTGCCTCTGTAGTCTCCCCCTTCCTTCAAAACTGATCCCAGTTTCTGCTTTTTTGTCACATCTAAATATTTCAGATCATCATAATAATTTTAATATCAGACAAAGACTTCACTAATCCTAATCCTAAAACGAACTTCCAGGCTCATAGACATTCACAGCTTTTACGTCTTCTGCCAGGATCCGAGCACCAAAGAACCTTTTCTATTTTATGTCAATAAAGCTCTGTAATTGCCTCGTTTTCTCTGTGTGTGTCTCTTCAGATTTAAAAATATTCACACAGGACCAGGTTGGATTTGGTATCTTTTTCCCCTTGGTACATAAAATCAGCATCAAAAATATATTTCTGAATTACTTATGTTATCTCTGTTCTACATTAAAATTAGTTTGATCATTTGAAATAAATGTGACAACAGAGCAAAAATAGTAAAAACTTTTCCATGGCTCTGTAAATCCGGGTTATATGTCATAAATTAGAATGACACAGCCTTGAATGTATGCATACAGTAACTTATGTGTGATACTCTGATACTTGGAGTAAAGATAATATTAAGATGAATAGAAAAAAGACATGTAAACATAAGTTGACAAGGTCTGGTAATATAAAGTAGATTAAACTGAAAATGTTGACATGATTTTTTTGTTTTGTTTCGCAGGTCTGAAGACAATTGTCGGTGCATTATTCCAGTCAGTAAAGAAACTCGCTGATGTTATGATCCTGACTGTTTTCTGCTTGAGCATCTTTGCACTTGTAGCATTACAGCTGTACATGGGAAATTTAAGGAACAAGTGCATAATCAAACCAGATAATATTTCTGCGTTTAACGAAAGTGAATTGAAGCAATACGCAAATAACCAGAGTGAGTGTTCAATTGTCTGTTTGTATGTTACTTGTGTTGGACCATGACTTTAGGGAAAATAAATGTATATAGAGGAGACATGAGAATTTGATTTAACAATTGTTTGTTATTTTCTTTCATATATTAGACATATTTCAGTATAATGGAGTAAAAGTATGCTTCTGTTGTATTCTTCATCTGAATCACCAGCTTAATCATAGGACTATATTACATTGATTTGTTCGGATAACGATAGTGTTTGTCACAATACGATTTCCGTTAAATTATATATACTATGCAATATCATCTGCCCATCTAAAAATTATCTATATTCATATCAGCTCACAAATAAAACAAAAAAAAAAAACAAATATGATTTAAGCATTTTATTTCTAAGCTTTTACAGGCATCAAGTATTTAAATCAAAACATTAAAACAGCATTCTTCTTCTTCTTATAATAATAATAATAATAATAATCCTGGACAGACTGGTGTCCTGTCCAGGGTGTACCCTGCCTCTCGCCCATTGACAGCTGGAGATAGGCACCAGCACCCATCGCGACCCCAGTAGGGATTAGCGTGTTAGAAAATGGATGGATGAATAATAATAATAATAATAACAATAATAATAACAGATCACCTGTTCACTAAAGTCTCGTGCCTTATGAATTTCAAAATAAAGGCGTATCTTAAAGGTGACAATATAGTTCGATACTTTCATTTTGCATCAGTGTAACTGGATCTCTAATCAATTAATCGATGTACCCTAACCAAGACCAGATGTTTTGTGAAATAAAGTTGTTAAACTGTTTTTTGAAGATTGTAGAGTTATGGTAAATTTGATAGCCAGAAACATTGAAAAACCTTTTATTTATTTATATATATATATATATATATATATATATATATATATATATATATATATATATATAAGATGTTATATATTAGATTATTTTCTCATTCAATACTTTTATTCACAACTCCTGTGATCACTAAAACTGATTAATTTTATTTTATTTGCAGGTAATCAGTATTTCCTTCCAGGGGAACGAGATGCTTTGCTTTGCGGAAGCAGCAGCTTTGCTGGGTAAGAATATTAGCCTTGAGCTGCTAGAATCCTACCCTGGTATAATACTGTGTCAAAGCTGTGACAGTGATCACACAGAGAAAAAAGAAAAAGAAAAAATAGGTCAGCAAATTTTATGCTTAACATACTCCCTCTGTACTGCAGGCACTGCCCAGAGAACTATATATGTTTAAAAGCTGGAGATAATCCGGACTATGGCTACACAAGTTTTGACAACTTCGGTTGGGCCTTCCTTTCTCTGTTTAGACTGATGACACAGGATTACTGGGAGCGCCTTTATCAGCAGGTAAGTAATGCAAAATGTAATTGGAGCATGGAATTCATCTCAGTTTGGCTCTGGTTCGGCTTTATATACTGAATTTTTAAGGTTATTCATTCAATTATGACAGTGAGGTCCAATTTTTGGTTTTATTCTGCTGTTTAAAATTGATTATAGGGGACATAGTCATTTTTTTAATTTTGTAGTAATCTATTTATGTTTTCAATTTTAAATTATCCCAATCTTTTGATTGTTTTAAATAAATTTTTGGGATTGAGCAATCTAAGAATCTTCTTGAGCGTTTTTGGCTCATCATAACAAGAGTAAATTGGGTAAAGGATCCTGTTCAAATAAACCTTTAAAAGCAGAACAGGTTTGTCTTAGACTGTGGAACATGGGCAGTTCCAATGTGGGTCAGGCAAACAGTTCTTGAAAGGTTTTTTGAAATCAATTGTTGGAAACCAAATTGATGAGCTTCATAATAACAATGGGTAAAAACAAATATCTCCTATATTAAAGCTCCCACATATGGAGGTAACATTACCTGTGACAATAAACCTTGTTAAGTGCCAGTGGGTTTACTTATATTACACAGGTAATTTAAATAGATAATCATTTAGAATGTCAGCGGTGATAACAATGGTGATCACCGCTGACATTCACATGTATAGCATTCACATTCTGTTTGTGTATTATTTGTTTCTTTTTAAATAATGATTAGAAAATAGACCTTAAAATAACCAATAATGAATATCTTCCTTATTTATGTTAAATTAATTTGATTTTTGATTCAATTTTTGTTTTCTTGACAAATATACAAAATGTTCTTTTTTACCCTAAATGTTTGATGGAAACAGCAAACAAGTAAAGAACCCCCCCCCCCCCTTTTGTAATTAAGGTGATAAATTATGGGGCTTATTGAAACAGCTATTTATTTACAGTAATAACGATTAATGTGGCAACAGCAAAACTAAAAAAAAAAAAATAATTACACAAAATTGGCTATTTCTTAATAAGAATTATGCATCTTATGTAATTCCAAACTACATGAAATGTTCACTAGAAAGGAAAATTTAAATAAATAGATTAACTGTAAAATACATAATATAGTTGCTATGAAGTATTTACGGCAAAATCTAGTTAACTTTTTCTCCTGTATTTCCAGACATTGCGATCAGCTGGGAAACCCTACATGGTCTTTTTTGTCCTGGTTATCTTCCTTGGTTCCTTCTACTTGGTGAATTTGATTTTGGCCGTAGTAGCTATGGCCTATGAGGAGCAGTGCCAGGTCAACCAAAAGAAAGCTCTGGAGAGAGAGGAGGAATATAATGCAGCAATGGAGCAGCTAAGACGTCAGCAAGAGGATGTTCAGGTACACATCTTCCTTGATCGTTTTTAATCAAAAGTTTGAAAGCTCCCTGAGTTTATGTTTTTACATTAGAGTGCAAACCAACAAAGCAGAAAAAGAACTTTTGTAACTTGAAATGCTTTTTATATTAAAATGATATATGACATATTAATGATTTCCACTGCATTAATTTCGATTCAATTTAACTTTCTTTTGTGGAATTTCTCTAAACCACACATGGGTTAGCATTATACTTACACTGTTATGTATATGCACATCACATTTGCCCAGTAACAGCTGCGCAATACCAATCATTTTGAAAGATGACAAAGTCCTGGAAGCTTCATTTCTTCATGCTTCACTCGAGAAACACAGAGTAGAACAGCTTACACGTTGGTTGAAATGTAGAGGACTCAAAATGAGCGTAAAGAAAGCAGTATTAGTAAAAAGATTGTCATGAATCAAAGAGACCCAGTATTCAAACCAAACAAGTGAGGTAAATAAAAAGCCTTTAATAAAGCTCAAAAATAGGTCAGACAGGGACAAGCAGGCTCGGTGGTCAAATAACAGTCCAGGGTCGATACACAAAATGGCAGTCCAAAAAAGGCAGGAATACAGATAGGGATCAGGCAAGCTCAGATAATCAAAAGGCAGAATTATGTCGGCAAAAACGATTAAGCAGTCAGACAGGGCAGGAAAAACAGGTTCAGGGATCAGGCTGGCTCAGAAGTCAAAAAGGCAGATTGGGTCAATATTCACGGGACTATCAGAAAAGACCGCTGGATAAGACTCATCAAAAGGCTCGAATTGATCTGGCCGATTGCAGGGGGCAGAGGCAGGTATAAGTAAGGGAATGAACAGGTGAATGGAGTGAAACGAATTACCGGAATGGGTGGAGCTAATCAGGGGAAGGGAAGTGACTGGAAGTAAACTGAAGCTGATTGGATGGTGACTGGAGAAGGGGAGTGACAGGGTGGTGACTAAGAGGTGAGCTGGCAGATAGCTGGCAGGTGAACTGAGTTGACTAATTAAAGGCTGGATACAGAGAAGTGATCTGAGCAGGCCAAGTGAACTGATAACGTAAACAAAATCAAAACCCAAACTTTGACATAAACCAAAACTAAGACAGAACCTAAAACAGAAATAAAACCTGAGGCAGGGGAGTGAACTAACTGATCAAAATGAACAAACAGCCAAAACAAAGCCCAGATGCTGACAAAGGTAGCTGTTCTCTCCTCTCACATATGGATAAAACGCGAGGAAGAAATGAGCTGTATCCCCATAGAATTACAGCTAATACTAAGAAACAATATATGTATTATTACAGGCCTACAGTTAGGCCCAGAAATATTTGAACAGGGCCATGGGACCCGTGGCTCTGTCGGGGCCCCAGGCCACGGGACCCAGGCCCAGCAAAGCAGCTGCCAGGAGTGAGCCAGCACACACCCAAGCACTCTGACCTGGACACCAAGGACCACCAACTCACCAGCGGGTCGAGGCGCCAGCCAACGGAGGGGAGCAGGACATAGGGGATGGGCTCTCCACATAGTGGAGACTTAATACACACATGTACTCATCACACACATCCTATACTCCTAGCCCCAGGTACCGGCACCCTAGAGGGGTATCCAGCCCACAGACCCAGGAGGTGAACCTCATCATTTGGGGGGGGGGGGGGGGGGGGGGGGTCGTGTTGTTGTATCTTGTTCTCAAGTGCATTTAAAAGCGGGAGGGCCAAAATGGGGGCGCCCGGCGCAGCTCACCCCCCTTCTGCAAGGCGGCCGGCGCCAGTGCGACCCCCGCCCCATGCACCCCACCCAGAACCCTCAATGCCTAAATACGAATGGGGACAGAGCAAGCCACTAGGGGAGAAGCCTACACAATCAGCCCCCCTCGCAGATGCCTTTACCCCTCCCCCAATTCTTGCCTTACAAGTTGTTTGTTATATAAACAGCCTACCCAGTTAAAAAGTTGATAAAATACATCAACAAATGCTCAAAGTAAAATTACATTCATGGCCAAAATAAATGTCTGTCTATAACTACTTGTCAATGTACTCCTACACGCTAATAATTGTTTGGCCTTTAGAATAACTATATCTTGTTTGGCTCAGGATTCTCTGGCCAGTAACAATAGTATATCTTGTTTTTCCTTGTTATAGGGATGATGTTTATTTATGTGGTGGTCAATTATAATGGCACAAGTCTTCCAATGCAGATGAGCCATGTTGACACGTCTAATGCAATTATTGTCATCTGTTTATTTCAACTGTGCTGCTTTTTTACCTCATCAAGGCAATGGCAAGAGCAGCCTCATTAGCCAAGAAAGAGGCTTTGGATAAAGGTGGTGGAACTGAGAGTTCCTCTGAAGCATCTAAGCTGAACTCCAAAAGCGCAAAAGAGCGGCGCAACAGAAGAAAAAAAAAAGAGGGGGACGAAAAAGGAGCCAGGGAGATGCCTCATTCAGATTCACTGGACAGCTTAGCAGGAGCTCGTTTCCACTTCCCTGTGGATGCATACCCGCTCAGCCATGGCAGGAAATGTTCAGCTACACACCAGGTGCAGTACTATGCATTATTAGCTTAAAAAGTTGTCGTTTATCATTTAAAATATGCATTATATACATTTCAGTCTTTTCAATATTATTAGTATCCCTAACTATTCAGGACAGCTGAAAAGTTTTTAATGTCAGTTTACTTTAAACCTTAATGACGATGTTTTTAAAGTATAACTAATGTTGCCATTTGTGTCTTTCTTTGTGAAATAATGCAGTGTATCAAACAATAACAGTAAAATCTACAACTTCAAAATTTTAGGGAAAAAAACGCAACTACTGTCTGGGATTATTTTGCCTTTAAAGAAAGGATAATTCATATATTTTGACATGTTTTTCCTGTCAATGAATCTACCCCTTTATAACAATTTTTCTAAGATTAAAAAAAGGCAGTAAAAATTAGGGGCCAGCTTTGTTTCATTACCATTAAGGTCTTTGAATGACAACATTTCTTCATCTGTTGGACACCAGCAATTTCTCTTTCTTACTGAGCTCTAAACAGATTTTGTCATTACTTGCATATCTTGATCACCATCTTCATCATCATATCATCATCTTCATCCCCAAAATCATCGTCAGCATCATTTCTATCTCTCTCATTTTGTTCTTCTCCTTTAGTCTCTTTTGTTGTCATCATCCGTCGTATTTAAAACAAATTATCATTCATGTTATCACTATGACCATCATTATCTTTTTCTTCATCATTAGCACAACTCTTATTGTGATGACATTCTTTAAATTTGTCATTCATCACCACTACATAGATTTCAGTTGTTTTTATTTGTCCATCGCACATTTTTTTCATCAGGGAAGACTATATTTTTTGAATTTATATATTTTTCTGAACATCAGCATTTATTATCAATCCATTGGAGAATATCTTTTTCTCTTAGTCCTTTCTGAGTTTCCGTGGGCCGCTGCTCTCATCCAGAAGAAACAGCAATACAAGCCTTTTCAGTCTCCAAAGCCGAACACGAGATGTTGCTTCGGAAAACGAGTTTGCTGATGATGAGAACAGCATTTTTGAAGGCAAGCTGAGTCGGACGGGATCCCTGTTTAACGCCCCGAGACGTGATAGACACAGCAGCAGTGTGAGCCAGTGCAGCTACTTACCGCATCTCCGGTTTCAACCCTATGGGATCAGGCACAGCTCTATAGACTGCAATGGGGTTGTCTCTCTGGTGGAGGGGAATCCACTTCCAACATCGTTGCCTGCAGGGCTCCTTCCACCTAATCTGACAATAGATATCGACTCCACTGGAAACAATGTAAGAAATATTTAAATAGCAAAGATGACCCCATTTTTCTTGTCACAACTATCTTGTTATGTTCATTACATTTCATTGTGTTACCTATGAATCAAATACTTAATATTTTCCATTACTGTTGACAATCTGCCAAACCAACTTATTGTCTTTTTGACATTATATTTATGCTCCATGATAAAATTGCAGCCATAAAGTGGCAAGTAATTTAGACCAGCAGTTTACAAAGTCAGATTTAGGCATGGACTAGTATGAGATTCTAACAGTAGGATAACCTTGATTACAGATACCACAGTTGCAAAATATACAAACTGTACACAGAATCGTACTGTGGCACACTTGTAAGCATTGTTGCCTTGCAACAGGTAAAGCAGGAGCAACCAATTATTCTGATTTCTTGTGATCAAAGATTCTGTGTCTGTCACTTTCTCTGTGAAGCCTTTGGGTGTTTATTAAATTCTTTTGCACTAATGAGACTGAACTGTGAATCCATAAAAAAGTCATGATTCAAACAGCTTTGCTAATCTTACAACCTGGCTTCTTCTCCTTCCCCATGCCCCACCCTTTTCTTAAATTCAGTGTTAATAGTGCTGAGAAAACTCTTCGCCCCTTACAATTTCTTCTATTTTATTTTATTTTTTGGAAGACTTAAGCATCTCAAAGTGGGACAAACATAACCTGAGTAACTACAAAGTGTAACACGTGAGATTCTGGGAACCTGATATTCTAGCCGGACACAGTGGCTTAATTTTAAAATGTTTATTTTTTTTAAATAAAAGAAAGTGGCCGGAGAAACAGGCAGGCAGGAATTACTGGAGCTTGCAGAGTCCGGCTTGACTGGGTGATTGTGGCAGGGACGTCAAGATGACAGACTTGACCAGGTGATGCAGGCAGAGGTTTATTTGACCAGAAGCAGCCGATGAGTCCCCAGCGTGGGTAAAGCGAGACACAGAATCCCAAGAAACAAGCTGAACCGAGCACTAGTGAAAACCAACTAGCGGGGGTAGCGTGAGAACAGGATCAGCAGGCAGCGCAACAAAAAACACATACATGCAGCGAAACAACTTCTGGCAAGGAGTGGTTGAGTGCAGCAGGTATATGTAGGTGGAGTCCCAGGTGATAATTAGTCAGTGGCAGGTGGAACTGAGTGGTGACTGGGAGGTGGCTGAGATGAGCATGAAATGAGGGAAGATCATCCATCCATTTCCTTACATGCTTATCCCTCAGTGGGTCTGCCTATCTCCAGCTATCAATGGGCAAGAGGCAGAGTACACCCTGGACAGGTTGCCAGTCTATCACAGGGCAACAGAAACTCCTAAGGGGAATTTAGAGAGGCCAATTAACCTAACAGTCATGTTTATGGACTGTGTACCAGGAGAGAACCCACACATGCACAGGGAGAACATGCAAACTCCATGGTCAGACTCAAACCCAGGACCTTCTTGCTGCAAGGCAACAGCGCTCCCCACTGAGCCACTGTGCAGCCCTGAGAGAAGATCAGTCAGTCCCAAAAACACAAACGACCCCAAATCATGACACAAAGTACAGTTTTTAAAAGGTAATTTAATTGTGCCGAAACCTAACAACTGGTTGTACCATCATATGATTACTGGCATTCAGTCTTCATTGTGGAGGAATTTTGTCCAACTCTTTTTTGTTTCAAATTTGATTTAATGCAGCCACATTAGAAGGTTTTGGGGCATGTCAGGCCCTACAGCATCTCAGTGAGATTTATCTTTGGGCTTTGAAGGCCACTCCAATACCCAACATTTTGTTTTGATATTTTTTAAGCCTTTAAGAGGTGGACATGCTATTGTGCTTTGAATCATTGGCCACCTGCAAAAAATAAATAAATAAAATCACTCACAAACAGATCATCAGACAGTCTCCTTTAATTTTCTTATTTATATTGTTGGTAGAGAGGAGAAATTATTATTACATTGGTTAAAATGTATTGCTCAGGTCCTAAATCAGCAGTCCTGCTAGACTGTGACTCTCTTTCTAAAACACTGTATTAGGTTTATGCCAGATGTAAAGAAACACACTCCTTCCAAAAAGTTCCTCCTTTTTATTCTTATGTCCATACAGTATTTTCCTACAAGTCTTGTTTGTTTTTACTGATGTGAGGCAGTCCTTTGTGTTCTTTTTGGTGAGGAGTTGTGGTCTGTTTTGTCTGTATGTAAAATGTTCGTTTTGTGCTTGGAAAGAAAACCCCACAACACAGCATACCCCCCCCCCCCCCCCCCCAAAAAAAAAAGTTTTCTTGTCCTGAAAAAACTTTTATTTCTTACTGTATCCAGTGGCGGTGCACGGGCAAGATACTAAATAACAAATTGAGGAATAAGGTTCTAACCCAAAATATTGGATATATGATTATCAAACTAAACTATTGCCTTTATCTGTCTTACCACAGGGTAATTACACTGATGTATGTGACACTAAAACTAACTCAGATGTTTATTCTTTCAACTTGGTGTCTGCAATACAGTTGTATTAATAATAATTTCTATGTGAAGGCTGACACCACAGACACCGAATGCAAACTGGACAGTGGAGAAAACTACAGCGAGTGCTTGGACCTACCCGACAGCCACGAGATGAGACAGAGAGCGTACAGTATAGTTAGTGTCATCACGACCACCATGGAGGGTATGTCATTTTGACTTATTACATACAATGCCTTCCAAGACCATTCCTAGACCTTGAACCTTTGACAGTTTATGATGTTTCAACCACAAAGCTAAGTATGGGTGATAGGTTATTTTATGGGAACCAAAGCAAAGTATTACATGCAGTTAACCCCAAAATTGTTCATATCTCTGGAAGATTCAGGTTTAAAGCAACCTTTTGAGTTCACAGACATGTTTCTTCCAACTGAAAGTTTTACTCTTTTACTCTGATGTCATTAAATAAAATCATTTAAACCTATTTATTTCATGTAGCAACGATAGGGAAGCTGAATCACAGCTATTGGGAAGATGGATGAAACTAAAACATTGGGGCAGACGGTCACCCTCAGTAAACATAGTAGTCTTGAAATGTTTTAGGTTAAAATATGTTCAAATGTTTTAATGTCCCTGTTAAGGCCCAAACCTAAATCCACTAGGTAATCTATGAAAAGAATTCTAAATTCATGCTCACAACTCCTCTCCATCCAGTCTAACTGAGCTTGATCTATTTAGCTGTGAAGAGTGGGCAAAATCTCTAGATGTGCAAAGTTTTCAGAGAATTATCCCCAAATATCCTTTTCCTTCTACAATGAAGCAACACTTTGTGTTTGATTTATCAGATTTGTGGTTGTAATTTGACATCATATGAAAAGGTTTAAGAGAATTGAAGACTATTTAAAGGCATGCCATTGTATACTGTGGAATTAAAAAAAAGTAAATTAAAATTCTAAAGTTTATATTGTTTTGCCATTAGAACTTGAAGAATCGAGACAGAAGTGCCCTCCTTGCTGGTACAAATTTGCCCACAAATTCCTCATCTGGGAGTATTGCCCCTTTTGGCTTAAAATCAAAGGAATCGTTCAAATAATTGTGATGGACCCATTCACAGACCTAGCCATCACAATCTGCATTGTACTCAACACATTATTCATGGCCATGGAGTATCACAAAATGGAGAAATGGTTTTCCGATATGCTGAGTGTGGGGAATCAGGTAAGCCAGCATGAAGACCTCTGAATTATTTTTAGAATATTTATCATGTTGTCCCAGTTGGGTTTTGTTCCCTTCCCTTGGTGTATATATATATATATATATATATATGTTTAATTTTATTTTATTTTTTGGCAGGTTTTCACAGCCATTTTTACAGCAGAAATGGTCCTCAAGATCATAGCGCTGGATCCCTACTATTACTTTCAAGTGGGATGGAATATTTTTGATGCTGTCATTGTCTGTTTAAGCTTGACAGAGCTTGGTCTGAGTGATGTGAAAGGCATGTCCATTCTAAGATCGTTCAGATTGGTAAGTATCTATGAGGGCTGCTCCTTAATGGAAAACAATATACTCATGTTATTCCATATTTAAATCATGATCATTTAAAATGCTTATTTATTGAATTCGGATAAATATCCATACACTGCTCTTGAAGAACAATACCCCAAAAAACATGAAATTTTATCCGATATCGTTTTGCTGAGCCTTCCATTTAATAACCGAAAAAGTATTAATGTAAAAAGACATAAAAAGGGATTAAGCACGTTTCAACAATCTACTTAGAAAATAACATGAAGTCAAAAAACATTGCAATATCAAAAAACAGGCTAAATTACACAAAATAAAAATAAAAACAAAACAAGTAATAAAATAAAGAACCTTGCCAGGTTATTTCAGCCAAACAAATTAGATAAGCCACTAAAGGATAATTCAAATCTGTTTAAATTTTGACAAAGTAGATTGCATAAGTTCCCCCACATTCCATGTTGCTTATAGCTCACAGCTTGTCCAAATTCCAAGTAGCTACATTGATTCTTTTTGTTCAGTCAGTCGATGCTGACATCATTGTGCAACATTTTGTGTCAACCATTCGTTAATCCACACCTGTCAGGATGGTGATGCTGCTGCTCTTCCTCTTCTCCTCTGTCTGCTTTCTTTACTGGTGCTGACTTTCTAAACAAAAACAAAAAAAAAGTCTCATTTCAGCATTTAAATGGGACGAAAAGAGATAGAAGTTTGCACGCTTAACTTTTTTCAACATGTTTATTCTGTCTGGAAGTAATATTAGTCATTTGGAAGGACCCAGGCAAAGTTTAAAATTGAATTTGAAAGTCTGATAAATCTGTGAAGGGAGCAAAATATTAGGGTGATAGCAAAGACACTTTCCAACTTTAAAGCAAAACCCAAAATTAACTTTTTTGTCAATAAACCGTATATATGGATGTCTTATAGTGCTGTCCCAGTTTTGTAGAACTTACTGCATATTTGTTGAAATCCTGCTTTTGTTTCTAAAACCGTCTCTGTGGCACCCTCCTCATGTTTAATGAGTGCATTGCATTTGTCTCATACATGATTCCATAGCGAATTGGAGTTTCAAAGGTGAGATTTGCAATCTTTCTCTCAATTTTCAGGTTAGCGATTTATCAGCTTAGCTTTCATATTGTTTACTTAGCATTTATTTACCTTGTTCTAGTTGCCCACACCACGCCTTGCCCTCACCCCCCACATGTTCCCTGGTCTGTCCGATGCATTTTTCAGTTATTAAATAGGCGGAGTAAGGCTCTGGAACAGAGATTAGAAGGTCTTTAAAGGTGTATTGCAAAGGTTCCAGAGTTTTTGCACAAGTTTGCCCTCTCTGGCAGCAAGTTGAAATGACACCAGTGTTGTGCACATGCATGGGAGAAGAGGAAAAGCATCTGTCGCTGCACCTGCACAGGTCTTTTGCTTAGAGGCGTAATGTCTTATGAGGTAAGCAAGTCATAAAAGGTGAAGTCAGCTTGTGTTTTCTCGTTAATTCTCAATGGCAGCGGAGAATCAGCAAAGTAGCCAGGTGAATGAGAACGAGCAGAGCATCACACCCACGCATACACCCAGTTCTCATGAACTGAATAATGGAGCCCAAAGAAGCAACTGGGATGAATAGAGAAAAATTAATTTTACACGTGGGGCAATTATAAGGGCATGTAAAGGAAAGAAAAAAGTTCATATTTAACATTTAAACTTGCACAATGCTCCTTTAAAGGCGTTGAACTAATCACCAAAGATAAATCTTAAAAAATATAAGAAGCTTTCAAAAAGCTGGTCAGCAGTGAAAAGAAAAGTTTGTTAGCTATAATGCCAAAAAATATTTGTCCACTGAATTTTGAGAAGGGACTAAATAATTGTTGACATGCTGTTTTCAATATAATGCATAGTAGATTTCTTTTATTATAATATATTTTTAGAGATACTTGTTTGATGTTCTTGTTTGTCATTTCCTTGATTCAAATCTTTTTGGTGAAAATATTTTTTAACCAGCTAAAGCTTTGAACAAATTAATGATTAACTTGTCAGTTGAAGTATGTTAGTTTAATTTTTTTTTAACAGTATTGTTTCTAAGGGTTGCTTTTAAAGTTAATTTTTTCTTCTCTTTTCACAGCTTAGAGTGTTCAAGTTGGCCAAATCCTGGCCCACTCTTAATAAACTCATCAAAATAATTGGTAATTCAGTTGGAGCTTTGGGCAACCTGACCCTGGTGCTGGCCATCATTGTTTTCATCTTTGCTGTTGTGGGCATGCAGCTGTTTGGAAAAAAGTATAAGGATTGTGTGTGTAAAATCTCTGAAGACTGCACCCTTCCTCGCTGGCACATGAATGACTTCTTCCATTCATTCCTCATTGTATTCCGGGTGCTTTGTGGCGAATGGATAGAGACCATGTGGGACTGCATGCGCGTGGCTGGGGAAGCCCAATGCCTCGTTCTCTACATGATGGTCATGGTTATTGGAAATCTTGTGGTACATTGCATCTTTTACTGTCATTTCATTCCATGTCATCCAAATGTTTTTAATGGAACCTTTTGACTGTAATGAATGACTAAACAGAATGCAGTTTCATAGCTTTAAATGTTTTCCCATTATTATCTGACACCAGCAAAATCAAGATTAATCTCTTTGTACTGTTTGTAAGTAATTTCGTTCTCTTACAGGTGCTGAACTTGTTCCTGGCTTTGCTACTGAGTTCATTCAGTGCAGACAATCTGTCGAAATCTGGAGATGATGACCAAGACGTCAATAATTTGCAGATTGCCTTTAGTCGGATACACAGAGGCACTGCATACATCAAGTTGAAGTTTAAAAATTGTTGCAGCAGTTTACGAATCACAGATAAGAAAAAAAGTGAGGACAACACATTTGGGCACAATGGTGTCCCCAATCATATCGTTAAAGACATCTCTAAGAATGGCAATGGGGAAGTGACTGGAGTGGACAAAAGTGGGGACAAGTACTTCGTCAACAGCAAGAGCGATGATTCAATCATGTCTTTCATACATAACCCAAATCTGACTGTGGCTGTTCCTATTGCTGCGGAAGAGTCGGACTTTGAAATGCTCAACACCGAGGACTTCAGCAGTTTTTCCTCCAACGTACCGGAATGTCATGTGGTAAGAATGACGTTTTCCTCTATTCTTGAAATTATCATTGATTAAAACCTGTTTCTGCTTTAAAACTTTATGTCATTAACTATATTGTAGTCTTAACATAGCCTATATGAAGATTGGATTAAGTAGGATTTTGATACTGGGGATGTCTGCTTCAGGTAATGGCGGGTAAAACCTTTACATTCTACAGTCTAAAGTCATGCCAGTGTCATGTTTCCCCTATAGATAACACACACCAAGGGTGAGCTATCTAGACAGGAACATCTTAGCGCTCAGATTGGATTATGTGCCATTTATGTGAGTGCTATGGTGCTGAATCTTCCTCTAGAGTGGTCTCTGATTTGTATTGTACGCAAGAAGGCTTATAGTGTAAAAATGAAGGGAAACACATCAGTTATCCTTGCTGAAACATCAAAATTCTCATTAGATTTATCTGAGACTCGTTTGCTCACTATTTTTCACAGTCTTTGATAGACCCCACTTTTAGTACATTCAACCATGATGACATTTAACATTAACTGATTTGACTTAAGAAGTTTATCTGTAGCAATACAGAAAACAACACTGTTTTCCATCCATCCATTATCCAAACCCGCTTATCCGTGCGGGGGGTAGGCGGACATTTTTCTTCTGGATGACAATTATTATTTGTGCATGATGTCAGTGATATATTAGGGGTGTCACGATATCCACATCTCACAATGCGATATTATCACAATATGAACCTCACAATACAATATTTATTGCGATATTGTGGGAAGGCTCACAATATTATGGGGAGGCTCAGAATAACAAGAATGACAATATAAATGCTTTGAACAGTCACTGGTAAAACATTTATTGTCATATTGAAGGTTTCAACTCAAAACCTTTGCTAAAGTACAAAATCAAGTAACTACTCAACATATATCTATGAACGGAAGGCAACCCAGGTACTACATTAACCTGCGAATAAATAAACTTTAACCAGGCATTTAAAAAAATAGTCTATTCAATAAAAAATGCCCAGGCACAAAACTGCCTAGTTATTAGTAGTAAAATAAAAATACCATGGCACCTCCAAACAACAATCAAATTAGAAACATAAACTATAGTAAAGCAAGCTTATTCTAACCATTCTTCAGTCAGTTTTAAACTATTTTTAGTAATATTATCATGTCAATATTAGAAGGGGGAAAGACAGATCTCTGAACAGTTTACCACCCAGGCACAAAACTGGCTAGTAATTTGCAGACAAATAAAATTACCTAGGCACAAAACTAACAAGTCATTTGTAGACAATAAATATTAATACCTAAGCACAAAAGTCTTTAGTAAACCATAAATAAAAAATACCTGGGCAGATCCAAACATAAATTAAGCAAGATTGTTCTAACCTTACTGAGTCAGTTGAATTGCATTTAGAAATATTAACTTGTCAACATTAGAGGGAAGAAGGGCAGATCTCTGAATGTGCATCTGTAGGATGGGGGCAGCGTAGAGGTGGCACTTAATCTTCATCTGAAAATTTCTGAAAAGACAGAGAGAGAAAAAAAAAATGTTTTATTTCATTCTCATATACAGCAAATACTACATTGAGCTAAATTTAAAAAGAAATACCTGGTATTGCATTTGAGATGCTTTCAACTTTAATCTTACATAAACGTCCGCCCTCACACTGCTGCTCAGATGATGCAAGGTCCGAAACTGGGGATCCAAGGTACTGCTCCCCTGCAAGAACTTCCCATCCTCTCCTTGGTGGCTGTCTGCCAAGTCTTTCAATAATGCTGCCTTTATCTGGGAAATGGTGGTTGAGTCTTGATAATCAGGCGCCATGTTTTCTTGTATCATTTGTTTGAAGGGTGAAGTGAGGGATATTGTTGGCTGGGATTCCTCACAGAGCACAATGATAGCTTTTTTAATTGGTGTGAGAAGCTTTGCAGTGTCAGGTGTGTCTAAAGTGTTCACATCACGTGCTTGATGTCTTAGTTCATCATCCGGAAGGGCTGCAAAACTGCTTGTTGTTGCTCCAAGTAATGCTGGATCATGTCAAGTGAACTGTTCCATCGAGTTCCTACATCCATGATAGGTTTGTGCAGTGGAAGGTTTGACAGTTTTTGTTTACTGGTTGCTGGTAGTACTGGCTGCTACATGTCTAATTCTCCCAAGAAGGCGACTGACAGCATTTACCTTTAAACCTGTCAGGTTTAAAGTGTGTGCAAAACACTTTATGTGTGGAGAACAGCCTGCTTCGTTTTCTGCTGCTTTTATACTCCTTGCTTTGTTGGTCACGACAGCAATTCCTGGTGGACTGTTAATCTTGTCAAGTTCCCACTCTTTAACGGCAGATTTTTCAGCTATGTTGGCTCAGGTGTGTGATGCAAAAAGAGCCCGTGTTTTAGGAACTAAGTTTTTCATCTCCCATTCAATCGTCATAGCATGTGCTGTTATTGCGATGTAACTCTGGGTCGCTCTTGAGGTCCACCCATCAGAGGCGAGTGAAATGCACTCCGACTGCTTAAGGCTCTGTTTTACATCAGTTTTGGTCTGTATAGTGCAGGGGAAACAGTTTGATTAAAATGTGATCATGATGGCATTTTATGTGCTCCGTATCCTTGCTGTGTTCTTTCCCGCCGCCCTCTGCCATGTTTCTGTAGAGTGGGCTGTGTGTGCAACCATTGGTTTGAAGGCGCGCACTGTCACAAAGGATCATGGTCTATGTATTTTAGTATGCTATGCTACGCTAGAGCAGACTGAAAAACTACTATTTTTGCCTGAAAACACACTGTATATACCGTGACAAAACCACAATTTTTTGGAATTTTTCTGCCGCGATATCATGATATCACCTCTATTGTGACACCCCTATGATAAATGTCTTAAGAAAACTTGTATTCATACTTTTCTAAGTAATCAATAGAAAAATCTTGTTTGGCTTAACAATGAAACTATCTAAGAGTTGCTGACAAGTTTCCAGTTTTTCTGGTATTTTGAGTTTTCATCTTTTGTGATGAGATCCAAGTGTTCAAGGCTGGATGACCTCCATGCTATCAACATACTATCTATCTCTCTCCACAAATTATTTTTTAAATTTGACTCAGGTATATGTCTAATGCCAAACCAAAACATTAATGCTACATCCCGCCAGGAAAAAAAGATGCATTGATAAAACTAAAAGATTTATTTAGACCTGAATCTGCCAGGGATTGAATAATTTTGAGTTTAACTGTACCTGCCAAAAAGAGAGACTGTTAGACTGACCTGTTTATCTTATATTGAGAAACAAAAAGAAATGTGCCCCAATTCTTACATGATAAGCCCTTAATTCATGTGTTCAGCGTGTTACCCAACCTGACTATTATATTTTAATGTTATGACTTAAACATATAATACAGCTCAGGGCTGTGTCTATGGTTTACTAATGTTAACAACAAATTACCATCTTATAATGTCAAACAACAGGCTACTATCATTGATAATCGTAATCATGCTGATCATTTTATAACTACAGTAATTAAATACATTCTTAAATTTAAACTAAAACTTTCATTCAACCCTTTTAAAATTAGGATTTTAGTATGTATAGAGGAAATCCTCCAGCTAACATAAAGAATTCCAACGATGCAACAAAATCATTTCAGCACCATAGCTGATTTTGCTCCAGCAGTGCATAATTTTCTTCTCGCAGAAACAGAATGAAAAGGCTGAGAAACAAACCATCATCACATTAATATTAGTACATCCACAATATTGCAGTAACATGCTAACATCACTGCCTGCACTACCCTAGCCAGTCCCAGGGTAGCCTGCACTCTACAGGAAGAGATTTTAGCTGTTCTCGTGCCAGCTTTTAAAAGACACACCCTGCAGACAGCTTACAACAATAAACTAGATTAGAAATCAAAATGATTCTACAACAAATAGAGAAATGCCTCCAGTTTGGCTAAAGAGGAAATCAAGGTCTTTATTTTTTTGAAAGAAAGAAAGAAAGAAAAATGCATTATGAATGCTCTGCACGTACACCGACGATGTGCTTTATTTGATACACCTTTTCAATGGGCAGTCAGCTCAAAAAGGGAATCAGAAAATTGTACACTTGATGAGGAAGACTTGCTGAAGTTAAAACCGAGCACACAAATCTGAAATGAAGAGGATTTTAGTAACAGCATGTGACATGGTTTTTGGTGCCAGTCAAGTTTGAGTATTTCAGAAACTGCTGGTCTACTTGGGTTTTCAGTAAGAACTATCTCTCAGGTCAATGGCCAAAAAAAAAACAGAAAGTATTCAGTGAGTCAGAGTTGTGTGATTAAAAATGCCTTATGAATGTTGGAGGTTAGAAGATAATGGTTTTAGATGCTAGATAAAGTGACTACAGCTGAAATAACCACTTTCTACTGCTTAAGCGGCACAAAATATTAAATTCTAGTCCTCATAGCAATGTCAGCATGTCCAACATGAGTTAACAAGTAACAAGTCCTGGTTGACTATTGAAATGTGTTGTATTCAGGTTCTGCTTGCTAATACATTTGACCAGTAGATGGACTCTCATCCCCCTTAAAGGGGATTGTGTTTCAGTTTCTCCTTTTCACATTGAAGTCATTCAGTTATGATATATATAAAGTGGAATTATAATGCTTTGGTCTGAAATCCTCGTTAATTTGCCCTGATGTCCCCTCTTTTTAACCTGACCCTAGCCAGATTGATATCGCTCCGCCTAGCTTCACTCACATCCATCTGGGACCTCTCCCATAGAGAGTGATTTCTCCAACCAATCACTCCAGCCCTGCCAATCATGCAGGGCTGGAGTTTCATAGATGTGACGTAGTGGAGAAGCGATCGTGAGACTGTTTTGCTTCAGACAACAATGGCGGCTCGCATCGAGGAAGCAAGCGTTAACATTGATTCAATTCAATTTTATTTATATAGCGCCAATTCATGAAACATGTCATCTCGAGGCACTTTACAAAGTCAAAATCAATCATATTATACAGATTGGTAAAAAATGTCCTATATAAGGGAACCAGTTGATTGCTTCAAAGTCCCAACAAGCAGCTTTCACTGCTGGAGAAGCGTAGAGCCACAGGGAGAGTCGTCTGCATTGTCCATGGCTTTGCAGCAATCCCTCATACTGAGCAAGCATAAAGCGACAGTGGAAAGAAAAACCACCCATTAGCGGGAAGGAAAAACCTCCAGCAGAACCGGGCTCAGTATGAACGGTCATCTGCCTCGACCGACTGGGGGTTACAGAAGACAGAGCAGAGACACAACAAGACAGATAAAAAGCACAGAAGCAAACATTGATCCAGTAATCTGTTCTATATTAGATGATAATAGCGGGTGAGCTGTCTTCTGTGGATGATGTCTCAGATAACAGAACCCCAGACCAGATGTACCTACTATGAAGAAAAAAAGAGAGAGAACAAAAAGTTATAAGCAGAAATGATTACAAGCAATGCATAATTGAAGAACAGTAGAACTCGATAGAGTGAGAAAAATAGATCCTGATGTCCTCCAGTAGCCTAAGCCCATAGAAGCACATCCCCATAGGTAGGTGAGGGCAAGATAAGCCACTCTAGTTATAAGCTTTGTCAAAAAGGAAAGTTTTAAGATTAGTCTTAAAAGTAGATAGGGTGTCTGCCTCAAAACTGGGAGTTGGTTCCACAGGAGCGGAGCCTGATAGCTAAAGGATCTGCCTCCCATTCTACTTTTAGAGACTCTAGGAACCACCAGCAGACCTGCAGTCCGAGAGTGAAGTGCTCTGTTTCATCAGAACTCTTGCTGCAGCATTTTGGATCAGCTGAAGGCTTTGAACTGCATTTTGTGGACTTCCTGATAGCAAAGAATTACAATAGTCCAGCCTTGAAGTAACAAATGCATGGACTAGTTTTTCAGCATCACCCCTAGACAGAATGTTCCTAATTTTGGCAATATTCCGGAGGTGAAAAAAGGAAACTCTGGAAACCTGTTTAATATGGAATTTAAATGCATGTCTTGGTAAAAAATAACACCAAGATTTTTTACTTTATTACCAGAGGCCAAGTTAATGCCATCCAGATTAGGTGATTGATTAAGAACTTTATTTTTTGAGGACTCTGGTCCAAAGATTACAACTTCTGTCTTGTCAGAATTTAAATGCAGAAAATTTAAAGTCATCCAGCTTTTGATGTCATCAAGACATGCCTGTAGTTGAAGTAATTGATGCTGCTATTTCTTCCGTGTGGTCCAATCTACCTAATATTGTTTCATTAAAAGAACATCAGAGAAGAACATGGCCATTTTTGTGCTATGTTGGGGGACAATGTAATGAGCAACCGAACACTTTTACAGTTGTAGCTTCGGTATCCTTCAGCTAAAAAAAATCACTATGAGAAATAAAAATGGTGGATTAATAAAATTGGTAAGCCGGACCTCCATGACCTTGTTTAGCAGTTTCGCAGCAATTACTGTGGTGTAATAGTTAAAAAAAATGTAACATAAAACTGAAAGGCTTGAAAAATATGACCCAAAAAGATATGTACACAGCACCTGGACAGACTACATTCGAATTTCAGTTTCTTAATACCTAGATATTCAAAATATACAACAAAATGTATTTAAGGGTGAAAAAAGTGGATTTTGCATGATTTCCCCTTTAATGTCCATAACCAATATAGATTTTAGTCTTTGGGTTGCAAAAGTTCATGGAAAGCAGTGGAAATGTCTTGATAAGAAGAAAGAATTTTTAGATAAAGAAAATTGTGGTTTAATCACAGTGTTAACTTGCGGATGAAATTATTTTGTGTCATAGTTTTTGTCCAGAATCTTTTTTTAAATAAGTAAAATCCCCTTCAGAATGACATCGATGATAACTATAACAAATAGGATAGAATTAGAAAAGGATAGACATATTTGTGAATGGACAAAACTGAAATGAAAATATTGGGGCTCGACAAAGTCTAATCAAATCTTATTTTATTTGTGCAAAAAGGCAGGAGGCATAGAAAATAATAGCCAATAAAACTTAATCCTCTTGAGTGGCAGGAACGGAATAGCTGTGCCCACCAAATGAAGGAGCTCATGCTTATTAAGTGATTTTT
This sequence comes from Fundulus diaphanus, assembly GCA_037039145.1. Taxonomy (NCBI): domain Eukaryota; kingdom Metazoa; phylum Chordata; class Actinopteri; order Cyprinodontiformes; family Fundulidae; genus Fundulus; species Fundulus diaphanus. Next base: position 34,914,568 of record CM073132.1, on the reverse strand, counting down.
CTTTAAGATGTACTTGGCACCATTAGCCTTATGGCTTTGGTCGCAGCTGTGGGTCATCTCGGCCTCCAGAGGCTACACAAACTAACCTTCATATAATTAGTGTTTGTTCCCCAACGGGTAAATAGTTTCTTTCGGTTTTTGTTGCCTCGGTGGTGGTGGTGCGTTCGCTGGCCACCGTGGTTGTTTTGTTTGCTTACCATTGGGTTTTGTTTGCTTATCAGGATGGATGGAGACACGGCGGGCCATCACAAGGTTGCATCATTGTTACTTTGAGGGGTTCCCATCACTTGACACTACAGGATGTGTGTCTGCCTACACATCCTGTAGTGCCTGTGAGGGATATTTCATTGATCTTTGTTGACTTGCAGTTTCCTCCATTTGAGCCATTGTCAGAGGTGGACCTTGGGCATCTGTTTTAGAAGACTGCATTTCTCTTGGCTATGGCTTCAGGGAAATATGGGGGTGAACATCAGGTTTCGTCGGTTTATGAATTCTGCTGCCAGAGGAAACTTGGTGGCTAAGATGTCACGCTGTGGCCTAGGGTAGGGGTCAATTTGCCTTGTCTGCAAGCCACCCTCTGCCCCTGCAGCTTGCCCACCTTGGGGGCATTGGCAAACTACCGTGCCCTGTCTGAGCACTAGAGACGTACATTAGAAAGATAGCCTCTGTGTGCTAATATGATCCCTACAAGGGGTGGGCCCTGTCTCCAGAACACCCCCTAATACTTTTGCGAGGTTCTAGAGAGTGAATGTGGCCACCTCACATAGGTTAGAGGGGATCCTATTGCTGCCCTCTTCTCCATCTAAGTAAAGCGGGCACTTCTTTCTTTGTTTGTTTATTGCAATCTTTTGGGACTCTGTTGGTATTCACCATCCAGAGCTTAAAGCCCTGCCTCTGATGGTCAATAGGGATGAAATAGAACAAAAGTCATGACTGTAATTACGGTTACGTGAATCCTGGGTGACTAAAAGAGCCTGATTTTCATCATGTTGATTGTGTCCCAGTATATTTACATTCCTGGTTTCTGTTTCTCCATCGCTGGATTCTCATTTGACTTCTGTTGTTCTGACCTGCTGCGTTCCCTTTTCTTGTAAGTTTCTGTTTCATTATTAAATGTATGGGATCATCTCACCGTGGCTCTGCGTTGTTCCTGCCACACTTTGTGTCCTCATCTATGCCTACACATGACAGAAGAATCCAGACAGACTAAGGACCCAGCAGCAACCGTGGAGATGATTACTCTTTTTGAGTATCGTCGACTGGAGGGTGAGAAAACAATGTACTGCTCAAAGGACCATTTGGAGAAAGGAACGGACTGATACCTCCATGCAGTTTCTGAAGCGTCATACCGACGCCTCCAAAGCTCCACAATGCCACTAGAGCTCTCTGTCAGCACCATCCAGCCTCAGATCTACCAAGCCAACTTCACACTGCCTTGTCTTGCCTGTGCCAAATGCTCATCATCTCTTATTTGCTGTTGTGCCGCTGCCACCCTCAAGACCTCCTGCGCTGCCTCCAAGCCGCCTGCCAGAACTCTGGGGCCTCTTTGGGACGACCTTCCGATCACCTTCAAGAACCTTCAAGAACATGCAGCATAATAACAATAAACATAAAATAACAAACAATAAGCTACGGTGAACTTGCAATCACAGAGAGTATTCCAGAGTTTGGGAGCAGAGCGAGAGAAAGCTCTGCTCCCCATGGTGCTGAGGTGAGAAGGAGGAACAGTGAAGTGAATGGAAAAGGAGGATCTAAGGGTGCGGGAAGGAGTAGAACTGTAAAGAAGATCGGAACGGTAGGGGGAACAAGGTTGTGGGTGGTCTTGAATGTGTACAGAAGGATTTTTGATTGCGTTCTGAATCTAACCGGAGGTCAGTGGAGCTGCTGTAGAACAGGTGTGATGTGATGAAATGAGTAGGTTTTGGTAATAATAATGCGAGCAGCTGAATTCTGAACCATTTATGGAGGGATTTTTGAGGAACGCAAAAGAGAAGAGAGTTACAGTAATCAATGCGTGAGGTGACAAGTCTATGGATAAGAACTGAGGCAGAGGGAGGGGAAAGGGATGGAAGAAGGTGAATAATATTCCGTGGATGAAAATAGGTTGAACGGGTGATATTATTGATGTGAGAGGTAAAGCAAAGAGTGCTATTGAGAATTACATCCAGACTCTCAAGTTGAGGTGAAGAGGAGACTAACGACTTCTAGAAGGAGACAGAAGGGCTCTGGCTAATCTAACATTGCTGTTTGACAATGTCTCCCATTCCATGTATGAAGAAGTTGCAGAGATGTAGATCTCTTTTAGTAAAAGTCTGCTCCCCCCTTGGTGCACTAAGGAGCAATATGAAAGTCCCTTATTCACAGTGTAACTGTTATACTTTATAACCACCACTTCTCCGAACAAGTTCAATAAGTAGCCTCTTGCTATCTGCACAATTTCCCATTTAAAAAAAAAATTGTCTGTTTTTTTTTATGTACAAGTATACATGCATATTCAATTTATTCTGAGTACGCCATTTTGAAAACTACAGTATTATTACTTATGTTGTAAACGTTTCCCTTGTGTGATGCTTATACACCTAAATGTCCCCACTATGGGATATTAAAGGGTATTTCTATTCTATTCTGTTCTGTCCTATTCTAAAAATGATTATACCGTAACACTAATGTGGCCAAACCTTGTAGTTAGAGTTGTAAAGAAATGGACTTACTCAATGGTTTTTCCTTACCCCAGTTGTTGAAGGGGGACAGATTTTATCTGCATAAGCATCCATTGAAATAGAAGCTGTGAAAGATGCCATGCATCTTAAACAAAGTTATAAAAATCAGAGATGTTTTTCATGGGTAATTTCTATTACAATATCTGGCATGTGTAGGTATGTCCACAAGCTGTATTTTGTTAATAATTGTTTAATGTTCATGTGTTAAATTAGGTAAAAAGACAAATATTATTGGATGTACATTACTTACATGCAATACTGCAATGCTACAGGCAAATTAATGCATGCAGAAAATGTTAATTTCATCCATTAGAAGCTTGAGACATGACATGGAGCTAGGGTTAGAGATCTGGGTCTTGCTCTTGAATTTTTCCTCAAAGACTTGTGAACATATATGCTCTGTGCTTCCTTTGAATACATTTGACACTGGCCAATACCAAATCCCATTCCAATACTTCATAAACATTTGTAAAATCAATGCCATATAGGTGCGCGAAAACTGGGGGCTTTAAACTGCAGTAAATTGCGACGTTACACTTCCTCAGTAATACAACTCTCACAAATAGTGTTCCAGATGCAGCAGTCTCTTACTTTTTTCCAACCCCTTTTCTTCTTGACAGTAACTGATATTTTGCACCAACATGGGTTACTTCCACAATCTTTTGAAAATGTGTTGTGTAAAACATGTATAGCTATATCTTTTTCCAAAGGGTTTTAAGCCTTGCATCCTTCCCCTCCTGTGTTTATTTATTTTACTTCTTGGCTAACATTAGCATGGGTCTGTATGATTTGATAATAATTCGGTTCACAACAGATTTTAGTAAAGTTCCCGTTAATTGTACGCAGATAAAACTGGCATGAAAAGTCCCTCTGCTTCAAAAGCACTTTGTTTTGAACATTGTATAAGTGAATGACTGTTCTTTTTGCTCCACTCTGTATAGCCTTCTCTCTCCAACAATAAGATCTGTTTGTCATTGTAGATGGTTAAAAAGACTTAAATTCTAATCAGTCAAAAACTGTCAATATAGCTGTGCAAGCACAACAAAATATGATGCAGTATCTGAAAGGTTGGCCACCCAAAATGCAGCCACACGTCTTGCTGGTGTTGTGCTGCACATTATCAAAAAACAGTAGACCAAACAGGTCTCAGAAATACTTTCAGTAGGAACTTCAAATACTGGTCCTTTAAGAAGGCTTTGATTGGGATGACAATCTGATATCTGAAATCGGGTCGGGTGGATCCCTTGTTTTTTTCAAACCCTATCTTGATTGATCCACAGGTTGTAGATGATGATGATGGGCAGTCCAGTTCCTCTGAGGGGAGTACAGTGGATAGTCTGTCAAATGGAGAGCAAGCTGAGCCTGTAGTAATTTACCCTGAAGTCATTAAGGAACCACGTGACTGCTTTACTGCGGGTAAATGTTCCAACATAACAGTCATCTGTTGCTTCTAGTCACATTATACATTATACAGAGGTAACAGACTTGTTTCTTTTCAGGATGTGTTCGGAAATTCAAGTTTTGCCAAGTAAATGTGAATGTGGGCTTGTGGAAGGTGTGGTGGACACTGAGAAAAACATGTTACCGGATAGTGGCGCACAACTGGTTTGAAAGCTTCATCATCTTCATGATTCTGCTCAGCAGTGGAGCACTTGTAAGTCTCTGTGATGTTATTATCTGCAAAGAGAAGTTTATTTCAATGCTTGCTTGACATTTGACTAAAATATATAGTCACTGCTACTGTGATGAGCCCACTATATTTTCTCATTAGGCTTTTGAAGATGTGTACTCTGAGCAGAGGAAGAAGATTAAAGTAGTGTTGGAGTTTGCTGACAAACTGTTTACCTTCATCTTCATTCTGGAAATGCTCCTGAAATGGATGGCATATGGATTTTCCAAGTATTTTACAAATGCATGGTGCTGGTTGGACTTCCTGATTGTTCAGGTAGGTTGAAACACATAGGTCAGTGTAGGTTTTCAGTGATGATGAGGTAGCCACAATTGATGTTTCTTTAGTTTAAATAATTGTTCTTCTCAGTTTATTGTACAATGTCTTTATCTGTATGTTTTCCAGGTCTCAATGGTCAGTCTTGTGGCTAATGCTTTAGAATTATCAGACCTGGGTACAATCAAGTCTTTGAGAACCCTGCGAGCTCTAAGGCCCCTAAGAGCTCTGTCACGGTTTGAGGGCATGAGGGTAAGTGTAACCACAAGTTTCTTTTTAAACTCGTAAACAAACCCATTACACTGACAGTAAGCTCAAGAATTTCATTTAACCCTAACAGGCGGTTGTACAAAAGCTTTGCAAAATCAGTTTTGACATACATTTGCAACTGCCAGTGATAATTGTCAGAACAATATTATAGCAGCACCTGAGAAGTGTGGATGTACAGTTAATTGTAAAAGGCCTGTGCAAATTCTCCGTTATCTAGGTCATCGCAACAGCAAACAGGCTTTAATCGGAAATCACTTAGTCGGAAATCACATCAGGAAATCGCTGAAAGCTTGTGGTTATCCGAACTGGGTGTTTGTCAAGTCGGCTAAAAAAAAGCTTGCAGAAAAAACAACACTGAGTCAGAGTCACTGAGAACACATAGGAGAAAACAGGTAGACCCAAAAACATTGTCATTCCATATGTGTCAGGAGTTTCTGAGAAACTCAGGAGAACTTTCTCACACACAGTAAACTTCAAACCTAATAACACTCTCAGACAAAAACGGGTTCACTCCTAGACGAAAACACCCAAACCACAGCTCAGCAGCCATGTGTATGTGGTCCAATACAGCGAGGACGGCTCAGACTCCTACATTGGAGAAACCAAACAACAGCTACATAAACGCATGGCACAACACAGGAGGGCCAGCAGCTTGGGGCAAGATTCAGCAGTCCACTTGCACCTCAAGAACAAAGGACGCTCTTTTGACCACAATGATGTCCAGATTTTGGACAGGGAGAACATATGGTTTGAAAGATGAGTGAAAGAAGCCTATTAACCACCTTGGTCAAAAGAGAAAAGCCTTCACTGAACAGAGGGGGAGGATTGCATTTCCAACTCCCCAGTGTTTACAGCTTGGTCGTCCAACACTTTCCAAAGAGATTACACCAGCAGTCTTGTCATGATTTAGGTAACCAAGTACTCCACTCACACCAAGTAACAGCTTCTAATAACCTAGGACAGTGACGGGTGGTTCATTGATTTGCATCTGACTCTGATTGTGCGTAGGAGGATGGGCCTCCATGTCCTTAAAGATTAGCAGCACATTTTTATTAAATGTGTTAAAGGTATACTATGCAACCGGGGTTGATTTTCCAGCGAGGCTCCCCCCAGAGGGCGAAAGTAAAAGTGCACTGTTGTAAAGATGCTCAGCTGTTCTCCTGGTTTCTCCGTCAAGCCAGGCGCAGTTGTTTTGAGCTTAGCAGACAGGCAAACGCAACGAATCACCATCCTGCTGTTCAAGCAGAGCTACGAGGGGGCGCCCTACCCTCCTCTCCGTCCCCGGCAGTGGAGTGAGGGGAGCGGGCGTCCCCGAAGCGACCTCCGCCCGGCCCGGGACCCGCTGGGCCCGGACGTCGGCTCGCGGGGGGGTTGGGGAGTTCGAGCGTTCCGGTCCGCGCGACGCGCTGGCCGTCTGTTTCCGTATGCCGCGCGGCCGCCGGGGTGTCTCGTCTTTCCTCTCTCCCCTCCGTTCCCCCCGACGCCCGGTGCCTTCCGAGCCGCGTCCGAGCGTCGCGCCGTACAGTTTGAGAACACAGATCAGCACACAGATGAGCGGTGAACTTTTAAACACCGCGGTTCCGTCGCACAGTTTGAGATGTATATAAGTACCACGACTGAAAAACTCGTACAGTGTATGCCTGGCTTAACACAGTGAAAGTATGAACATGCACACAGAGAGAGAGTAACCATTCCAATGTTACTTACAATCGCATCAACAGAAACGCGAGGTCCGCGTCAGCCTTGCAGCCTTCTTTCTCTTTTAGCTCTCGCCATTCGGAAAAAGCTTGCCCGATGTTCACCCGTGTACGATTCCTCTTTCTGTCCAGAGCCCTTTTCCTCTTTCTTGCCTGCTCCGACATGGGCTTTCGCTGTTTTATCGCCCGTTCCGCCATGATAACTACACAAATATCGCCACTGCGCTAGCACCGAGCATGCGTTTCACTGGGGGCGTGTAACAGTTCTCGCCGTAAAGCAAGACCGACTCTCGCGATGCACGAGACTTCTGAGCCTGTGGGCGCGGGCCGAGGGCTCCTGCAGTTGCAAGTGCGGTATTTCCCCCACAGACCACCAGGGCGGCCGAGAAAACCTTTGTTCAACCTGAAATGACTCATTTAATCATCCAAAACGGTATGGAACACATTAATTAACTGAAAAATGTTGCATAGTATGCCTTTAAAGTACTCTGGTTGATCAAGTGCCAGCCACTTTTTTTTTTCAGAAAAACTGAGCGAAAGTCTGGTTGTCTCCAATTTAAGCCTGTTTGCTGTTAATTGTAAAAGGGTTTTTTGCTTAATTGACTACTTTCTCAATCTATTTTAGACAATGAATTTTAAATACAAAAACATGTGACTGGGTTCAGGTGTATATAGTGTGTTTACTTACAAAATTGGTAAGCCTCATCGAAAACAAAACTTGTTTTGCTCTGCTTAATAAACACACACTTTTTTAAGATCTTTTCAATTGTTGCATGCAATCAACATATTCCTTTTCTTACCTGTTTTTTCCAACTATTTATTCCTCTGTAATTCTACTGTATTCTATAGTTTCCATAAATTGGTTACAGTAAGGCAGGTCCTTGCTGCATACATACAGTACCTTAAAAGTATATACCGCTTTTTTCGACATTTTGACATGTGTACTTTGATATAATTATTCCATTTTTGTATTAGAGCAACAGAAAGTAGCCAATCATTGTCAAAACAAGACAAATGATGCAGAAGTCTATTCACTGGAAAACAGAGCTGGGTAATCTAGGTGCAGTAAGTAAAAAGCTAGAGATTGTACAGATATTAGTTCCAACCATTTGTATTTCTAGCTCCAATGCATTGACGGGAACTTTAAATCAACTGGTTAAGGGAATAGGATGAAGGGAAATTAGGCAGGGCTTTTACTTTCTGAAGCCAGATTTACAAACATCTGCTTGCAAATATTATTTAAAACCTAAGTACAGTCAGCATTTATTAATATTTAAACAATTAATTAAGGGGATGTATTGTGCTTTTAATTTCATCCTTTCACAATGAAATTATTTGGTTGTGGTCTATATAAAGGGTAACTGCAATGCTTTGGTCTGAATTCCTCATTATTGTAGGTCCACAGGCTCTTAAGTTTGTCCGAGAGCAACTTTTTTTGGTGCTGCCTCTTTAAAGGGAAATAAGGCATTTCACACCCCGCCCCCCTCCAGGTCACACAGCGGTCCACTCCACCATCCATCCATCCAGCCATCCATTTTCTAACACGTCTATCCCTTATGGGGTCGCAAGGGGTGCTGGTGCTTATCTCCAGCTGTCAATGGGCGAGAGGCGGGGTACACCCTGGACAGGTCGCACAGAGACAAACAGGACAAACAACCATTCACGCACACATTCACACCTAAGGAGAATTTAGAGAGGCCAGTTAACCTAACACCACTCCATCATGTTTGGGCAATTTTGTGGTATGCTGGGGAATGGTGTAACAAATTGGTTGGGTTAATACATCCGACAACAGAACATTTTCACTTGTCGATTTGTAGCTTCAGCATCCTTCGGCTTGGACTACAAAATCGTAGCGAAAAATAAAAATGGAGGATTCACAAAAATTGTTAGCGGGAAGTCCATTATCTTGTTAAGCAGCTTTGCGGCAAATACTGTGGCTTAGTTGTTCATAAATTGTGTCAGATATTTTATGAAAAAAATGACTGGCAAGGCAAGTTTATTTATAAAGCACTTTTCAGTATTTAAGATGATTCAAAGTGCTGTGCATGAACAAAACAAAAGCAAAACAGAAAGAAGGTTGTTTTGTCAGCAGAAATTCTGCAAAACAAAAAAAATCTTTTATCTTATGTCTGAGTTTAATAATAAAATATTACAGCTGACAAATCTTATCCCTGTTTATCATCACTCTACTGGTGCGTGTAGCAGTGACACTGGTCATGTCAACTGCGACAGCTGAGCAGAGATTCTCCAGCCCCATTGATTGAAGCCTCCATCCAGTTGTTGGAGGTAATAATGATAACCATTTTAAAAAAAAATTAAATAACATAAATAGATCTGTCCAGGGTTTACCCCACAGCTTCTCCCGCATTGACTGCTGAAGATACGCACCCCTCCAAACAAAAGTAAAAAAATAAAGTTAAATTTTAATGATTACATATCAATCATAAAACATGGAAAAGCTGACTGCCAGCTCCTCCCCAACCCTCTGAATCTGTAAAGGAGACTTACAGTGAGATTCATCTCTAAACAGCTGAATTTGCCTCCATCAACTGTTCACAACAGCTGCTTGAGCCAAAATATTAAAAACCAAAGAAGCCCCAAAATAGTTTAATACAAAATAACTGTGCTTCGATCGCCAGAAAGCCCTGTAAACCTGCACGGATAAGCCGGCATAGATAATGGGTGGATGGAAGTTACAGAGCCCATATTGGATGGGAGGGAGTTATGGATAACTTTTGGACCCGCTTTTCTAGAATTCAAACATCCCAATTAAGAGGGACAGTTGGTCAGTTAGTCTGTAGATACAACATCCTGCGTGTATGCATTGTAGTGCTCTTTGTTTTCTACAGGAAATGTCTCATAACCTAACTTTGAAGTTATGTAAGTGACGGTTTTATGCACACAGTCTAAACAGAGGTTGATACTTTATGTAACCACGGGATTGTTTGCTGCTAAAAATCAATGAAGCATGTATTGGTTTGTTCTTTTCATGCTGTGGTGGTCACGTCTTTATGTTTTTCCTCATGTGGTTGAAAGTGAAATCCTTTTTCTGCATGCTCATCTTCTCACATGCGTCAGCTGTTTATCGGTTTCTCTCTGTTTTAAATATTTTTTGCTATGTAATCTAACCATGATTTCTTTATGTGTTATTTTATGTTTCTATTTACAGTAATCAAACTTTTGGCATCCTACGTCCTCTGAAAGGAGTTCTCTGTCAATACTTATTTAAAACTAAGTAACCCACTAACTTTTCTCAGATTAGTACACTTTAAGAAATCTCCTGCCTTCTTTTCCTACTTTGTTCCCCAATTATCCATGCACTCCCAATGCTGTGTTTTCAGACCAGTCTCATCACTCTTGTGTTTTCCGTTTCTTACCATTCCATGGATATAGTGTTGTGCATTAGTTTTAAAAGATATCCTAGCTACAGACATTATGTGTTAAGTTTGTGTTTTCTTTCCTTCTTTCCTTCCAGGTGGTTGTCAATGCTTTGCTGGGAGCAATTCCTTCCATTTTTAATGTGCTGTTGGTATGCCTAATTTTTTGGCTCATCTTCAGCATCATGGGAGTCAACCTATTTGCAGGAAAGTTCTACCGCTGTATCGATAATAAGCATAAGATTTTCAACACATCAGTGGTGACGAACCGTACTGTTTGTACTGGCGTAGGCCAATGGAAGAACGTCAAAGTCAACTTTGACAACGTTGCAATGGGCTATCTTGCTCTTTTGCAAGTGGTAAGTAACTTGATATTTTTCTATTTAGAATTCTTCACATTTCCAAACTTGTTACTATGTTATTTAAATAACCTTTCTTTTCAGGCTACATTCAAAGGCTGGATGGACATCATGTATGCTGCTGTGGACTCTCCAAACACAGTAATAAAATATGTTTTTTGTTTACTTCAATACTGCAAGACTCACTCAACAAAATAGTACAGTATTCAGTTTCAATGCAGCAAGAGATTTATTTTGCAAGAAGCCAGGACATCTTTAATGTCAAATATTGTACATGTGTTCCTTTTCATATTTTGCATGCTACTATCCTTAATTGGGCTTTAAAAGTGCTCAAAATAATCTTTTAAATTTGTTTATTCACTTTGAGGTTAAAATAATAGGGTGTATTCTCCTTCTCAGTGCAAAGAAGGTATTTGACCATGTGGAAAGGGATTTAAATTTTGCACTAAAACATAACATGTATTTTCGGTGATTATCTGTTAATTCTAACTATATTTTGTGGCAAAGTAGCTTGTACTTTCATTATTTTGTTTATTTTCTGCTAAATAGAACCAAACAGGGCAATCTGCCAATTTAACACATTATTCATTTAAGAAACAAGGATTTCAGCAGTGCAGCAAAGAACCTTACCCAACCACAAGGGCTTAGCACTTCCTCCTGATGCTGGTCACAAGCCCCACACAGTTATGAAATGCCATCTCATGTTACAACCAGCATTTCTCACAAGTAGGGCTATGGGTTGTGGTAGTCACTTGAAACAGTACAAGCAGCACATAGAGATCAGTCCTGTCCCAAATTATGGAAGTTGTCTCTGATAAACCCCAAAAAGTAATTTTGCTGCCCTAAGCAGGATTTTGGTTTGCCGTGGAGACTACCTGATTGCCACAACAATCACTATGCCTTGTCAGTAATCAGATACCCTGCTGGGATAATAAGTTGGCCAAAGGAGGAAATCCAGACCACTGATGTTAACATACGGCAGCTACTCACCATGCATGGTGGATTCTACCCCAAATCCAGTAAGATAAGATAAGATAGCCTTTATTGATCTCACAATGGAGAAATTCACTCGTCACATCGGCTCATACAAGAAGGTGCAGAGTAGGAAAGGTGCATTCAGTTATATACAGTGGATCTTCATATATACAATGGATCAAAAAGAATACCAAAAAAATACAAAAAAGGAAATAGGAATGGGCATATGATGTCTCATTTACATTCTTGGTGGTCTATATATATATATATATATATATAAACATATCTATATACTTCAATATATACATATATCTATGCACCTACATACATACGTACCTACGCGTATATATGTGCATATACATTGTATACATTTGTACATACATACATACATGTGTACTGACTTATGTTCAGGTGTTGATAGCAGCAGAAGTCACTACATCAGGATTATTGCACGGGTTGTAGTACAGTGTATTAGGTAGGTTATTGCACATTAGTTATTGCACATTAATTGTTACAGTTATGGTCACAGTTACAGTGCAGCATTGTAAAATCTGGTAGCAGCAGGAATGAATGACCTGCGGTAACGCTCCTTCTTACAGACTGGGTGTCTAAGTCTGGCACTAAAGGAGCTGCTCAGCTCCTCTACAGTCTGGTGCAGGGGGTGGAAGGTGTTGTCCATGATGGATGTGAGCTTGGACAACACCCTCCTCTCAGCTACTTCCTCCACAGAGTCCAGAGAGCAGCCCAGGACAGAAGTGGCCTTCCTCACCAGCTTGTTCAGCCTCTTTCTGTCCCGCTCTGTGCTGCCAGGAGCCCAGCAGACGACAGCGTAGAGGAGGGCTGAGGCCACCACAGAGTCATAGAAGGTCTTAAGCAGAGGCCGGCTCACTCCAAAGGACCTCAACCTCCTCAAAGGGTGGAGGCGGCTCTGGCCCTTCTTATACAGGGCATCGGTGTTGTGAGTCCAGTCCAGCTTATTGTTGACGTGAACACCCAGGTATCTGAAACTCTCCACTGTTTCTATGTCCTGCCCCTGGATGTTCACAGGTGAGTGAGGTGGGGGTCTTCTCCTGAAGTCGATCACCATCTCCTTGGTCTTACTGGTGTTTAAGCACAGATGGTTTTTCTCACACCAGTCCACAAAGTCCATGATGACCGACCGGTACTCCAGCTCGTTCCCCTCAGACACACAGCCCACAATGGCCGAGTCATCAGAGAACTTCTGAAGGTGGCAGCTGTCCGTGTTGTAAGTAAAGTCCGAGGTGTAAAGGGTGAAGAGAAACGGAGACAGAACGGTGCCCTGGGGGGCCCTGGGGGCCCCCGGTGCTGCAGAGTGCCACCTCTGACTGACAGCCGTGCAGCCGCACGTGCTGAGGGCGGTTAGTGAGGTAGTCCATGGTCCAGTCAGCTAGATGTTTGTCCACCCCAGCGTCCTCCAGCTTCTCCCTCAGCAGCACCGGTCTGATGGTGTTGAAAGCGCTGGAGAAGTCAAAGAACATGACTCTCACAACGCTCCCAGTGGTCTCCAGGTGGGTGAGCGCCCGCTGCAGCAGGTAGATGATGGCGTCCTCTACTCCGATGTTGGGCTGGTAGGCAAACTGCAGCGGGTCCAGGGTGGGGCTGACCACGGTGCGCAGGTGAGCTAGGATGAGGCGCTCCATGGTCTTCATCAGGTGGGAGGTCAGGGCGACTGGTCTGAAGTGGGCCGGTTCCCTGGCGTGTGGTGTTTTGGGAACCGGTACCACACAGGAGGTCTTCCACAGGGTGGGCACCACCCCCAGGCTGAGGCTCAGGTTGTAGATGTAGCTGAGGACCTTGCAGAGCTCATCTGCACAGGTCCTCAGCAGCCTGGGGGGGATGCCGTCTGGTCCTGAGGCTTTCCTCTGTTTCAGCTTCATCAGCTGACCTCTCACCTGCATTGGTGTGACTGTGAGGGGGGAGGAAGGTAGGGCTGAAGGTGTGGATGGGTCGGTCGTTGATAGGAGTGGCGGTGGGGGGGATGGTAGGTCTCTGGAGGGCTGGTGGTTGGAGACGTGTGGAGAGTTGACAGCAGGGAGGGGGCCAGTGTGGGGGGAGTCAAACCGAGTGAAGAATGTGTTCAACTCATCTGCAGACTTGGTGTCACCATCTGCAGCCCTGCTGGTCCTCTGCCCGAAGCCAGAGATGTTCTTCAGACCTCTCCACACGTCCCTGACGTTGTTCTGCGCCAGCTGCTCCTCCATCTTCTTCCCATAATCCTTCTTTGCTGCCCTGATCTTCCACTGGAGCTCCCGCTGGACTCTACGCTGCTCCTCTCTGTCCTCTGAGTAGAAAGCCCTCTTCTTCTGGTTCAGGAGGACTTTCAGCTCAGGGGTCACCCAGCGGGGGTTGTTTGGAAAGCATCGTAGCCATCGTGTAGGCACGATGCTCTCCACACAGAAGTTCATGTAGTCAGTGATGCATTCAGTCAGGCTGTTGATGTCATCTCCATGAGAGCTTTGGAACATGCTCCAGTCTGTGGTTCTGAAACAGTCCCTCAGCTTCTCACTGGCTTCGTCTGACCAAACTTTCACTGACTTCTTCTGTGCCTTTTGTCTCCTCACCAGTGGAATGTAATGGGGGAGCAGGTAGATGAGGTTGTGGTCTGAGCGTCCCAGAGGGGGGAGGGGGGCGGAGGTGTAGGCGTCCTTAACGTTAGCATAAAAAAGGTCCAGCGTTTTATTGTCCCTTGTTTTACACGTGACGTACTGGGTGAGCGTGGGGAGGGTGGAGCGGAGGGAGGCATGGTTGAAATCCCCTGTGATCAGCAGGAGAGCGCGGGGGTGCTGTGTTTGCAGATTGTTTACAGCGGCGTGGATCCGCTCACACGCGGCGGCGGCGTCCGCGGACGGAGGGATGTAAACACAGAGCATGATCACGTGGCCGAACTCTCTCGGCAAGTAATAAGGTCTCAAACTCACTGCGAGAAGTTCAACATCCGAGCAGCATATCTGCTGCTTCACGTGAACATGCGCCGCGCCACACCACCTCTCATTCACAAACACCGCCAGCCCTCCCCCTCTCTTTTTTCCGCTCCCCGCCAAAGTTCTGTCCGCGCGGATGAGTTTAAAGCCGTCCAGGGAGACCACTGAGTCCGGGACAGATCCATCTAACCACGTCTCCGTGAAGCACATAATGCTAGCGTCTCTGTACTTACTTTGGAAACGGGTTAGTGCTGTGAGTTCCTCGGTCTTGTTCCGTAAAGATCTAACGTTTCCCGTGACAACCGATGGTAAATAACCTTTCCTCCGCTTCGTCCTCCCGCCCCGACATCCTCTACGCCTCCTCCGTATTTCTGCGGGGATGTATAGTTTCTCAGCGTGGAGATGAACGGGGCCGCAGCGCGAGGAGTCACGTAGTCCGAGAAGCTGGTTCCTCGTGTAGATCAAGGGACGCTCGGAGTCGCGAACAAAGGGATCTCCACTTGCGGCATCGAAATGTGCCGAAAGTAACAAAAATATAATCACCAGAGTCCCAAAAGTTGGTTTCTTCGGGGCATCTAGGCTCAGAATACCCGATCCGGTATTCAATAATATACAAACAATCCAGAAAACGCAATAAAGAGGAGAAAGTAGGAAAAGAAGGGATACCGCCGATGTGACTGGCTGCTGCCTGCGCAGCGCCATCTTGGAAAAAAAGATGTATCCACAGGCTATACACTAAGCGCAAAGAAGGAGGCAGAGGCCTAGTGAGCATCAGAGCCACCATTGAAGATGAAACATCCAAGCTCCAAGAATATATCAGGAAGATGGCCCCAAGGGATCAAGTGCTCAGTGAATGTCTCAGACAATGGAAGCTTTTAGAGAATGAGCTGAAGGAACCATCGTGGGAGGAAAAACCCCTGCATGGGACGTACCACCGACAGATAGCTGGAGAGGGCTGGACCAAAGGACAGCACTAAAACACTGATCATGGCAACACAGGAGCAGGCCTTGACCACCAGAGCAATATAGGTCCAGATCCACCATACCAGGCAAGGCCCTAGATGCAAGCTATGTAAAGATGCCCCAGAAACCATCCAGCTGTCATGATTTGGTGTTGTTTTTGGACTTTTCATTAATTTCCCATTCTGTTCAGTCACCTTCCAGCCACCACTCAATACCATTATCAGATTCACCTGCTGCCACTAATTACCCTCAAGTCATTCCACCTGATCCTCTGCCAACATATACCTGCGTCACTCATCCACTCCCTGCCACAATGTCTTGTCTTGTCCTGCTGCTTTCATGTGTTTTTTTTCCCCTGTATTTTTTGTCGCTCTGTTTTTGTGGACCTGTTCTTGCCCTGCCCTCGGCAGTTTACTTTAGTAGTGCTTGTGTGCTCCGCCTGATTCAAGTGGTCCCTGCAGATTCTGTGTTTCGCTCTGCCCTCGCTGGCAATGCATCGGCTGCTTCGGATAAAGCCTGACTCTGCCTAAAACTCCTGGTCAGTCTGACTCTGTCTACAACTTCCCCAGGTCAAGTCTGGTTCTGTCGGCTACACCCAGTCTCCACCTTCATCGTCCACCCAGCCTGCCATTTTCTACCTCTCATCTACTCCACTTTCTTCAATAAACTTCTTAAAACATACTTTGTAAAACATACTGGCTTGAATATTGGGTTCCCAGATTAATTCATTACACCAGCATCTCCCAGCAGGGTGTAAGATACTAGCAGGGAAGGAATACATTAAAAGTCATAACCAAAGTGGCTGGTATAGAGTACAGAAACATCTGTTCAGAATACCGACTAGAGACCCCCTGGTCAAAATTGGAGTCACCTCCTAAGGTGGTGGAGAATGACAGAGCTAAGATCCTGTGGGACTTCCAGATACAAACAGATAAAATGGTAATGGCCAACCAACTGGACATTGTGATCATTGATAAGCAGCAGAGGACAGTTGCAATCCTGAGTGATGAAAACGTCAGGAAAAAAGAGCATGAGAAACTGGAGAAATACCAAGGGCTCAGGAAGAACTGGAAAGAACCTGGAAGGTGAAGACAACAGTGGTGCCAATGGTCATCTGAGCACTCAGGGCAGTCCAGAAGAGCGCAATCTTAGGAACAGCTAAAATCCTAAGAACCCTCAAGCTTGGGTCCTCTAACAGAGGCCTAAGCTTGAGAAATGGAGAGCCACCCACCCTACTCAGGAGTACGAGGGGTGGGTGAGAGAGCAGTATAGAATTTATTTATATATATATATATATATATATATATATATATATATATATATATATATATATATATATATATATATATATATATTAGGGCTGGGCAAGTTAACGCGTTAATTTTGCGTTAATTCATTAGACTATTAACAGCGATATTTATTTTATCGCGCATTAACGCATGTTGCTCACATGCTTTCAGTCAGTGTCAGTCAGCACGCGCGCTGACTGCAGCGTGCTGTGTCACGGCAGCACTCTGCTGATCCCCCTCCCCTCTGGTACATGGCTCAGTGGCGCCAGCCAATCAGCACGCAGGCTCAGCCTGGCCCGCCCACTCAGCTCTCACACAAACTCAACACACAAACAGCTGAGAGAGACCGCAACAGCGGAAAAACATGAACAGGGGAAGTAGCACCGTTTGGCTTTATTTTAATACCGTAAATGAAATCAAGCTGTATGTTTTGTAAAAAGCCGGTTAATTTCAGTGGAAACACAACAAATTTATCTAAGCACGTGAAAAAACATGAGCAAGAAAACGTCGAGCCACAGAAACGGAGAGAGGAGACGAAACTTCTGTCATTGCCCCGACAGACCCACAGACTGACGTCTCTGACTGAGGCGTTTCGGTCCTCCAGGGAACATCCAGGTAGATCAGTGGTCATCTTCAGCAGCAGTTCATGTTAACTTTCAAAGTAGATATTATCTATCATATGTTACTGGAGCCCACACAGAAAATGTAATTAAGACCTTGAAAGAACCCAGTACATATATTAAAAAGTGTTATTAAGGATAAGATAACATTAGCTAATCCTTTTTTTATCCCACGACGGGGAAATTTATAGGATTAAAGCAACAGGCAGGTGCACACAACACAGACAAAATTACATAAGGATTGAAAGATATAAGAGGTGGATTAGCGAAAAAACACTGAACATAACATTATTGTTATTATTATTATTATTAGTATTATTATTTAATTGTAATAATAAAATAAAAACCACAAAACCCAAAAGGTCAACAGTTTCATGATACATCAAGCTTAGGGACTGGCTAATATACAGCAGGTCAAAAAAGGCCATATTTTGGCTGCAGTGCTGCTGTTCTCTGATGAAGAAAAAATCAACTAGTGCACTAAATTCAATCGATGGGTTGAAAATATCCAGTATAAAATACAGAGATTCCCAGGGCATGAAGTATACAGTTAAAGGCATACTATGCAACATTTTTCAGTTAATTAATGTGTTCCATACCGTTTTAGATGATTAAATGAGTCATTTCAGGTCGAACAAAGATTTTCTCGGCCGCCCTGGGGGTCTGTGGGGGAAATACCGCACTTGCAATTGCAAGAGCCCTCGGCCCGCACACACAGAAGTCTCGCTTTACGGCGAGAACTCCATGTGTTTTTGCCCTGCCATTCACTATATGCACGCGCGAAAGCAACAACAAAGAACCGCGTGTTAACGTCAAATAAACATGCAACGTTTAAACATCAAACGGCTTGGCGAGGCGGTGGCGGTAGCGTCTCGTCAACATAAAAAAAAAAAAATAATAATAATAAAACTGGCGAGGCGGCGGCCGCGGCTTGGCGAGGCTGCTGCCTCGCCAAAATAACGCTGCGGGAAGCTTGATGTTCATACCTTCACTGTGTTAGTCATTGTTTGTACTGCCGTTTTTTCCACTTTTCGTTGCTTCGCCTGTCTGCTAAGCTCAAAACAACCGCGCCTGGCTTGACGGAGAAACCAGAGCAGCTGAGCATCTTTACGACAGTGCACTTTTACTTTCGCCCTCTGGGGGGAGCCTCGATGGAAAATCAACCCCGGTTGCATAGTATACCTTTAAGTTGACTTTTTTTGGTGTGTGTGTGTGTGTGTGTGTGTGTGTGTGTGTGTGTGTGTGTGTGTGTGTGTGTGTGTGTGTGTGTGTGTGTGTGTGTGTGTGTGTGTGTGTGTGTGTGTCCCAAAAAGACTGCGTTGTCCCGGGCCCTAGCAAAGCTGGCCTGGTTGTAACCACTGCCAAGTTAAACTTTCTTATCACCGGAGCACCCTGAGCTTAACATATCACTTAAATGCCAAACACACTGTAGACATCACCAAACAATTCAATGACTCAGAGAAGCTAACCAATGTAATGGCGAAGTGGATAGCTACTGTAGACCTTTTTTGTGCTTCACACTTTGGTATTGAACATAAAATGGTAATGCTGCTCCCTGCTGTTACCTCAGAAATTGCCTGTTGTTGGTAGATTTTTTCCCCATAAAGAGAATTTCCTGCCAGTGGCAATAAGCTTTAATTTATTATTATTGCTATTTTTTGTTTTACGTGTTTAAGTTGAGCTTTACACTAAATATGTATTACTGATAAGTGCTACAAATGTTACAACACTTTGGTTCATATGGCAGCAGAACATTAAAATAAAAGTGCTCTTTACACTACTTTTGAATTCATTCTTGGAGTTTGCGCATACAATGCGATTAATCATGATTAATCGGGCAAATTATGCGATTAATCGCGATTAAAGATTTTAATCGTTGCCCAGCCCTATATATATATATATATATATATATATATATATATATATATATATATATATATATATATATATATATATATATATATATATATATATATATAATTAGTTTATCTTAGCTAATTGGGTTACAGGAATCAATTCACGTTTTGATAGTATTCTTATTTTTTTGTTTTGTTTGTATATTATTTATTATTTTAACATTGTTTTATTTTCTTGCTTTCTAGTTAAATGGGTCAAAGGGTGTCACAATTGTCAGCACTGTTGGCTAGCAGAATTTGAAACCCATGTATTAAGTGTGGGATGTATTAACAACATGTCTATAGTGTACCATACTTCTCACCTGTAGACCACATGAAATAGGCATCAGTAGTGTCTCCTCACCTCTGTCGTTATAGAAAATTGGTGGATTCTGACTAAAGTTTTTGTATCTAAGAACACTACATCAGAGTGTAAAGTCATATCTGAAACATAAAGAGCTCTTAGTGGCACATTCCAATTTAATTTATCTGTTTTTTGTTTTTTATTATAGATAGATTCCCAGCCTGAATATGAAGTCAACTTGAAGATGTACCTTTATTTTGTTGTTTTCATCATATTTGGGGCCTTTTTCACCCTCAATCTCTTCATTGGTGTCATTATAGACAATTTCAATCAACAGAAGAGAAAGATAAGTGTCACATCACTTCTTAAAACAACTTTGTGTTTAGGATTTTTGTCTAAATTTAACATGCTTTTTTGTCCTCTTCACTTAGGAGGTCAAGACATCTTCATGACTGATGAGCAAAAGAAATACTATAATGCTATGAAAAAGCTGGGATCAAAGAAGCCACAGAAACCTATCCCAAGGCCGGAAGTAAGTAAATCATGCACAGATCTGGATGTACTACAGCAGATTATGCTTGTTTGAAAACTTCATTGCCATATTTTCGGTTTCTAAAAATATTTAGACCTTTCAAACTACCTCAGAGGTTGAATGCATTAGTTAGATTAATAATGTAGTTCCAAATAAAGCCTATAGATCTGATAATTGCTTAAGCAGCCCTTTTGCGTAACATTGCCTACTGTCAGCAGAGAGAAAAGGAGGATTGTGTTTTTCCAACAAGATGTTGAAGTTAGCATCCTATTCAGTGTTTCAATAAAGGGTTTTTTCACAGTTTTTTGGTATTTGAATGATTTGTGACCAGCTCGAGGTTATGATCTACACTTTATGCTGGTCAAAACTGGATTGAATTGTGCTTAACTAAACAATGTGTAGTAAGTAGACAAACATTTTTTTTTTACTTTCAAACCTTTGCAAATTGTGCACAGTGTCTTACAGTATCTGTCTTATATATGACTTGTACTTGTATAGCACTTTATCAAGTCCAACCACCCCAAAGCGCTTTACACTACAGGCATTCACCCATTCACGCACGCATTCACACCCTGATGGTGGTGAGCTATTTTAGTAGCCACAGCTGTCCTGGGGCAGACTTACAGAAGCGAGGCTGCCGCCACCTCTGACCACCCCCAAGGAGGCAATTCGGTCAAAGTGTCTTGCCTAAGGACACAACTGAGACGGTTGGAGCAGAGGATCGACCTGGCAACCGCCAGTTACAGGACTGTTACAGGCCCTTATTCAGCCTAGTTTTGGCACCTTTAAATTTATTTTTGGAATTGGGCTGATCAACAGAATTCCCGCTTTACTCTGGTTACAATCCGGATGCCAACTTCTGCAACATTCAACAGATGAGAGATGTCGGTGTGAACATAAACTGTCCTTTATCAGGCAAAATTTTTCCAAATTTTCTTCGTCATTTAGTATGGTGTTGAGCCTGCCAGCTGAATCAGTTCATCAATAAGTATCTCTGAATATTGGTGCTTTTTGGTTCAATATAGTTTGTCTGTACCAAGATCAGTGGTGCAGAATTCACAGCATTCTGCTGTGTCATGACAGGGCATGTTTCATTTTGGTTACATTATCATGTTGTTTAAATTTTTAATATCAATAGAAATTAAATGTCAATGTTCTATGGGTCCCCTCAAGTGGTCAAATGATTATTTGCAGAATTAATCAGACAGTAATTGATTATACCAGTTTCTGTTTTAAGCATCCAGCATCTCGAGGTGAGTAAAACATCTCCTAATGTGAGATTGGATAAGGTTATTATTCTGCATTTATTGTGGTATTTCAGTCACAGTTGTGTGGTTGATCAAACAGTGTTGAATTGTTAGGAATTTATTGTTGGAGCATTATTTACCAATTGATGACATTTCAGCACCCTTAACATAAATATAGTAGTAATAGCATAGAATAGAAATATCCTTTTGTTCCTCAGTGGAGAAATGTTGTTGCACCAGCACCAAAGTAACAGGGGAATGGAAGCATGCAGATTTACACAATGGTAAAAAAATATTTAAAAACAAAATTAAGAGACTGTACAATAAGGGCAAATGTACAACACAATAGCAAAATTAAAGTACAGTTATTGACTATAATCTACACAAATTCATAGAAAAGAATCTATACAGTTATTAAAAGATTCATTCAGATTCACAGAAAAGGGGATACACAATTGTGAGACAATGATATTTGTTAGGCTTAAATAGACAGAGAAACAAACATTTGTTTATTAAAACAATCAACAAACAAAGCTCTGGTGAAGGCAGACTAAAACCTCTGCTGGTATCTGGAAAGGCTGACAGGGGACCAGGCAAAAAGAGTTGACAGGACTGAGGCTAGAAACAGGTCCGCAAAGCAGGAGGACACATCCAAAGGGCATGGCAAAAGTTTGTGGTCGAGATTACAGTCCACTTCAGTGTCCAGAAAAGCAGAAGCCAAGGGTCAATGTGAGATGAGGAAATCTTAAAAAAAAAAAAAAAAAAACAGAATAAGGTCAGAATCAGGCAAGACAGACAGGCTGGAACGCTGGATATCTACTTCTAAGCTTTCAGAAATCTGGCAATCTGACACTGTAGGAACCCAGTATATAATGGCAGATTGATTGGAATCTGCTTGATAAGCTGCTGCAAGAGGGAAGATAACAGGTGCAGCAAATAACACTGATTGCAAAGTGCAGGAGGAGAGTGAAGGAGCAGACAGACAGCCAAGCCAGAAAAATGACAGATAATCGTGTTTTTAACATTGAATCACTCTTTTGTTTTACCAGAAATCTAGTGAGTGTTGTCATTTTCAGAAGTTATTTCATTCCAGTATTCCATTAACACATACATGAGCTTACTGTCATGACTGGATGAGAGCTAGAGAGAATGCAGTTCAATGCGCTCCATTATAGTGAAATGGAATGAAATGAGTGGACTTATTAAATTAGCGAAGGGACAACTTGACAGCTAGACAGATCGGTACACATTGTACTTTCTTATATACGCACTTAGCATAAGCTCTGTGTATGTGCATTTGTTTTCCAAAGCTTGTGTACAGACTGGCCAAGCAGTAGGGAAAGTCTTTAAGGGAAAAGACAAAACAAAATATATCTCCTGCAAGTCAAAGCAGCAAATTTATACCAGGCAGAGGACACCATCTGGTTCATGTTCAGTTTGTAAAATCAGTGTTGATAAATAATACCAGAAAAACTTAAATGTTACAAAAAAACTGCTGCTGACCGTGCAGGTTATTAATACAGGTCACAAAAGCAGTTAAACACAAGGGTATTGGAGTATGGCTGAAATATTAACACATCTTACAAATAAGGGCACTACTCATAGTGTACCCTTATTTTAGAATCATATGCCCTTTTTTGCTTTTATGTTTTCCAACTCTCTAAATCTGTTTATTTTCTGTCTTTTGTTTTCTGTATGTGTTTGTCTGTTTCAGAACAAGCTTCAAGGGTACTTTTTTGACTTTGTCACACAACAAGCATTTGATATTGCAATTATGCTTCTTATATGGCTAAATATGGTAACCATGATGGTGGAAACAGAGGACCAGACCAAGGAAAAGGAAGCAACCCTCAAGTACATCAACATAGTGTTCATTATTATCTTCTCTGGAGAATGTTTGTTGAAGATGATCGCACTTCGCCATTACTTTTTCATGAATGGCTGGAATATATTTGATTTCATTGTGGTCATCCTGTCAATTGTTGGTAAGTCTTTCCTCTAGTTTTGCACAAAGAAACAGTTAATTATCTTTATTTGTGTACTAAGTCTGTTGTTCTTTCTGCAGGAAGTTGTCTCGCAGATGTGATAGAGACGTATTTTGTCTCGCCAACCCTGTTCAGAGTGATTCGACTGGCTAGGATCGGCCGTGTCCTCCGCCTTATTAAAAGTGCCAAGGGAATACGCACACTCTTGTTTGCCTTAATGATGTCCCTTCCTGCCTTGTTCAACATTGGCCTCTTGCTCTTCTTGGTGATGTTTATCTACGCCATCTTTGGCATGTCAAACTTTGCCTATGTCAAGAGGGAGAACAACATCGATGACCTTTTTAATTTTGAGACTTTTGGCAACAGTATGATCTGTTTGTTTCAAATTACCACATCAGCGGGGTGGGACGGTCTTCTAGCTCCCATCCTCAACAAGGACGATGATTGTGATTCTGAAATGGAGCATCCTGGTAGTAATAATGTTAAAGGAAACTGTGGAAATCCTGCTGTGGGAATTGCCTTCTTCGTGAGTTATATAATCATCTGCTTCCTTATTGTTGTGAACATGTACATTGCAGTCATCCTTGAGAATTTTAGCGTGGCCACTGAGGAGAGCACTGAACCATTAAGCGAGGATGACTTTGAAATGTTTTATGAGGTCTGGGAAAAGTTTGACCCTCTCGCAACACAGTTTGTGAAGTACAGCATGCTGTCAGACTTTGCAGATGCTTTAACCCCACCACTACGCATTCCCAAGCCTAACAAAAGGGAGCTTATCTCTATGGATCTACCAATTGTGAGTGGTGGCCGCATTCACTGCCTGGATATCCTATTTGCCTTTACAAAACGTGTTTTGGGTGAAAGTGGGGACATGGACATTCTCAGGTCCCAGATGGAGGAGCGCTTTATGGCTGCAAATCCATCCAAGGTGTCGTATGAGCCCATCACGGCCACCTTCCGCCAAAAACAAGAACACATGTCGGCTGCTGTTATTCAGAAAGCTTTCAGACATTACACTAGGACCAAGATTTTTGTTGCACTCAGCTTTAATGGAGAAAAAGATGAACAGCTGTCTGACAAAGAACACTTTACAGATAAACCTAACGAAGTCTCTACTGCTAATAAAGCTGCAGTGTCGCCTTTGAGGGACTTTGAGTCTTCGAGTAACTGTATGACACCAAATGGGAACAGCAAACATGAAAAAGACAAAAGTGAAAAGGAGGTTGAGAGAAAAGACATCACAGAACAAGACAAATAAAAGAAATACGGAAGGGCAAAAAATACTTTTAGAGTCAAAAAACGTTTACAGCTTTTGAAAAGGAATTCCTTTGGAAAATTTTGCAAACATTGGTACAATTATTTAAAGTATTTTTAAAGACAGATTAATTCATTGTTTTGTTGCCTATTGCAGAGACATAACTTGGCTATACATCCTCTTATTTATCTTATATTTTTGAATAATTGACCCAAATTCTGTTTGAAGCAAAAAGGTATTTGTTGTCATATCTGCATTCAATTTGTCAGCTGGTTGCATTTTTATACACATTTCTTTGGTCTTAGGGTTGTTCTTTTAAGTTTTCTAGACCACCCTTAATTACTCATAGTGCTAAAAAAATATTTGCTAAAGCCACTTGTAGTTGCGCATGAATGTTTCTCCATGGCTATGCATGCCAAAGAGTGCTATTTTGACCAGGGTTTTATTCCAGGCCAATGTCTTTTATGTGTCAAAACCTTGGCTGAAAAACATCAAGAGTGCTGGATTTATGTGTTAATCAATGTCAGGACAGTAACCATTGTCAGAAATGAAAAAATTGCACTTTTTCTAATCATTGAATTCATTAATATTATGTCTTTCATCATACACGCATATATTGATAAATATTAATTATGCACATCTTTATTGTTCTAAAAACAAAGCCTTTAATTAACTTAACCAATTATAGAAAAATAATATCTTGTTTACCTTTGTATTTATTTACCTAAAGGCAAACTCCTTAAAGCTAGGGTCAGTGATTTTTTCCGGATGTTTCCCCCTTTTTGAATAACTGCGCATGCGCAAGACCGTCTTACCTTGCTCTTCCGCTCTTCAGGGGGATTGTGTGAAAAAAAATCTCCCATATCCACTCTGGTCTTATTTCTTTCTACTGAGGCCTTCCTCTTCTTCTCATAAACATGAACTCGTTTCACTTATTGTGACTCTCAGCTATGTTCAAGGTATACAGTGTGAGCAGCGGAGCTACAATGAATTACTAACAGTGAAGCGAACCGCTAACCTAATCGCTAAGCTGATACATAAACACTAAAAGTGTGCATGTGCAGTCAGCAAGTTAAAGCTAAGAAGGAATGTTTCCACACATCTACGTTACATGAGCGAATCAGAATGATGGCATGTGGGACAACCAATAGATAAGGCGATACCGCCATAACTTGAGGGACAGAGGGGTGTGAGAGCAGGAGCAAAACTATGACAAATCCCTGTCCTTCAGTGCGAAGAGCAGTGATTGGTTAGCATTTTTACAGGCCTGCAGCTCCCACAGAGATCAATTTTTTTTAACCTCCTTTTTCTGAATACATAATGTATTGACTACTTTCAGAATGGATGGATGATTTTACCCAGTATAATGAAAAGTGTTTCTGAACAGGATTACCAACTATAGCTTTAACTGTGTGTTGCAGAGGAGTTAGTGCTCTTTGACATTTCCACTTTGTGCTTTGAATACTCTGAAATTCAGACTTTGTTCACTTTCTATTTTCTAAATCATTTAATACTATAAAACTCAATTTTAAACTAAAACTAAATATACTGCCAATATTGTATGTAATTAGATATTTTGATGTTGACTAATCATGATAAAACTGTGTTCCGGTAGAATTGGGGAGGCATTGTGTTTTCCAGTTCACCTCTCAATCTTTATCATAGATAAGATCAAAGATGGACTTGATGGCTCAGGTTATTATGAAGAATCTCAAGGAAATTGCATCACACATGTCATGTCCTCATTGCTATTTCCTGCCTCTGTTTACATTTTATATTATTGCTTTACACTACTGGCTCCTTAAATCATACATGTATCTAATGGGGAAGAAAGCAAAGTTCCACTGTTGTAATTCCTATTTGCCTGGTAACAACTATGCTATACTTCATGCTCAGTGAAACAGTGTTTATGTTATATAAACTTCTGGTGATTGTATATATCCATTCTATTTGTAGAGTATAAAGAAACTGCATGCAAAACACTGTTTTAGCATATTTTATTAAAAAGGGTAATGATTTGAATAAAGAATACAAGTATATCATGTCTGCCTACAAATTTGCTTTAAGAAAACACGGATGTAACATTGTTTGGTTCTGTTTGATTATACTTGTGAAAGTTTTTCTGAAAAGAGAGATTACCTGTGCTTTACTCATGATTAGCTTTTTTATTATTTAAGTAATATTAAGCCTGTCAGTCCTGCAATGTTGTCTTTTGTTTTTTTGTTTTTTTTTTATTTTGGCTATTTTTGGGAGGGGGGGTATTTGTTTTTTTGTTTAGTTTTTTTTTGTTTTTGGTCTTCTGGTTTGTTTGTTGTTGTATTTTTTTTTTTTAGCTTTTTTATTAGCCCACACTAGTATTACATTTGTAAGATACTTAACATTGCAGTTATTTTAAGTATGATTAGTATGATTGGGGACTAATAATAAGGATTTAACTTGTGTTTTGCACCAGCTCCCTATCTGTACCCTAAATGGGTCTACACTACATTGCCCAAAGTATTTGCTCCTCTGCCAACATACACGTTTAATTCAAGGGATGTCCCATTCATAATTCATTGGATTTAATACAATGTCAGCCAGCCTCTTTCCAACTATGACAACCTTAATTATTTTTGGAGGGATTTCAACAAAGTTCAGGAATGTTTGTGGAACTTTTGGACCTTATTTGTGCAGTCAGTCGTAGATGTTGCGTGAGAAGGGCCGACTCACAATCTCCACTGAAATTCATCCCAAAAAGTGCCAGTAAAGTCCTTCCAAAGCAAAGTTGATGTCTTTATGAACATTTTCATGCCATAGTATGCAGGCGTGTTGGAAGAAGAAGTTGGGGGCAAGAAAACTTTCTAAAATGTCTTGGTATGCTGAAGCATTAAGAGTTCCTATCAGTGAAACTAAGGGCTGAGCCCAAAATACCCCTACACCATGACCTCCTCTGCTCCAAACCTTACACTTGACAAAATGCAGCCAGGTAAGTTTTTCTGTAAACTCAGTCAAACTCAGACTCGTCCAATGGATTGTCAGAGGGCAGCATGATTTGTCACTCCAGAAAACACCGTACCACTTCTCTAGAGTCCAGTGGTACAACCCTGTATCCGACACTGTGCATTGCGCTTGGTGATGTATGGCTTGGATGCAGGCGCCTGGCCGTAGTAACGCAGTACATAAGATTTTCTCTGGATCCTTTTTGGGCTTATCTGGAGACCAAATGAAATTTGAAGGTCTACAGGTCTTGACTTAGCAAGTTGTTATACTACCACCCAGCAGATGACAAAAATGTTGAGAAATGAGGACATTTAAGGACTAGAGATACTACACAGGTGTCATGCTATCAGAGTACAAGCTGGAATTTCCTGAGCATTGGGAGTGACCCATTCTTTAATAACTGTGTGTAGACATAGTGTGCATGTCTAGGTGCAGGACACCTATGACAAAGAAAATGATTGGAACACCTGAATTCAGTGACTGGGATGTGTGACTCTACACTATTGGCTGTATAGTGTATATTGCGATGTGAGTCAACCTTTTGTTAGTCATCTTCTCACCTGTATTATTGTGTTTTAGTCCTGCGTGAACCAGTCGCTTGTAAAAAAAGTGTTCGATTTCATTGATGTCTAAATAAATGTGAAATAAAAATAATTAATAAATCTTGCATTCCTAAATTTCTAATGTAAATATATACCACCCTAAACAGGACATGCGCCACTCAGAGATTTGTGCCCGATATCTGATCTTTGTTTTTGGTAAATATTTAACTTGCTGATACTTATTTTCTACTACTCTTATTCCTCTTTTAGAGCTATAACAACTTTCAAAAAATGTTTTACTTTATTTATTTATATTAGTACCGGAGGTGGTGTCACGCCCTTTGTGTGAGGGAGATGTTGCTGTGCTGCTGTGGTTTGACTAGTAAAAACAGACTAAACATCAGACACTCAACATCCGCCTCAACATGGATTCCCTATAGAATGTAGACCCTTGATTTAACTTTGAAATTTACTAACACATGATTTTAAAAGTTCAAAAGTCCAATCCAAAAGTATAAAACCTGCCAACTATGTGTTCAACCCACTTTGTATCTGTTGAAGTCCACTGCAGGTCAAGTGGCGCTGTAGGTAATTTGTTGATATTTTCACCAGCTGAATACATGTTGACATCGTGGGGCAGATGGCTATGTTTTGTACCCGGCCAAAACTGCACAAATAGGTAATGATAAAGGAATGAAATGGCCAGCACTAGCTGAAGTCTAGCTTTCTGATGTAGCTATCTAAATGGATATTCGACTTGACTCCTTGGAAAATTTACTTTCTTTTTAAATATCTTCTCATACATTTGTGGTTCTTCTTACTTTGTGTTTTAAGGACCTCGCTGATACTGAAAATATGTAACTTTGAATTTTCTTGTCTTAGTAAACCAATTTCCACACTAAGGTTTTGGTTTCTCCAATATCATGCTATCCACATCATATTAAAATGATCTCACTCGTGTACATATATGGCCGTATCAAATTCAACCTAAAACCTGGCTAATATATTTCATACCATGTGTTCTTCTAAATCTACATTTTTAACCAACAAATTTCCAGCCTAAAAACTACAACTCATTTTATTTCATCACTGAATGAAGCAGCCATGGGTTAAGGTAATAAAAATGACGAGGAGCTTTCCAATTTGTTTAATTTAAGAAACTTGTACAGTAGAGAACTGATTCAGTAGTTTTAATTTCTCAAGTTTTACAATAATGATCTGTAATACTCTTTAAATGCTTTCAGCAAACAAACTGCAATCAGCATTAGAGTGAGCTCAGAAGCTGTGAAATGTTGACCTTTTCAGCTTCCATTTTCATTTGCAAGATATCAACGAGCACTCAAACTGTAAATGGATTGACTTACAGTACATTACTGTCTTGAATTTCCAGGGAAATGGAAGACACTTACAACTTCCTTGCTATCAACAAACATCTTTGAATAAGAAAATAGGAAGATGTTGCTTTAACACATTGAAATAACTTCTTGTCAAGATTTCTGAAATTAAAGTGCGCTCCAGTCAGTGCACACTTTGATGGAGGAGGCCAGGATCGAGTTTCCGAAGAAGCTGTCACGAATCTGCCGGAAGCTATTAGCATCGTAAGTGGATGGAACATGTTATAAATTATTAAAAACTATCTAAATATTTGTTATTGTCCATCAATGCTTTTTTCAATTGTGGTTGCAGAACCACACAATGGGCAGTAAACGAGAGGCTGATGGCAAAGTGCTCATTATTCCAGTCATGTTGTAAAATTAGGATGCCGCTGTTTTCAGTTTTTTACCACACCCACATTCAGAGCGCCGATGCTGTTTTCTGGAAAGAGATGTCTACTTGTGATTGTTTGCCAGCAGGCACTTAGTATCTAGGATTGTAGCAAAGAGAGAACAAAATCCTAAGTTTCACGACTCTTATTCTGATCATAATCGCTTTCTTTAATTTTATCTTCATGGTGGTGTGCGTAATCAGACACCTTTAAGTCATTAAACGCTGCCTAAATAAGCACAGCCCACTAATGGCAACAAGTGGGGTTACATATTACCTTTTTAATGGCTGTTAGATCAAGAATGATTCTGCAGACTCTCCTCACTGGTTGCCAGGCAACATGACAGAACACTCCTTTGTTCGACTACATTAGGGTTGAAGGTCGGATGTTGGTCTGCTGTCCCCATCCACCAGAGTCTGGCAAGCTGGGCAGTAATATGCGGACATGTTTATGAAATAAGATGTCTATTTGGCTTCTATGTGGCCACTGGTATGCAAAGATGGCCATAGTAATAAATAAATAAATAAATAAAAATTTCAAAGAGAAACCTGAGAATGCTACCCATAACAGCCCTGTAATGTTATTTGCTCCAGATAGATGGGCATAAAATTCTATTATATTAGATAGAGGAGAGTTTTCTCTATGCCTTTTAAATGTGCTAGCAGTTGGAGACACACACACAAAGGAGTACTTTTTTTTTAATCCCCATCTCCTAATTATAAACATTATCGAAAACATCACATATTCACATTATCTCATTTCCTGTTTTGCCCACTGCTCAAAACAACAAATGTAAGTAGGGCGTCCTTGTTTCGAGTACATAGTGAGGATCGTGCCTTGTCTTCCATAGACTTCCATTCAACTTCAAGCTTTTCTGTGCCCTAACTCTAGCCCTTACCTTTACGGGTTTATATCCAACCCTAACCCTAGCCTAAACTTAATTGACACCATAATGTAAACCCCTAGCCCATAATGAAAATGAAGATTGTCAAAAGGTCCTCACTTTACATCAAAGTCCTCACTTTACTAGTAAAATGAGCGAAACGTGTTCTCGCTCAGCTGCAAGTACAAGAACACACATGCCTCCTTTTCACAAGTTCTGCATTGCAAATGAACATGAAAGATAGAAACCTGCTGGCTATATCACCATCTCTCCTCAGTGAAGTTCAAATCAATCTGATTTCAAGATTTTAGTTTCAAGCAATACAAATTAAAAGTTGAAATAAGAGTTCATTAGCAACTGAGTTGCTTGTAATTTGGGCATTGTGCAGTGATCAATAACAGTCTTTACAAACCACAATGGATATAGCAATTAGAATGCTAGAGCAATATACCCCAGAGGATATGACTGCATCGTCCTCATCTAATAGGTTTTTAACATGCTTTCTTTAAAAGTGCAGCAATTCATGTAATATGTATTGTTATTCTCTAAGTACAACACCTTAGCTGTCTACCATGGCTAAACTCTATTCTGTATGTACATTATAAGAGATAAAACATGTTTTTCAATTTGTTAAAATAATAAAAAGTGTCAATAAACAAATTGTGTATTTAAACTGTGTATTCATAATAGAGTTGTCTACCTATTTTAGCTTGATTCAAACACTGACTAACTTATGTGGTACCGTAATTGGCCATTGTTGCGCATGAAGCTCAATATCAACCTGATTTACTCTCCCATTGATCTTCAGAGGATAATGATTATGTGCCAGAGTTAGTGATATATAGTATCTGACAGAGCATGGAAAGGCTTCTGTTGGAACAGTTGCACAATGAGCTCAACACTATGGACATCAGACTGAAGCTAGTTCATGGTGTTACATAACACTGGTCCTCTAGTTACCAGCAATATGTTTCCATTGTACATTGTGCAAAATTAGTGTCATTAAATCATAATGTTTGTGAGCAATCCTGTTGAAATCAACAGAAAAGACTTATAGTTTATCGTACGTAACTTCAATGAAAGAATCCCTTCATTTAAGGCAGTCTTAAAAGGCCATCTTTGTGATTAAGGGACAAACAAATTACCAGACAATAGGGAAGTCTAAACCAGGGAGCATGTTGACAGGATTTACATACATTCAAAGTAACTTATGCATACCTTCGCCTTTGGCATGTATTATTTTTTTAAATGCATTGAGAACTGCTTTACCATATATAGATATTGAAACTACTTTACAACAATTTCACAATATGGATTCTTACAGTTTCTATATCATCTGTATTCCAGATTAAAAATACACAACCATACTTTGACTGTATTGAATAGACAGACTGATAGCTAAAAGTACTATTCTTTTGTGATGCATAAGGTTAAGCTAGAGCACAACATTTCTGTATTTCTTGAAGAAGCTGCACAATAACAACTATAATAAGGCTTACATTTCTAGTTAGATTAATAGCATTAGTTTTCTTAGCTATGTGTTTATGCATTAGAAATAACTCCATATTGAGATATGTAATGATGGAATACTGAATTCCATCTGTAATAAAATTTTGTTTTTAAACTATGATTTATTCTAATTATTTTTACTTTACTTTTTATTTAACTGCAAATCATAGAATCCTTGATTTAGAGAAAAGATCAGAATTCCCCCCTTCACTTCACAAATTAGGGGCATTTTGTATTGTTTACCAATGTGTTTTTATCATCACAATCATGGGTGCTTAGTTAGGACATCTGGATTCGACAAAGTAAATTCAATAAATCTATCAAACCTAGAGACATGGACCTGATTTTCAATTATGTCTACAAGGAAATCCAAAAATATAATAACTGTGTTACTCTTTCTTTGATAAAAGGTCTTCCTTTGTGCAGCCTTCATTCTCTTACTTGAGTCACCTTTTTAGGAAGTTAAAAAAAGGGAATGTGGTTCACGTCATTAAACAAGTAAATACTGATGAAAGTCCAGGTCTACTCACTGAGCTTCTTCATACATATGTTGATGATGTGTTAACCACTCTACACTGCAAAAAGGGAAAGAAAAGTAAGTCAATATTTCTTTGAATTAGTGTATGTATCCTTGATTTGAGAAGATTAATAAGATTATCTGCCAATGGAATTAGTATTTTGACTCCTAAAATAAGATAATCAGATATACTGCACTTGAAATAAGATGATGGAGATGAGTTGTTCCTATTTTAAGAGCAAAAATCTTATTCCATTGGTAGGTCATTTACACTTGCCTGTTCAAATCAAGGACACATACACTCTTTTCAAGAACATTTTACTTACTTTTAGTTCCCTTTTAGCAATGCAACCCAAGCAAAATGAAAGATTAAACACTGTCCCGGTGTGTGAGGAGGAGAGAGAGAGAGAGAGAGAGAGAGAGAGAGAGAGAGAGAGAGAGAGAGAGAGAGTTGTGAATACTTGCAAATGTATTCACCACTATTGGCTTTTTACCTATTTTGTTGTATTCAAACCTGTAATTTATGTTCTTTTTATCATATTTTTTGTGAGGGATATGTACAAAATGGTCCACGTTGTTGAAGGGACATGAGAAAGATAAATATAAAAAAGTAATAATAAAAGTACACTTTTTATGGAAAAGGCTCTAGAGGCAAGAGGCATTACGCCATGAAGACAAAAGAGCTTTCCAAACAAGTCAGGGACAAAATTGTTGAAAAGTACAAGTAAAGGTGGGGTTATAAAAAAAAATCTAAATCTGTAGTGTTCTCCTGGAGCATCATTGAATTAATCATCTTCAAACGGACACCACAACAGATCTGCTAAGAGAGGGCCGCCCACAAGAACTCACAGACCAGGCAAGGTTGGCATTAATCAGAGAGGCAGCACAGAGAAAAATCTGCAGTTCCATAGCATAGACTTGGATTTTTCCATTGGCAGAGGTGTCAAGTAACTAATTACACATACTTCATTACCTTACTTAAGTGGAAATCTTGGTTTATTTATACTTTACTGGAGCAATTCTTTTTTATTTTTACCCATTACATTTTCAGGCATTTATCTGTACTTTCTACTCCTTACATGTTGATAATAGTCTCGTTACTTCTGTTTTATTTCAGCCTGTTTTTGTTCTAATTCCGATAAATGGTGCTACCCGCACAGAGTGATTTTGATAGTGGTTGGAGACAGTACTGAACCAAGTTGTTTGCCAAGCGCCCCACCAAAAACTTAAGAACAAAATGTTGTAGAAGACCATTGCATTTTTAGGATTTTTTTTTCCTTTTTTAATTTTTTGATTAACTGCTAGGATTAATCATTAATTTTGACAACACTACAGTGTCTACTGTATACAGACAATCATACAATGGTAATTGATATAAGAGAGTAATGCACTTATTTTCATGTCGAGTTGTGTCATCTTACACCTGTTGCACTCATCATTCCCTGTAGCTACGCTTGGCTGTTCATTTACATTCCATTAATAACAAGTAAAAGGTTGGGATGCAAGAACACCTTCCCATGGAGTTCTTGAACGCCATCCCATGGAGTTCTTGCATCATAAAACATAGGGGAGGCAGCAACATGCTCTGGAGATGTTTTCATCAGGAGGAACTGGTCTGGATCGCAGGAAAGATGGATGGTGTACTATTTTCTTAAGCAAAACCTGAGTCAGTCTGCTTGTGGTTTAAGGCTGTGACAGAGGTCTACCTGCCAGTAGGAAAATGACCTGAAGCAGGCGGCTAAAGTAACACTTGTGTGGTGTAGGGGGAAACATTTAAATGTTTTTGCAATGGGCGAGTCATATTCCAGACCTCACTCTAATGCAGAATCTGTGGGTTAGACTTGAAAAATTCTGTGCTCAACAGGGGAAATTGGCTGTTATATAAAAAAACATTAAAGTTTTAGACATGGTGCAAACTATCAAACAATCCATTTTAATTCCAGGTTGTGAGGCAACAAAACTTTTGCAAGGCACTATGTATGTTTTCCATTTTATTCTGCTACATAACAAACACGAAAGATTACAGAAATATAGCAAGTAATAGTGAGAGCTCAACGCTTAATGTACATTTTTACGTGGGTTTGTTGCGCCCCCTTCAGTTAAAAAGAGGAAATCACGTTGTTTTCACATGGCTAGAGACATTTTTAAATGCTGAGTTTGGTCTGTCAGGACCTGCACATTGTATATGCCTCAATGATTTCTTTTAGCGAAATAATAACGCAACGCTCAGTATCTGTCCAAATCACCGTAGGGTGTATGATCTGTCACTTGTGCAAAATGAAAAGATTTTACAAATGCTCCGAAGGGGAGCCAAAGCCTGAAAGTCAAAGATGGGGGTTTGCGCGAGCCACCA
Organism: Fundulus diaphanus; assembly: GCA_037039145.1. NCBI lineage: Eukaryota > Metazoa > Chordata > Actinopteri > Cyprinodontiformes > Fundulidae > Fundulus > Fundulus diaphanus. Next base: position 34,879,642 of record CM073132.1, on the reverse strand, counting down.
CGAAGCTCAACCCGTTTCTTAGTTACCAGGCAACGCGTCGCAAGATGGCGGCGGAAAAAGGACAGTTTTAACAGTACATATCTGTCTCGTTCGAGACAACTTTATAAACGCGCTACATTGTACGTGCTTTTCCTTCCCCAGTCAGTATCCCCACTTTTTAGCTTTGAAGCCAAGATGGAGGAAGAAGACACATCACTGGTGAGCAAAGCTGGCTAATAACAGCGCTCGATCCTGCTTAGAAAATGCGAATATAGAAACGGAAACTGTACAATCGGGATGCTAATGTATTTTTTGTTATAGGTTAAATGATGACATGGTATTTGCTTTGTTTCTCTGCAGTGTTTTGTTTCCCTTTATTATGTTATTGTATTCCTATTATTAGGACAGTGTGGTCCGCAAACTGTTTTTTTTAACTGTCCTTTGTTCCAGGCTTTGATCAAATACTACTGCTATGAAAAGCACTTCAATCATGCAGTAAATTCAGCCTCAGCCGCTCAAAGGAAATTCAGTCATGACCCCATCTACTCTTTCTTCCACGCATACGCAACTCTTATGCAAGGTATGATTTTAAAGGATTACAAATCAGATTTGAATGGACAAGAGTCTTGACCATAGTAAATGTTTTAATTAATTAATTTGGTCCTTCAGGGGAAATTCAAGAAGCCACAAGAGAACTGGACACCATAAGGGATGATCGAGATCTGTCCCTCTGCACACTGATGGCTCTCGTCTATGCTGAGAAGAAAAAGCCAAACCCAGGTAATCCAGCATAGCTTTGCAATTCATGTATTCTATGACTTGTATACTCTATTACAGATACACAAGAATCAAGAGTCTTTATTGTCATTATGTAACCATAATGAAATTTTGGTGAGACACCGGCTCTGTATCCATAACACTCAGACACAAATCAAAGACATAATATTTGTTGTTGTTTATCACTACACAACCACCGGTTTTAATGTTATTTTATTACATAATTGTAGAGTGCAAGAAAATAATTGTTCGCCGTTTTCAGATTTCCTTACAAATAAACATCAGTGCAGTGTGTAGTGCATTTATGTCAAGCCCTGTTGAATCTGTTCTGTTTAGAACCACATTTTAGTCTTCTGGGTATATTTCTGCCTAAATGAAAGTTTTGCCCATTTTAATTTCATCCGGTCTGTGAACGACAATTCAAAGTCTTGCCAAAGACCGGGCCGTTCTAAAACATGAAGCTCCATTGTAGCTCTAGTTACATGTGTTGGGTTTTGGTTTTGATCGAAAGTGAAACGCTGTCCCGGTCTCAAGTCTTTTGCTGCATCTAACAGGGTTTCTTCCAGGACCCGATATTTAGCTCTATCCATCAATTCTGACCACTATCTGTGTCCCCACTGAAAAAAAAGCATCCTTACCGCATGATTCTGCCATTACTACGTATGTTTCAGTGCAGGGTTGGCATGTTAAGGGGAAGTTTTAGTTTAGTTTCCACATAGCATTTATGTGGAAAACAGGTAATTTGTGATCTGATCTGACCATGGCACCTTCTATCACACTTTTCCTGTGCTAGCTATATGGCTTTTGGCACCAAAGGCCGATTTGTACAGTGAACCGTTAATAGTTTGTCCTATAGACAAATTGTGGATCTCTACATCTCCATGCATCAGCACCTTGAGGAGTTCAACACTTGTGATAATTTCGTGCTAATAAACTTCCACGCAATGTCGTCCTGACCTGTCTGCTGTGTTCCTTGGTCCTTATGATATTTGTTCTCTAACAAACCTCTGAGGCCTTTGCTAAACAGTTGCATCTGTACTGAGGATAAATTACACGCGTGTCTGTTTATTAATTGCATATGTACTGTATGTCGGCAATACTAGACGTTTCTCTGTATTCACAGACAAAGACATTATCCAAGAGCTTGATGCTAAGGTTAAAGAGGATCGTAAAAGTGCGCCACCCAAGAGTCTGTACCATGCTGGAACCTTTCTTTGGCTGCTAGGCCGCAATGATAAAGCGAGAGAGTACACAGAGAGGATGATCAAACTCTCCAACGGCTCAAGAGAGGTGAGAATTTGTTATTTTTTCTCTGTTTGCACAGATTGAGAAAACATATCATGTGTCATTTGTTGGTGAAATTTGGGCTGTTCTTTTTGTTTTATAGGGAATAATCCTGAAAGCCTGGATAGATGTTACGTCAGGGAAAGACGCCTATGTCAGGAAGGCTGGGAAGTACTTTGACGAGGGCCTGAAAGAGAGAGTGGATGTTTTTGCTCTCATGGGAAAGGTACTAATACCTTTATTTTCCCAAATTGCAAATGTTATGACCCTATAATGTGTCATATTTCCACATTTTACAATAATAATGTTTAATTGACTCACAATGTTGCATTGCAAAAACTGTGAGCATGTGAGCTTTGAAGTAGTTATGAGGGTACACATATTTCCACTAATAATTATTATTTTGTTGAATATTTAAATGCATTTCAACAAGCTGTATTTATTAAATCCATTCGGATCTTGTTGTTTCCTTAGACGGTAAAGCATTTTAATTACTCTAATATTAATAATATTAATATATAATAATATTGTTTCACGCGTGATAAGTGACACTGTGATAAGACATTTAAACATCTTCAAACAATGTATTATAATAACTCTATTAACTATTATATTAAGATCACCTTTTCACAGATCTTTCTCTTGTCACGTAGGCACAGTACTATGAATGTCGCCAGAACTACTCTGGAGCGTTAGAGGTGGTTAACCAAGTCATTGTGAGTTTCTCCGGGTTCATACCAGCTCTCATAAAGAAAATGAAACTGCTGCTAAACCTTCAAGACTGGGACCAAACCATCGATGCTGCTCACAGGTAAATAATAAGATGTCTTGTGTGCTATTATCCAAGTAATACTCCGGCTTCCATTTTGCACAGTTCAGTTTAACCTGTTTAAACCTGAACGTCGAGATTTAAAGAAGCAGAATAACAACATTACAAGTGAGATCAAATAAGGCAGAAACGCTTATCGTCTGCGCTAGTCTTGTAGAAATTAAAGTAAAGATAATAATAATAAAAAAAAGAAATCAAACTGATTTCTCTAACCAGTGAAAACAACCACGTTTTTCTTTGTGCTTGACTCTTTGGATTATAGCCAAAGCCAGACAGCCCTAGTATGTTTGTTAAAATAGTAGCCTCACTCTAATCTGTAGAAGGAGATGGTGGGGCCAGCGGCTAACAGTATTCCTGACATTCTTCGGCTGCCTTCTCAGTTCCTCTCTGTTTTAATGGTGTTTGACTGGCAGCTTAACCCAGTAGAGCAACAGTATCAAATATTCTATTACTGTCAATAAAAGGAATCCTATCTTATGAGTGTTGAAGATTGACTTTTATTAACACCACCTGGTGTCACGTTTCAGGCTTTTACAGAAAGATAAAAATAACCTGGAGGCACTACGGATGCTGGCTCTGCACTCTTTATGCAGAGATGGAGATATTCCCGAGGTAAATGCGACACGTTGTCGCCTTACTTCAGTTAATGGTTGGATATTAATATGATTTAATGAGTTACTAGAGGAAACCATGGCAATATATTCATTTATTTTGTATAAACTTGTTTTTATCCTACCCCGACAGGCAGTAAAGCAACTTTCAAACCTTGTCAGTAGCTTAGAACTACTGGAACCAAACAACCCCGAGCTTTACTACAAGATGTCTGTCGCCTTCACCCGTGTTGTAAGACCTGCTTTTAATATTCCTCCTACCTTCTCATTTCTATGCAGGAGGTCTTTCTCTAAACTATGCCTTGTACGTTTTATAATCATCTCAGTTGATGAAGTATTTAGCGTGTGAGTTTGTGAGGCCCTAAACGCAGTCATGTGGTCCATAGACTTTTGTTTTGGATGATTTAAGTTTTAATCTCCAAGATGGATTTTTACCTTTCGTGTGAATTGAAAGTTCTGGTGTTTTAAAGAACAGGATCTAAATTTACAAGTGCTCCAAGTGATCCATAATCTATTTGTCAATTTGGGAGGTACTGGGTGAACGTTTGATTTAAGGCAAATGAATATTTTAAAAGTTACATTTGCTTTCTTATCTAGCCCAATGCAGTTTGTTCAGTTATGAAGTCGTCTATTAGAAGATTTCAGAATTTTATGGTTTGGGTAACACTGGTGGAAGAAAAAATCCAATTATAGTGTGAAATATTTCTGATAATGAAGATTTTTGAATTGTAATGCAGTCAAATATAACAACACTCTCCAAAAGGACCTCATGGATAAAAATAATGTATATTTCTTTAATCAACTAAATGTAGGAAGTGAACATTTAATTTCCAAGTCAGTACTTTGCAAGGTCTGTGGAAACAACTTTTTATGTACAACCAAAATGCCTTTAAGTGTGAATAGAACTAAACTGATATCACAGCAATAAAAATAAAACTGGAGTCCTTATATGTGCATTACACAAATTTACGGTCTGTGATATCAGTTACCGCTGAGACTTTTCAAATCATTTTATGACATTTCTAAAATAATTGGCTTCAAGACTGAATATCAAACGTAATGATGATAAAGTATTTGAAGTAGAGTTTTAGGATTTCCAATGATCAGATCACATTTTTCTTTATTTGTGTTTCTAATTGTTTTCTGACCTAAACTTGGAAGGTTTTCTGAGTTTGAATGGGATCATCCCATCACCGTTGTTGCATTTTCTTGCTTTTTACAAAATCATAACTCTTTGCTGTGACTTTGATGCCTTACAGTGTGGACGCAACGAGAAAGTGCTAGAGCAGACTTTCCGAATGGTGGAGAGGGCTCATTCCATGGCATCCAGGGACCCAGATTTAGCCACAGAGTTGGGCTACCAAATGGTGCTTCAGGTCAGAATCAAAGAGGCCATGAAGTGGTACAAGATCGCCATCACTAACAAGGAGAAAACTAGTGTTTCAGCTCTGACTGGTAATGTTTTCTAAATGTTTTTTCTGCCTTCTGCCATAATTATGACACTTTTGATTCAAACAACGGTGTTTTTTTTTTGTTTTTTTTTTACTATCCAGGTATAGCTCGCTGCCAGATAATCGAGGGGCAACTAGACGATGCAGAACAGCAGCTGGAATTTCTCACAGAGATACAGCAGTCCATTGGAAAATCAGGGGTAATGTTTTACTGTATTTTTATTAAAAGATCCTACAACAAACACTTATGATTTATGAAGGAAATATGATTAAGCTAAGCAAACATTTGTCCTCATGTTGTAGTTTATAGATCCCTTTAATTATCTTGCATGGAAGTTTAATCTAAAAATTTCTGCCATTTTTTTAATTAAATGTTTATTTGTCAGGTTTTTTTCACTGCTTTGTGTTTGTTTTTTATTATGTCAGGAGCTTTTGTACCTACAGGCTGTGCTGGCAGGAAAGAAGCGCCGGCCCCAGGCAGAGGTGACCAACCTTCTGAACGATGCAGTGGACACACACTTCTCCTCGCTGCAGGGTCTCCCCCTGGGAGTCGAGTATCTGGAGAAGATGAACCCGGACTTCCTGTTGGAGATCGTCAAAGAGTACCTTGCTCTTTGTCCCGCAAAGGTTCACTAGGAGGAGTTGTTATTGATATGATTTTTGTAGGCCCTTAAAAGGTTCAAGAAGTTCTGTTTTTTTCTTTTTTTTTTTTCTTTTTTTTTTTAAATAAACAGATTTCCTTAGCCATTTTCTCTTATGACGTTACTTTCTCAGAATATTTGAAGCTAATTAGAAAAACATTGTTGTTTTAGCCTCCCGCTGCTGGCCAGCCTCCTCCTCCTCAGCTGCAGCACTGTGCCACATTGTTGGAGACTGTGTTCAAAATCGTGCCAGGTCTACTTCATGCAGTCTTCCTGCTTGGCAAAGTCAGATACCTATCTGGTGAGTAATACAGATGACATGTACAGGTGCGTCTCAGTAAATTAGAAGAGCATTGAAAGTTCACTTATTTAAGAAACTAAATTGAAAGAGGAAAATCTTTAGAGTCATTACATACAGTATTCGGAAATTCGGTAATTTTGATAACTGCGATTTACAGCAAATGAACACCTGGAATATTTAACAAAAATCTCTCACGCTTAAAGCATCTCCATTTTAAACAATTGATGAAAACCCATCTTTTCTCTTTGGCGGTTCATCAAAGCAGAATGTGATACCCAAATAGATCTGACAGTTTAGGTAGTGTTTGGTATTTTATCTACCTGACTTGTTGTTTGGCTATTTTTTTGCATTGTTTATAATATTATAATTAAAGTAAAGTGCATTGTAGGCCTGTCACGGTAAAGCCACAGTCAACGCCCTTTGTGTCTCCCAGTCTTAAATGGGCTTTGCTTTGTTTGAGCACCTTTTTCTACTCTGTCTTTTCCACTCTACTTTTCAATAATTTGTTTGGATATACCACTCTATGCATAACCAGCTTCCTTAGCAAAGACATTACCCGATTTTTAGAGTGTTTGCTTTTTGTTAGCTATAAATGATAATCAACAAATATAACTAGAAAAAAAAACGTTTGAAATATAGCCCCCTGTATTTAATAATTCTGTGTACTGAGTTTTTTTTAAATAACTCAAATGAATTAAACGGTCAAAGAAATATTAATGTATTGAGATTCACCCGTAGGTGAATTATTGATACATTTCGTGCCTTTAGTGACAAATTGTTTCTGTATTCTTTCAGGTGACATAGACGCTGCTCAGAGCAGTCTAAACCACTGCCTGGACCAGTGCCCCTCTCTTGCTGATGCTCATCTCCTGCTGGCTCAGATCCACCTGCTGCAGGGCAACATGATGCTTTGCAATCAGTCGCTTGAACTCTGCCTCAGCCAAAATTTTGAGGTAAAAACACAAGAAAACTAGTTTCTTTAAAACAAATTACCCAACAACGTATAGTTAAAATGACACAAGAGGGTTGTATTACACTACTCATATTAGATATTAAGCATCCAAAGGGTTCATGCCTTGTTGTGCATTCTAGATTCAAGATCACCCTTTGTACCACCTTATCAAAGCTCAGGCTAAGAAGAAAACCGGTGAGCTTGGGGAGGCTATTCAGACATTGCAGATGGCCATGAGTCTTCCAGGTGTCCGTAGAGCTGGATCCTCATCCAAGTCCAAGCACAAGAAGACCGAGCTGAGCTCTGCTGACTGTGTGTCTCTCTTCTTGGAGCTTGCTGAGGCCCTGTGGCTCAATGGAGAACAGGTAGGAGAGAGAGCTTTTGTCTTCATGACAGTTTTATTTGGCCTTTAAGGAGAGAGTTGTTAGCGTATGAAGGGATTTTATATTACAGCATGAAGCAGCAAAGGTGATGCAGGACGCCATCAACGAGTTCTCTGGAACTCCCGAGGAGCTGCGTGTCACTATTGCTAATGCGGACCTGGCCCTGCAGCGCGGTGACACGGAGCTGGCGCTGAGTATGCTGAGAAACATCACACCCGAGCAGCCCTATTACATCTCAGCTAAGGAGAAAATGGCAGACATTTATTTAAAACACAGAAGAGAAAAACGACTTTACGCAAGCTGCTACAGGTGAGAGCTGCATATTGAGTCAAACGATAGGGGGAAAAAAAAAAACGCCTGACATTTAGAATAATGTAAAAATTATCTGAAAGAATGAGTGAACAGCAAAATCTGAATGGTTAAAAGAATAAAGCAACACAGTTCCTGGAGTTTGTGTACTTCATTCTGACAAAAAGATGGAGGTAAATAAAATAAGTATGAACTATTTATGTCGCTGAAATGATATGATAACATTTCTTATTGACTTCTTGGACTTACTAGTGTATGAGCATCTCACACACACAATACAGAGACCTGTCAAAATAGCAAAAGCCTCATATGCGATGTGTTTTCCCACAGAGAAATGGTGGAGAAGCTTCCTAGTCCTCACACATATCTCTTACTCGGTGATGCCTACATGAACATTCAGGAGGTTTGTAAATGACCTATTTCATTTTCATCTAACAATATTTTTTAATCAATTGCTATCTTATTTTGTTAGCATTTTGTCAATCCTAAACCTGTTTCAGATTGTAGTACCGCAGTAAACACACAACCATGAACCCCGCATTGTAGATTACTTTTCTCCTTTCCTGTTAAGGAAGTTGGGCTACACAATATATCGCAAATGTATAAATATTGCAATATTACTTTACTATGTGGATTGCAATAAATAGCCGGTTAATTTAGTACCATGCATTCAGAGCATCTAAATCTATGACGCATTTCTTTAAACCAGAATAAAATGTTTTAGAATGTAAAAATGGCAAGGTGGTTAAATCATTAATAAACTCCAACTAAGTTGTTTTACTCCCCAAAAAAGCAACATTGACATGTAGCATCTTTTTTTAATAAATATATAACAACTAACAATTAAAAATAACAATTAGATTTTTTTCCGGTTGCTAGATAGATGTCACACCTGCTATGTTCAGAAGTATTGTGCGTTTCTATTCATACCAGGTCCTTGAGGTCAGACAAACATGCCAATGTTCAGCCAATTTACTGATGTAATTTCATATCGGGCTTTTCACACAAGCTGATTTAAAAAACAAAACATCTGTACCAACACTGAGGGTGGCGACCACAACGCTGTCATTACCCGTAAGTTTATTATCTCTAAATGCTGTATGAGCACTGTCTGAAGTGCTCTGCCGCTGACAGCAGAGCACCGCGGCGTGGAGGTGCTCTGCTGTCAGCCGTGGGGTGGTAGCGCTCGTTGAGCTGCTGCCGTGAACCCTGGACATCGGTCCCACTGTGTGAATGTTGAATCGTACCGCCAGGTTAAAGCCTTTGGTCATCTTGGCCTCGCCTGTCCGACATCCTGTAACACAAACTCTTCCACCAGTCACAATATGGATTTGTGGCGGAGTGTTGCGGGAAAAGGGGAGAGGTGTGAAAGGGGTGTGGTGGCTGTGTTTGACCGGTTTTCAAAATATGGTTGCAGCCAATCAGAGTGAAGTCAACTAGGTAGAGCCGCATATCATTACTGTACCCAACCCTTTTACCGAGGAGGGACATTTGGCCAAAACAACAAGCTGGCATTATTTTTTATGAAATCCTTAAGATAATTTACATATGCAGCAATATCAACAAATACAAGAAATAGTTTATACAAAAATTTTATTGCACCTTTAAGCATCTTATTTTGGCTGGTGGGCAAAAGGATACAGGAAGTCCCCCTTGATGATATGCAGTTACTTTGTTTGTTTGTTTTTTTCATTTCTGAACCATGTTTAACACAGAATAAAATGTCCTCACCAAAATCCTGGTGGTTCAACAAATGAAAGTAGCTGTTAACGTCTTTAATAACTGCTGGGAGTGAAAAAACACACAGCAGACCTGCAGCCAAGGGACATACTCTAAAAGAGACGGTTTCAGACAAATCAGGGAACTTGATTCATCACCTTCATGGGTTTATGGGGTCAGCAAAGGCCTCTTAATATTGACACACGTTTAGGTTGTGACACAAGATAAAACTAGGACGTAAGTAGACCTTTCCAGCCTTTCCACCATTAATAACTGTAATTTTATCCAAACGTCCTAGCAGAATGTTCGTTAAAGCATGTAGCGCCCCATTACACGTTTACTACTTGTTCCCAGCTATTTATAATATTTACAAAAGCCTAAAACCAGCTTGTCACAATAAACTGTGACGCTACTTACATCCGTTTGTGTTTATCTTTAGCCGGAGAAGGCCATTGAGGTTTATGAGCAAGCTCTGAAGAAAAACCCCAAAGATGGTGCTTTAGCTAGCAAAATTGGGAAAGCGCTGGTCAAGACTCACAACTACTTCAAGGTAGGATATGTGTCATACACCCACATGTTTTACACACAGATAAAGCTGTGCTGATGCATATCTGTTGTAATCATTCCAGGCGATTACTTACTATGAAGCAGCGTTAAAAACTGAGCAACAGAGCTTCCTACGCTACGACTTGGCTGAGCTTCTGATGAAGATGAAGCAGTACGAGCGCTGTGAGAGAGTCCTGCTTGACGCTTTGTCTCATGAGCCAGGTGCATCAGACTGTTTTTCATTATAAATTCCAGACATGTGGTGGAAAAGCAGCTAAATATGCTTTTAGGAATTGTTCAGTAAAATAATAAATAACAATATTTACCAGCACGAAACCCAATGTGTACCCGCTGAATCTTCTTCCTTAATTTATCAAAGTGAACATCATGCACTAGACCACTAGGAGGTGCTGCAAATTGCTCCCTGTTCCTAGTTGTGCACATACAATGTTTTTATAGCTTACATCCTACATTGCGGCTTGCGGCGTCAAGGGCATACTTTGATTCCTGACTTTTGCTTTGTTTTTGTTTGCCTTTGTATTTCCAGTGAATGAGCTGCCTGCACTCTCAGATAACTGTCGTTATCTAGTGCTGTTAGCAAAGGTCCAAGCTAAAGAAGAAAAGGATGAAGAAGCTTTACTTTCACTACAGAAAGTGAGTGACGCCATTCATTAAAAAAGATGTTGCTTCACTATTTTTCACCAATTTAATGATTTGTTTTAATCCAATTCAGGTTATTTATTGTGCACATATTTACAGCAGATGTCATCTCATGGTATTTTATAAGAAAAACAGGTCTGACTCAAGTTCAGTCTAAATTCAGTTCATGTCAGTCCATTCCTATGCACCCACATTTTTTTTAATCATAACAATGCCTTAAAATGTATAGTTTTTTATAATTTATTTCCCTTGATGATGTTGAGTGATTTACTCTTTATAGGCCCGAGATGTCCAGGCTAAAGTGCTGAAGCGAATCCAGTTGGAGCAGCCCGATGCTGTCCCGGCACAGAAGCAACTTGCTGCAGAGATCTGTGCTGAGATCGCCAAACACTATACAAGTCAGAGGGGCTATGAGAGAGCGGTCAAATTCTACAAAGAAGCTCTTGTGTATTGTGAGACTGATCGCAAGGTCGGTGCAGCTCAGTCAAAACCGTTCTGTGTACTTAGTGCAGCTGCAGGCTGTGCTTTGCAGCTATGGGCTTTCTTTTTAGAGTCCTCACATTTGTTTCTCAAATAATCTGTGATTCAAATATCTGAAGCTTTTCTTTAAACTAAGCATCTGATTTATCATCTCAGCGTTGCTTTATGCAGAATCCTGTGGCCTACAATCTATGCAGATGAATGTGATCCCTGTTGTTAGGTCATGCTGGAGCTGGCCCGGTTGTATCTCACTCTGGACGAGTTTGACGCCTGCCAGAAGCAATGCATTGAGATTCTGAAGAATGACAATTTCAATGAAGATGCAACTCTGGTTTGTGTCGTCCCATTGCCACCACAGATGTCAGAAGTTATTTTTAAACTAAAGCATATAAATAATTTCTCATATATGGTTCTTCCTAGATGATGGCAGACATTAATTTCAGAAAGCAGGATTACGATCTGGCACTTAAACATTTTGAGCAACTCCTGACACACAAACCAGGTAATTACTTTTCACTGACGGATATATAAATAATAACTAGTAATTTTTCCTAACTGCAACCAAGTTGGTTTTCTCCAGACAACTACCCAACTCTATCACATCTCATCGACTTGTGGAGGAGAGCCGGCAAGTTGGAGAAAATCCCAGATTTTCTTGAAAAAGCCGAGAAACATTCTTCCCGAGTGAAATTGGACCCAGGCTTTAACTACTGCACGGGGCTTTATCTTTGGTAAGTTTGGTCAATTTTTTGGTGACATTTTTCTTTCTAGTTTCGGGTCTAACCTTTATGCCTTTTGCGCAGGTACACGGGCGAACCTAATGATGCTCTGCGGCACTTCAATAAGGCTCGGAAAGATAACGACTGGGGTCAGAATGCTGTGTATAACATGATTGAAATCTTGCTAAACCCAGACAACGACACAATCGGAGGAGAAGTGTTTGAGAATTTAGAAGGTGAAATTGGGTGAGTTCCTCGCCAGCTGAGTACTCGACAACATAGAGCTGCATCGCAATAAATGAGAATGCAATATATTGGTTAATTTATTTTTAGTAATTTGATTAAAAATGTGAACATACATTTATAAATATATCATTTTGGATGTTTGGGGCTTACAGTTAAAGAAAACCCAAAAAGGAGTTTCAGTTGAAAAGTGTCAGCTTATGGGAAAATGTGTCTACATACTGTCCTGGATATGCACTTAATACCTGGTCAGGGCTCCTTTGAATGAATTATTGCATCAGTGTGATGTGGAGGTAATCAGCCTCAGCATTTTAGCTGGTTGCCTACATGTGCCAAGATGGGTTTACTCTACAAAAAAAGATATCTACAGATGGTATCCTAGTTTTATGATTGACTTTATTGATCAAAACTCCATCTGGCATCAAAGTAGATAGGTCACATCTGTGAAAAAGGAACATGTATTTGTTTGACTTTTGTCCATGTTGATTAGGGTGCTATTGTGGGTAGATGTTTGTGAACGTGTGTAGAGCATGTGTTTGTGTGAATTTGTCCCCCGTAGGTGATAACTTATTAGAGTGGTAAGCCCACCTTACCCTAATTCCCCTAAATGGACCATAAGGAGAAAGCCATTGTTGAAAGACGGTCTTAAGAAGTTGTGTTTTGCAGTTTGCTACGAGCAATGCAGCACACATATGGAAGAGGAAGTTCTTGGCAGAGAAGACCTAAATGACACTTTGTCCTTTATCCAAAAAGGTTATGTCTGAAAAAACTAACATGGCACTAAACACACCATCCTCATTGTGAAACAAAGTGATGGAAGCATCATCCTGTGGGGATCCATCTCTTCAACAAGCAATCATTTATTTCAGTCATGTATTTCTATAGCCTTTTCCACATCCACAACAATGAAGCCCAAAGTGCATAACAAGATCAATATTTGACAAGAGAAACATGCAGTGACATAAAAGAAAACATAAAAGCAGGTTGAAAACAAGGTAGCTGAAACCAAATAGATTAAACTAGGTAGATACAACAAAAAAGGGCCACCACAGTTTTAAGAATTAAAAGCCCGCCTGAATAAAATAGTCTTGAGTTTTTATTTAAAAAGGCTAAGTTTAGTTATAGATTAGAGATCTACTGGAAGCTGATTGCAGAGTCCAGGTGTCGCCACAGAAAAAGCTTGGTCACCCCAACGTTTGTACCTTGTCTGTGAGTAAATGTTGCTTGTCTGACCTCAAGGACCGGGTATGAATAGAAAGTTTAAAATCTATTGCAAAATGGACGGTAAGCCAATGTAGTGAAAATAAAACAGTCGTAATGTGTTCCCGTCTTGGAGTGCGAGTTAAAAGGTGAGCTTCTGTGTTCTGAAGAAATTGGAGGTGACTAAGGGACGACTGACAGACGTCGAAATAGAGAGATGCAATATTCGATTCTGGACCGGATAAAAGTATGAATAGCTTCTCCAGGTCACAACAGTTTAAAACAAAAGTGCAGTCAATGAGACAATGTTGTAGATTCTGCCATTAACACTAAATTAATTTACAAATCATCTGCAAAGCAATTGATTTTGATATTGTCCTGGATTACAATAGATCCAAGTGACAACATAGCAGAGGGCCTAAAATGGAACCGTGTGGCACCCCACACAAATGAGGAGCAGTAGAGAAGGAGAAGGTTCTCTTAAAGTGTATGAAAGACTTGAGACTAAAGTAGAAAAGTATCTTCCTGCAAGAAAACAACTCTAAACATACTGCAAGAGCTACAATATACTTTAAATACTTCAGTTTGTTTTCTTTGAGCAACTTTTTGGCTACTTTTTCCCTTCTTATTTCTTTACTAAGATATTTTTACTGAACGCCAAAAGCTTCATACAGAACAATTGGTACAACCTGCTGATATCATTTAAATAGGAAATTGTTTTAAAATGATGTAATTATATGAAAATATAAGATGTCTAGTCTGTTTAAGGAGCCTTGCAGTGCCTTTGGTACAACGTGTGTTTCTGTCTGACCATTTTTCAGGCTTTATTTCATCGCTAAAATGACTCCACTTTGTCTCCTCAGCAACTCCACAGAAAAGCAAGAGTCCGAGCAGCTTGCTGTTAGAACCGCAGAGAAGCTTCTCAAGGAGATAAAGCCTCAGACACCAGGCGGACACGTACAGCTCCGCATCCTGGAGAACTACTGCTTGCTGTCTACTAAACAGAAGGCCAATATAGAGAAAGCCCTTAGTGTTTTCACAGAGATTGCAAACAATGAGGTAAGTAAACTCCAGATGGTGCACGACATTATTCCTTCTTGTGTAAATATACCCACACTAGGAGCTTTGCAATATTTTTTCAAGCTGTCTCCTAATATTATTGAGTGCAGATTAGTTATATATTATATCGGCCTTGATTTTTCCATGTCTAATTATTAACAAGCTCATACGCGATCTCTGTAAAGTGGTGGCGCGGTTTTTCAGGCTTCATCCTGTCTCCCCTGTCTTCTATTGTGGAATTCAGAAAGATCACGTTCCAGCTTTGCTGGCCATGGCAACGGCATACATGATGCTGAAACAGACTCCCCGAGCCAGGAACCAGCTCAAACGCATAGCCAAGATGAACTGGAACATCGCTGACGCCGACGAGTTTGAGAAGAGCTGGCTGCTCCTGGCAGATATATACATCCACTCGGGGAAGTACGACATGGCCGGGGACCTTCTGAAAAGATGCCTCAATCACAACAAGGTGGGCTTGAACATGTTACTCTTTAAGTAAGACATTAATAAAGCCTTCTTCAGACACTTAGACAAAAAAATCTGATAATCTGATAATCTAAAAACGTGGGTACCTTTTTCCCAGTCATGCTGCAAAGCTTATGAGTATCAAGGCTACATAATGGAAAAAGACCAGGCGTTCCGCGATGCAGCTCTCAACTATGAAATGGCTTGGAAATATGGAAATCAGAAAAACCCAGCAATTGGTTTGTGAAGCAGAATCAGATGTCCTGTTCTATTCATAAGAGGGTCAGGAGAAAGTTGCATTTCCAACATCTACCGTCTGCTTTTCGTTTAGGATACAAGCTTGCTTTTAACTACTTGAAAGCAAAGAGGCATGTTGATGCCATAGATGTGTGTCATAAGGTGAGGCATCTGAAAACAAGCAATTGGTTGAATAGCTTGGGTGTGGTTTTACGGTTTGACGCAGCTGCTTTTCTTTCCACAGGTTCTTGCTGCTCATCCAGATTATCCAAAAATGAGGAAGGAAATCCTGGACAAAGCTCGGGCTGCCCTGAGATCATAAAGTTGGATGTTTATGTGCGTGTGCCTGAGAGCAAGAGAGAGAGAGAGAGAAAGAGGGTTGGTTTTACTGTCAAGATGAAAATGTACAGTTATTTGTTTTATACCTTGGAGAAGACCCTTAAAAACATGGCTTTGTAGATTTGTCTAAGCAAATAAAAAGTTGCTTCGTGACAGACTTTGGGGCATGTGTATAACTGAAAACTGTTTAGCTCTGAAGAGATAGAATAATCCTGTATTGTCCCACAGTGGGGTAATCAAGGTACATCGGCCACAAGTAAGGAAAAAAGTCCACAAGAAAACAAAATACTTTACAGTTAATGAAAATGGGATAATCAGATTAAAGCAGCACTGTGTAAATTGTGACCCAAGTATTACCTTAATTTGAGATATATTAAATTATTTTTCAGGT
Source organism: Fundulus diaphanus (assembly GCA_037039145.1). Taxonomy (NCBI): domain Eukaryota; kingdom Metazoa; phylum Chordata; class Actinopteri; order Cyprinodontiformes; family Fundulidae; genus Fundulus; species Fundulus diaphanus. The sequence goes on along the minus strand of CM073132.1, from coordinate 34,864,067 downwards.
CAATATACATCACTTGGCACATATGCATCTGTGTGCGGGCTGCCCTTCTCAAAAACCTGCCTATGTAACTTGAAAGGGTCGGATCCGTCGCTCTAGGTCACATGACCCATTCTAGGTTACGGCAAGAACAAAATAGATATGACCCCTGATCAGACATATTTTTGGTAGGATTTAATCTAGAGGGGTGAATGTGGCCTTTTCTTTTACAAGTAACTCGATGACTTCTCAGTCTGCGGGTCCAAAGTGTTCTGCCATCAGATTCCAAAACACAGAGGGAGACTGTTTAATTGGGCAACTGTGCAGTGTTGCCAGTGGCCTTAAGGGGCACTAAACCTAGACATTACAGATCTAGCGCCCCTAGTGGCTAAAAGTTACACGGTGCTGCTTTAAATGAAGTGTACAACTGAGTAAAATCACCCGAAAATGTACAAAATGCGCTTGTACAATTGTGCATAAAAACAACAACAGACTAGCTGCGTAAAATGGAAACAACTGTTCGAATAAAAGCAGGGATGTAAATGACTTATTGACTTTGTTGGGATCAGTGATGGTTATAAAGCTTAACAGCTGCTGGGAGGAAGGATCTGTGATAACAATCCTTGGTGTACTTCTAGGGTGCGGCAGTCTGTCACTAAAAGAGCTCCCCCCGCTCTGCAACAGCCTCACGGATGGGGTGGGAGACAGTCTAACACTGATGTTATTTTTCCCAGAGTCCTTCTGTCTCCCACCACCTGCATTGATCAAGGGGACATCCTAGGACACTGCTGACCTTCCTGATGTGCTCATCTAACTGCTTCCTCTAAGCTGTAAATAAGTTGCTACAACAAACTACACCATAAAAGACAGCTGATGCCACCACAGAGCCTAAAGAAGTCTTAAGAAACACCCCCTGCACTCCAGAAGAGCTCCGCCTCCTCTGCAGGAGTTTGCTCTGGCCCTTCCTGTAAAGAGCATCAGTGTTGTGACTTGAATCCAGTTTATTGTTCAGGTGAACACGCAGGTACTTGTAAAAGCCCACCATCTCAACGAAAAAGAAATCCTAAAAACGTGATTAGTTCATACTGCCTCTCTGCTTTCTGTCTATCATTTCAGGCGACAAAAGGCAGATGTATTTATTTGCTTGTGTCGGTTAAAGATACTGTCCACTGGAATGTTTTTTGTTCAACAAACAAATGTAAACTCGCAATAAAAACAGCTTGATAATGAAGTACAGATTTCCACTTTAGAATTTTACAGAATACACATTTTTGAGAGAAAAAAAAGAAGAGCTAATTCTACCTTGTGTGTATTTGGGTCAATGACCCAAGAATCCTGATCAGCTGTCATTATTAAACATCAAGGTAGATGAAGACTCTTCACAGATTTTGTTTAAGATGCGAGGGGTGCATTAGCGTTTGTGCTCTAGCCAGCTTTTATCTCCGCTGACTCCCAAGCAATGTTCGATGCTGACATGAAGCAAGCAGCAGGTTCATCTTCAGAGCCATATCTGATGTACACTCACCGGCCACTTTATTAGGTACACCTGTCCAACTGCTCGTTAACACTTAATTTCTAAGCAGCCAATCACATGGCGGCAACTCAGTGCATTTAGGCATGTAGACATGGTCAAGAGAATCTCCTGCAGTTCAAACCGAGCATCAGTATGGGGAAGAAAGGTGATTTGAGTGACTTTGAACGTGGCATGATTGTTGGTGCCAGAAGGGCTGGTCTGAGTATTTCAGAAACTGCTAATCTACTGGGATTTTCACGCACAACCATCTCTAGGGTTTACAGAGAATGGTCCGAAAAAGAAAAAAACATCCAGTGAGCGGCAGTTCTGTGGGCGGAAATGCCTTGTTGATGCCAGAGGTCAGAGGAGAATGGCCAGACTGGTTCGAGCTGATAGAAGGGCAACAGTGACTCAAATAACCACCCGTTACAACCAAGGTGGGCAGAAGAGCATCTCTGAACGCACAGTACGTCGAACTTTGAGGCAGATGGGCTACAGCAGCAGAAGACCACATCGAGTGCCACTCCTTTCAGCTAAGAACAGGAAACTGAGGCTACAATTTGCACAAGCTCATCGAAATTGGACAATAGAAGATTGGAAAAACGTTGCCTGGTCTGATGAGTCTCGATTTCTGCTGCGACAGTCGGATGGTAGGGTCAGAATTTGGCGTATACAACATGAAAGCATGGATCCATCCTGCCTTGTATCAACGGTTCAGGCTGGTGGTGGTGGTGTCATGGTGTGGGGAATATTTTCTTGGCACTCTTTGGGCCCATTGGTACCAATTGAGCATCGTTGCAACGCCACAGCCTACCTGAGTATTGTTGCTGACCATGTCCATCCCTTTATGACCACAATGTACCCAACCCATGATGGCTACTTTCAGCAGGATAATGCGCCATGTCATAAAGCTGGAATCATCTCAGACTGGTTTCTTGAACATGACAATGAGTTCGCTGTACTCAAATAGCCTCCACAGTCACCAGATCTCAATCCAATAGAGCATCTTTGGGATGTGGTGGAACGGGAGATTCGCATCATGGATGTGCAGCCGACAAATCTGCGGCAACTGTGTGATGCCATCATGTCAATATGGACCAAACTCCCTGAGGAATGCTTCCAGCACCTTGTTGATGAATGCCACGAAGAATTGAGGCAGTTCTGAAGGCAAAAGGGGGTCCAACCCGTTACTAGCATGGGGTACCTAATAAAGTGGCCGGTGAGTGTATATCTGTATATAGTTGTGCTTATAAGTTTATCCCCCTGTGTGCGGTGGGTCATTGTCGCGTTGGAACTTGAAACGATGTACCCTGAACAGAAAGACCAGGAAGCCATATCACACAACAAACGCCTTAAAGATCTTCAGACTTTTGGAAAAAAAATATTACACAAGAGGGGAGCTCTCCTTGGAAACTGTCTGATTATGTCCGGCGTAAAAACTAACTCAGCATTTTAGAAAAACCTACATTCTACGAAACTAGAAAAAAAGTTGGTCTAGTCTAGAATGTTTTTCTAAATAAATGAAATTCTTGCTAAACTGGATTGTGGTATCCAGCCCTTGTTGATTGATTAACCTTTCAATTGTCATATAGGTGAGAATATAAAGAATGATCTTCTGTTTCCTAGTTGAAGTTTTCGCGAGCCCAGAGCGTTCTTTTCATTTAATGAACATGCCTACTCTCCTATTGAGGATGAATACACCTACAGACGTGACCATGACCAGCAGGACACAGCCAGCATTTTAATGGACATAATATACCGGCTTCCTGCCACGATGGGGGGACACAGTCCCCGCAGATGGAGTCACCGAGAGAAAGACACCAAATTGGGCTATGGGTGGGGGAGGCTCAGCGCGGCTGGATCCCGCTTCTCTGCTCCCGCAAGCGTCCGATTCTTTTTGAGGTTTTGGGACATTTCATGGATTCGGCAAGCTGTGGAGAGCGAGTGTCAGCTTTCACCAGAAAAGAAAAAAAAGTCAAGCTGGAAGATGATTCGTAACTTCGGTGACTCATTTCAGATCGTGTCCATTTTCAGTGTAACAGTTTCTTAATCGTTCGTGAAGTTTTTTAGCCCTGCGAGCAAGATGTGGCGCTTCCCTGCAGCGTGATTGGACGCGCTGGGGTGTGCGGCGTTCCTCCCTTATTTGTAACCCAGCAACTGTCCCAGTGAATGACCGGTTGAGCAAATCCTATTAATGACACCGCTCCTGGCTCCCAGCAGCTCCGATGGCAACACTCTCTGATTTCGCTCGGATTCAGCAACATGTTTGCCCCACTATCGTCTGTTTGACTGAAATCTGAAATACACTTCAGGAAACTTAAAGGATAAACACTCTTATTAGGACAGTGTGTTTTTTTTCTTCTTCTTCTCTTTCTCTCTCGCAGTGCCCGACATGGATTCTGACCATTATTTTGACGTGCGGAGGGCTGTTGTGCGCAAGCGCGCCGCTCTGCCACCGCCTTCTACCTGAGAGGAGCACACCTGGATCCAACGAGACGGAAGTTTGGAGAAGTCAGAGAGCGAATCCCTTTTGTCTTTTTGAAAATTTAGCTTTTTGTGGGATTAAAACCGCAAACAGATGAACTCAAGTTATAGCAGGATGCTATATCCGTGGATTTTTAAAACTTCCTTAATGGACTGCCAAGCCTAACCCTCAGTTCAACGACTTGTGGTACGTTGTTTTGTTTGAAGGAATGCGACGGTTATTTACTTTCCCACACTTTGATTTTAAAAAAAAAAACGCTGATGAGTGTTTACAGCTACATATTCAATTTGAACCATTTCAGGTTGCTGTTTTGACCAGGCAATGAATTAGAGAGTTCGCTTTATTTATTTATGTATTTATTTATTTTATTTACCCGAAACTCACTTTACATTGTATATAAATTATATTAGTTTAAAAATTAAAATAAACTTTAAGTGTATTTACAACCAATCTCTAAATTGACAGAAATTCTTAATAATTATAAATACGGCTTTTTTCTATTATGGTGAAACCAAATTGGGAGGGGGGGGGTTGTTTTGTTATTAACACATAAAAATGTTCAGAGAGTTATAAAGTTAAAATAAAATAAAATAAAATTAATAAAATAAGTTGGCACATAAGCCTTTTTCCTTCCTGGTAACCACCGCCAAGATGTGTCATTCATTTGCAAGGACTGGGTGTTCAGCTTGCTATTAGTTTTGACTTTTGCACTGTCGCTAAACTTGTCCTCCTCCTTAAGCCTTCAGGGACTGGTGCTTATGCGAGGCTTTGTCTATAGAAACCCAGTAACTAACGTGTCAAAATGAAACAAAGAGAAGAACTGCTTTGGTACAAAGCCATAAAATATAGCTCAAATTGCAGTAAACCTTTTAAATATTCATGTCTAATTAGGTGGTATGTACAGTTAAGTCCAAAATTATACCCTTGGCAGATTTAGGTTTAAAGTAATCTTTTAGTTTTACCGTCACGTTACTTTGTTCTGCCTAAAAACGATATTACCCTAAAAGAATATGGTGACATCGGCAAGGAGGCCCCCCAGCCTCAAAGGGTTGGAGCTCATTACCAAAGTGGCCTTTACAGATAATTTAGGGTTTAGCTGTAGGGGTGTGATGATGCATCATGAGATGAGAATTTGACTCCCCACCCCAAAAGAGATAAAAGTTCCACAAACTATACAGCATAATCCAGTCCAGCTTTGATTAGTCCTTATATTGAGACTTTGTGCCATCTAAGATTTTCCTAATAACACAAAACATAGAAATACTTCTTTTTATGTTTTCACAGACAGAATAATGATTTCAGACGTTGGAGACTTTTTTTTTTCTTTTTTACAGATGTGTTATCAATGTTGAATAACCCAGTTAGTTTTGACCTGTATTGTAATTTTCACATTTGTCTGAATCCAACATCAACCAGATAAAAAGAAAAAAACATCAAAAATGTTTCTTGGTTTGTCTTAGAATAACATATTTATTAATCTCTGTTTATACAGAATCTTTTCAGTGTAGGAGTGCCCAAGCGGATCAAATGCAGTATAGTTTCAGAATATAAAAAACCCGAAAACTATGAAACGGCACTTCAGTGTAGCACCATTAGGGTATAATGTTGGTGTAATTAGCAGCTAACGGTTACTCAGTTGCAGAATTCTCACTCCTATTATTAAACACTACATTTATAACCAATATTGATGATTAAAATCTAAATAAATTTACTGGCTAACACGATGCCCCGTAAAGTTGCTTCTTTAGGTGTCGTTTTTTGTTGTTAAAATTTGAATGTGTGTTTATTACAGCTGGATCTTCGTACCCAACCAGCCACAGCCGAGAAAGAACGATGACAGTTTTTCGAAGGGTTCTCCGAAGACCACTGCACCCCTTTAAACTGGCCATAGTGACAATAGTGTTTGTCACATTTCTGTTTTTTATACAATGGGAGGTGGGGGCTCAAAGCCAACAGGAGGATCCCTGGCTGAAGGAGATGGCGGTGAAGCGCGACAGCATGCTTGGAATGGTCATAGGGGCTGTTAATAACTTCAAGCAGCAAAAGCCAAAGATGCAGATCAAAGCTCCCGTACGGCAGCAGGATAACCCAGAGGGGGCCTCCTGCCTGCCGGGTCACTACACTGGTGCGGAGCTCAGGCCGGCTCTGGAGAGGCCACCCCAGAATCCGCTTTCTCCCGGAGCTGCCGGCAAAGCTTTTAACACGGATTCCCTCAGTCCAGAAGAGCAGAAGGAGAAGGAGAGGGGCGAAGCGAAGCACTGCTTCAACCTTTATGCAAGCGATCGCATCTCCCTGAGCCGAGACCTGGGCGCAGACACAAGACCACCAGAGTATGTGCACATCTTTCTTAACAGTTTTTTAATGTAAATACGGGAATGCTACACAACAGTCTAATCCAGATGAAATGGATGTACTATTTGAAAGCTGAGGAAAATGGCAGGCAGAAACTACATAGATGATTATTTTCACTCTGAATTTATTTCTCCCTCCCTGCGGCCAAATTCAGATGAAAGGTGAAATCTAACTGCACGATTGTTTGTAGTCACCACAAGGCTCCGGCATAAGGGCTGTCCATCTAAAACGCTAAACGGATTGCATGTATTTGAACTAGTGAGCAACATCTCTCCCATTCCAGCTTGGCAGGTATTTCAAAGGTCGACACATGCAGTGTCGCAGCTGAAAGGGCCTCCCCACCGGGGACATCCTGCAGATGTAATAACCACACTCTTAAGCCTTGCAGAAACCATTCTGGATAGTCACTTCTTTTCTTCTTCTTCTGCTTCACACAGATGCATCGAGCAAACCTTCAAGCGGTGCCCCCCCTTGCCGACCACCAGCGTGATTATTGTTTTTCACAACGAGGCCTGGAGCACTCTACTGAGGACGGTTTACAGCGTCCTCCACACTTCCCCTGCAATTCTCCTCAAGGAGATCATCCTGGTGGACGACGCCAGCGTGGATGGTAAAAAATTAAGTGGGACCCTCGTAAAAGACCACGGCGCTCAGTTTTTGAGTTCAATTACAGGCAGCATGCTGGGTGGGCAGCTCCATGCTCTTTCTGTGGTTTTGTGACGTGGCTGAGAAATGGACTCAAGGGGCTGCTGATGACTGCTTTAAAAGGTGGATTTAGCGGTGGCTGGCTTCAAAAGAGATAACACAGTAATATACGTCAGATGTATGGAGGAAATAAAATACTGGGAAGGCTTTTAAGGAATGCAGGACACAAATGAACCTCTGCCATAATGTTTCAATCCAGTATATGAGGCACTCTCATGTCTTTATCTTCCTTGTTAGAGACCCACTGTTTGGAACTTTATAGCCTGTTTCTGATCTCCGGTTTCTGTAAAAGACTGCACCGCTGGTTCCGATTTCAGCTGGTTCCGATTTCTCTTTTAAAACTTCTATAGCATTCAAAATGTGTTGCCTTCCTTGAGTATTTGTCCATTAATTACATTGGTATTTAAGTTATAATTAAAAACTGTAAATGGCAGTGTGTCTGTATTCCCCAGGAAACATAGACTCTTACCTTAATGCTGATATGTGCAACATTCGGCATGTTCATGTTGTTGGAAACTCAAAAAATGGGAACAGTGCTAACTAGATGTCAAATGTTTAGCCTTCCTGGCAACTCTTGCTAATTTGCTGCCAGCTTTGGCTCAATTCAGTCCTTTGCCCAATTGACAAAATGTTGCAAATCCAGGTATAAATTGATGTGAAGTGGCAGTAATAAAAAAACACCAGGGAGCCAAATGACCAGCACCCACCAAAGTCTATCTCTGTGTAGAAAACAAGTTTCATTTTAGATAACCTTACACCTTATTGTGCATTACCTGGCTTATCTTTTTAACACCTAGCTGAGACTGAAAATACTAACTTTGAGTTTCTTCCTGCAAAGGTAATTGTTATTAGTGTGACATGTTAAGAGAATGATCAGATTTATTGAGCACTGGTAAAGCTATAAAAAAAAAAACAAAAAAAAAAACACACCAATTTGGTCACCAGCTCCTCTCTCTGTTTCTCCACTTTTGTGGACTTCACAGAAGCAGTTCACCCTTCATGTCCTGCATTTGTTTCTGCTGTTCTTGTATCTCAGTTTTCCACACATTCTCCTATTTACTCGCCTGTCCTTTCAGATGTGTTGAAGGACGAGCTGGACGAGTATTTGAAGCAGCTGAGCCTCGTACGAGTAGTCCGGCAGCGAGAAAGGAAAGGACTCATAACTGCTCGCCTGCTGGGTGCCTCCGTGGCCACCGGTGACACGCTCACCTTTCTCGACGCTCATTGTTAGTCTGCGCCACTGACGTCATGCGAAACACTTAAACTATTTTGCACACACCCTGAACGCACCCGCATTGTGTTCGAAAATGTTTGTCATGTAGAGTTTAATAATTATAATAGAGTTGTGACTTGCCATCTTGTATGGGTGCATGTACTAACAGGTGAATGCTTTCATGGATGGCTGGAGCCACTGCTGGCAAGGATCGCAGAGAACTACACCGCTGTAGTGAGTCCCGATATAACGACGATTGATCTCAACACATTTGAGTTCATGAAACCCTCCCCCTACGGCCAAAACCACAACCGAGGCAACTTTGACTGGGGTCTCTCTTTTGGCTGGGAAGCTCTTCCAGATCATGAGAGGCAGAGGAGGAAAGACGAGACGTATCCCATAAAGTAAGCAAATGGACAGAGATCGTCACCTCTGTGTAAGTATTTGACCTCCAGTAAACAATTTATAAAAAATTAAATAAAACATGTGTTTGCTATAGGACTCCCGCATTTGCTGGAGGACTTTTTTCAATCTCGACAGAATATTTTTACCACATTGGAAGCTATGATGAAAAAATGGAAATCTGGGGTGGTGAGAACATCGAGATGTCATTTAGGGTAAGGCCGCAGCAAGTTGTCATTTCGGTAGCAGTTTTCATATTTATCGCGGGCATGTCCAACTGTGCACCTGTTTCTGCCGTCTCCCAATAACTTGCAGGTGTGGCAGTGTGGCGGACAGCTGGAGATCATCCCCTGCTCCATTGTCGGTCACGTTTTCCGGACCAAAAGTCCGCACACGTTCCCTAAGGGGACGCAGGTGATTGCTCGGAACCAGGTACGGCTGGCCGAGGTCTGGATGGACGAGTACAAGGAGATCTTCTACCGTCGTAACCAGCAAGCCGCACAAATGGCTAAGGATGTAAGTACCGGTTTTGCCATTAATGCACTTCTGAAATGATGTGAATCTACTTATCTTGAAGGAGCAGCAAATTGCTCCAGAGGCTTTCTTTTGTTTCCACCACTTATGACCGTGGATGAGTGTTTTCAAGACCACTTATTATCTCCCTCTTTAGACAAGCTTGAGCAAATCCCTGCTCCTGTTCCTGAAATGCTTACAATAAGCATTAGATTTGATTATGAGTTACTTAAGATGCTCTCAGGGGGGAAAGCATATAGTTCAGGAGAAAGCTTTAGGAGTGTGAGTCTCTGTACAAATGACACATTCTTTCACAAAAATAGACCCTCTGTAAATTAGGGAGACATGAAATAGCTGTAGGAAGAAAGTCAGCTCTTTCGGAAATGACAGGCTCTTGGTGTTTGCCAACATGTCCTGCTATAGTGGTCATAAATCTTTCCCCTGGAGCTTTACCTCACAAAAAAGAGGCTAATCCAGTCTGTCTGATTTCAGACATACTGCCGTCCACAACTTCTCTGGGTCCACTGTCGAGACTCGGTGTGCAGAAATCTCTTCCAGTAATTAAAGGCCCGATTAATTTTTGCCTTGCTGAAATATGAAGTGTTTTTATCTTTTTTTTCCCACAGATTTAAAGGTTAATATGTCATCGATCTTATGTAATATATCAACACAATCGAACATAGTTTTGGCAAAAACGGGTATACATTCCAATTTTTTTTATTAGTTTATTCTGCAAATAAAACTCTGTGTGATGTAGAATAGCATCCCCACAGCATGATACTTCCATCACTGTTTTTCACTGTGTGGGTGGTGGGGTAGTGATGTGCAGAGGTTGGGTCTCCTACACGCCTTGCAGCCAACTGCTCACAGGCTTTTCTTTGGCCTTCCTCCAATAAGGGTTTTCATCAGGCCACTCATCCATAAAAGCCATTTTTAGAGCGTACTGCTGATATATAAGCGTGTGTGGAAGGCGATGGGGTGTTGGCTGGCCGCATGTTATTTGTTTGGGAACGTAATGGTGATGCAGCGCAGGATTGCGGGGGGGTTTAACTGCAGCATCGAACCAATGTCAGCTGGGTGGTCGATTTCTCACGGGGTTGGAAGGGCAGGTGTGTGTGTGTTTGTCGCCTATGATTTACTTGTGGTTAAGATTGTTACTTTGTCACTGGAACAAACCCCTTAAAAAACAAGGGTGAGGTCTAGCACAGAGTGTAACACAAAATAAACTAATAACTAAAGAAAATACTTAATGTCAGTAGAAAACAAGTATTTATGTTACACTCTGGGCAAACCAACCAATGACAGGATAAAGGGAATAAACACAGGGGAGATTTAATCTTCAGAGGCTCCAAGGCTAAAACAACAAACAAAATAACCCCCTTCGAACTATGAAATAAAGCACAGCTTTATCTATAAGTAAACAAAAAGGTCCAACAGCTGAGCTTCCTATCTAGCCACAAAACAGGAGGAAAAAGAGCTGGAGCAGAAATGGCAGAGGACCCCAACCAGCTTCCACTGTGAACCAAGCACTCCTGTCTTCTCAGCTGTTACACATTTACTGGCGTGAATAACTCTAGCACAAGTCTACACTGTTTACAGACAAGATCACTGCAGATCAAGGCCCAGGGAAAGGGGGCGTGGCACCCTGACATGGCACCCTTTATGCAGCGGCTGACGAGCTACAACACATCTTAGCTGTGGCAGCGAGGCAGACCTGAAACAGGGGAGGAGAAAGAGCTCTTTCATGAGGAGAGCCCCTAGAGGTCTGAGACCATAATGGTCACTGGTTTCCAAACACCTGGCTTGCATCAAAGTTAGAATCATCCCTTGAAACCATGCTAGATATCAGTTTACAAATGCCTAAAACGGTGGTCTCAAATTCCGGTATCCTGCAACGATGGGTTTCTGCTTCATACCTGACTCAAATATTAGCTCATTAGCTCTGTGGAGCTTCACTGCAGGCTAGTAAGGAGGCAGTTCAGCCATTTGAATCAGGCGTATAAGGGAAGGGATCAGAGGTGAGTGGTAATTTAAAAACATTTACTTGAGTAGCCTTTTTGAACAAAATGTACTTTTAAGAGTAGTTTTTCTGCACTTTGCTTTTTACTTTTAGCTACTTTTGAGTAAAATGTCTGGCTACTCTACCCACCGTGAGTAACTTCATTCAATACAGAACAGATTTGTTTTGACCAAAAATGCACCAGAGAGACGCATGCCTACAGCTCATGTTGAAGTGAGACTTCTAGTTTGTCCACAAGCTTTGTTGTTTTAACGTTGTTTTCTATCTGCTGAGATCATTGAGCTATTCGGGGGTCAAGTGAACATGCGGTAAACTGTAGGTGTTGTTACTGGAAGTACTTTGCACTGTTCCAACATACTGTATATACAGTACATCAACTGCTGTAAGAATTAGTTTCATTAGTGGCATGTTGAAATAAAATTCAGAAAACAATTTTGGAATTATTTTTATGTATATATGTTTTATTTTAATCTTTAAAACACCAGAATTTGTACTTTATATTTTTGTCTGTCCGATTACATCACTTTTAAGTATTAAATCCGACGTTATTAGTTACTCAGTACTTGAGTAGCCTTCCTACCGAATGTTTTTTTTTTTACTCTTGAATAATTTCTTGGTTGGCTACTTTTTACTTTTACTTGATTTAAAAAAAAAAAAATCAAATAGTACTTCTCTTAATGGAGTACAATTCATACTCTATCCACCTCTGCAAGGGACACATCTCAAAGTTTTGGGGCAATGGCCCTCAGGGATTTGAGTTTTGAGACAACTGGTCTAAATTAATATATATAATTTAATGCAGGTTTTCATTCTGGTGTGCATTCTACACTCCTAATATTCTGGGTGGGAAATGTTTTTAACTTCTTTGAAAACCGGGTTTATAGTTTTTTACTGGGGTATGACTAATTCAATCTTCGCCAAGCGGGTGACTTTTTTTTTCTTTCTTCCCTTTTCCCCCTCACCACAGCACAGCTGTGCAAACGTTGTTGCTAAATTAAGAGCTTGCAAATTCCAACATCTTAAACATCTTTTCCACAGTCAAAGTGAAACATACCACATTTTTTGTGGAGATGCATCAGTCAATTAACCAGATATTGGTCAACTGTTGCTTGTTACTGGAAGGTCAAATACAAAGAAAATCTGTCTTTTTCTTGTTTGTTAGATGGCTGATTGCTGGATCTCTGTTTAGTAATAAAAAAATGTAATTTCATGTTCCATCTATTTACATTCTTGGATCTCAGTACACTGAACAAACGGGGAGAAAAAAAAGTGTGACACACTAGTCTGTCTTTAAATGCTGGTCTAATTCAGAAATAATTTGCCATCTTTTCATTCCTTTGGCTTTTTTCCCTTTTTTTATGACAGAAAAATTTTGGTGATATTTCCAAACGTATGGAGCTCCGGGAGCGGCTGCAGTGTAAAAGCTTCTCATGGTATTTGCACAACGTTTATCCAGAAGTTTTCATGCCTGATCTGAACCCGCTCCACTTTGGCTCGGTAAGATCACTCTGTCTACCACCAACTCTCTTCTTTTCAGACCCCATACCTCCGTCTAGCCGCTGCGGGTTTCCTCTTGGGATCTCTGTAGGGTACAAGGCAGTTCCAATTTAACACCACTAAAAGCACTTCAGAGGCGAACGTTGTTTGAACAGCTTGTGCTGGATGTTAGTTTTTCATTTTGTTTCCTCTTGCTCACTCTCATTTTCCTTTCTTTCTTTCTTTTTTCTTTTTCTTTAGGTAAAAAATTTGGGCAAAGACACATGTCTGGATGCTGGAGAGAACAACGAGGGTGGGAAACCGCTGATTATGTACCCCTGTCATGGACTTGGTGGAAACCAGGTCAGTAAGAAAATGCACTTTCCATCTCCCTTGTCAAAACCGCACAGTCAGATTTAACCACATTATTTGATGGTGAATTTATTTCCTCACGTTTCCTGTTTCCCCCCGCAGTACTTTGAGTACTCCACACGTCTCGAGATTAGACACAACATTCAGAAGGAGTTGTGTTTGCATGGGGATGGGGCAGCTGTGAAGCTGGAAGACTGCCAGTACAAAGGCAGGAATACGTTTGTAGGAGCCGAACAAAAATGGGAGCTGAAGGATGTGAGTTTGCTCTTTTCCGTTTCCCTCAGTTTGATTTCAGATTCAATGGTTAACTTTTGCTTGTAGCAAAGTAGTAATGTTACCGTCTCTTTCTTTAGAACCAGTTGCTCTTCTTGCCAGGATTGAACATGTGTCTGAGCGCCCGACATGAGAATCCATATTTGGCTCCATGCAACCCATCAGACAGATATCAGCAATGGTCCTTTGTCTGAGTGTGCAAACCACTGCTTTGTATGCATGGAGCATACAAGGACACGAGCGTCTCATAATGTATGCAGCTTCTTGTTTTTTTTTTTTTTTAGATTATAAACCGCATAGAATTTTAATTTATTTTTTATACATAAAAAGACTAAAACTATGCTGCTGCTGGAAAGTCTGGTCTCTGGAAGAATCCATCATGTGCCACTGCTACAAGAATCCATGCAATTCTCGTAGCAAGGAACCCGCACATTAGACAAGTGCCTTTATTTTTATTTTTTTTTATATATCTTCAAAACCAAAACACACATTGAAGCCAGCATATACTTGAGCAGGATACTTGTGTGAATTTGAGTGTGCATTACGAACAGAACAGTCAAAGTGGTGATGTAAAGATCCTAGCAGAGAGACGGTATAAACAAGAAATGCCCATTTAAAACCAAGTTCCTTGGATCTCAGTATTTTCAGTTTTTTTATATAAGAAATTGGTAATAGTTGGGTAATTTTGGGGCTTTAGATTCAAGGTACAGCAACTTTACTTTTTTTTTTTTACGTACTACTTTTATAATATAAGGAGGCTGTAGGAGGACAGCTTGATTTGTTGCCAGTCTGAGTGTGTAGGTGTTTAGATATTAAGGCAGAATTTACCGTGCCTGAAAACTGAAATGTTCTCTTGTAAACACAAAAACGGTTGAGGATCATGAGTGATTGAGATTTATTTTTAAAGTCGCCTAATTATGTCCATTATTTGAGGGTTTATGCTTTGGTTTTTATGAAGGGGAACTCTCAGTTTAACATAAGGAACTCAATTTGCTTAATAATTAAATGCCTCAAACCTTCTCTGTATGTGCGTCTTTGCAGAAGTGAACCTATGAATTCTGGTGCAGGCACTGGTCTTTCGACGGTGCTTTGCAGAATGTGCTTACTTTTCTGGAATGGGAAATGTTTTGTGTTCACAGTGCCACAGTGTGAAGGTGTTACTCGGAGCTCATTGAATTCTGTTCTGTAAAACCCAACTTCGCTGACACTTCTCCTCTTTGGTCGGCAGAGGGCGCTTGCGCACATTGAAATGACAAGGCTCCACAGCACAGTCACTGCGCATTCAAAGCGTTTCAGAACGTCACCCATTTTATCAAATTTATTCAAAAACATGTTAAAATGCAACAAATGAAAATCCGGCTTTATGTACAGTTGGAAACATAACTTACATAAATGTGCAAATCCTATGCATTTCACCAAATATGAAAGAAAGAAACCAGGCACATTTAGCTTTACAATTCACGTCAACTTGCATGAAACAAAAGACAGTTTTAACATATCAAGTTACTGAATACAGACTTTTAGTAAACCACAGTAAATACACTTTTCAATGTTCATTTGTAATAAATACTGAAAATTAAAACATGTGATTCCTAAGTGGGTGCAACATCTTTGTAAGGAGCTCTCTGACTTACACTGTACACTTTGGCACAATTTCTATGTATTATAGGTTTGTGTCAATGGAACTGATAGCTTGAAATTGATTTGCTGACTTGCTGCTAAATGAAATATTGCATGGGAGATCCCAGCTAATGAACAAATGCACAAAATTGGTAAAGATTTGGCGTTGAACTGTGATTACAGTAACGTTGAATGTATATGTAAACTTGAAAGTGAAGCCAAGTCCTGTATTCATGCAAGAGCAGGGAGTAAAGAACTTCATTGGTGCTTTTCCATAAAATTGGGTTCTACTGAATGTTTGAACTCTTCGATTTGTATTTTGTCAGTTAACGTTTAGATATATCACTATTTACACATTTTAAATGAGCAGGTTTTTGTATCTGGCTGATTCAGCAGTTTGTTTATACACTTCGTAAGATTAATCCTATCTGAAATTGAACTTTGTCAACTCTGAACAACTGTTTACCCAAAGAACAGCTACTTTTTTTCAATAAAATGTTATGCTTCAGCTAAAAAATAAGCAGAACTGTTAAGATAATTTCCACTTTATTAAGAACTTTAAAAAGAAAAGTCTAATTATGCCTAATGAACCTTCTTTAGTCAAATATTCCTATTGGAGCAGTACAAAAGTGATCTTACTTTTCAATTGTAAGGGTTAACACACAAAGGCAGAAAAATTAAAAACATTGCAAATCTAAAAAATAAATCAGCCTTTGCTTTGGTTTTTAAAGCCGATCAGCACTGAAAGAGGAATCACTTTCACAAATGGATGTAGTGTCTCCAGCAGCTTGAAGCCTGTCACCCACTGTGGCTGTTGACAGAAAAGAGATTTTCTCGAATAAAAAAAATCCCTCTGAATGTGTCGAATGGATGTGTGGAGACTTCTTCGCGGCACAGAAAAAGGAGAGTATTTGCACTTTTTTTCCCAAAGATCATCTATGCGGGAAACATTTCCCGCTCCATGGAAGTAAACAGTTGAGGAGAACAGATTAGTCCTCACCTGCCAAAAATGATCTCTGTTGGAAACTGAAGATCCCCAAGGATTATGAAACAACTTGAATCTTTGATTTAAGGAAAGGAACAACCCCAGCCTTAGGGATGAGGACACAACACAGCTCATGCTATGATTAGGATCTGTAGCTCAAGCGGGGAGTCAAAAGCAAGAGCACTGAGGTGACAGGTGTTGAGGACTGAGCTTGTCAGGATAGAAGATGTTTGACAGTGCTTTACTCTGTCAGCACTAAAACCTCTGCTGATGCCTACAGCCTTTACATCAATAGCTGCACTCCGGCACGTTTTACCATAACGGACTACAGCATTTTTCTCTGTGCATTTACCAAATGAAGGAGAGAACTTTTGAATGCAGCGTCTATATAGGTATATTCACTACTCTTCTAACCCCTACATGAGGGGTTATCAACTGCAGATGGACTGAGTGACTTTGTATGGTGACATGTAGCCTCTTCGGGATGAAGGTTTTGTTATTTATGTCACTGTAATGCGGTTTTATGCTTGCAAGTAAAACAGAAACTGATTGTATGGGGGAGGGGGGAGTGAGACATGTACAATCTAACAATGCATCAAGTGTTCTGGTGACAGAATTTGGACACTTTGATGCGCAGAGCTGACAGCACCTACATTTCTACAGAGTAACAATGCTGGTCAGAATTGGAGCAAAAATGCCAACATCTAACCCGAATGCTATCATAGTTTCTGTTTTAAATTACAGGTTTTGTCAAGTGTTTATTCACCACTGTGGTGAGTCGTAGGCTGACTGAGTTCACCACAGAGCAATCTCAACTCTAATAAATCAAATTAAAGTAGCAGACTTTGTTTCATAACTTTTATCTTGAACAAACATTGTGTTATGCATTGATGCCTGAATTTAGTACTCCATAAGTAATATTAGTCTTCTGCACCTTTTGGCTGCATTCACAACTGCTTACACGCTATTGGTTTTACACAATGAGTGCTAGTGTAAACTACAAGTCACGTAACTGAAAAGGAAAAGCTGCAAAATAATGATGTATAGCGTTTAAATGCCGTTCTGTAGTCTGTAATGAATCAAAAAGCTTTCTGTACTAGTTGATAAGGCCAGACAACCTCTTCAAGCACTCTTTTCAACAATATACCTGCTAGTTGTGTGCAACTTTAAAGTGTAGTTGTTTTAAATGTGAAATTTGGTCATTAATAACCAAATAAGTACCACTGAACTCCAAGTAACTATAAGTGCAAAACTCTTTAAAATGACATGACTGGTCACTTGGATTTAAAAGACTTCTGAATTCTTGTCATTTTTAAGACATAAAAGAAGGTAACTGTACATTATGAGTCCAACATTTTCATAAACGGAGGCAATTTTTCAATGAGAGCCCCAAAAACAGCATGCATATTCTTCCGAAAACATTTACAATATATAAGAATACACTTATTAAGTCACAATAAATAAAACTGACATCCTTTTTTTTCTTGAACATACAGGAGACGAGGTTCAATCAATTGATTGAAACTAGAACTTTAGCTCTGCAAATACAAGCTACATTGCACAGCAGGACATTATTTATCATCTCTTGTGTTTTGGAGTGGAGCACGAACACTGTAACGGAGAAACCTGCATACGTCAACGGTACCACAAAATTGTTTCCATCACAAACCTATGGCTTTAGAGTCACAGATGAAAAAGGTGGTATTATTCCGTAAACTGCTTTGAAAGTAGTTTTAAAAAAATGCACAAAAAAAGGCCATGATGATGTTACCTAAAAGCACAACATCCAAGTGAGGACGTAATAACTGAAAGCTTGAGGCCTTTTTAATTGGCTGTGACCTCAGGGCAATGCTCTGGTAAAGGGAGATTCTTGGTATTGTTTGACAGTAAGGTTAGGTCAGGATGTCGATCAGCACTTGATTCCTGCGGAGGCTGCTCCTCCGCCATACATTTGACGCCGTTACCGCTGTAGGACTCCTGACTGTTGTTGTTAAGGTAGTTTTGAAACGCTGTCTGGGTCTGGTTCTCATGCTCCTCCACAAACACAGCCTTGGACAGCACCTTGCTGTTTCGATTGGGTGGATAGCAGCGCAAAGGGGTGGCAGGGCCGCCCCCATTCAGATTACGGTGGTGATTGCTTGTGTACTGCTCCTCGGTATGATTGGTGTAGCCCGTGAACTCCCCAGAGGCCATGCTGAACGGTCCCTGGGCCAAATTGCCGTTTGTCGCGCTGCCTGGATCTGGGAATGCTAACGGCTCCCTGTAGGACTCCCTGGGCCGACTTGATTGGACATTCGGGTCGGCACTGGAGCTCCCCAGTTGATAGTAATCAGGGGTGGAAGAGTTCATTAGGTAAGGGTCTCCGTTTATGTGGTTGTCATGACCCGCCGAGCCGTTGGTGTAGCACATCACTGAGGACATTGGCACCACTTCCGTGTGAGAAACGGCTGGGGGTGTCATGTCACGCTCGTAATTCTCAGACTCCCCTGCAGGTTCCTCCTCATCCTCGGAATTGCTGTTGGCGAAGCTTTGCGTGCTGGAATCAGACAACCCGCTACACACGCTGCTGCTGTCCTCCTCATCTTCCTCATCGTCTTCATTCTCCTCCTCCTCCTCCTCTTCCTCCTCTTCCTCTTCGTCCTCATCATCCAGAGGCTCGTCCATGTCGTCTGCAGCGTGCAGGTGCATGGCAGCCGCCTGTGGGACAGCATCGGACAAAGAGTACTCCAACCTATGCTGCGACTGCATGAACAGGTTCCCGTTCCCCATGTCGTTTGCCTCCCCGCAGTAACCGTTGGTCTGGGAGGGTTGTTGCTGCTCACGGCTCTTTTCCAGCTCCAGCTTCATGATTGTGTGCAGGAAATGGGTTCGAACGCGGATAGGATTAAACTCGACTCTCCCAGTGGAATTGCTGCAGCCTTCTTTTGTGCAGCCGCATGGAAATGACATTCGATCCACCTGAGAAAAACACAACAGTCACCGTGTGATGCATGCCTTAAGTTAAATCATTTTTTTTCCATTAACGTTCTGTAAGTCATTAATCTCTGCACCTTATAGTTAAATGCACAGCCCACTTCACAACTATGGCCAAATAGGTGTAAAAAGCCTTAAAATATATTAATCTTGTAGTGCAGCAACATAATCTTTCAATTAAATTTCTGGAAAAATTAAATTTAAGGTAATTTATTCTCTAGGAAAGAAACTTAAAATAAGTAATAGCTGCTCTTTACAAAACCACAGATGCCACACTTTATGACATTCCTTTATTCCCTTTTGTCAACCGGATAGAACAACGGGATTTTTACACGTTTACAGGGGCTGTCAAGAAAAGCGGAAGGATTCCGTGTGAACTATGCATTTTGCGGGATTCACCTGACACTTGATCCCTGCAATGCTGCAAGCGCAGGTCTCCGGGTCACAGAACAGCCTGCAGTCGCAGCCGCAGTCCTCCCTGGATACGCGGATGGCTCTAAGTTCGTGCTTCTCCTCCACGTCGATCTTCTTTACCCCCGAGGAGCGTAGCATGGCCCTGCGCTTCTTAGTGGTGAGAGGTTGCAAAAAGAAGTACTCGTCTACCTCCGTGTTGTCCAGATCGATGTCGTCGTCGGAGATATCCTCCGCTGTGAGCGTGTCGGCCTCTTCGGACTCCACCGTGCCATTCTTAGTCAGCTGAAAAACAAGATGGGAACACGTTCGGGCAGTTTAAGGATCGGCTGTTTGCCTAACCCTCCCAGGCTATTTTGAGGATTTTGTTTTGTATAAAAACATCTTTTTATTTTTTTAATCACAAAAGTTCTATCAGCCCTCCTTCACAAATGTTTTCTTGGTTAATATTTATGAAATTATATAGTTTGAACAAATTTTAGAGCTAAATACCATCACTTTCATGGTTCTCTCAGAGCCTAAATACCTCTCTACAATGAAAAGTAATTTTTGTACAAAACATCACGTGATGAGGTTTCACACTAAATGAACAAATTTTTACTTTTTAAGAAAACCAAAACATTTTAGTGTTAGGTTCCTTTCACAAAGCTAGTTAAGTAGTTAGAATGTGATATGCAGGTATGATTTATAGATTTTTTTTATTGACCCATTAAAAAGCTTTTACCTTTAGCTTGATGGAGTTGAGTTTCTCTTCCTTCAAGTGGTCTTTGAGCATATCTCTGTGTATCCTCTCCTGCTCCAAGGCAAACTCTCCCAGGGAGTACTGTCTGACCCAGCTGTGCCTGTTGGACATGCCCAGAGTGCTGCCACCCTGGCTGGGCACACTGGTGAAACCCTGCCGCCGGCTGAAGTAGTACACGGTCACATTCTCAAAATGCACCCTCCTGGCCCGCAGGCGCTTCTCCCGCTTCAAGATCGAGTCAGCTAAAAAAAGGAAAACAGGGGTAGTTAAAAGGGGGGGAAAAAAGGTAGATTGCTTATAACTCCAGTAGTCCTGTAATTTTTGACCAAAGAATTATTGGTACAAAAGTAAAAATCGTAGCGAAAGATACTGATAAGCGCTTAGTTTGATTTTTTATGAGCTATCACATAAGGAAGAACACCTTAATAGCTCTGATCATGCCCCATAGAGGAACATGAAATACGATGTTAAACAGGAATTCCATAACCTCATTTTTATTTTTATTTTTTTCTGGCTTGAAAGCAAGTTGCAGGATTTCTTTCACTTTTTCAGCCCATTCACTTGATGGCTGTTTCCGGTGTGTCTTTTTATAGAGAGCTCTACGAGGGGGAGGTGCAAGAGGAGGGCAACGTATGAGCATAAATTATCCCCCGCCTGGAGCAGAGCAGAGCAGAGCTGGCTCACTCAGCGGCAGTGTTCCCAGTGTTCAAGACCTTGCCCCCCCCCCCCCCCCCGCACCCCCCCTCCCCTCCCCCCGCTCCTTCAAACAGAAAGAACAAATAGAAACCATCTGGTTCCTGCAGCTCTCCAACTCATGCAAGGAGGACAATGCTTTTCGTCACAGATGTAAACTGTCATAAACTACGGAGGAGAGCACAGTTTGGTCACAGCAAAATCAAGTTAAAAGGCACATTTTTTAGACATCACTGTTAAGGAGATTAAGCTATTTCTTTAAAAGTCTACAAGACAAATTAGTTGTAGATACTTTTTTTTGTTTTACAAAAGCATTCCTTTGCCAAATAAAGGCTCTGACACCTTTAAGCTGTCTTTTCCTTAAACAGGCTGCAGACGTTTCTTTTTCCCCCGTACGTCATGGGGCAGGGCGATATGGACCAAAAATAGCATCTCGATATTTCTAGGCTGAATGCCGATATACTATATTTATCTCGGTATGCGTTGCTTTTCGTACAGTAATTATAAAAAGGCATCTCTGACACAAAGCTTTAGCCCAAATGTCTCACAGGAACAATTTTTAACAAACAGCTATAGATAAATATGCCAAAAGGCTGTAAAATAACCCACTGGAATACATAAAAGTATCGTAACTCAACAAAAAACATCTCGATATAAACAATATAGTCCCATCTCTTTTACAAAAGTCTCGACATTTTTAAAATCTCGATATATTGCCCAGCTGTACTACATCATCAGAGCAGGAAAGCTGCTGACTTTCTTAAGACCCAGACCAACCAGAGACAAAGTCTAAACTTCTATTTCCACACCTCTTATCTGCATTACGCAGGTCCTGTCACCTACTTAAGTTCTTCATTTAGAAAAGAGTGGATGCATTTTTGTTGACTCTTTTAGAGATGTACTCAGAAATCCACTTGACAATTGGCTCGTCAGAAACTTAAAAATCCAATATTTTTAGCAAATGACGATTGTGAGAAACCTAAACGCTACCAACAGAGTTTATGCCGTTACTGAGAGAGGAAAACTCAAAGTTAACTGTTTTCACTACTTGTACATTTTTAAAATCACAAAAAAATGTAAGCATTGATATAAAGGAAGCTATTTAAATGGAAAGAGTATTTTGAACATCCTACACAATCTAAAGGAGTCTAAAATAAAGAAACATTTACATTTTTAGGACACATCTTCTAGGGCACATCAGAACATGTTAGAAACAGCTTTCCATTTGGCCAGGCTGCTACGGAGAAAGAGACCGTGAGACTTCCAGCAGAAAGCAGGAAGGCTGAACTGAGCTCAGCAGAGGTACTCTGTCTGTTATGGGAGGTGCTGAATTTGAAGATCAGAGCTAAGGTAAAGTCCCTCTCCAGCAAATATACACAGAAACTGCTGTTTGTGAATTACAAGCCATTCCAAACGTGTCAAATACGGTTTAAAACATCAACTGTGTAATACTTGGTCTTTGTTTTGAAATAACAGTATTACACTTATAACTGACAGCTTTCCTATATGCCAGCATTACGTCGCCTCTGTTCAATAATTAATGAGCTGCAGCAGAAAGCCAAGAAAGATTTACATGGAAAGCTGTTTTTATATCTTCTAATAATATAGTTGTTTAAAGTCAAATCATTCACAACACTTTGATTCAATTAAATTCAAAAATACTTTATTAATCCGAAAGGGAAATTAATGACTATGGATCATTGCTCATTGCATCTCTAGTTGTTGTTGTTTTTTTTTGCCAACTCATTTTTCAACACACAATTCTGCAATGATTCTGTTTCATGTCTTGTTTTCCAAGAATCACATTTCTTTTTCTCCAAAGGATGACTACTGTGGTGAAATTCATCTCTTCATATGGACACCGTCCCTCATTAGAAATGACTTCCATTACAGACTTTGTAACTGATACAACTTTTTCAATCTAAGTAAAATCAATCCGAAAGTCCCAGCGGAGTCACTCGGCGGTAAGCCTCTTT
This sequence comes from Fundulus diaphanus, assembly GCA_037039145.1. NCBI lineage: Eukaryota > Metazoa > Chordata > Actinopteri > Cyprinodontiformes > Fundulidae > Fundulus > Fundulus diaphanus. The sequence continues at coordinate 34,841,367 of CM073132.1, read as the reverse complement.
TTGAAACGTCGCTGTGGCGCAAATCTTGAAATGTCAGCTGTGATTGCATTTTTGATCAACTAAAACAACTACATCTGCAGATTGTTAAGGCATTTTGAAACGCAATCAAGCTCAAATTGCTGTCTTCTGAACTCCAACTGATTTATTTGGACTGACAGAGACTCCGCAACTTCTTTAATAAATTAAACAAAGAGTCTGACTAAAACAAAATGAATTGGATTCTGTGTTTATTGATTTTAGATTGCACTAAATTGATTAATTTCTGATGTTCCCGTTGTTGATTTCACACAACATACGCATGTTGTTACTGTCAGTCAAACATGTTGCTGACGAGTGTTTTAATGCAGCAGGGCATTAGCAGACACAGGCAAACAGCCAATGTATGGGTTTATTCCAACAAACACAGAAAAGGAAAAATACGAATCTGTCAGCCTAAACGTATATGTGATTATAAATGATATATGTAATGCTCAGTTGTCCAGCTAACAAGCACATGATTTATGTGTCGGAGTGCAGAAATCCAATTTGACTGTAGAGCAGTATGTGAAATATTGTGGCAAAGGACGACATGCACAAGAGGCACAAATGCATGATTTGATTTCTGAAGAAATTAGGAATTTTCTTTTTTTTTTAAACAGAGTGTTTGATGTTGCTTTTCTCTACTTTCAATTAAATCTAAATAAATGTTGTTTCCTCCACTGGAATAAGAAGAAATATCTATCAGCACGTCACCTCTTGTAAATCTGAACTCAACAACGTAACTCGTCTAAAAGGTCGCCTGATCTTTGCATCAATGGATCAATTCCTGTGAAAATGTGAAGGATTTTTTTGTACTGTTGTTCCGTTTCATAAAAATGCCTCCCTGTCCAGATCCCTTGGTTAGTCATAGCTTCTGCTTCATACTATCATTACTCCTATGGCTTCAAATGATATCAAGATATTTAGATATTGTTATAGCAAGTATGATAATAGAGACATTAAAACTTGCTTACACGTTTTTACTTGTCCTTTAAATTTATAACTAACACAAAACGCACTTGATATTTTATAGGCGCTTTCACTACACCTGCAACATTAAGCATTGGGCTGCACTGAAGAGAGGTACCAAGGGACAGTAAATCATTTTTGTATCATGATTACACGCAGATTCATCGTCGCTGAAGGTATTGCTCTAAAGTGTAGGCAGCAGCAACAGTAATTTTCCTGCAACGTTATCATTATTACAGTATTACGGTAATATTAATTCTTGGGGATTTCATCAGCATAATTAATATAACCATTTCACTCCTAGTCTGCAAAATGTTTGGTAAAACATGCAACTGTGAAATAATTTGAAAACTAAGATGATGATGGACATAAATAAACCCACACTTTTCTCCTCCTCCTCTTTTATTTCCATCATTACAGTGTCAACATGTCACTGAAATTGAGCAGAGGGCAGTTTTATCTGAATAGAAAGGGTTTTGTGGCCATCCTCAGACCCACCAAATTGTGGAGTGATTAATAGAAAATATTACAGGTTTATTTATTCATGAGCCTCCCATGCTGCTAACGTGTGTTACTCCTGAGAGACGATCAAGCTCTCAAAAACAAAATGTCACTGGCATAAATAGTGTAAATGCATCGCGTCAGAGGTTTAATAGCCTACCAAACATTGCATTTTTGCAGTATCACAAACAATGATATTGCAATTTTGATATGTTGTTCCTCTCTAATGAAACAGCTAGCCTAAGTATGCTGCTAAATTGTACAGAATAATTGCATTTACTCATGTTTGGAAACATTCATTTCCAAACATGCGTTCATTTATGCTCTTATGGAACTAACGACGGAAAAATTGTTCAAACTGCAAAAGTACCACACCCAGCCACAACATTGTTTTTTTTGTAGTTGGCTAACATCATCAATTAGTTCTTCTTTGTAATTACATAACCTATTCCACAAGGCCTTAGAATATTGCCCATCCCTAATCTCTTGACATACATGGTTGACCTTTGAAGATGTTGGGCATTCAAAGTAGTTTTATTTAGCATGACCAGGAAGCTAATTGCTTCACGGACCTTTCCCCATTAAATCACAGCATCAAATGAACTTGTAGTCCTCACTGTTACATTTTACGGGATTCCTCACCAAACTGGCTCAAAACAGGACTACTTCATTTGCAGACATGCTGTTTGTGTACACTTCACCAGCATTTGTCTGCAAGCAGCGTCATGTACAGTATGTTTAAAGTACGAGCACACTCAGCTAGAGATCAGCCCATTCATCTGGTTAGGCCTGCATGCTGCTCCTAATGAGCCAGGCCGCCTGTGCACACTTCCTCTTCATCAACAGCACCGCTCTGCTCTTCTCCCCACAGCACAGCACAGCCGCAGCTCTACACTCACAGATATTAGCTTATCAGAAGATGTGCAGGTTTCCATTGTTTAACCTGCGCCTTGTAGTAACTGTCAGCTACTAATATGCCCGGTCTTAAGAATCCTTCCCATTTTAATAAACAAACACATTTTGGTATTTTGTTTTCTTGAAATAAAATGATAGCTGTCAGTTTAGCTGTCAGTAAAAAAAAAGAAAAAAAAAGCATAATTCAGTGCATGCATTTAAAAGAAAACAGACTCACGGGTGAAAGGGACTGAGGTGGAGGGGTTAACGCTGTCGCTGCTATCCCCGCTCTCGCTGCAGGAGACCTCATCATCAGACTCCCGCACGGAGGAGCACGGGGAGGAGGAGGCTTCCACCTCCTCAAATTTTCTCTTCAGTATTCCGCTCATGGCCTGCCGCATCTGCACCTGAAACCGAGAGACAGCAAAGGGGGCTGCATGTTATTCAATCCCCAGTTTAGGACCTTCATAATCCTCAACTCACTCAATTAGCCACCAACCCAGACTGCCCCCCCTTCCCCTCCGCTCCCACCTTCACCCCTCCACGCACACATGCAGCGCTGCTTGCTGCTGTCCCAGCTTCCAGGCAATCCCCGGGTCATTGATCACCGTGGCACAAAGGAGCAGAGCAGGAACAGTACAGCTGCTAATTACAACCTACATCTTCCTCACAGGAAGTTAATACTACTGTGTTTGATTGAGAGGGCCTAGGGAAAAAAAAGAGACTTGATCAATTCGCCTTTCGCTGCTACCCATCAGGATGAAGTTTAATGCAATATTAGGTACAATGCTTAGATATGTTAAACACTAGGGCCGTGCATAAAAATCGATACAAAGATTAATATCGATGTTTTTGAAAAATATTTAATATCGATATTATGGCTTTCAGTATCAATATACCTCTCAACCCCTAGGGGGCGTTATTACAGCGCGCCATTACTGTTCACAGCGAGGAAGTGCAAGTGAGACGAATTTGTGGAATGGCCGACAGGATTTTAGAAGCGCCTTCGTCCCTAAAATCAGATGTTTGGGCACATTTTTGGTTTCTGTGATGTGTTAAATGCATTGAACCAAATGCCCTTTATTTTCCTGTTAATATATCAGTGTTCAATAAATTGAATATGATATTTGGCTGGTTTTGTTGATTGAATGACTGAGCATTAATTTGAAAGAAATAAATATCAAACTTGGAGTCAATTTAAATCAAGCTGAGCTATATCGAGAATCGCATTGTATCGTGAGCTATGTATCGAAAATCGTACCGAATCGGCTCATCCTAAATGATACCCAGCCTTATTAAACACCATGAATATATTGTTTGGATCTCAATATAATATAGGACAGGGATCCATGTTGCTCTGAGGTAAATACTGTAGATTCTGAGTTGATTGGCAGATGTGTGACAGTGTTTATGTTTCCCATACAGTGTAATATGAAATTATCAAAAAAGAACATAGAGTTATATCACAATAAATATTACATACTTTTATTATGACTTCTTCTAGCCATAATTCATCAAAAATACTGAATTACTTAGAAAAACAAACTAGTTTGAGGGTACAAGACCTGTGCACAAAGTGGTGGAGGGGTCACATGACCTGGAGTGGTGGCAGTATGATCCTGCCAGCATCATTGCGTGTGAATACATATGCAGGTTACGTTACTACTAGGGCTGGACGATAAAAAGTTCAATAGAATAACAGTTTTCCTTCTTTTTGCATTCTAGCCATGTAGGTTAATATTACAGTCATTACATCCTCCCAACCAATCACAAACGCAGAGCCAGGAAACGCTCCAAGCTCCGCCCCCTTCAAAGATTTCAGAGAGCACACGTTCTTTTTTTCTTTTTAAAAACTTGCAGTTTTGGTGAAAAGTTGGTTGAATAAAAGGTCGAGTTGAATTCAGTGTTTGTGTGTTCTGTATCTAAAAAGAGGTTGCTAAGCAACAGCATAAAACGTCCAGGGCTGCACTTAAATAATATGTTTTGAATTTGTTGATAATTATCGATATCGATCAATATGATTTTTATTTTATAGATAGGCTTTTTTTCTATATCTTCCATCCCTAATTGTTGCTATTTTTTGTTTGTTTTTTACAAAAGAGTTATTTTTACAGCAATCAAAATAGGTTACCTATAAAAGTTTCAACAATTTTAATTTTGGTTTTGTTTTGTAACCAGGATAATTATTACACTATAGAGCGTATGAACAAAATACTGGCTCCGCAACCTTTTGAACAGCGGGTAAAAATTTCCGTCCACTAGCTACAGTAGCTGGAGAACGAAAAAAAAAAAAGTATCTTCCAGTCTGTGACGTTAAGCATTTTTTTGTTTTCAACTATTATGAACATACCATGAAACCATGAATCTTTGGTATTTTTACACAACCCTAGGACACCATGGGAAGCTCTGGTCCATGACCAGACCTCAGCCAGAGAACCATCAATTTTTTCATAACATATTTATACACTGATACGGCAATGTCATGCACATATTCTGGAAGAATACTCCTTTTTATCCATTCGGATGGATAAATGTCAACCAAGAGTCCATTAACTCCTCTGACTGATGATGCAATTAGGCAAATAAACAAGTAGAGGCTCATCAGTCAAATACACCAAAACTAATTACCATCACACTGAATCTGGATCTAATACTCGTGCACTGCACACATCAAACACTGCAACATTTTCAATTTGGCTTTATTTCCTCTCAAAGCATCCTGCCATAATGGTCAAAGCTTACGCAACTTGCAACAAAGAAATATGTAAAAATACAGTCCTTAAATATATGAAATATTGAAGCTTTGTTTGCACTGTTTTAACAGCAATATTTGGAACATCATATCCCGTTTTTAAATGACATAACTGTGCTGCAGAGGCGCAGCGAGGCTTGCGATGACTGGCATCTTCTCCCTGGCTGCTTTCCCTCTCGCCCTCTCTCTCAGAACCTGGAACCAGCAGAGACGGCGCGCTTCTTCAGCCAGTCCCTGCTCTGTCTATCTGCCAGAGCAGCTTGTGGGGGAGTTCCATTCACAGACAGCCTCGCCGTTTCATCTGGGCTCTGCTATCAAGTCATTACAGATGCAAATTCGGCCTGTGAGACATGCTGCCTGAGAGAGAGAGAGAGAGAGAGCGAGAGAGAGAGAGAGGTGCAACCAGGAGAGGGAGGACTAGCTCTGCCAGCAAGAGGGTCATTGTTCCCTGGAGGCTGTGCTTGTTCAGAGCTGTGGCATGGCACGGCCAGCCTTTGGAGAACCTCCAGAGTCAACAGCTTTACCTACAACTAAGGAATGTGAGGCAGAAAAAAGTCAGTCTGGGTAACCTAACAGACTAAATCTCTCTTCATGAAGAATTTATAATCATTTGCAAGAGAAGCAGACAGCTCCATCCTGAACTAGATGCAGTTTATTCTCAGCTCGCGGATACGGCTGAGAAGAAACAGAACCTACCTCTCGCTTCTGAACCAGAAGGACAGGACGTATTAATGAATGACTCAGGAGTTCATTATATAATTCTCCAAAATCTGATTAACAAACACGTCTGATCTCCCATGAAAATAAATAAATTAAATTCTTTAACTAGCCACTTCGTGCCTTGGCAAGCAGGAGTGGAAATTTCCAACAGAGATGACCTGTGCACATTTCAGCCCATTTCCTACTCAGGGTCTAAATTAGATACCATTGTTGGAAGAGTGTTTGCATGCTTAGCCCTCAGCTAAGCTGCGCTCGGCTTTGATATCAAAAGTGGTTTCCATGGAGATTCTAATGTACTCTCACAAATAGTGCTTCCCCATATGGCCGCGCTTCCTGTGCTATTTGTGAGGGGCTCTTGACAATAAAGACCTGTCCATCCGTGCATTCCCTCCCGCTTCCATCTGCCTTCTCTTGTGCCAGTACGAAAACTTCAGCGGGAATGACATCATGAACCACGGAGCCGAGGGTGAAACAGGGTGAACCACTAAATAAAAACCAGAGTTTTTTTTGCTCCTCTCCGTCACCCCTTTCTTTGTCTCCAACGCCTTAACACTGATCATGGCTGGGCAAGCACGCACTCTTCCAAATCCCAGAGAAAATAATGCAGCAAAAAAAAAAAAAAAGCTAGCTTAAATGAGCCCCTCCCTCTCTTTGAACACACATTAAGTCGTACACCAACTCTCCTACTTAATCAACAGTGCACCCAGTTTCCGCAGCACACTTTCATCACGAATGCGCTTGTTGTGTTTTTGTTTTTTTTTCTCCTCCTCATCATCATTCACAAAGTTGACAGAGAAAGGCTCACAACGCTCATCCAGAGTGATGCCAACAAGCCTCAGGCATCTGCAGCAAGTCATGACACATCAATCCTACTGAGACCACTTCTGTGTGTGTGCGCGCGTGTGTGTGTGTGTGTGTGTGTGTGTGTGAGCCCTCACAGGAACAACTGACCTGTATCCACTGGCAGACTGTGACTCCTCTCACCTCTTCTCACAGCGCTACAACCACCCAGTCACAAAATGTGGCCACTCAGAGAAGGTGAAACATGATGAATGGAGAGATTCTCATTTTGTCTCAGCCCACTGACTTGCAACGACCCCTGAGCTCCACGGGCATGAGAGAGGGAGAGAGATGGAGGGAGAGCGGAGTGTGCAGGAGGTCGAGGGAGACGAGTAATTTTCCAGCTCTGCCAGCGTTGCCGGTAACATATGCTTTATTGTTGCGAAACGACAGTCTTTCCCACTTCGACTCCCTCCTCTGTCACTGTGTTGCACTCTCCCTTTCTATCTTTGGCAGCACAAAGGCTCATTAGCTGCAGCCGGGCTGAGAGACAGGAGCCTGACTGGAGCGGCGAGTGGAGCAGGGAGCAGAGGCAGCCTGTGAGATCACATGGGTGGGATGAGAGAGAGAGAGAGAGAGAGAGAGAGAGAGAGAGAGAGAGAGAGAGAGAGAGAGAGAGAGAGAGAGAGAGAGTCAGGCGAGCTTCTGCCACTACTGTCTGCAGATATTTTTACCAACACGGGGAGGGAGGAGGGCATGGAGGGATGGAGGGAAGTGAGGAGGGAGAGTTATTGGTGTGTGGGGTGGAGGGGCCAACATGTTCAAGAAACTGATGAGGGGAGGTGTGTGGGAAAATGGGGCAGGCAAGGGGTTCAAATAGGAAATGCACAGATGAGAGTAGTAAAGGAAAGGAGGGAGGGATGGAAATAAATAAGAAAGGAAAGCAGCCCCTGCCAAAAACAATATAACTAAAAGAAGGAGGGAGGGTGGGGTCTTCAAAAAAACAACAACTTCCATCTCTTTTGATTCTTGTCTAGATCAAATTAAATAAACTGAACGCATAAGTCAAAAAGTGACATGTTTGCTCTAATGCAAGCAAGCTGACACGGAAATGTTCTCTGCAAAGACACTGCCTCACTGGAGGAGCTTGACAATGGCATAAACCACCTCATCTACAGGAAATAGGATTTGTCTGCAGCAGATTGCATGAGCTCCTGATGCTTCCTATGCCAGGAAGTTCATCTGAAGAGTTAGTGGGGCCCCCAGCCGGCGCAGTCAAAGAGCCACAATCCCATTCTTGCACTCAGCTGGATCGTATGTCAACATAAAAGGTCCAGCACTTCCTCTACCAGGATGGTTTTAAGCTTGGACACCCCCCCCCCCCCCACCCAACCCCCACTTTAAGGTAGTCGTGAATTACAGTCATCACAGACATATGGATATTTCTACGAACAATTACACCACGCTTTACAGAGCAAGACCACAACGATCAATATCTCATGCTGCATATTCCAGAAAGGCTGTAAAGCAGAAATATTTAACATTACTAAAAGATCGTTACTTTGCTGTTCCTTAGTTCGGAAGCTGACATATCTTCAAAGTGCAACATGACGATAATACCTCATTTATTAAAGGCAATTAAAGACAAGCCTACATAACAGTTTGTGGTGCCCCTTTAAAACAGCAACAAATGCAATTTCCATTTTCTCATGCTCTGCATCCTCTCTATTATCCTCGCTAAGTCGTCCCTTCAGTGCGTTTTTGCTCCATCTACAGTATACATCACCTCTGTCTTGTAGAGCTTCTAATTGCGTCAGCTTGTGGTGTCATATTAGAAACGGCGCGTTTTGCTTTCAAATGTCACTGTAAATGTCACACGCACATGTTTGCACTATGACATGAATCTGGAAAATGTGCTTGATAAGTTTTCGGTGCGCCACAGATTTGACCTTTTGCCTTCTTAACTGCTTTTCTTCAGCTGTTTTCCAAATGTGGACCCGAGGTATAGTCACGACAACCTCCCAGCTGGCGATGTCCCAGGATCTTTAAAGCACGAGGAGTGCATCACCTTGCGCGTTGTCGAAGTGAAAAGTGCTTCTCGACAGGGCACATAAAAGCTTTTGGCCATGCTTAGAGGAGTTGTTTTATTTTGCTCGTTTTAAAGTCAAAGCTCAGTAATAAATCTCAGCTAACTGTTACATGTATACGATAAGGTGTTAAACCTTAAATATGAACGTGTCTACTGATTCAATATAATGGTTACAGGTTTTAGAAAAGCACATATCATGCCTTTATGTCTAGACTGATTCATTGTTAGCTAAAAGAGGGTGGTTTAGAAAAAGTAAGATAGAATCTCTTTTTCTTCTTGCCTGTATAAATGTATATATGGCTTGTCACCCCAAGTCTGCTTCTGATTGGTCGTTCAGCCTCACTAAACGCTTTGCCTCGACAAGCACCCTTTAGAGCCCCTTGAAAGCCTCTGAAGAACGCATCAAAATTAGACTTGATGAACCTGACAGATTCTGTTGTAAAGTTTTGTGTGATGTTTTTCGACATTTTAGTTTGGCTTTTGCTCCACGTCACTCAGTAAAGAGGTCACATTCTGTTGCTGGGATAGGCCCAAATGCAGGCAGGAGACATGCAGAACCAAACAACAGGACCGACCAATAGAAGGAGAGGAATAGTAGAAGAATCATGAGTCGATCATGATGGGGAGGATGAAGAAAAAGACGAGCCATATTTGGAAGAAAGAGCAGGTGGGTCACATTGATTACATTTGTTGTAGCGGTGAGACGAGCATGGTATGGAAGAGCAGAGAAAAAAAAAATGTATTCACAGGGATAAACGGCGGTACCAATAAACACAAGAACGCAGTCGAGAGAAATAGAACTCAGACAGAAACTAAAGTAAAACTCTGAAGGACTGTGGGAATATTTTTGTTCCTTTGGTCCCTAACTCGGTTTTGAAAGTAATTATGAGCGAGGAACCAGACGTGTAAAATCTGAACCAGAACTGAAAGCCTGCCAGTCTCCAACCAAGAAAGAGGGGGACAGGAAACCAACATCGGCAGAAATGCAACTGTCATGAACCAGAGACAGAGGGACCCAGTATTCAACCAGACAAGCAGAGGTTAGGTTAAAGATAATTTATTAACAAAATGCAAAAGCCAAAAACGGGGATCAAGACAAAAATGGGAAGACTGCATCCAATAACCAAAAATAACAAAAAGGCAGTCACAGACAAAAACTATATGCAAAAACAGGGGACAGGCTAACTCAAATATCCAGAGGCAAACAGGGTCAGAAGAACAGGTAAACAGAGAGCATTGAAAGCTGAAATTGACTCACCAACTGGGCACAGAAAAAACAAACAATGATGTGGCAGATTGCAGGGGGCAGAGGCAGATATAAGTAAGGGAGTGATCAGGTGAATGGAGTGAAACTAATTACTGACATGGGTGGAGCTAATCGGGAACAGGGAAGTGCTTGGGAGTAAACTGAAGCCGATTGGATGGTGACTGGTGAAGGGGAGTGACAAGAAGACAAAAGAATGCTGGCAGGTGAACTGAACTTAGACTGGTGACAGAAATGGTCTGAGCAGGCCGGATAAACTTATAACCTAAAACAAAATCAAACACTAAGACAGAACCAAAAATAGAAACTGAACTTAAGGCAGGAGAGTGAAGTAATTGATCAAATACAAACAAAAACTATAACCAAACCAAATCATGACAGCAACTTGGTTCCTTGAAAGTAAACAGCTCATCCCACCCAGTTGGGCACTCTTTCCTGTTCTATTGCGCCGGTTCTGGTGCTGAAAACTGACTTAACAAAGCTTGTCCTGAAGCTTGGTCAGCTCCCTTTACCTTTAACCTCTAAGATTAAAGTAGAGCTCAGAGAGTCACAATTAGGCGGCAAAAGCTCTTTCCTTAGACTCCTGAAACACAGATAAACTCTAGATATTAGATTATTAACCAGTTTATTAACATTTTAAACATTCAGTCCCTGTTTATAAACCTGTCCTTTTTTAGTGTAGTCTGTAAAGTGGAATCAGTGTAGTGGTTTATTATATAATGGTTTGTGTTTATCTTTGCTTAATTGAATTGAGAGTGGTGCTTAGTTTAATACAAACACTTATTCTTGATTCTAATGATAGATAGCTCTTCTTTATTTGTCTTACATTATTTTGTTAAGACGTCATGTTGATTAATTATCTTTGGCTAAATAAATATTAAATCCTAAGAAATATACTGAAATATCCTTGCTTCTTTTATATGCGAATAATGCCACTCAATGGACTATTTGGTTTTCTAGCCTTAAAACCTTTTAATGTACCCTAATTCGGTAACATCTGATTACCACTCTTCTACAGATTTTGACCATGTTACAACGAAATGAAGCCAACTGAGCTGCAGAAATTTTTTTGGATCAAGCACTCCAAGTAGTCCAGTTTATTAGCAGTTGTAAGGCCGGTACATCCTAATATGGTTTGTTGTTTTTATCTGACATTTAACATGGCAGTGGTCCTTTTATAAAAAACTTGTGGTTTGCTCACAGGAAGGCAGCAACCGACGTACAGTCTGTACTCTGACAGGGCTTGCTGAGCCCTTTAAAGCTCACAGCTGGCTATTACAGCTGAATCAGAATGACCATAGACGCATTTCAACAGCATCGCAGCAGTAAAAAAGATGCACTTACTGCACAAATACACAAACCCACACACACCATAAGGGAATACATCAACAGAGAGCCTTAGAGATTTAGTTCACCAACTTAAACATAGCTTTAGATTTTTATTCTGAAAACTATAAATGCAGTATGCTGTATTGCATGGCTACTACGTAAATGGTCTAAGCTACTCGGGCAAATGGACCGCTGCCGTCCTTATCATCATCATCACGCATACTTTTATTTTCATTTTACAGTTATTACGTGTGCCTCCCTCTCCTCTTTCAAAAAATCAATGCAACTGACTTAGTCATACTAATACATGGGAACATGAGCAGCAATGATTCATTCCTGCTGGATTTTTGTTGTCTAGAAACAGGCAAGACTGTATCACTGAAAGTACATTTTATTTTGAACTGACTATATCTGTCTTATTAAATCTTTTTATATAAGTGTAAAATTGGTTTGGACATAGATAAGCATCTGTCAAATAGTTTATAATCACCCTTTTACTGCTAAGCAAATAAATTTAGATCCCCCCCCCCCCCCCTTGATTCACAATTCGTCCTCCTTCTGCAACTCTGATGCATAACAACTGTAACTTTAACCTATAGCAAGTCTAATGCAGGTGATGAAACAATGCTAAATCTGGAAAATTTAGACAAATCCAACCTTCAATTTGAGTATTTTGTTGAAATAAGATCTGATGTTAGAAAATAATTGTTTTTAAAGAAATTTACAGGGGACCTGTCCTGGGTGTACCCCGCCTCTCACCCAGTGACCGCTGGAGATGGACACCAACCCCTCAGCATAAGCAGCTATAGACAATGATAGATAGAAGTTCCTCCTAATAATTCATGTACAGTAAAAATTATTTTTTTGTGCATGGTTTACTTCTTGAACAAGACTCGAGCTCCAAACAACTTAGAAATCCTAATTTTCCAAAAGCCCAACTTTATCTTGCCACAATGGAAAAGGAGCTGAAAGGATACACGAGGTAAAATCATCTCCAAAGCTCTCAGCAGCAAAGCACTTCTGGGTCATCAAGTCTTTATAACAACCATGAGACACTATCTACATCTCAATCAGTTCTTTGGAAGCGATGCCAGGGAAAAAAAAAATCTTTCATCCTAGTATCACAAACCTAAATGTGTGGAGTTTCCTCAACGTCTTTAACAACCCAGGTGGGTCTGGCATAAAACAGAGGATGAGAATGTGGAAAAGCCCCTTATACCAACTGTGTTAGGTATAACGGAGGAACTGTGAAGCTGTGGGCCTCTTTTTCTCCCAAAGAACCTTGTAAGAATGGACGGCACCATGTACTCTGAATTACCAGGAGATTTTTAAATAAAGATAAACTCAACATAGGACCGCAAACAGGCTTAAATCGGGGGCAACCGGACTTTCGCTCAGTCCTTTCTGAAAACAACATTCCTGGGTCTTTCAGAAGTATTGTGAAATTAAAGCTTTATGAGAGGACCCATGACTCTGGGCGATCAACACAGATTGTGCAAAGGCGTTCCAAACGTCTGCAGTTCCAAACGTCTCTCCATCCATCCATTCTTCAATACCTGCTTATCCTAGCAGGGTTCTTAGCAGTCTTTGGGCAAGAGGACAGATTGCCAGTCTATCCATTAGGCAAAACTGAGACACAAGAATCATGCACACTTATACCTAAGGGAATTTTTGAATAACCAATGAATTTATCAGCCATGTTGTGGGGACTATGGAATGAAGGCAGATTACCCAGAAATAAACCATGCATGTGCAGGGAAAACTTAATAACTTCATGCATAAAGACTTTAGCCCATGATTCAAACCCAGGACATTCTTGCAGCAAAGCATATGTCCTACTAACTTAAAATATTGCTAATTGTCATAGCAGGGGACAAAGTGCTGTTGTATCAATAGAAGCGTGTTTAAGATTGGATAATTACATTTTTTGTTTGAGATACCACAGTAAAAGAAATCTATTCCAAGGCTTTTAGCACATCTTAATAACCACAGTAGCTCCGTTCTATAAATAAAATATATTTTGTGCAGTTCCTATAAACATTTACACCAGAATCTTTAATGACAAGTTTTAGTGAACCATCTTATCTACATTTCTTCAAACATACGCCGCCCTATTACATAAAAATGCACAACATAAGCTGGAGCAATGACATTTGTTACACCATTGCACCAGCGATGGTGACCTATATTTGCTCTCTCTTCAAGAGGCTCCCTAAGCTGACAGAAGGAAACTGAGGGGAGCAGGCAAAAACTAAACAAAGACAGGTTTGGAAATGATCTAATTTCATATGTAAAGCCATGCTGCAATTGAGGTCATTTGTAAAATGTCGCAAATTGAATATAACGCGCCCAAACAAATTCTATTATTTAATGGCGAAAAGTCATTCAGACAGCATCACTGTGTCATAAGAGCCGGGGCGTGCATGCATGTGTTGAATAGAAATGCTATATTTTTAACCTGCTTTAGCAGCACAGAAGATAAATGGAGTATAACAAGGCAAAATCATTGCACCCGCCTTGTTTAGCACCTTCATTACTGTTCTTCTCTAACACACCGTCTCACATTATGTTCAAATACCATAAAGTCCAGATGGCAGATTATTCAATCTACTGCATTGCAGTTACGGTAAAAGAAAAACAGAGACTGAGACAATATTTTTGTGTCACAACATGGTAAACCTAACCTGATGCTTACGGTAATTATTATTTAAACTAAGTAAATGCAACTCAGATGAATAATAACTGTAGGTCTGGTAAATTCAGTTCATTTACGTTGAACCAGTTCAGAAGAAATGTGTAACTCAATGCATCCAATGTTATAAGATAAGCAGGTCAAATATAGAGAAATATAAAATCATAGAGACAAATTAAAATTCAACTAAATCCCTTCCAATGGAGACTTAATTACAACGAAGTCAAGTTCAGTTTGATAAAGAAGGTAAAAAGTGATCTAAGAAAGCCCAGTGGACTGCAGCAAGCAATCCCACATCCTGAGCAAGAATGTGGCGAACGTGGAAAGGAACCACTCCACCATAGCAGGAAGAAACCTTGAACAGAATCCGGCTCAGTATGCCCTGCAATCTGCATCGACCTGCAAGACTGCGGGTTCAGAGGACAGAGTACAAAATCACAGGATTTCTTTTGTGTTATTATTTAAACATTTATACACTTGAATCTGATTTTCATATACGCTTGATACTGTATGTTTTCAAGACCTTTTAGAATGATTCTGTCACAAATTATAACATTTGGCATGTTAACAGTAGTCTGTAGAGTGTGAAATTAAGCTCTCTGTTTACTTATAAGTACCAATGATACTTTACTATTTCATATTTGTTAGGATGGGTTGATCCTTTTTGCAGTGGTCCCCCAACACTGGTCCTTAAGTACCCCTGTCCTGCATGTTTTAGATGTGTGTCTGTTCCAGCTCACCTGATTGCATGACCTCCTCTGCAGCCATCAAGTGCTGCAGAAGCCTCTTAATCACCCATTCATTTAAGTCAAGTGTGTGGCAGCAAGGAGACACCTGAAACATGCAGGACAGGGGTACAGTCCTGCATGTTTTAAATAGGGGAGCTACAGCCTTATTTGACCACCAGGAACCGTTTTAAGTGGGGCTGCAATGATTACTCGAATGACTCGAACGAACCGATCAATAGAAATCCTCGAGGCCACATCTCTTGCCCCGAGTCTTCGTTTCTATTTCATAAAACTTCAGATTGTTCAAATGCCTATTTTATTTCCCCCACTGGGGATGTGTTTCACAGGCGGCGGTTATTGCGTTTGAAAACACGCTTCTGTCAGCATTAATGGCGACAGAGAGCGGCGGGAGATGAGGACTGGGGGAAAACTTAAGGAAAAATGTGCCAAAACGTTATAAGTTTAGCTCTCTAAACCAAGTTAGCTTAGCATAACACTGGGATGCCAACAATAATTTCACAGCCGAATGTATTTCTGAATAATAAACCCGCAGATACTGTTTCATTTATCTGTTGTTGGAGCTACAGGCAGATGGCTCATCCTGAATCATCATGAAGAAACCTGAATACAGATGTGAAAAAGAAAAGGTTCTAATAAAGAGCTGTACTGATGCGCTTCACCGATGGAACAGATTGGCTTTTACCATCTTTGGGCACAGATTTTCAACAACCTTGGCGAGGACAAGAAGCCAGACTGCACTGATGCAGAGATATTCTTATAAGGACAACAGGAGTTGGCGGACGGCTACATTTCCACCTTAGAACACCAAGGAGGAGT
The DNA here is from genome assembly GCA_037039145.1 of Fundulus diaphanus. Taxonomy (NCBI): domain Eukaryota; kingdom Metazoa; phylum Chordata; class Actinopteri; order Cyprinodontiformes; family Fundulidae; genus Fundulus; species Fundulus diaphanus. The sequence goes on along the minus strand of CM073132.1, from coordinate 34,825,794 downwards.
AAAGAAATATGTTATAAAGAACACTGACAAATAATCAGGGATTATCATCAAGCACAATGCCAGACATAAACAGCAGAAACAGTGAGTTTAAGTTGTTCTTTCGTCATATATTCATATTCATTCATTCACAAATTATTTAAACAGGAGATTCAGATTGAGACTCAAGGTTTAATTTTGAAGAGCGACCCGATTTAAACAATCAAACATCATAAAATGCAATGTGTTGCAAACTAATGGTATCCAATATTATAGGACTCAATAGTTATAATCAATGTATCAAGCTGGTCATATTAAATCATGAGAAGCAAAATAAATTTCATCATGTACCTTAAGTTTAATAAAATCTGAAACTATGCCCCTAACAGAGCATTTATAATGCCAAAAACAGGTATGCACAAAGACTTTTCAAGATTACTGAACTGACTGTAAATGGTGGGCTGGGGTATGCATGTGCAGGAACAGCTTCGATGAAGAAACGGTTTCTGATTTTTAAAGAACCTTTACAACAGTTGAGAAAACAATTATTGGGGCTTCTCAGTATTTTCAACACTAGTGCTAAAACATTGTCTCGTCTTGCTTTCTTTAACCTAAGGCTTATATTGTCTGGTCTCGTGAGGTGGATGTATCGTTACACCTTTATCCCAACAGTTTCTTGGCTTCTTTGTTCAACTTGCTTCTGCCAAGTGACCAATGTCATTAAATATGGCCGATCACGTCGCAGACACAAAGTGTTTCCCCAGTGATGCAGTACACAATTATACGTCCCCGATGGCTTTGTAGATCTTATTAAGTATTTTTTTTACATGATAAACCTCAGACTATCTACAGTTGTATGCTGATAAAACTAAGATAAGGGGACACAGAGAAAAAACGTACAACTCTCCATCCACAAAGCCAGTCTGAGGCCGTGTGTTGCTCTCATCCATCATGGATGTCACGCTCGGCCATAAATGGTGAAGAGAGAGAGAGAGAGAGAGAGAGAGAGAGAGAGAGAGAGAGAGAGAGAGAGAGAGAGAGAGAGAGAGAGAGAGAGAGAGAGAGAGAGAGAGAGAGAGAGAGAGAGAGAGAGAGAGAGGTCTCAGCTGGACTCCCCTGAGGAGAGGCTGTGGCCTGGATGAATATACAGCTACAGATGATGTCACTGGAGGATCCCAGCCAGTGGCAATACACAAAAACATTTATCACATATTAATTTTGCAGAGAGTCAAAATGAGAAGGCCACAATACAGCAAACTTTATGAGAAATCAGGAGCCGTCAGTCCTAATGTGCAATTTTAACCTTTGGTTTTCAGATCCCTGCATCGAATACAAATGGATGTATTGGATTATCAACATTGACGGAAAATACAAACAGCTAAAAACCAGGACGAGAATCAATAATGCACAGGCATTGGAGCTATTCCACTGAAGTTTGATTGATAAATGATTATATTGTCTGTGTATGTCCAGTAAGATAGAATTATTATGCCAGCAAATAATTAGTGAATGCAGTAGTCTCTTTTCTCAGTTGGCTTTGGGAGAATTACACAAGTATGTGTAAGCCAAAAATAACGATAAAAGCTATCTCCAATTAAACACAAAGGAATCCATTAAAGGAAACATTGCAACATCTACAGATTTATGCAAATGAGCTTTTCACAGGCGCCCTGTACATTTGTTAACGTGCACTGCGCCTGGAGCTGCAGACAGATCTGCTCCGCACACATAAAAGAAAGGGAGGGTGTAGAGGTTGTGGAGGGAGGTAAGCGGGGTGTTGGTGGAGAGGAGTTCAGCCCCCCCCCCGTTCAGCACTCAGCACGAATCGGAGCTGCAGCCTGGTGACGCCTGCTACCTCTCCTCTGCAGCTTCACTCATTGATCTGTTCTTCCTCCTCTTAGAAAACAATAAGGGAAGCATGGCTGTTGATTAGCCACATGGGTCCAGGATGCTTCTATGCTACATTTATTCATGCTCCATTTTCACTGTAGTCTCCTATTAAAGGAGCTGGAGATGGCTGGCAGGCTCTTGGAGAACATGTCCGGCACATAGCTGCGTTCTGCTGAAAAGCTGACATTCTGCAAAGAACTTGTTGAGCGTTCCGAGCTCACAAACTTTCTTATTCCTGACATGTGGATTTTCTTTAAATCGTTCACACCAAACTACATTTGCGCTTTTCTTTTAATGAAACAAGCCCAAACTAAAGCGCAGTCTATCGGTGACGTCTCACCCTACGTCTGCTCTGCATTTTGTTGTTACAAGCGCTGATCAAAACACGACAAACAGCCGACAGGCTGCTTAGCAGACGCTTCGCATTCAGGCTTAAGTTTTGATTTACTGTAATTTCAGTCTCACGCTGTCGAGGCATAATCAGGTACTCTTCCCCTCATGTCAATCACAATGCGTGCCTAAATTATTCATAAGTCTATCATTTATTTATGACTATTTCCCCCATGCCACCTAAAAGTTAGCAAAAGTCGACTCCCTGGAAGAAACAGAGCTGCCAAAGCCTTTCACAGAGACGCAGGCTTGCTTTTATCTTTCACACGGGCTGAGGAAAGCTGTGGGATGTGGAGTTCACATTCTGCAGACAAGCCTTATCATTTATATATAGCCGGTATCATGGAGAGATCTTGAATCATTTTACATAAGGCAAAAAAAATTCACAGTTATCTGAGAGAAATTTGGTAGTAGGGCAGACCCGACTGCTATTAAAATGTCCTGAAAATAAAAGGGAGGTTAATAACATCAAGTGACAGACACTAGTTAACGTTATGAAACGTGTTGTGGGTTAGTATTATAAATACTACAATCATGGATTATTTCAATAATAAAAAAAAAAAAACACACAACTGAACTCTGAGTTTGAGATTGTGAAGCACTAGAAAAGTGTGAGGATGATTTGTAATAATGCCTTTTTGTAAAGAAGAGATAATGGAAACCATAGTCAGTAATTAAGACTTTTATACATCCAAATGTAGCTCACAGGGATGTTTTTTGATGCGGACAATATGGTTCTCTGCCCAGGGCGGCAAGACCTGGGGGTTGATATAAGGGTTAAAAGATGAAAAAAACTATAATAATAGGAATTAAGTAGGATCGACGATGACAGAGCTGCATGAAGGGGCAGTTGTTAACCCTGTTGTCCTGCAAGCAAGAAGGTCCTGGATTCAAATCCCCCTTTGTGGTCTTCCTGCAAGTTGAAAGTTCTTCCCGTGTATAAGTGGGTTATTTCTGGGTCGACCAGCTTCCTCCCACAGTGCAAAAAAAAACAAACATGCTAACTTAATAGAGATCTCTAAAATGTCCTGAGGTACCTGCCCTGTAATGGAGAGCTTAATTGCAAGTTCAGTTAATGGTAATGGTTGCCATACTGAGGACTTAGACTTTATCAGTTAGTTGTTTTTTAATCAAGATTTAAAAAACAGTGTTTTTTTTTTTTTCCATTGCAACTGTGTGCGAGGGATGTAGTTTGATTGCATCAAATTTTTCTCATATCAGGATTTCCACATTCCAAGGTGCAAAGATTAAGTAATTATCCTTAAGATAAACATCTAGCTAGCAAAAATAGTTTTATTGCCAACTCTGACCTCAAAATACAATATGGCTTCCACATGTTGAGAAGGCCATGGTAGCTGCAGTAACATTTTTTACACATATTGTAGTATTTAACGTGTTTCATTGATTTACTGTGCAACCTAGTTTCTTTAACGTGTTTCTCTGCGCAGTTAAGTCGATCTTATCACGTATCACAATAGCGGTAAAATCGCAGCAGTGTAAATAACCAACGGGATATGCGTGATGGTCTACAGCGAACAAAGAAAAAAAACGGCCTTTTTGATTTGCTGCCGACAGACCAGACTTTCTAAATAGGTGTCATGGCAACATCTCAGGAGAGCGCGAGCCTGAACCGTGAAAACCCGGCACCGCTCAGCCAGGAAGGAGCCAAACACACAAAAAGAGTCACATCAAAAGCTTCTAAATTGGAAACACGAACCCTGCAGAGACTCACAAAGCTGCTCTGCAATCTGAAAGGTTGATATTAGTTCAAACTCAACCCCTGATGAAAGAACACTTCATCGATGCTATGACATATATGTGGGGGTTCTAATGAGAAGAGCGCATTAAAATGTGCTGCGACAAACAATAAAAAGCACACTGAATATGAGATGAATTACTAAGAACCACATTTATTTTTGTCTCTCGTGTCAGTAATGAGTGGTATTTAAAGTGTTGCAAAAATACCTCCCTCATCATTAAGGAAGTTTGAAAACCTACTGGATAGCACGTCAAATTAATCTCAATCTGTACAACCTTTTAGAGTTCATCAAACAAACAAATTCCTGGTTTAGCTGCAGCATACTCTTAAAAAATATGCCTTCATCATCACAACTAGAAATGTGTCGTCACCCTCCAGATAAGTCGCATTGATAGCTAATATGGATATGAATAATTTCCTTGTACATTTATATTTTTCCCACTGGTTAACCATTTGTAAAATAAGATGGATATTATTTTACAAACAAATTAATCATTTTCTATAGTGTTGGACTTTTTTTTTTCTTTCTAGTACTGAAAAAAGGAAAATATAAAGGAATATTCTAAATTTTAACATGACCTATGCCTTTTATCGACTGAAATGTCAAAAGAGCAGACTGAAAAGCACAAGGCCAATCAGCACTATACTAATTTCCTTCATCTACTGCCTGATAAGGGTTTTGTCAGAAACATAGAACAACAGCTTCTCAACACAATAACCTAAAGCTTGACCTATGACCCTATTGGAGAATTGTTTTGTCGAGCTAAGGCCCCTAAATTCTTGTTGCTTCCCTTAACTGATAAAACAGAATGGATTCATCCGTGCGTATTAACCTTTGTGCGCAGACAACTCAGCCACATTAGCCTCCCAACGTGAGACTCTGCTTAGCGCTGTTAAGCCATGACACCTTCTCTGTGAATCTTTAATGGAAACATTTATTGGTATCAAGCTTGGACCATCTGTGCTGAAAGTACGCAACACCGGCACGACTGAATCACTTCTTCACATAAGACAGCATCCTAATCGACCAGCTTCCCACAAGTAAATACATCCACTTAACGTTTCAGTGTCCTTTAACTCTGTGGCACATGTACTAATTAAATTCCGCTTGCAGCAGATGACGGGGTGCTGACAGACTACGGAGACACATGGATGGAGAGAGGAAACCGCGGTATTAAAAAGGGAGAGAACACATTCACCAAAAAAGCACAGACTCCAGCTCCGCACCTTTCAGATCTAAAAACAGGTATGGAAAGGGTTTGGATTTTTCGTTTTTGATGTTGCAATATAGCTGCAGGACTGCCTGTTTTCACAAAATAAATCAGATTAAACAGTGCAACTCAAGAACTCATAGCCTTTTTACCAAATACTTTTTTACTCTTGCTTGACACATTTTTGGATGACTACTTATTGCTTTTAGTTGAGTTAAGATAAATTGAAGTAGTGCTACTCTTACTTAAATATTTTTTGGCTAAAAAAGGCCCTTGCGCAACATCTTCAAAATAGTTGTAATTGTTTTTGACTCCTTTTTTTGGTATGATAACTGTTACAATATTGTGTTAATGTTTAACAGAATCTGTATTAGAGACCATTGTGTGTTTGAATATGTGGCGTGAGCGGTTGTTTGTGACCATATATATGTGTATGCATTTTCTTGTATCTGTCTCGTTTATCTGTCTGTCTTTTGTTTTTTCCTTTCTTTTTCTTTTAAGGAGCCCCTTGAAAATGAGATGGTTTCATCTCAAGGGCTTATCCTTTGAAATTTAAATAAATAAACCAACCCCCTCTTCCCGTTTATTGGACGACATCAAGGGGTTGAGTCTAAAATCATTAAATCTGTGACACAAAACCAAACCTCTGAGTTTTTCTCTGCTTCTGACACTGTATAGCACACATAATGTTATCTCCAGCTAAATCAGACTGCCATTGCATTTTAGGACATGTTAAAAAATTCAGCAACAAACGCATCAAAATTCATGACTGTGATAAATATATTACACATATGTGTCACTGCCATGAAACGGACACCAATGCTACTCAAATGTTGCCCTTTTACTGAATCCCATGCTACCCTAGGCAGACATTCTGTCTGCATTGAAGAACATTATCTCACCTCACCATGCTTAATGCTTAGAATAGGATGTATTTTCTCCCTGATACAGCTCAAATTTTAATTACTCCATGGCACTAAATGACTGTGTATAGCAGGGCAGGACAATTAATCGCATTTGCAATATAATCGCAATTTTAAAAAATGCAATAATCCAAATCACACAAGTCTTCAATTTTTGGCTATGTAACAATTAACGGATAAGAAATGTCCTTTATGTATCGGTAATATGTTTAAAGTGGGTTTGCCTCAACATGGAAGGGAAGAGAGTTGCAGCAGTGAGATAATCTTCTTATTTTTTTTAGCTTTTATGTAATCATACCTTTTTACCAGAAACTTTCAAGAATCTCACCATAAATCTCACCATTTTCAATCGCAATTATGGTTGAAATATATCGCAATTTTGATTTTTGGCAAAATCGTTCAGCCCTAGTGTAGAGAGAACTGGATTTCAAACTAAAGGTGGTCGGGCAATTATTTAGTGTGAGGGGGAGATAATGAGCTTCATGGTAAAAGCAACTTACTTTGCCCTTACACAGTAGCACAATGGCGCTTGCACAACTTTACACCCTTAAACAGGGACACGTCATAAGCAGTACTCATACTACATGAACATAACATGACTTGATGTTTCACAAAATGTGCTCGATTTCTTTACATCTGTGCCCTCGTTAAACATTTTTATGCTCTCATACATGGCCAGATAAGGAACAGTGTGACCACAGCTTAATAACAAAGTTGCCAGATTTAAATTTAATGTGGGAGACCTGAAATTCACATGAATGGCCAAAACAGGTACCATTTGAAAACTATTGATATTTAATGCCTTCAGGACAATAAACCACACATTTAACACAAAAAGGGGGCCTTTTCTCTTCATCTTTGCGAGATCCGATGCATCCCTTGTGACACATGAAACAGCTGTCTTTATTGACTTAACACTTGTCTGCTTCAACATCACACCCTGTTCTGTTATCAGCCGGTCTTTTGTGGCATCTCAGCAACAGTTGTGTGAGCTCTGAATGGCGTTTATCTCGCGGGGACAAACTCGATATGGTAATGGGCTGTGAACATCGACAATATCATTTTCAAACAACAAAAAACAAGTGTGATCTTACCTTTAGCTAAACGTGTTACACTGCGACGACCCACTTTTCTGTGGAGAGCAGAAAAGAGAAACACGCAAAATGTTAATACCTTCGGCAAGACTTCAACTGTGATAAAGAGATTACGCTCGCTGTGGCCGTGGGAAATATGGTTTTCGCTGTTTGTTGTTTTGTCTGATTTGAAGTGCTATTGAGATACACGCAGAGTAATTACGCTGTAATGCTTGTTGTTATCACAAACAGCAGTATTGTTAGGGAAACTTTGCCTTCTCAGCATTAAAACACAAATGAGTTTTTGCTTAATCCTCTGTGAACCAGCCTTCCTTTCTTAGGTGGAGGGGGGCCAGGGGTATCCCCAGGGTCCTCATCCTCTTCCGCACAACACACTTGTCTCAAACAAGACCCTCTTTCTCCTCTAGTCTTGATAAAAACACAGTTGGCTATATGCACTGCTGGGCCTGGGTTTTCTGGCATCCATGGTAAAGACGTGTGAGATGCCTTAAAATAATCAATTCAGCTTGTATTGCAGACTGAAAAATTGGGTGAAATCAAACATTTAATGCAACTTTAGAGGGGGGGGGGTGCATTATTTGTGTTTAGCAGATATTGACACCCCTGCTATTAACATATTGATGGTCTTCTAGCATTTGACAAGGTTGTATCATAGAGAAACGGGGGTCGTTGACCATTGCTCTCAGCCTAATACCTCTTTATCTTACAGATTTCTAAATTATGATCTCTTCTTTTCAGCTCACCCCGTTGGTTTTCTATTGGATTTTTTTGTGGGGACTGAGACGTCCGTGAAAGGAGATTTACTTTGTGTCTGGTGCACCATTTCTGTTGTGATTTTGCCATATGTTTGGATTAATATCCTGCCAAAAGACCCACTGATACCTTAGTTTCAGTTTTGTTTCAGAAGCTATGATGTCTTTCCTTTTAAATTCTCAGATATTCCCAGGATTCAATTCAAGATGCTTTGCAGTTTAACAAGGTACCCCCACGTAGGGCTTTTAGCCGGTATACTGGCCCACAGCATCGCAGATCTTCTGCCATACTTAACAGCAGGTCTTTTAAAAACATCTTGTGTGTTGGAGAGGCTGCAAAGGTTGCCCGTTCGAAAACCTGCTGGGGCCCTGAGCAAGATTCTTGACCAAAGATTACTCCCCATGCAGCACTCAGTGTTGGCAGCTCACTACTCCCTAAGGGATGAGTTAAACGCAGAAGCAAATTTCCCCTCTGTGAGACTATTAAGGGAAATATTTTATTTGTTTATTTGTCCTTTGTTTTCCGTCAAACTTATCTGGAGCGTTTGCTACTGAAAAGCTAAATCCTAATCTCAACAGTTGAGCAAACCACATGTTTACATTTGGGATAATAGGACCAAAAAACAGGTATTTTTCAGGGATGCCTTACAAACTACCAGTTGAGATGGTTGTTATGGAAACTTCGAAACTGCAGGATTTTTATTCACAGTAATCTTTGGAGATTTTTTTTCCCAAACCTCCCTGAGCATCCTCCTAGCTGTTCACAGTGCGGCAAGATAAATACGTCTCCTCGCCCAGCCTCGTTTGTCACAGTGTTAGGCTTATTAACAGCTTATTAACAGTCTGATTAATTATATATTTTAACTATAGGAATAAATAAATAAAAACATTGGAGTTATTTTTATCTTTTAGAGGTTGGCACAGGTTAGTTTAGTGCCACAATTTATTTAGTTAAAAATGCTATTGATCAACACGAGGTTTAAAAACAAATACGCCAAAATAAAAGATTCCGTCATTCAAAATCTTTTATCTTTTATCTGTAATTTACTCCTCGCACAGGTTTATCTGGAGTGCGAACAAATGTAGCAGCATTTCTGATTTTTTAGTGCCTAATTTACAGACGATCCGTTTTGGGTCTGGCTATATAAAAGGTTTGTCTGCTGGGTCAAAAAAAAAAAAGAAAAGAAAAAAAGAAAACATCTGATAAGCAGTTTCAATGGCCGCAAAGTGACCGCTGAGGTGTGGTGCCTGGTGTAGTTTGACAAATTAACCCCTCAGGTACTGCTCCCTGCAGCATTAAAAAAAAGTAACAAAACAGCAGAAAAACACATAGGCAATATACTTGCAGCCACAAGTAAAGTAAAATAAAGAAAAGAAAAAGATGATGAGAAAATGTAATTTGTCTTCTGTGGATATATATGCAAGCAGGCCTGTCACCTGTGATTGTTCATACTCACCATTCATTTCGTTATTATCAGTATCCTGCCTGACGCCCCATGCAGCTCTCAGAGGAGTTCACAGTCTTTTTTTCCTCCGCCTCCACCAGGATCCACTTCTACCCTGCAGGAATCCGTCCTTAATCAGAAAGCTGTAAACCCAGAGCCGGTTTCCAGAACAGTATGCTTGGCTGACCGGTGCAGCTGTCGCATACAGTAGTGCTTATTCAGGCACTTCTTCCGGCTGCTCGGGGAACAATGGTGCAGCATCAGACTGACAGCTTCACGGACAACGTGACTCCTCCTGACCAATCAGGGGCGTTAAAGCAGGAACCAGCCGCAACAGCGAGGAGCGCTGGAGCCTCAACGCGAAAACCCAACAGTATCACAGGCAACGCGATCAGGTTGCACTCCTTCACAACACGAAGCCCTCTGGCAATTTTGACCAAAAACCGAATGTTCATTCAGAGACTGCAACATATTTGTGTAATGTATGTGTTATAGCCTACAGCTGCATTGCTTCTGCACTGGTGTTCAAAATATGTACAATCTAAAATGAGCACAAATGAAGCCAACATATTTCTTCTATACAAGCTTACAAGTTGAAAGAGGAAGAAATAATGTATTATCAGTAACTGACAATAATACTGTCACAGTAAAAAAAGAAAACAAAAGAAAGAAAACTGCTCTTAACGAAAGCCAATTTTTGTCCCGTTTTTCCAGAACTGACAGACAATGGGAAGAAATACTCTAGCTACTCTGAGAAAGTATAAAAAAAATATAATAATAATAATAATAATAATAATAATAATAATAATAATAATAATAATAATAATAATAATAATAATAATAACAATGGAGTTGGCAAAAGTTTAAAATAAAAGGGAAAAAATAAAATCTTTACAGTCCATGTCTTTCTTTGCCCTGACGAAAGAGATTTTTTAGAAAGGTACACTGCCATCTTGTGGTCAAAGTTTGAAACTACAAATATATCGAAGCATCGGAATTTTAAAAGTCGTTTTCATAGATATATAAATTAAAATCATGAATGACGGTACATTTTGGCACAATTTTTCCAAGTTTTCTGAGAAAAATTTCTAATCCTAGTACCCTAATAAATTGCTTATACAAAACAATAAACATGATAACAATATGCAGGCTTTGTTTATTAAATCATACCATTAATAACATTAAGAATAAAAAAACATGTACATAAATAGTATGTATGTATGTATGTATGTATGTATGCATGCATGAATAAAAGTCTGTCTGTATGATGGTGTATATTGTTTGTTTTGATTGATTGATTGATTGATTGATTGATTGATTTTTTACAACAAAGCTTTTGTGTATGTCAAAGCTTTATTGCCAACTTTTTGGGGATTTCCCTTCCTCTTCTATCCAAAAGGACTGTACATTAATCTTAACATTAGGGTTCATATTTACTTATTTAAGTGCTCCTTTTTTTTAGTGTCCTGTCTGGCAATGTGGCAATAGGAATTGTTGTCTTAATGCCAAAAAGAGCCCAACAGATTTTACTTTCACAAGCGGAGCCTTACTGCTTTCGCCATAGTGCTCCACTTGATTTATACATGCAAGTAGCTTTATTATAATTTATGCAAGGAGTATTTCTTGTTATATGGACACTAAAACAAGAAGGTAGAAGAAAAAAAAAAGAAAAAAGGTGAAAGAAAGAGGACAAGAAAGGGAGAGAACAATACAACATCCTCGGTCTGCTTCTTCACCTGCAAAGAAAGATGACAAAAGAACAGCAAAACCAGCTGATAAAGTATTAAAGATACAATCAACCAAAGCCTTGATACCATCACTGAAGAATATACAGTATTAATCAATACGACATGTATAAAGTGACAGGTGAAGATAATAATAGGGGTTTTCTGTATAGAAGTGAGTCTGTAAGTACCTGAATCCTAGGTGTTTGTGATAGTGCGCTTGTGTATGAAAGGTTTATCCGAGAGAAAAATGCTCAATAAATGCTCAATAACCGTACATTTTGGCACAATTTTTCCAAGTTTTCTGAGAAAAATTTCTAATCCTAGTACCCTATAATAAATTGCTTATACAAAACAATACACGTGAAACAATATGCAGGTTTTTTTTTCATTCAAACATGCCATTAATAACATTAAGAATAGAAAAGCATATACATAAATATGTATTTATGCATGTATGCATGAATAACATTTTGTCTGTATGATGGTGTATATTGTTTGTTTTGATTTCTTTCTTTCTTTTTTACAACAAATCTTTTGTGTATGTCAAAGATTTGGTGCCATCTTTTGGGGATTTCACTTCCTCTTCTTCCATCCAAAAGGACTGTACATTAATCTTAATATAGGGGTTCATATTTATTTATTTACACACATTTATGTGCTCCTATATTAGTACTGCAAATAAGAGACAGCGGTATGATCAGAGTTATCCACAGCACCTATTATCAAGCTTGATGTTACCTCAATTTTCTTGGTCTGACAAACTAAAGATGTTGCATCATCATGCATTACTATAACTGCTGTATTTCACATAAAATTCAACTCAAATTTTGACTTTGACAGACTGTCAGTTTCTGTGTTCCTTTGTTAATTCATTTATGGTCACTTTGGGTTTGGATCTTTTTGTAAACCTATACTATTTGGTTATATAACTGGCTTAAAAAGAAGTGAAATCAGAGACTCTGGGCATCTTGGTTATTTGGGTGCACGTGAATTGTTATGCAGTCATTCTTTTATATTCTAACAGTACTTGTGAACATGTCAGCAAGCACGTCTATGATGTTGTATAACAGATGCTAGGATATGCAAGCATACTAGGATGATATGAATGATTCAAAGCTTGCAGGAATGAAGAGTAGTCGGTAGTATATTTAAAATGGCCAGATCCAGTTTAAGCTAATTGATAAATAACCCAGGATTAAGTGTAGAGGAACCAAACGGGACAGCAGCAAAGGAAAATTCAACTGTTATTAATTTTAACTGCTGGCAGTGAAAAATTGCACATTGTCACAACTATCTATAATGCAGACTAACTAGACTCACTTCTCAACTTTCCTGTCAGCCCAGTATCCGTTTTACTCCCCCAGTTCCACGTCTATCTAAATTATTAAGCAGGACTCTGTTTTCACTTCTGCCCTTCACACTATGAACAGTAGGTGGAGCTAATGTGCTGGAGCTGAAAAACAAGCTGTGGGCTTCCTATCAAGGACTACATGCACGAGGACGGTTAAAAGAGACAAGGATCTCTGTTAGCAATGAAAAATAAAAGTGCTCATTAAAATCCACTGTCAAGTGTTTAATTATGAAAATATAAACACATTGACTCATTTTTAGAAAAAAAGGTTTGAGCACAATTCGCAAAAATGAATAAGGCAATGTGACAGTATGATCAAAGACTTAACCACAGCACTAAACCATCTTTTTTAAATCAACATATTTAGTAAAATGAAAGATAATTTTTGTTGCATGCTTTTTTCAGGGGCTTAAACATCATTGGAACATGACAAGAAACCATAGTTAAAACATTGATGTTTACTGTTTTAGACATTAATGACTGAAAACATGTAAAACACTGTACTAATTCTTATTTGACTCTTCAGGTAGTTCTTAATTTACCAACCTAATTGCACAAGAATGGATTGCCTCCTCTGTGATGTTTCAACAGGTCTTTCCTGCAACAGGCTTTGATTATTATTATTATTATTATTATTATTATTATTATTATTATTATTATTATTATTATTATTATTATTATTATTAGGCTTTATGTTTAGTAGAGATCAGTCAGGCTTACATCCAGTACCTGACTTTGTCAATGGAGAATTAAAAACTTACCTTAAAAAACCCACCTGGGTCACTTTTTAAGTGTTTGTCAGCTGTAGAGCAATATTTAACTGACATTGTTTTGTTTTGACAAACAATGTCATGGATAGGTCTTCCATGTTGTAATTAAAGACATTTGTAAACCTTTGAAAGGATCTCACTGATGTTTATCATACTCAAGGTCTTGATCATGCAAAGGCCTAAAATGTTCTGTCTTCTGAATACTACATACTATGCCAAAATGCTAATCACAATCGGTTTGAGCACACAAACAAGGAATTTGACTTTGTTTCCACTTTGGTCTCAATGAGGACATTTTAAATAAAAACATTTGAAAAGGGGAATAAAAAATATGTAAATATGTGTATATAAAGTATTTTAACAAAAGGGGAAGACAAGGTTGATTTAGTTCAAATAACCATGGTGTCGATCTGGGCACTCTGACTGTTACACATCCGTCATAGCGAGAGCCTGGGGGGAAAACTGTTCATTTGGTGACTGGTATTTGCAAATAGTGCACTGTAGCACCAACCTGAGGGTAAAATCTGAACATTTTGTGCCCAGATGTGTGGGGTCTGCAGAGATGTTAGCTGCCCGTTTCCTGACTCTAGACCTGCATGTGTTCTTAATGGTGGGAATGTCACCCCTGATGATCCTCTTCTCAGACCTAATTGTCTATGAGTCATTTTGTGAGGGGCATCTCAGCCACCAAGAAAAACTGATTTCTAGGAACCCGGAAATGATCCACAGCAGATACAGTGTTGTTGCGTGTTCTTTATTATCAGACAGTGTGAGGAGAGCTCTCTGGAAGTCCACCATAATTTCCACACTTTTAAGCAGGTTAAGGTTGACGTGGTTCTGCTGGAACATTGGACCAGCTGATTTGACTTGTCACAGACCAGCGGCACCGCTGTCATCTGCAAACTTCTGGAGTTTCACCGACATGCCCACTGAGGGGAATCATTTGTGTACAGAGGATCCACTCATTTCGGTCACCATGTCCTCTGTGGAGGAGACAGAGCCTGAAGACTCATGAGAATGTGATTCTGTTCCTTTGAGGTTGCTGATGTAGTTAAAAAGGCATGGCACCAGGTGGTGATGAGATTCAGCCTGAGTTTCTGAAGGGAACTCTGTTAATCATAAAAACACATTCAGAAAGAAAAGACATATAAATGCCGAACTTTCAATGTTTTATTATAACCACTCCTTTGTAGCTGTGGAATCATTAGACAACGTACAACTTTATTCAACATCAAAAACAAGAAATTTGCCCACAGATGTGAATTACTTATAGATTTTTATGTAACCCACATAAGGTGAAAAAAATGTACATAGAAGCTCAGCTACGTGCTTTTTATAGCAATCAATACGTTTCTGGCTTAATCATTGCTGTATGATACCATAGACAGATGGACGGATTGCATAAGAGAGGCAGGAAAAGAAGCAAGAACAACATCTACTGTAAAACCTTGTAGGCCTTGCAATTTCCTCTAATATGTCCCTGCGAGTAGAAATGTATTGGAGGGTGCATTCTCTGTTACAACTAGGAAAAAAAACTGTCAAGGCAAAGTCACTCACAATGCTGTTATTAGGTCAACTTTTTTTTTTTACCTGCGACTAATTACTAAAGGGAATTTTTAGGGACCTCGGGAAGGTTATGCATGCTTTTACCTACTCTCGTCTGAACTGTTGTAGCTCTTTATATGTGCGACTCGATCAACCAAACCTGCGGCGTCTGCAGTTATTTCAGCTGGAGCTCATCTTTTAACCAAGGAAGCACAAACACATAGCTCCAGTTTTACAAATCTCTTCATTAGCTTCCTGTCTGTCATTGCATTGATTTAAAGATTTTGTAGCTCACCTTTAAAGTTATAAATGGTTTAGTTCCTTCATATCTCCATGATCTCCTCGACATCCAAGCACTTTTAAGAGACTCAGGTCAACCCTCCTCCTCGGTGTTCCAAGATCAAAGTTGAAACACAGAAGTGATCGAGCATTCGCTGGAGGCAGAAGTGATCGAGCATTCAGTGTGGTTGCTCCAAGATGTGGAAAACCCCACCTCCACATGTTTACAAATAGCAGAGCATAGCACCAATTAAATGTCTTTTGAAAACACATCTCTATTCCCAGGCCTTTGAGTGATTGAATATGAGATGGTAAATGGCTTTTAGAAATCTTAACTCTTCTTTGTTTTATTAATTCTTATTACAGTTTTATTCTGTTTACTATTATGTTGATGTTACTCTGAAGCAACTGGATCAACTCTTGTTGTATGCTATATAAATAAATTTGATATTGATATTGCCATTCTGTAGCATACACAATGTTCAACTTTGTGTTGGTTTTAAGAGTTACTTTGAATAGCTTTTTCTCTGAATAAATTAAATTGTTTTCTTTTTTTATGCATTTTGTATTAACTCAGGGTATCTTAGTTTTATATATTTCTGCATAGTGTAAAAGTGTGATGAAACAAAATGTAATAACTGAAATCCGTCTGGGACCAAACATGTGTCACACCACTGATTGTTTATTAATACCTGTCACATGAATTCAGTTCAGTTTG
Organism: Fundulus diaphanus; assembly: GCA_037039145.1. Lineage (NCBI taxonomy): Eukaryota > Metazoa > Chordata > Actinopteri > Cyprinodontiformes > Fundulidae > Fundulus > Fundulus diaphanus. The sequence goes on along the minus strand of CM073132.1, from coordinate 34,809,964 downwards.
GAAGTAAAAATAAATAAATAAATAAAATCTCTCACTTTCCCCCTCTGGCAGTATCGCAGTGAAAATCAGATGTCATTGAAAAGCCTAGGTTTGCTGTGAAGGAAAGTGATCAGCTGACGGTTGAAAGCGGCGGTGTAATCTGAGGGCTGAGTGTGGACCCAGGACCAGGTTACATGGGACATTCTCCTCTGGCCTTTTCTGAATTATGCATTCCTCCCCAGTGGATATCCAGTTTCCTTTATTCAACATGTCACAGTAGACATATCTATTATCTACATTTTTCCTTAGTTCTATTTTTCTCTGACAGCTGTTGCATGTTTTATTTACCCTTTAAAAAACACAAAATCTGTTGTTTTGCGTATTTTTCTTAGACATTTCAATATGTGCATTAAAAAACAATGCTTGTTGAGGTGTGTATCTTTCGTGCTCACGGCAAAATCAATGTTCAGGGGAGCGGCCGAGAGCTTTTGCGAACCACCTGCCAATTCTCTACCCTTGTAGAGCTGCTGATAGAGACCCTGAAGGCTGCAAAGGAAAAAGTAGAACGCTGTCGAGTGGGGTGACCTGTGTCCACTCCCTCCTGTAGTCCTTGGCGATACAATTGCACCACAATGGAAATTTAATCAAGCGATGGAGTACAGTGAGTAGAAGCAGCACTCCTGTCCTTCTACAGCTTGCCTAATAATCGATCAAAACGGAAACTTTAAACACATCTGGATCAGAGAAGCTACAGGACAGTTTGGAGGAAAGACTGGTTTTCTCTCTCTGTGAGTAGAGTCACTGTTCTAGCTGGTTCGGTACATGAGAAGATGAGTGTGTGATGGGGGGATGAGTTCCTTTCGCCTATGATCTTTGATAAACCAAAAGCATTCATGCATTTTGCTTTGAGATTTCTGCTGCAGTAGGACAGGGTTACCTGCATCCATTTGCACCGAGATAGTTTGACTGAAGTCAGCTTTAATGTATTGAATAATGCAAAACAGTGCCATCAGTCAGGCAGCCCAGAGTAGTAGGACAGCCTTTAAAAATGAAACATACCCTGTTTGTTAGTTCGTCTACTTTTTCTTGTTACTACGTTTCATTAGTTATTCTTTCAAAAATGTCTCTGTCTTTTCCAAATTGCTTCGTCCTTAATGGCACTTTGCTAAAAAGAGTCAAAGGTGAAAAGCTTGTCTCACAGCTTTGGAGGCAACTTTGGAAGGATTTAACGATGACTGTGCAATTCCAAAACTTTTCAAATGCTTTTTTTTTTTTTTTTGCACAATTTTTCAACAAATAACATCCATTGGCAAACCATCCCATAATATGGATGAGGAAGAATGCTAAAACCAGGTAGAATCTAACTCCCACCGAGATGTTTCAGATCGGTGGCTTAATGACTGACATGGTTTCCCTTTACTCGGCAAAATGTTCCATGTTAAGCTAGTGGAAAAAGCCAGCATTGATTGATAACTCGCTGCTAGATGAAGGCCCTTATAGGATGGACTCTGAATGCAAAATGGGACCTGAGAAGGATTAGGGGAAGGAAGCCAAGCAGAAATTGAACTGTGGTATCAGGTAGTGAATCTTAAGAGGACCCTTCCTGCCTTTGTGAGGTCCAGCCCCGCAACACCCAAGCCCACCCCAGTAGCGAGGGAGTTTGTAATTGCTTTCATGATTTGGAAATAATCACATTGTTACTTTGACAAATTTTCTTGTGTCAACATGAGCTTGCGTAGCGTGAGTACCTTCTTAATTCATACAGTCGTCGATGATTGTTGTACACTGGGAGGTGAACATTGAGCACAATCAGTTCGATATGGAGTTTTAATTAGAGGAAGACAACGTGAGAGAGTGCAGAGGTGTATGATCAGTAGGCTGCATGAGCCAAAGCTGTCACATTCTAATATTGTAAGATTTTATTGAGATTGAATGGCGGGGTATCCATGACTACGATTACAAATGAGATTGTGCACATCGCTAAATCCTCATTTGGTTTAAGAATGTACTGAAAATGCAAGTGAAATGGGCCGTGTAGACTATTAGCACTGTGGATTGACATTTTTCAGACGACACAGCTCATCTGACAGCACGCAGACTGCATCTCTCTATAAGAAAAGCAGAGAAATTACACCAGATGAACATCACTGTGTGGCATATATGAGCAAGCGGTGAGCTATTTTACATCGCCTGACAGGTTTTACACATGAGGTTTATTGGCATGTAGTCAGCAAAAAACAGACACAAAAGGATTAATGAGCAGATTTCCTAATAGAAAATGGGGTTGTTATTTTAAAAATTGCTATGGCATACGTTGTTAATATGTTAAACGTCAGCCTTTTATTACGGTTACAGGATTTATCTTTTTGATCCGCTGATCAGTGACATAAATATGCAAGAAATACAGTAGACTTTCTGAAATATTATATAAACATATGATGTCATGAAAAAGCATTTGGATCCATAGATTTTATATGTTTGTTTTTTTTTTGTCACTTCAGTCTATAAAAGATTTCCGTAAAGGAGAAACTTGTGAAAAATAAATGTTATCCCTTGTCCCTTGTTAAATGAAGATTTAAATGTCACCAGCCAGACGTCCCTGCTTTTAATTTGGTTGATTACTGCTTTTTCCTGAGTTTTATTCAGGGTGGATTTATCCATGTGTGTTTAGGACGTGATGTGTATCAACCCAGGTAAGCGTTCACCTGCCAGATCTACAGTTGTATGGAAGTCGCTGTCCTGACTGGTGAAGCTGGGCTGGTGAGCTACGATTTGTACATCAAAACCTGTGTTAATTACCATGAATACGCCCATGTTTCCAGATTATATAGTCAATGAACTGTCTGTGTTATCAATGTTGGAGGGTTTTTTGTTCCCTCTGTGTCATTCCGGTTGATTAACTGGCAAACGACACAGTTACTGTACAGGGCTACTTTAGTTCAAGCAATTCTATGTGAAAGCTTGTGTCATTAAACCTTGTAAAAGACAGTAATCGGATGTCCAAGTATCAGTGAAACACTGTTTCATCAGTCGAACACACCCTTTACTCTGGGAGTTATTGAACAGAAGGTAGTTAGTTTAATAAAACCATACGTTGATGTTTAGGGGACAATTCCTTAGTCACATAGAAGCAGGCTAGTTTGGTTCGCCTTTTTCTTTCTTAAATCAAATCTTAATATTGAAACTGCTTTGTGTTTACTTAAGTTATCTTTATCAGATATTAACATTCTATTAATCTAGAACATTTAAGTATGACAACAAAAGCCAGAATATAAGAAATGTGTTAAACTTTTTCTGCAGTGTCAGAGCACTGTATATGTAGCTGTCTGTTTGCATTTAGTTAAAATTATAAAAGGAAAGAAAAAAGGTCTATGTGCAGTAAGTAGTGCTGCAGAATTTGTGAAACACAACCAGATGAGTGGTACATCTCTAAAGAACACGCATTAAAAGAGATAGATTTTTGCTTGGCAGCAGTATGTCCCTGAAATGACTAATACTGCTCCAAACTAAATGATCTGTTTTGATCAACCTTAAGCATATATTTTTTTAATTCAGCAAATCAGTTACAAACTCCCTGCAGAGAACCTCGTTTTGACAAACCCATCCCCAGTCCCCACAACAAGATGAATTAATAAAGTGAATCATATTAAGTCCAAGTACTTCTAAAATAACATGAATAAAATATTTATTACAACTCCAATTTTCTGACGCACTTATTAATCTCTCATGAACTCTACTCGAGTTCAGGCTGATGTGCTTTTCTCTCTACAAGACTCTCTTACTGCGGCAAAAATTAATTAATGCCGATGCTTTTTGCATAATGGACACTTGTGTTCTGCAAACAATTTCAGTTAGCATAAATCACCGGGAAGTCAGATAATTGATGTAGGAAGATAAATCTGACTGGGTCTGCTGCAGTCACTGCAGCTCAGTAGCAAAGTTTCCACTTTCAGTGAAATGCTGCTTCCAGATCTTTTTAGAGGTGTAATGGTGCAGAGCCAAAGTTTCATAAAACAGTTTGAACATATTTATGAGCTCAAACACACCTGATGGGCACATGATGGCCTCTTTAAGACGTCCCTGTGTTCAGAGCCGGCCCAATGCATATGAACACTAAGAAGCTGCTTGGAGCCCCCAAAACCGTCAGGGTCCTCCTATGAGTTCTCTCTCTCTTTGGAGACGGTCGCTTTTTCTCTCTGCCCCCCCCCCCCCCCCCCTTCCTGCTGCGGCTGTGTTTTTGTCCTTCTGAGCACTTTCTTCATATCACCTGAACGCTGAAAACTATGGATCTGGTAAGCTCTCAATGCTTTTGATCAAATTTTTTCGACGGGAAGGCAGGGAAGAGGGGACCCGTCCTGTCCTGATGGGACACATTTCGTGGGATACACCCTAGATTCTTGGAGGAAATGGAACTTGGTGTGTTTTTCGATCTTGTCAGTCGAGGACGTGGAAGACACATACATGTTTGAATTCATGATACTTGTATTTCTGCTAATTGGATTCGGTGGATTTTTGATGTATTGGCAAATTCAGCGGATGTCGGAAGCAATTATAGCCTTGATCAGGCTACCGGCTGCATATGACGCAATCACTAAGGCGGTGAATGAACAGACCCGTAAGTTGGAGGAGCAGAGCTGTAAGCTGGATGTGATGGAACGCAGACTGGCTTCGGTGGTTGAACTCAAAGGGGAGATGGGATAAAATCTGGATGTGAAACGTGGAAAAAGCCCAACAAATTTGGAATATTGGATTCGCCACGTGGAGCCAGCAACGGGACTTAAAGCTGACGGAAAAGTTGGTGCAGCTTGTTCTCATAACAAATTGTGTATTTGGATTATGCCTCCCCTAGCAATAAAACTCCCCTGGATGGCTAAACTGTATCCTGGAATTATGATAAAGTGTGAAATATGTATTTTTTTCCTCTCCCTCCCCAAATGTGGCTCCTATCTTTCCACAGAGTTAAAGGCAGCGCACTATGGAAACCGCGTCAAGCGGGGTCCACGGCAGCAAGGCCTCAGTCAATCGTTCCCCCGAATGTTTCTGATGTATGTGATGGATGGTTGTACTGGAACTGTAATTTCCCTCTGGGATTATTAAAGTATTTCTGATTCTGATTCTGATTCTGATGAATGCTTGGATATGTTCCTTCCTTTCATGATTTGCTTGGTTGCAAATGTGTTTTGTACTTAGTCAGGACAGTTCAAATCAATAGCAGGGGGTCAAAATTATAAAAAGGTAGTCACAAATAAGCATTCAAGCTGTGGTTTGCACAACCAAACAAGCTAGGGCAGTCAAAGTTAATCAGGCTACACTCTCACTGCAGGTCTTAATGCTCGATTCCGACTTTTTTTAATGGAATCTGAGGTTTGTTTGTTTTTTGGGGTCTGTCTTTGGTCCAGGAAACATGGAAGAAATAGGTGTTGTGGTTGTAAGTGTCTAATGGACGCCGTTTATTGTGTCAGCGGGTGCTGAGGGGGAAACACACGAATAAAAAGAGAGTGAAACTCTGCATTCTGGTATTTTACGGAGCTTTGGCTGCCAATTTAGCACAGAGGTATGTTTGGATGCGGGGAACAAGCAAGGATTGGCGGGGCAGGGATGTCAACAACTTCACAGAGACCAAGTTCATTCAGAACTTTAGAAAGAATAAGAGGGCCACTTTTAATTATATGTCCCTCCATGTGTAGCCTGTTGCAGCTGCCGTCCATCTTGCTAACTGCTATCACTTCCCGCCGGTGCAAAGCTCTTGACTAATCTCAATGGAAAGCGTCAAAGTCCCACAAATTCCGCCTTGGTTGTTCCTACTGGAGTCACGTTCAAAAAGATCAGATACGAGTCAGATTCTGGACCACATATGGAAGTGGCTAAAGCCACATGAAAAAAAATCTGATATGGGCCAGATCTGAATAGTCCCACTAGTTCTAAAAACCTTGACCTGGTCACTTGTCCCCAACAAGGGTTTGGGCCACATTTGTTTGCAGTGAGATTTGGGCCTCAGAGAGTAGTAAAAGGAACTGGCCTGCACAGTTGGTAGCACGCACAGACAGGCTTAAATCGCAGGCATCCCGACTTTCGCTCGGTTTATTCTGAAAACGTAGCATGGCTGCCTTGGAGCGAGAAGGTCCTGGCTTCAACTCCCAGCTTCTGCAAGGAGTTTGCATGTTCCCCCTCTGCACGTGTGGGTTCTCTCTGGAGCACAGCCCCTATAAAACCCTGCAAAAAGATGTGATATCGGCAGTGAATGGATGGATTATAAACTCAACTTCTGTCACACTATTTGTTGTCTGGCTACATACATGGGGGGTAACTCAAAAGTGCTTTTAAACAAATGGGTCAACACTTAAATCATCTAGGTCCTGGCAAGCATAAGAGGTAAATCACTTTTTATCTCCTTTAGCAATCGGCCTCAGTGACAACATTTGTTTGGGTCTTTGTCCAGCCCGGTTTGTCACAGTTCTGTTTGTTTTAATTAAACATTTTCATTATTGCTCTGATTCTCAGCAAAACCCTGCTAAGATGAATGTGGCTGTGTCACAGCATTTTTATACCACAGGAAAACAAGAAGATATGGATTAAGGGTTTCTTGACTCGCTGATCATTTTAGAAGTAAAATGGAAATCGAAAAATATTTGTTTTGATTATATTTGAATTATTTAATAGAATACGTTTTTTAACAAAATTTTTAGGACTACTAATAAGAGTGGCACAGGGAATATTGTTAAAACAATTATTGCTCAATGTAAGAAATTTTCCCCTCTTTGAATAACTGCAGCTGATAAAATTAGTTTTTCTAAATTTTTCAGTGTGCGATTATGATACTTTTATGTTGTTGTTTTTTGTTTTTGTTTTATTTATTTATTTTTTGCCAGGGAATGAATTTAGAGGGTGGTCCATGTGTGTCACTTATTATGTGTGTGAGGACATGACCATCAATTTGATGCAGTTCCACCCTCTTCTTTCTTTTTGCCCCCGTACTTTAATCGAGAGACCATCTTGTTGTTTGCTGGATTTGTGGTTAGGGTTAAGTTGAACATACTTCACATTTCATTGATGGTAATCTAGGTCACTCTTTTTTGAGTCATGCTGCCTCGTCTTTTGTCACTTGAGACAGTTATTTTTAGGTGCTTTTTGAATTTCCGTCATGGCTGTTGGTGCCAAGATTGGGTGTCAGGCATGAAGATGTCATAGGACGAGAAGGGGCTAAATTTATGCCTTGTTGCTATGAATGCCAGTGATGGTTTTGTTTTTTGTTGATTTGATCTGATTGTGTCATTGTATTAGCAGCTTATAAGTATCATACACATTGTCCAGGAATAGCTTCTGAATATCTGTGGAAGCAGCAGTTTGGATGAAGTGGCAGTGTTCTCTGTCTAGATTTCATAGAAGTGTTTGTGACGGCCTTTCAGACGCTTTTCAGGATTCCACCTGTATCAGTTTGATGCCTAATGTGGAGAGAGGTATGAGTAAAGCTCTGGAGGAATATTTTACAAAAACTTGCCACTGTAACTGACAGACAGAGGTTTGTGGTTACAACCACAAGCCTTAATATGTTTTATTGAGGTTTTATGTCATAAACTACACTTATACACAAAGTAGAGCATAATTGTGAAGTGGAAAGTAAAGTTGTCCTTATTTGTTACTTTTGCAAACGAAGACCGAAATAGTGTGGCATCCAGAGGTATTCAGCTCAGCTGCAACATAGTCATATAAGATAGAGTATCTTTGAACTTCAAATTTCAAGTCATGGTTCATGGTTCAAGGTTCACAACATTTTTTAGGTCTGAACTTAAAGCATTTTTAATATATACATTTTCTTGAAATGTATTCCATTGCACCATTTGCTTTTGGGGTTTGGTGAATCCCCACTCAGTCTTAACTCTTTTGCAACCAGCTTCTCTGCTCCCGCTGAAGAAGAGCTCTCTGAATCAACTGTTGCTTCTCTTCTTTTCTTTTTAACTTGAACCTCTCACTATTATCTGAATTTGCTCTATTGTCTACTAATGATTGCAAAGTATGTTTCCCCTTCTGATAAGTTTTTATTGTCCGTTGTACAGCTTCACCTTAGATGTAGCTTTTTTCATATTGTTTTTTTGCATTTCTGAGGGTCTTCTCTAGGAATGCTCATTGTTTGCTTTTCTGTGGGTGTTTTTGACTTGTGTCTGTGTTATATTTGCATTAAAAGCTGAGGTCTCACCTAAATGTCACTATGGTTGTATGATGACAAAGATTCTTGATTCCTAAATTACTCTTGCATCGTGCTTTAGGATTTTTACTTTATGAATAGAAGTCCCTAAATCGAAGTCTTGTTGGTATTATTATACAAGCATGTACAACTATTATAAAGTGTATGATTTATTAGTTATATGGTAACTCTCAGCTGGAAGAGTGCCAAGCTTTCTTTCTGGGAGTTTTTTGCACAGCCTGTGTGAGTTTAGCTGTTATGTTTATTAGACCCAATGTATTACTTAAGTTGTATGAAAAATTAAAAATGTTTTACCAGTATCTGATTACTGCAGCACAGCTAAGCTGACCAATTTGAAAGAAAGTGATACATAAAAGAGAGTTTTCTATATATTCATTACATATTGAGGTTGTAACAGAAACAGGAAGTGGAAAAAACTGCAAAGCTGAAATGATCAAACTCATTAAATCTCTAGATTGTGAACTTCATTCTACTTTTCTCCGGTTTGTTCTCTCTCTGTCCTTTCTCTCGTGACCATTTTTTGAGGCCCCACTCATTTAATTCATAATTCCACCATGGATAATGTCCCATTGATTTGTTGTCACTCACAAGACCCAGAAAATATCTCTGCCAGTGTGGGAGTTCCAAGTGTGGATGCTGAATAGTTTCAATATCACGGCAGTCTTTCGTACGGTCATTTAACTGTTTCTGAAATAAACTAGGAGCTTTATATGCCACTTTTGCCTCATTCCCTCATGAAGCAGGATCATTCCCTACAAAGCCTAAATGGCTGCCCAAACACACAAAAAACTCACCCAGACAGTGTGTACACCATCACAACAAATACACTGTGCTCAGAAAGTGGCTGCAACCGACTGACAGTCTGGAAAAATGCTTTTGTTCTGAGTGGCGGGAGCTCTGACAGCTGGCAGAAGGGGAAACATTTGCCTCACTGCGTCAAAGACTGCAGTCCAAGACAAAATATCTGCTCATTTTACCAACCTTCCAGGGATTTTACTGTTGCTTATTGACTGTGGGAGGGTGTCAGTCTGTTTGCAATATGGGAGAAAGCCTGGCTAACAATTTAAAAGCTTGTTTATGTAATTTAATCAACATTTATGCAACCAAATAAAAAGCTGCACATTTCTTGTTAAGGAAAATAGGTAATTGCCCCTTGAAATTGCAGCTGCCATGCTCTATTTATTGAAGTAATAAATCTGAAGAGAACCTATGCAAGGCAAAATTAAGGATATTTTATAGACATTATAGATGGGCGGGATTGTTTTGAATCAGATCTGAAGCAAAGTCATGAGGACAGAGATTCACAAATGAGCTGCTTGTACCAGGACCCCTACCCCCACACCCCCACACCCCCAGAGAGGGTTTTACTGTGGAACAATCAGGAACAAGAACTTTCATAGAAATGAATCAGAAGAAAGATTGAGCCCCCGTATTATTTACCAACTTGGCCTGGGATTGCAAGAAAAGGAAGAGAATCCACACAAACATTCATGCAAATTATCTGTCTGACTGGCTGACTGGACGAATCAAGTTAAGATGAAGGGACTTTTATTTCTAAATCAGACCGCAGCACACAGGACGGGACATTTTGAAAACAGGAGTTATTTATGATGGTAGAAGTCTGCTTTGATCTTGACGCTTCTTTCACTGGTCATTAGCTTTAGCTTCTCTGACCAAAAATCTGGGTTTACACAAAATGAAGACGCCAAGAGAGTTATTTATCTGCAGGGATGACAATAACTGCTTCACCTCAGAAACTTTAACCTGTTGCTTCTTGAACGAAACGATTCACTGATCCATTTGGAAAGTACCTTTCTCCACCAGTAAGGGATCCAACACCAAACTAAATATATCTGGGACAAACATAGAGTCTGGTTAGCTTTAACTGCCTTCTAAATACTGGAAACTACTCCAGGTCTGAAATCAACATCTAAATTGCAAAGCAGCAGCAGCAATAGTCGTCATGTAATCAAAAAACATGCATAAATCTTAGCAGCAACGGTTTGTATTCATGCAGCATGCATAAAACCTGTGATATTAGTATAACAAGAATCGATAATAGCAGTATTAGCTTTAGAATTTGTAAAGCTACTTCAAATACATTTTGAAAACATAATTTTTTCATCCATAAAGGAGGCCTGCTGAGGATTTGTCTTCTTGTTTTTCACATGCCTGATTGGCATCTCCTCACTGACTAAAAGACCATTTCAAAGTATGTGATGTTTTGATTTAAACATTGAGCTTTTTGTGATAAAGCTCTTTTTGTGTCAAGCAAATATGTGATACTGCTTCTGTTTGAAACAAAATTATTCTATAAATAAGTGATAGGGAAATCATGTTTAGGGTCTCATTTGCTCTGCAAACAACCAAAGCCCACATAGTAATGTTTCAGAACCCAGTGGTACAAGAACAACATGCAACAACACAACATTTGAGCGGGCGTAGGGAGGGTCGGGGTCTTCTGCACACCCCCGTTCTCCGATGGCGGCAAGGAGTCTGGGGCCTGGAGCGGGCCACTGTGTCCGGGGTCTTGGTGGGGGGCTGCGGTGTGCAGTCAGCGGCTTGCCAGGTCTGGGGCTGATACCTCTGCTCCCCCCAGGGGGCGGGGGGCAGGGATGGCAAGGGTAAGGTGGGGGGAGGGAAGGGGTTTATTAGGTATTTAGGGGGAGGGGGGGGGCTCTGGCCGGGTGGCTCGTGCGGGTCGTGTTGGCCCGCCCTCTTGGGGGGGCCCGGTCCGGGGGGCGTCTGGTCTGGGGCCGGGGCCGGGGGTCGGGCACAAGCAGTCGTATAGTCGATTTGGGGTGACCCCCCCCCCTTTGGTCAGTGTTGGATGTGAGTGTTATGTGGGAATGTGTGTACAGCGTCTTTTTCTTTTTTTTTTTATTCTCTGTGTGTGGTGAGTGGGGCACAAGGGAGGGATGGGGTGAATGAGTTTTTTTTTTTTTTTCCAGGTATGGGTGTGGTCCGCTCCCTCTCCCAAGAACATCTCAAGTCTCCGCTAGGTGCGGAGCCCATCCCCCCACGTCCTGCCCTCCTCCACTTCGTTGGCGGGCGCCTTGGCCCCCTGGCGCGTTGGTTGGCTTCGGGTTTGGGGCGGGTTCCCGGGCGTGCGCCGGCCCGCTCCCGGCGGCCTCTTCGCGGGGCCTGGCCCCCCGGGGGGCGGCCGGGGCCCTTGTCGCGGGGGCGGGGCGCCCCTGGGGCCTCTGGCCCTCAGGGCCCATGGCCGGGTCCACTTCAGCGGGGCTAGCTGCCGGCGGAGCCCACGGGCTCGTCTCCGCGGCTCTTGGGGGCGTCGGCATTGCGGTGGCTGGGGGATTTCCTCGGGGTCGTCTCTGCTCCTTCCTTGGGGGGGGTGTTGCGGATATCCTGTGTCGGCCCCTCCTGGGCGACCTGCTTTAGGGGCCCCTTTGGGAGTCCGGGGTTACGGGTCCCCTGACGCCTGTCTCTGTGCTCGGGGAAGGTGGGTCTTCGGTTCTCCACAATCACTATCAAGCTATTTCTGGATAATCTTCACATAAACTAGTGCACTTTCACATCTCCCACAGGTGCTGGGTCCCAGGTATTAAGTGTTCACTTATATACAGTAATCTTATAATGTGTTTATTTATTTATTTATTTATTTATGTTCTTTCACTTTCTTTTTTCAAATATCACATTACACATGTCAGCTTACATAATAATATATATGATTCAGCAATGGCATCTAGGTGTTATTCGAGTGTAGCTGTTGCTTTATGTCTGTTGGTTGTGCTGTTCTTTTTGCATCTCTCTTTCCAGGTGATGGAGCAGACAAAGAAGGTTTTATCACTCTCTCCCTTTTATCTCCTCTTTCTTTCACCTCTAATCTTTTTTTTCTTTTCTTTCACTTTTTCTTCTTCCTTTAGTCTCCCATTGTCATGTCCATATAATTTGAAATTCTCCTTGCAGGAATCATAATAAAGTTATTTACAAGCATAAATCAAGTGGAGCACTATGGCGAAAGCTGTTTGCTCCACTTGTAAAAGCAAAATCTGTCGAGCTCTATCTGGCATTGAGACATCAATTCCTATTGCCACATTGCTAGACAGGACACTGGGAAAAAAAAAAAAAAAAAAAAAAAAAAGAACCCAGTGGTGGTGATTAGCAGGTTAGCTGAATATTATAAATGCGTGTCCTCCTGGAGAATTTACAGATATAAGGAAATGTACATTATATTGGCTATGGAAATCAATGCTTGCTTAGTTTATGACAATCATACCTTTCCAGAGGTAAGTTCTGTCTTTGAGATCTTTTCATAAATAAAGTTTTAGAAGTTGCAAAATTTTTAGTGGTGCTTTTTTAAAGCTGTCAAATAATTGCCTTACTAAATATGAGACATGATATTAGACAAAATTAGACAAAACGTCATCCATTGTTTATTAATATTTTACAGTTGTAAAATGATAAATCACGTCAGAAATCCGGCTCTAATCAGGATATGGACTGCAAACGGTTCAAAATATCAAACACATAGACGTGTAGATTATTTGTGTTTTCGAATAAAAACTGTCCCTGTTCCTGTAAGAGTTTTAGAATAGTTACTCCTCCTTTTTTATCTGCACAGCAGATCCTTTCTCAATCTCTTTTATCCCATAACTTAGGGCAGGTACTTAAAAATCAGCTCAGAAAACATCAGTGATGTACTAAATCAGTTTTTCTCCTCATCTGTTTCCATTCCTTGTTCATCATGTTTATGATGGACAGCTAAACACATTCTCTTCAATCTCTGCCACAGTATACGCCTTTAGCTAATGAGCAAAATTGGCATGCTGACATGCATGTATAAGCTGGCAGAGAGCGTAAGCATTATCCTGTACATTGTGAGTGTTGTCCAGAGGTGTCAAAAGTATTCACATCTATTACTCAAGCAGAAGTATACTAGGGTTTAAAACTAAAACCTTTTACTTGAGTAAAAGTATAAAGGTACCAGACATAAAACTACCTAAAGTATTACTATAATATTATAGTACAATGTTAATATTGAAAAAAAATGGGATTGGCTGTTTCACCCACATATATGTCCATTGAAAATAAAATAATTTAGTACAATGCAACTATATTACAGGTCCATATAGGTGCAATATTGAACATCAACATGGGTTTCATGAAGCAGAAAATCTGATGTCTAGTTGCCTATAGGTATTGGTGCAAAAAGTCAAACTTTAGAGACATATTACCAATAACCTTTTACTTATTATTGGAATGTAAAGAACATCCAAGGGTAGCTACAGGAATTGATGAGGGCAACAGATGTAAGATAACAAAAATGGACATGAAAATGAGTGCATCACCAGTAGACAGTGTTGTCAAAATGAATGATTAATCCTAGTGGTTAATCAAAAAAGTAAAAAAAGGCAAATAACAACTAATCCTAAAAATGCTATGTTGTTCTTCTATGTTTTGTTCTTCTTAAGTTTTTGTTGGGGCATTTGGCAAACAACTTGGTGCAGTACAACCTCCAACCACAATCACAATCACTCTGTTCGGGTGGCGCTATTTATCTGAATATAAAAAAAATAAATAAAAGTAAAATAGAACTGATGAGACTATTTTCAAAATCTAATGAGTAGAAAGTACAGATAATTGCATGAAAAGTAAAAAGTAGGCTAAAGAATAATTGCTCTACTAAAGTATAAATAACCAAAATTTCTACATAAGTAAGGTAACAAGTATTTTTACTTAGTTACTTGACACCTCTGGTGTTGTCACCACAATTATTTCAGTGTTCTAGTAGATAGTTTTGTTGGCTGGAAACTGATTAATCAGCTGATTTATTTAATTCACAGATCCTTGCAAAAGTTCTCACAACCCTTAGACATTTTCACATTTTGTCATATTGCAACCAAACTTCAGGGTATTTTTTTATTACTATTATTATTATTATTTATTATATTTTTTTAGGTTTTATTAATGAGAACAACACAAAGTTACACATATTTGTAAGGTGCAAGGAAAATAACCAATGTTCAATTTTTTTTTACAAATATAATAGAAAACAATCAACTGCATTTGTATCTCACCCCTTTATGACATGATCTCAAGGTGTTTTGGTTAACTTTCTTGTTTGTTTTTCAAGTATTTCGTTGTTGTTCATTTATGTTCAATTAGGTCTTGTCATATTAGCTCATACTTTGGTGTGTAGTTTTCTTAGTCTATTGGTGTGTTCTGTCCTTTTAGAGTTGTTGGATTTATTTCTATTACTCTATTTATCTTTTGCCCTTGGTTTGCAGTTCTCAAGTCAGCGTCCTCTGTTTATCAGTCTCCCTCCCTCAGCTGCCCTGCCTTCATTCTGCCTCAGCTGCTCCACATTTCCTCTGATTGGCTCATCTGGTTTAATTGTTATTTCTCCACCCCTGCCTCAGTTTTTAAACGCACTGATTATCATTGCTCAACACTGGATTTTTCCTGTTTGCCTGCCAGTGCTACTAATTGTCTTCAATCATAATATAATTGGTAAATAGATTTAACTTGTACCACTTTCCTTCCAACCCGCAATTATGCTCTGATTTTTGTTGGTCTATCACATGGAATTACAACAAAAACTATTGAAGTTTGTGATTGAAATGAAGCAACATTTTTAAAGGTCCAAGAGGAATTACCCTTACACGGCACTGTAAATTCAGCTTTTATTGCTCATATGTTCTCCATGTTGCATCTAATAGTAGAAACGAGCAGATGCTTTGTGTGCAGTGCACCTGCTATAAATTAAGGACCACAACAGAGCTTGTTAAAGATAATGACCTTTTGATGATGAGCAAACAGCTTCAATCCTCTCATATTTGTTCATGTTCTGGCCACATTATTTGTCACAACCAATGAAGTGTGTTACACCTTTCCACACTAGCTTTCTGCACTTGATTCATTAAATGTGTTTTTCCACTCTTGATTCAATTTCACAGCCTCTTTCCAGACTCATTTTTTTCCTCTCCCTCTCTCTTTTGGGTCTGCTGTCGATGGTCCAGGGTGGCTTGTGGTTAAAAGACAGAATGTTATACTGTGTGAAAAGCATAGTCCAGCACACAAGAAGCTTTACAAAGCTGCTGTAACTCTGCATTAAGGCCAAAATTGTTCAGGCACTTTGGAGCACACACCGGCTATGAAATTTAGAAAATCAATGGCCTCCCAGATCTGACACCATCAGTTAGGCTTGCTGGGCTTTAATGAAACACTACCCTTTTCTTCTTGTCTCATACATAAAATATGTTCCACACACCTCCACTTGAGGTAATCAAAACCAAAAGAAGTATGAACATGTATTAGTTAAAAGGAATAAAAAAATGCAGTGGATATAAATTGTTCGGGTAATAAGCTCTAACAACACGGTTCTGGGGGGAAGCAATTCTTCCAAAAATGCAAATCCGACTAATCTAAAAAGAGAGCACAAAGAAAAACTAATCTTGCTCACAATAAAAAGCTTTTCCTTCTGTGAATTCTTGTGACTTAGAGGCTCACTTCTAATGGCATCTGGTAGCTCATTGTGATGCACCCCATGGCTTTATCTGCCTGTGGTCCTCATGCAGTGCTCACTGATGTGAGCAACACCAAAGTCTCCACCAGACAGAGGGTTGAAATGAAAACCATTGGAAACACTCCTACTGAATTTACAGGAGTCAAATGTTTGTCAACTGTGTTATCATTTTTATGAATCTGAAAAATTGAATACGTATGGAGATATAGTAGATACTTTAAGCAGAATTTTTAGGATATGGTATTAGTTACTAATTATCTTGATTTTGTCTCTAAAATTATAACATTATTTGTTTGTAATTATTCTCTTTACAGTGAGATGTTTTGCAGTATTTTAAAATGATGCATTTTTTCTTTATCATGTCATAAAACTAAAGATTGCAAACAGCACAGCGTTCCACTTCAAGGATCAGACAAACTTAATCAGTTCCCGACACAAAGAGCTCAAAGATATTTACAGTAACCTCCTGCAGGGTGAGTCCTAATGGCAGAAAGATTAACAGAGTCACTCTTTGACACTAAACACTTGGGTTGGTCGGCAAAATGCCATCCATCCATCCGTCCATCCATCTGTCCATCCATCCAGAACTCGTCATGTTGGAGTAAAATTTTAAGCAATTAGTAGTTATGTGTTTAGAATAGCACCTAGCAAAATTTTGCTGTGATTTCCTACATGCCTTCAAATAAAAGTAAAGGGGTAGGTGTTAGCAAGGTTTGATGTTAATTTTTGAAGCATTAACATGCAATGGGTTGGGAATCAGAATGTATTAAGTGCAAAACGTTACCTGGATATAGACCAAGATATCAGAAAAATGGTGACATACTGACATAATGAAAGCAGAACCTGGCTCAGTGTAATCTGCGCCGACCTGCTGGGGCCTTGAGAAGACAGAGCAGACACACGCCGACCCAAAAAATAAATATAAAACACAGAGATGCTGGTCCATTATGAGTGTAACTTCTGTTATGCTGAAGTTTTATAAATCATAAGTTCTTTATATTTATTTTTTCTCTAGACAGAACACATTTAAGTTAGTTTGAAACCAAAATCGATAATTTCATATTTAGAATTGTTTAGATTACTTTGGTAATTTTTAGACCCTCCCATTAATTTAAGATATTAAGAACAGATGGTAGGGCGTGGTGGGGATCGCTTTTTGTTTGTCAAATGTCCGGTGTGACAACGGGAGTAAGTAAAAAAAATTCATACTTTTTTGGAGGTTTTAACACCAGATAACTTTTAACTTTTGTTTTTATATAAGTTGTAAGATAGTTTTAGTTATTATCTTGTCCAGATTTTTGCTGGAAATAAACATATTTTTCAAACAATCAAGTCAAAATTGTGTTCAAGAAACAAACCACTCGTTGCCACACACGGCCTTTCTAGGAAAAATTTGGTTTTTGGAACTTGAAAGGCCGCAACATTTAAGTCAAAAAATTATTTTTGGACCCGCTTGGAATTGGAAAACCTTGGACGATTTGAAGATGGGTCTTTATAGATGGAAGCTGGAGAAGCCGATCAACAAAATATGTCTCCTGCTGGAGGCTGTAAAGAGGCAACAGTAAGTGTTTGTCTCCATTTGAGCTAAGTTCTGCAACCTCTGGATCTACACTTGCATTGATACTCGTTTACTGACAGGCTGCACATCTCATCATGCAACATACACATTTTTACACACACAGTTTATGCACATGGACCACAAAAAGACTTGAAATCATGGGGCATTGACTGTGTTTGCTTTTTATTTATTTAATTTCTTTTCTCTAAGAAGACACATGGACTTAAAAAAAATGTACGATTTATATATTTTTTTTGTATAACTTTTGTATAACTTGGATTTCTTTAAATTACTTCTTTGACAATAGAAGATGTGAAAGTCTGCTAATGTTAATATTGATATTGCATTTTGTAATGGCCACTTATGCAGATATTAAATATTATTTTTGTTGTTCAGGAATTAGGGGCTGGGATGTTGTAGCCATTTATGCCAATTTTTTGAAAATCACAAGTTTTAATTATTACATTTTTCCTCTAGGCAGAATATATTTAAGTTAGTTTTAAACCAAAATCTATAATTTCATATTTAGACTGGTTTAGATTACTTTGGTAATTTTTAGACTCTCCCATTAATTTAAGAGATTAAGAACACACGGTAGGGCGTGGTAGAGATTGCTTTTTGTTTGTCAAATCTCCAGTGTGACGACAGGGGGTAGTAAAAAAAAAATTCTAACACTTTTGTTTTGATAATGTTTTGGATGTTTTAACACCAGATTAAGTTCACTTTCGTTTTTATTTAAATTGTAAGACATTTTTAGTTATTATATTTTCCATATGTTTGCTGGAAATAAACATTTATTTTTTCAAACAAGTCAGAAGTGTGTTCAAGAAACAAACCATCTTTTGCCACCCGCAGCCTTTCTTTGAAAATTTGGGTTTTTGGAACTTGAAAGGCTGCAACAATGGCTATATTAAAGAAATGGTAAAAATACCAGTAGCCTCAGTGGCTTCATGTGGAAGAGAAACACCTAAACATAGAAGCTTGGAGCCAGGAGTGAATGTACGGCATGAAAAGAGTTTTTACTAGAGTTCCTTCATTTGCTTTGTCTAGAGAAGAGACAAGGATAAAGACAGAAGAGTCTTCATTAAAATGAATAGATTAATGAAATAATACAAAATCAATTAAAATATTTGCTTTTTGATGCAATTTTTCTGTGAAACATTTTTACAAATATGGACAGTTTTGATTAGCTGACTAAAAATTCTCCAATAACACCCTGAATAGGTTGCTGGTCCTTCACAGGACTGGTTTGGTGGACTAAATTATCCTTTTCACAAACGTCCAACAAAGATTGTGTTGTGAGTGTTTTATCATAACAAAAATGATCATTTGACCAAAATTGCGTTACACCAAAATTCTTTAGGTCATTTTTTATAATGGTGGAAAACACTTCAGGATATCCTGTGGGGTCTTTCTTCATTATTGACTATCTAGAGCTGTTTTCAAGGCTAATAACTACGGTCCCAACTACATTGCTCTGGATATTTTGTTCTCTGCTATTTTTAAAATTTCTACGCAGACGTGCCTTAGATGAGGTCATATATAGTGATAAACACACGGGGACATATAGTGTCCCCATGTGTTTAACTATTGTGCATGACACCCATGTGATTTATGGTTTGTTTGTTTAGCAGACAGCATGAGGGCTAATTGCATGGATAAAAATATCCCGCCAAGAAAACTGGTGGCAGTTTAAGTTTCTGTCCACGTTCCCAAGGACCACTCCTGGTTCACACCAGCCATACCGTCAGCAGGGCTCTGCAGTGTGCTTTAATTTTTTGAGAAAACTAAAAAAGGACGGATTATCTCAGAACCTCTTCATGGTGCACAGAGGGGAGCATCCTGATTTGGGCATCACAACATGGTACCCAGGATGCCACAAGAAGGAGCAGACGGCACTGCAGAAGGTCATAAAAGCGGCACTGAGGGTTGTCTGGTCTGACCTTTCTAGCCATCAGCCACATTTTTTCAGACCCGATGTCAAAGCAGAGACAGGAGAATCATCCAAGACAAAACATACCTGGCCCATCGCCCATAAAGCTCCTGCCTTCCAGCAGGAGTTTCAAACTCACTCATACCGGCACGTCAAGACTGAAAGACAACTTTTTTCCCCAATGTGTGTGAAACTGTTAAAAGGGCACACACACACACACATGCAGACAGTATGCCTTCACATATACATGTCCCCCACTTGTAAGTGCAATACACGATGAGGATGTGTGCAATTCATTTCTATGCATTGTTCATTATTATAATGCTTACTGCTGGAGAACCCGATATATAGCCGGACACAGAACTTTGTTTCAAAAAGTTTATTGCGAGAAGTGAATAATGGCAGATGAGGCAGGCAGGCAGTAATGGGCAGGAGACCAGAGGATGCAGGCGGGGTGACTGACAAGCAATAAGATAAGATAAGATAGGCTTTATTGATCTCACAATGGAGAAATACTGAATAGAAGTAGCAGGACAGTGACAGACTTGAACAGGTATGCCAGCCGATGGCTCACCAGAGCGGGCAGAGCAAGCAGCTGGAACTCATGTGAAACAGGGCAGATATGAGCAGCACACAGATACTAGAAAACCTCCTCAGTGAGGGCTGATCACAAGCAGAGAAGCTCAGGGACTGGCCGCGTCAAAGCAGCAGTGCATTAGATACAAGACATTCTGGCAGGGAGTGGCTGAGTGAGGCAGGTATATAAAGGCAGGGCGACAGGTGAGCAGAGTTGGGACTAATACGTAGCAGCAGGTGGAGCTGATGTGGTGCAGGGCAGTGGCTGGGAGGTGACTGAGCTGATTGGATAGTGACTGACGGCTGAGAGGAGTGGAGCAAAGAGTGGAAAATCAGTCCAGAAATTCCAAATAAAAACAAACAAAAACCTTAATCATGACAATTACATTTTGTCAGGACTCAGCCGGCAGAGCCGCACAGTTGCTGCTGGTTCTGCCTTCTCTACCTACTAACGCAGGTGTCTGCAGATGACGGGTGGGCGGGGCGCGCACACCTGCAGCTGGTTCAGCAGCGCCGGTCCGCACTATAAGAGCTGCGCACGGACAGCGGGAGGACACCAGAGTGTTACCCCGTCGTGGTATGCCTAGGCCACTGATCTGTCTCCTGAGCTTCATACCCGTGAGTTTTGCAATCCCTGTTTTTGGATCTAACCTTTTGTCTCCTGTTTTTCTCCAGTTTTTCGTGCTTTTGGAACCTTTCACCCGTGTGACTCTGTGCCTCGAATACCAGACTCCTGAATCCCCCGCCCGCTGTCCCTGGACCCGCCAGCGCTGCTCGGACCCTGCTCTCGCCCACGCCCACTGGTCTCACGGACACCCGCCATCACCTCCGTCAGACAAGCGCTGAGTCCGCGCTGCTTCCCCCCGGTCTGGTTTCCGTGCTCTGTGGTAAGCTTACGCTCCCCAGTTTCATCACTTAGCGTTAACCAAAGATCTAACCATTTCTCCTTCCCTCCTAGACCGACCACGCTCCCTATTGAGCTCCTCCACTGTGGCCCCTGCTGTGGCAGATTCCTCCGCATTCCAGTTTCTATCCTGTATTTACAATAAACATTTATTTAAAACTCTTCCTGTTTGCCGAGTGTGTTCCGCATGTGGGCCAAATACATAAAACCAAACATGACAGATTTTACTCTTTATATGGGTGTCTCCTCCACACTAATTTATCTATTATTTATCTGTGCACGGTTACCCTTATTCCCTTATTATTCCACATAGATACGAACTCTTTAATGACTGTTAAACTGTTTTATTCTTATTATTCTTTTATTGTTGTTTAATCTATGACTTATTTTTACTTAATCTATTTTTATTTTGTCTTTGTTCATTTTATTTCTCAGTCTGGGAACCAACACAATTGTCTTGCAATGCTGACAACATTGTGCAATGACAAATAAACTTCTTGTCTTGGTTTAACTCATCTAAAAAAGGAAATGCACAATTACAGGCCAAATGCTGTAATTAAAATTTGATTGCAATCAAAGGACAAACACATAACATTGGATCGTATCCAAAGGAAATCAGCTGTTATCACCAGGGCTGGCAGTTCTTTGGTTATTAGAAGTTAAAAAGAGAGGTTTATCTTTTCACTCTTTTTACCTTCATTGCCAGAGGACCAGCGTACATAAAAATATGTCTTGCCTAAAAACATGATTGAATATTTCAATGATTCATATTTTCCTTATGCCTTGTTTTGTCTTTGTAAAATCTGATTGAGAATCATTTGGAAGTAATACACATACAACAAACAGTGCCTTGCAGGAATACTCTTCACATTTTTTTGTCTTACAACATCAAACATCCACACATTTCACTCCTTATTATTCAGTTGTCTTTACCAGCTTTGTATATCCAGACATTGAAAGTTCTTCCCATTCATCATTGAAAAATGCCTCAAGCCCAGTTAGATTAGATGGAGAGCATCTATGAACATACATTTGGTTGTCTTGTTGCAGTCTCAGATTCAGGTTTGGACTGACTGGGCCCTCCTAACGCAAGAATGTGTCTCAAAATTAACCATTTCATAGTAGCCTTAGCTGAATGTTTAGGGTTATTAGCCTGCTGGCTTTTGTAGCCACTAAGAGGTTTTCTTCCAGGTTTGTCCTGTATTTAGCTCCATCCATCTTCCCATCAGCTCTGACCAGCCTCCTCAGTGCTACTGAAGAAAAGCAACCCCACACCATGATGCTGCCACCACAACTCTTTCATTAGAAACTATGGTGTGTTTAGGGTGTTCATTTTTTTGCCACACAAATGTAATGGTTACTGCTGATAAGCCCGATATTCAGCCGGACACAGAGTCACGTTTATTTTTTTTAAAGGTTTATTGTGAGGATAAGTAGTGGCAGATGAGGCAGGCAAGCAGAACCAGACTTTACAAATGAAACAATGGCCGATGGTGCAGGCAGGCACGGATGAGCAGGGGACCAGAAGATGCAGGTAGTGACAGACCAGAACAGGCAATGTGGACCGGGGAACCACCAGAGCGAGCAGCTGGGACTCACAGGGAAACAGGCAGAACTGCAGCATGCAGACACAGGCAACTTCCTTCAGTGACGCGAACAGAAGAGTCTAGCTGGCTGAGCGCAGAGGAACTGGTAGAGTCGAAGCACATTGAGACAAGAAGAGACGTTCTGGCAGGGATGAGTTGGTTGAAGCAGGTATATGTAGGCAGGTGAACAGGTGACCAGAGTTGACAGTAATTACTGCCAGCAGGTGGAGTTGATGTGAGCTAATTGACTGGTGGCTGAGCTGATTGGATAGTGGCTGGTTCAAGAAAAGTCTGGAAAAGTACAAAAACTTAAATAATGACAATAAAGTTCTTCATGTTGGCCAAAAAGTTTATTTTGACTTTTATCTGACCAGACAACTTCTTTTGCAAGATGCCATATGGTAAATATATTAATCAATATTGAAACAGTTCATTAAAAACATTTAAAAGGATTTTTGGTTTTACGTCAGATTGCTTTAAAACAAATCAGAACCAATGTTTTGTTGACGGACAAAATAGAAGAGAAAAAGAACAGTCAAGTCGATTGCATACAAGATGCATGCAAATGTTCAGTTATTTTGAGTTTTAATGTAAAACAAGAAGGTTGTACAAAAGGAAAAGGGAACAGATGAAAACGGTGCTCCTCCAAGCAGGTGTTCTGTAGAAATGCAGTTACACTCCTAGATGAGCCACTGCATGGCAGACATGTCTGGTCTGTGAACACTGAGCTACCTTCCATGAGATACCAGAGTCAGGCTGGCGCCACAGCATGCAGCTCTGCTAAACTAGATGAGCCGGCCGGCTCTTCCACACTTAGAGGTGTCGCTTGTATTTACGGCCTTAAGAAACTCTGCACTCCTCGACATGCAGCATTACATCACTGATCCCGAATCAGATGAACACATATAAACAATCCTCTGTCACAAGGACTCCTTTAGTCCCAGGGAAAGCGAACGCTGACAATTTGTTGTGGATTTCTCTGTGCATATGTTGCTGCATAATGATAGGCGGTAGCAGCTGTTGTAGTATGCGAACCACTCTTGTGGTAGAGGTGATGATGAAACTACTGTGACCTGATTAAACTGTATACAAGTGCCTGCAAATTAGTCACAGCAGGTATTTCTGTATGGATTTTCTTGGGACTCGACGCAGGAGGCTTGGAGCCTTGGAGCCTTGGAGCCTTACAACCCCCCAATAAAAAGGGTGGGGAGGGAGGGACACCGCGGGACTATCTTCTGCAAGGGGGAGGAGGGTCTAAAATAAAATCAGCTGTCACTGTCTGCTCGTTGGACAGAGAACATTGCACCGGAGCTGGTCTCCATCACTGACTGGGATTTTTCTTTTGGCTTGGAAAGACCCTGCAGGTCGGGGTGCAGTGGCCTTATTGTGGGATTCTACTGGCTGAGATCATATTTTTATAACTCCTTCCTTTCCTGGTAGGTGCTAAGCATTTTTGAGGATGTGCTTTTCTCTGATTCTAGCTTTCAGGTTATCCATTTTTCACAACATTTTTTGTCAAATGTCAAGATAAAGTTGAGGAGTTTCACTGAGCTGTTGATGCTGAGCACACCTCCTAACACAGAGCAAGATTTGGGAGCCAAATAAAATTCAAACTGTGACTAAAATGAGAGCTTGAGAGAACGTTTAGCCCAAGGACAGATCAGAAAAAAATCTGTTGACTTATTCCAAAATCTAAGCTGTTTGCTTGTATGAAGGCCAGACATCCTGGCTGTCAAGATGCTTTATCTCCTCAGAACCAGGTCATGAAACAAGGAATTTTGAAGAGTAATTGAAAATGCCTTCTCAAGTACAAGGTTATTAGTGCAAGTTTCTTACATGCTTTTGGAAAGGAGAACTTTGACCTCCCGGCTTTCCTCTGTATTTCACTGAGAAACACGACCTATGATGGTTAAGTCTAAAATAGGCTGGATTTATTTTTGCAAGTACATGGCGCCAAGATAACTTCACTTTCTTGATATTTGAGCTCTTGCCCCAACCCAGCCTGCCATGTGATAGTCTGGGCCTGTTGGCAGATTTACATTTTTTAGGTCTTACCAAAATTATTTCACTTTACTGAATCTTTGAATGTGTAATATTTAGCCACAAAATGATCCCAAACATCAATCATCTGAGGGTTAAACCGAACACACAAAGCAATTTCTTTGGCTCTTCCTTTAGCTTTACTTTATCATTTGCAGCAATCCCAGGGACTGATTAGAAAAATAGAGTACAGTTAATTTTGCGGGCGTATCTGTTTATGCTGTTAAATGCATTTTAATGTGTTCAAATTATGAAAATTAAATGGAAAACTTACTTTTTCTCATGTTGTTGCATCATTTTCAGCTAAATAAACAAAATTGAAGATTAATTTATTTTCATTCATCTCAAATTGAAAAAATATATTATTGATTTATTTTTCGTGCAGTTGTGAAGGCTATGACTTTTTTTTTGTATTAAACTGTTTGACTTTAGAGCTAATGTTCTTATTTTCATGAGCCCATTTTAAATTAACTAGAGCTGAGAGGCAAACAACCCAACTTTCCAGATTAGAGAACTGTGTGAGCTCCTGGCAGTCTTTGGGGTTTAGCAATTAGAGGAAAAACTTTTTTATTATCAGTTTGTAATACTAGCAAAACAGCAACTGAGCGGTTTCATTTTTAGGCAAATGACTAATAATATTCTAGGGATTATTCCATAAAATCAAAAGAAAATAAAGATCATTATAAAAACTTCTGGGTTATTCCCTAAGCGTATAAATTTACTTCCATTTAGATCAGAAATGGGATCCACAAGCAGGGCTTGCAATAGCTTATTACACAACAATTTGAAATGCAGTAACCATAATGTGAATCTTGACCCTCTTAAAACTCTAAATGATGAGAGCCATAATTTCACAGGATTATGAAACTACAGAGATCCTCATTAATCTAAAAGGATAATGAGTGTGGTAATATATCAAATAGTGCATTCACTTCATTCAAGAGCAAAATGTTTCCACTCAGGAGCCATAAAGTTAAATCTCCTCAAATCATGATAATGACTTTGACATTGAATAGTTGTTTACCACCTTTCTAATCAAGCCTGCACATCCTGTGAGTAGCTGGATGCCAGAGCACAGGTGTGCAGCTGATTTGGGGCCAGAGGAGCATCACGGTTTTTGCACCACCTTTTCTGCAGCAGCACTTTACAAGCAGCACTGAGACTCATGTCACACAGTCTTTAAGATTTTAACTGCTGGACATTCTTGTTTTCATACCTGTGCTCACTTTACTTGCCCGTTATTATTTTTATAAAGCAGAATATTGTTTCTTACTTTCAAACTATAGGATAAAACCAAAGGAAACAGATCGTAAACATTTTTTCCAACTGTTGGCTTTGTGTGCTTCAGCTGCTGGCAGTGCAGGTTCAACCAGGGCTGGACATCCTGAAAGTTTTAAACCAGAGGAATCAGGATTCACTCTGCAGACTCAGACGTGATCCCACAGGCTAACTGTGAGGCTTTGTCCCAGGAGGCTGTGCTTCAAGCGAGCAGACAACAACAACACCAGCGGGGTATTCCAGCTTTTGCACTGAGTTATGCAATACAGCTGCACATCCTGCAAGCTGCTTTCATTGTTTACTTAATTGAGCTGCAGTAAAAAGGCTAATTTATTGCTCCTTATTATATTGGTGAGTTTGCTTCCATGTCCTTTTGTGAGTGATACCCATGAGGCATTGCAAAAACTGTACACAAACTGTCAGAATTGTTGTTTCTGTTGCAACAAAGTCTTGGTGATGGTGATCAATGCTTTTCATGTGTGACCATGGGCCAGTTGTTGCTTTTATGCTCAGCGAAAAAAATTAAGGACTAGATTGAAGCAGCTATTGTGGAACTGGGAAGCCATTGCACAAACTGCTTGAGCTGCATAACCCCCTGACTGCCGTCTGCACCGCATGCATCCCAGTCAGAAAAGCCCTACTGAGCAGCCGTTCGATTTCGGAAGTGGAATCAGCTAACGATGTTTCCTGCTTCATTAGGTCATGGAGGAGTCAGAGGTCTGGTCCCTGCCTGGGGGATTTACAAGCGTGAGGAAACAAATTCATACCCAGGAAGCTGCAACATCACACAATGTGACACAGTTTCATTTTCATCACAGAGCGGAGCAGGTACAAAGATCGGCTCCATTAGGTTCATACAAGATGTTTGGGGAGATAAGTGTGCAAGTCGTGGCAACGTTTCTCTGATGACCTGAGCTGGCTGCTGTTGCATCATAACGTTTGGCTTTTTAATCATTTGAATGGGAGCTTTGCATCTAAAAACACATAAACTGAGCTGCATGTGAGGTTTTATGTACAGGAATATAAATATCCCTTGAATCTTTTATACTAATATACCAACAGAAAGTAGCACTATGTGAAATATTAAGAAAATTATAGATGCTTTTCAAACTTTTTTTCCCACAAATCATGTGGTTAATAGTTATATTCAGCTGTTTATACTCTAATATCTCTAAATATGTTCTAGTGCAACCAATGCCATTGAAATTAGTGAATAGTCCACCTGTGGCAAAAGTTAATCTCAGTATAATAACACAGATTTTCTGAAGGCCTTGGAGGTTTGTCAGAGAACAGTAGTGAACAAACAGCATCTTAAAGACAAGGATACATTTATGAGGAAGTTTAAAGCAGAGTTTTGTTATAAAATTGTGTCTCAATCGTTTAACATCTCAATTGTTCAATCTATCACTCAAAAATGGAAAGTATGGCGTGCCCGCAAACTTTCTACATGGCTTCCTACCTAAACTGTGAGAGAAGCATCCAAGAGGCCGATGGTAAATCTGGAGGAACTGCAGAAATCCACAGCTCATGTAGGAAAATGCATTGACTCAATAACTACTAGTTGTGCACTCCCCATACAGAAAAATGGCAATGATGTTGAATTGTTGAAAGGCAGCCAAAAGTAACCCCCTATATAGGTTGAACCAGCCATGTTTGTTGGGAACCAGCCATGTTTGTTGGTCAATGAGACTGAAATTAAACTTCTAGATGCAGTCCCTGCCTCAAGCGGAGGATTTAAGCATCTTGTTCACGAGGGATAGTAGGGCGGAGTGGTAGATGGACAGAGGGACTGGGACTTCTTCTGCAGTAATGTGTTGGTGCTGCTCATGGTCTGATACTAGCAGCTGAAAGAGCTTGCTCTGTACGATTGCCAGAAAACATCCCTCTTCTTATTCACTACGATGAGAGAGACGTCTAGGTTTCCCTTCCCGGACCTCTTACCACCAACGATGGGGTGATGGATGAATGGAGAATCCCTCAGACCTAAATCAAATTCAGTATTTTTGACAAGGCTTGATGATCGACATCTTCGGAAAAATTCCACGATTTTGCCAAAAACAATGGGCTAAAAACGTCCGTCTCTAGATGTGAGAGGCCAACAGACACATGCCCAAAAAGACCAGTACCTTTTAATTACAGTAAAAATGTGGTTCTACAGACTCTCAAGTCAAGGGGTTCATAACACTTTTGAGATTTGTTGTGAAAATCTTGACAACTATGGATCTATCTTCTTCCACTCGACAATCGTGTACTACGTTGTGTGGGTCCTTCACAAAAGTCACAATTAACTATAGTTAACTTTGTCATTGTAAGGTGGCAAATTGTGCACAGGTTCAATGGGTATAAATAACTCTGTAAGGCACTCTTTTGTTGTTACACCTATAACAAACATGTGGACTCAAGTTGCCAGCATGGTTTGACATTTTAACAGCTTTCATTAAAGCCTCCAGGGTATTATTATTTATGCTGTAGTCCATCTCTGTGGACATAACATTAACCAAGCGATATGGGAGACATTTTGTATTTTTTATTTTGCACAGTGTGGAGGAACAGCTTGGCAAATAATTTGTGTTTACTCCTCCTGTGATTATTCATTTCAAAGTGCAATGAGCAATTCGGTCTGGCATTTCATCTGCATGGTGTTCACTTGTGTACTATTAGGATTTGACTGGCTTTGTAAATTTGAGTTGAATCTCATTTGTGGCCATAAAAAGAGTTGGAAAGTATACGAGGGACTGAAATATTTGAGGTATGAGGTTGCATGTCATCTACATATTTCTACCAAGTTTGGCAAATGCCTTTTTTTGCCCTCACAGGAAATGTCATCCTCTGAGGTAACGGTGTCGAGTGGCAGCAGGCAGGTTGTCCCAGGAAGTCAGCAGCTAAATTTCCAAGAAACTATGGTATACATCACATTTTCTAACAATGTCTTTATGTTGTAATGTATGCTAGTTGATGTACAAAAGGTAAGACTGCTAGATGTTTATACCTTTCCTTTTTCAGTGAGTCTGTATGATGTTAAATAAAGCACAGATCTCTGCATAATCATCAGGATTCAGAACAAATTTCAAATCAGTACAGAGAATAACACTTTGCATGATTAAACTGAAGAAGAAAATGTATTATCCGCCATCCCAATATCTACTCACCACTGATTACCTAAATTAATACAAACAAAACAAACTAATGAACCGAATTAAAACACTCCTGCAAGTCAGAATAAATAACCAGGAAATGAAGACCAAAACTACAATAACTGAAAATGATTGCAAATCTAAGAATTACAAGGAGTTTGTTGGGTATTTTTTTAAGGGAAAGGAAAATGATGTTATGGCTAACTTCTAAACTTCAATACCTAACGTTGATCACTGGGGAAGAGTAGGACATTGATGGAACATCTAATACAGCTGAATCCATGAACTGGGTAATCTACTTCTTCTTAGGCTGTCTGTCTCACATTAACTCAGATAAACTCAGAGAAAGTTTGCCTTTCTGAGGTAGATTCATCTGGTGATAGTAAAACCTTTTTTTGAGCTTCAGAAACTCTTGTAAGCTCCAAATATATATATATATAAATACAACAATCTATTACTTTAGCCACAATAAGTATTTCAGAATGACATTCTCTAAAACCCTAACCTATAATCACTTCCTTGAATAAAACATGGAATCCACATTCAAAAGCTGACACAATCAATCTAAATCTAAATTTGCATGAATCCACGAAACCCTCCAATTCCAATCAGTAAAACAGATGAAGCCAATGCTAATTTTGTTGCTTTTGAGCATTTCCATAAATGTGCAAAACTGCAGGGTGTCTAATTATATTTCTGTACACCTCGGTTTGTCACATGAATTTCCTCTCACCATTTCTGGTTTAAAACACACACAGGTGACACACACTGACAACAACCTGGCATCCAGTTATGAAAACCACCAGAATGAAACAGGTATGAGGATATAAAATCAAAACTGCTGTGAGCCAATCTGTCTCGTCTGTCTTTGGTTGGCTAATGTAAATTTCCTCTTTGTTGCTCCCTAATAGAAGAAGAGTTTCCCAGGTACACAACAAAAGAGCTGAGGGATCACTTTGAAAGAACAATAGAAGAGGCTGCGGCGCAAAAACCAATTAAGGTACGGTAATCATTTTTAAAATAGCTTAAAATACAGTTGAAGATCACTTTCATGTTTTGAAATATTATAACATTTTAATATAAAAAATATAAAAAATGTAATGCATTTAACTCTCAAATAATAGCTTGATCCTCTCTCTGTTCAGGTTTTATACTTGTTCATATTCATGATGCATAGGTGAGGCAAATCGTGTCACATATTCACTGGACCGTTTGTGCACCTTAGTGCTACTCTCTCAAAATCTTGAGAGATTTGTGTTGCATTATTTCAGCAATTTGTTTCTTTTTTGCACAATTTATCAATCAGGGATTGATTGCCATTCAGTCCCCATCAACGGGATAAAATAGACGTCCGGAAAAGATTACTTTGAGTTTTTATAATTCATGGCCACAGGAATTTTGGAAATGAAGTTCCAAATATACAAATAAACCAACCACTAATTTCAGAAAGTGAAACTCATACATTATAGATTAAATGCATTGCAAATGTTTCAAGCCTATATTTCTTGTAATTTTAAAGGACATGGTTTGCATATAAAAAAAACATAATATCAATATAGAAATAAATATTTTGATTAAAAAAAAGCCAGGTTTCTGCAAAGTATGTTTATATCTGCGCACTCAATACTTTCTTGAGCCTCCTTCTGCATGAATTACTGCATCAATGCGATGTGGCACGGAGGCAACATTCCTGTGGGTTCGCTGAGGTTTAATGGAGGCCTGGTTTGCTCTGATCTTAGGGTGATTTGAATTGCAGGTTCTGGTGTTTATCATCAGCCTCTTAAAAGTACCCCATACATTTCCTATATGGTTCAGGTCAGGAAAGTTTGCTGGCCGGTCAAGTTTAGTAACACCATGGTCATTGAACCAGCTTTTGCTACCTTTGGCAGTGCAGGCATGTGTCAATTCCTGCTGGAAAATGATATCACCACCTCAAAATAGATTGTCAGCAGAAAGAAGCAAGGAGTGCTCTAGACCTGTGTTCTTCTGAAACCACTTTCCTGCATGTTTTTGATGTTTCCCTGCCTCTATACACCTGCCTTAAATCAGTTGGTGCTGAAGAGGCCTCTGCAGCCCTGCTGAGGAGGTTGTGCAATCATTTGATTCAGGTGTGCTGAAGCAGAGACATCTAAAACATGTAGGACAGTGGATCGAGGACCAGAATTGAAAACCACTGCTCTAGAACTGGTAGATGGCTGCATTGTCTGTGGACTTCAGAAAACACAGTGGACCAACACCAGCAGATGACATGGCTCCACAGTACAATTATTTTTCTCCTTATCCTAAATTAGATGCTTATAGCTCCTGTGCAGTATTCGTCTGTGCCTGGTGACTCTTGATGTGCTGTCTCTGCCTCAGTCAATGCCTTGTGAAGCTCCCCATATTCTTGAGGAGATTTTACTTTACAATCCTCTCAAGGCTGCGATTTTCCCCGTTTCTGGTGCAACTTTTCAAAACACTTTTTCATTTCACTCAACCGGCTATGAGTATGCTCATATACAGCACTCTGTGAACAATCAGCTTCTTTAGCAATGATCTTTAATGGTTTATCCTCCTAGTGGAGGTTGTCAATGACTGTCTTCTGGAAATCTGTCAAGTCAGCAGTGAGGCCCAGGAAACCTTTGCAAATGTTTTAATTAGCTGATTAAGGTGTTTTTTTTACATTATTCAAATTTTCTGAGAGAAATATGGGTTTTCATAATCTGTAGGTAATAATCATCAGAAGTACAAGAACGAAAGACTTGAAATATTTCACTCTGTAATGAATCTATATGATATGAGTATCACTATTTGAAATGAGTGGCAAAAAATGTAGAACTTTTTCATGATCTATTTTTTTGTGATGTATCTGTATAAGAAGTTAATATTTTGGCCGATTATAATATTTATGCAGATTTGATGGTCTAGCAGGCTGAAAGTAACTGCTAGTTCAAGAGCTGAGATAAGAGATTCAAGTGTCTTGAATCTCTTATCTCAAAATAAGAGTTGTTGGTTGTTGCCACTTTACAAAGACTATATGTGATTGGGGTGTTGTTGTGACTATTACAAATGGGAAGGCCTGTTATCAGGGGCGTGCATACATAGACACTAGGTGGTGCTAAAGTACTAGGAAGTTTGCCCTTTATCAACAAAAATGCCCTTTTTTTTATTATTAATATTCAGGGCAGTCAAAAGTAGCCGGTCAACGGAGGCAAATCGCCGTCTATAGCAGCTCTTGCCGTCGCCTACATTTCCCCGATTATATAACGGAGCGATATTTGTGCCTTCTGGTTGAGCGCGGAGCAGACCCTGGACTGGAAGCCGTCTTCTTCTTTTTTTAACCTCGGAGTGGCCATCGTCCTTTTAGTACTATCTTTGATGTGTCAATCATACAATTTAACCAATCAAATCAACGACTGAAGGCAACATGCTAGCCAATCACAGCTGGAGTGGGGCGGGACACCGAGTCATATAGCCTTCAGTCGCCGCCGCAGTTCGGCTGTGGTCACAGTCGTGTCGGTAGAGCGGGATGGAAATTTGGTCTGATTACCAAACAATTACAAGAAGTGACAACAAAGCAGAGAGCGAGCTGGAAGGAGCGCTATTAATTTATGTTTGAAATGTCAGCACTGAAGTCTAAACTGGGGTAAACATTCACGCTAGCAGGGTTAGCTAGGACAGCTAGCAGCACAAGGAGCAGAATCAAGCACTAAAACTGCCAAACTGAAGAGACTTGCAGGTAGAAGGGAACTCTGCTTTGTTCTGCTCTTTGTTCTCATAGCTGCTGTAATTACAGAACCTGTTCTAGTTAGAATTGTTACTTCAGTCAGTGTTCAGCCTGACACCAGTGCTCATGTTTATTAGCGTGTAGCTTATGCTGGACTTTTGAGTTAAGACACAGCGCTACAGTTTACCCTATGTCACTGTTAGTTTCCAGTAACCCAAACCAGCATAAAACCTGCCCAACTTAAAAGAAAAAATAAGGCCAAATCTCAAACTCTCTCATGTTAAAAGCACAGAACTATTAAACACATAAGAACATGCCATTAACACACAACTGAGCTGAAGCAAAGAAAAAAAAACTGCGCATATGGGCTCCAAACAAAATGTACAATCAGACAACCAAATAACACACAAGATCTCTTTAATAATCAGGATATTTCACCCAGAAAAAAATAATTATAAATAGCTTCCCAACATGAGTTGTAAATCTACCTTAATATAAACTTAATTTCTATAGCTCAATTAAACATTTTTCTTACACGCAGTCATGAAATATTTTTAAGTAGAACTCAACCCCTCTTGGGCGTTTACATTGACCAAACACTTGATTAACCATTATTATTGTTTTATTATAACAATCAATAGTATTCATTATAACTATTATTCATTGATGATGTCAGATCGACAGATTCAACTTATTTAAAAAATAAATAATGACTATTTTTATATATTTTGTTAGTAATTCTTTCTAAAAGCCCATCAAATGTTATTCCACGTGTGCTAAAAAAGTGCCCCCCTCCCTCCTGAGCACCTGCCCCCCAAAATGTCTGTGCACGCCACAGCCTGTTATGTTCTGATGGTTGGGACCGCTACTTAAGTCAGACTAGATGCTGTGCATCTGATATGAGAGTTTGAATTTTTGTCATTAGCAAGCTGTCTTTGATTTGGGCTTATCTCCCAAAGACTTGAGGCTTAACTTGGAAAAAAATGACTTGTTAATGCAGTTGTTCCACTAGCAATGTTATTGGTGGCACTGCATACTATAGTCAGGTGTGGCAATGTCCAGACAGCCCATGTCTTTTATTTCCACTTTTGTATGTATTTCTGTTTACTTAATTTAGACTAAACCCCTTAGCTAAAAAAAAAAAAACGGTCCAGAAAACTCACCCTTTGTATCAACAGCAATGTTGTTGCAAATTTGTGCATATGGTTTAAAAAAATGAAAGAAAAATATTTCTCAACATCTCTTTTTATTTTAACACCTGAAAATTATTGTAACAGACAACTCCTATATTAATTTTCTATGCTTTATGTGTTCTGTGCTTACTTGTGGTTTACATTTTTTTCTAAAATAGTTCAATATATTAAATGTTTTACTTCAATTTCTAACAGTTAATTTACAAAAAAAAATGTCGTTTTTATTCCCAACAAAGATTGGACGTGACATCAGTCGGTCAAAGTGGTCTTCAAACATGAATCAAAGTAACCAGCTGACTAGTGAGGTGTGTAAAGAATTTGCTACAGAGTCAACACAAGCCACAATGATGGATTATGAGGACTTCCCACCCCCTCCAGCTGAGAATCTTCCACCTCCTCCTCCAGACTTATTACAAATGCCATCAGACAGTGAAAATATTCCAGTGAGCCATCCCTCACATGAGCCTCCGGAGCCAGTAAACAAACAACCACTCAACCGAGAAGTTTATATCAAGCAGCAGGGTATTTCAGAGCTGAAACGTCTGTACAAACACATTCATCCTGAGGTTCGCAAGAATATCGAAAAAGACTTTTACAGTGAATACACTGAAACAGAGAGCAACCAGCTAGAGAGCCAAGTGTACACATATGAGGACGATGACGTTAGCCCCGATGACATTCACGATGAGGAGTATGAAGAGTGGGAGGAGATACTGCCCGGGGAGGTGCAAGCAATGCGTTGGATGTTTGAAAATAAACCGCTGGACGCGATTAAAGATGAAACTCCTGATGAGGATGAAGACAACAAGAAAATTACTCAACAGGAAATAATTGTGGGTAAAGATGTAAGACGCACAGCATGGATGTTTGAGACCAAGCCAATAGATGAGCTGGGCTCACTGAACACCAACTCGACAGATTATAAAAACAAATGTAACAAATTTGACAAGGGGGATGTCCGTGCCGCAGCATGGTTGTTTGAAACCCAAACCATGGACACGCTGAACAAAATGCACAAGGAGGAGGATTTGACAAAAGAGATCGTGTTTAGTGAAGAGGATGGAAATGCTTCTATTTACATGATTGAAAGTAAGTTGATGGAAAGCCTGGGGCATACCGAGACTATTGATGAGACCCACATGCTGAGCCTCCGTTCAGTCTTGGAAGAAATCAGTGGAGAGGTTAAAATCATAACAAGCACTTTTGACACTCAGTTTAAATGTGTCATCATGGGACAATCGAGCCAGATGCTGGAGATCAAGTCTGTACGCAAAATTGAAACTGAACTGGAGAACTCTATTGCTTCACGTTGGCTCTTTGACACCCAACCTCTGGACCTGACAAACAGAGAACTGGCTCCTTTTAAACTTGTGTGTAGTCTGTCTATGGAGGATAGCAGCAAGGGAGACTGGGGCAGATGGTTGTTTGAAATAAAGACATTAAATTCTCTCGATGAGTGCCAAAGTTTACAAATGGATAAGAAAGATATTATCGGAACAGATGTGTGCAAGCACCGCTTAGTCTTTGAATCACAACCAAATGACTCCCCATTGGATGTTAGACCTGAGTCTATTGAAGAGATCATTGGGGGAAACGTTAGATCTGCGAGGGATTTTTTTGAAAGCAGTCCTCAAGTAGCCAGGAAGAACTGCCCTGAGGTCGGAAAACTTAAAAAGGCAGCAATAAATGATGAAATCAAAGGGGATGTGAGACACCAGAAGTGGCGTTTTGAGAGTCAGCCTCTGGAACAAATAAGAGAAGAGAAGAAAGAGGTCATTCGTACTGTGAATGTTGAGGATGACCTCACGCAAGAGGATGGCACGAGTTGGAGGGCAGATGTTCGCAGGAACTGTTGGGTCTTTGAGACACAGCCAATGGATAAATTAAAAGACGACTCAAATACTCGCTCCTCGACAAAGGAAGAGATAATTGCCGGTAACGTGAGATCAGCCAGAGATTATTTTGAAATGATTCCAGGTGAAGACCTGAAGGAGTTGGCAGAGGTGGGAAAACTGAAAAAGACCTTACCCCTTAATGAGGAGAAGGGTGATGTAAGGCATCAGAAATGGCTGTTTGAAAGCCAACCACTGGAGCAAATTAGAGAGGAAAAGAAAGAATTAATACGAACAATTGACTTAGAAGAAATTGATAAAGTTGATGTGTCAAACTACAAGCAAATCTTTGAGAACACAGACCTTAACATGAGTAAGGAATCTCAAATGATTGAAATAGAGGGTGTGATATCCGGTTCCGTCAAGTCCAATAAGAACCTATTTGAGTCATCAGCATTGTATGCCATGCAAGACAGCTTGGGCCACTTCCATGAGGTGAAGACAGTGCGCCGTGAGGAGGTGGTTAAAGGAGATGTCACAACCTACAAATGGATGTTTGAAACGCGACCAATAGATCAGTTTGATGAAAGCGTTGAAAAATACCAAATTATTAAGGGCATTTCCAAACAGGAAGTTGAGTCTGGTGATGTCAAGACTGCAAAGTGGCTGTTTGAAACACAGCCTCTTGATGCAATCAAGTACTTCAGCAATATCGAGGATGAGGAATCCGTGGAGACAAGTGAAAAACTTGATGTTTTGAAGGGGGATGTGAAAACATGCAAGTGGTTATTTGAAACAAAGCCAATGGACATATTGTATGAAAGAGTGGAGCTAAAAAGTGAGAATGAATCCGAAGAAATACGTAAGGGAGATGTCAAGACCTGCACATGGCTGTTTGAGACACAAACACTTGATTCCATCCATGATGAAAAGGAAACAGTTCTGACGACACGCAGTTTAAACCGAGAGGACATCAGAGGAAAAGACGTTAAAATGGCTTGCTTTCTGTTTGAGACAGAAAACCTGGAGAACCTGAGTGGGGAGGAGAAAGGATCCTATAAACGTGTCACAGAGATAGACATTGCATCTGGAGATGTGTCAAGAATAAAGTATATTTTTGAAAACCAAACATCAGACATCATCACGTCTTCTTCCGAAGAGGCAATGCAAAAGCTCAAGAGAGTTCAGACCGAGGACATACAAAGAGGAAATGTGGTGAACTGCAAATGGCTCTTTGAAAACCAGTCCATTGACCAAATACATGACAGCGAAGAAGAGTATATCAGCAATCAAAAAGTCGAGGACGTGCAACGAGGAGATGTCAATAAAGGTCGGTTTATTTTTGAGACTTATTCCCTAGATAAAATCCACGAGGCTTCCTCCGAGACAGAAGAGATAAAAACATCCAAAATCATCTGCGACAAGGAAGAGAAGGGCGATGTGAGAAATTACACTATGATGTTTGAAATGCAGCCGCTTTATGCCATACAGGACAAAGAGGGCTACTACCATGAGGTCACCACTGTCACAAGCGAGGAGGTGAAGAAGGGAGATGTTGTCGGGACCCGGTGGTTGTTTGAAACGAAACCACTCGATGCGATTAAAGACACAGATGAGGTCTATATCATCAAATCTGTGACACAACAGGATGTGCAAAAAGGAGACGTTACATCTGCCAAGTGGAAATTTGAGACGCAACCTCTTGACAGGATCGCAGAAGAAAAGAAGCCTCTGATAAAAACCGTGGAAGACATTCAAGGAGGCAATGTTAGAGTGAATAAACAACGTTTTGAAACTGACACCTCTTCAGAGGGATCTGTTAGGACTGTTAATGTGAGCGAAATACAAAGAGGCGATGTCAGGTCTGCAAAGTGGAGGTTTGAAACCCAGTCCATTGACAAAATAAGAAGCATGAGCTCCGAAAATCTGATTGAAACTGTGAAGCAGGAGGAGGTTGCAAAGGGAGATGTTAAACATTCAGTCTGGCTGTTTGAGAAAAATCCTCTCGACCATATTAAAGAAGTAGATGAGGATGAGAATGTATCTGTCACTCATGAGGAAATTCCCAAAGCGGATGTAAAAACAACGACATGGCGCTTTGAAACGACACCGTTTGACGGTTTTAGTGAGACTACAGTAGAAAAGGCTGAAATATTGGGGAAAAGCATCAAGGGAACTCTTGAGGAACTTTACAGTCAGAAAATGGTGAATTCAAAGGGAATACTAATTGAGGCGGATGAAATTGGCGATGTAAGGATGGCAAAATACCAGCTAATGAATAAGCAAACTCCAGAGATTCAGCGAGAGGAAATCATCAGGGGGGATCTGCAGACTATCATGATAAACCTTCTGAACAGAAAGGAGAATAAGCAGCAGCAAATAGTCATCGATTCAGAGGAGAAGGGAAACATCAGTTCAACTGTGGAGCAACTGTTGAGCCAAGAGAGAGAAAGCAATATTGAAAAGGAGGAAATACTGCATGGTGACATTCGAGAAGCAATCAACAACCTCTTCTGCGAGAGTGGATCAGTGAAACAGGGTATACTCATTCAGGAGGATGAAAAAGGAGACATACGGATGACATTATATTCCCTCCTGCATAAAAACCAGAATATTGATGTTGAAAAGGAAGATGTTGTAAAAGGGGACATAAAGAGTGCTCTTGAACGTCTGTCCAGCTCAGAAAAGACAGACCAGGCAGTAAAGATAAAGATAGATGACACTGAAAGAGGAAATGTCCATTTTTACTCCACATGCATCGAATCTGGAGCTCTTGATTATCTCAAGCAGCTCCAGTTAGGCCCTGATGAAATGCCGGATGACACCGGTAAAAAAGAGAAGATCATTGGAGGGGACATCAAGAGCACCAAATCTATCCTTGGCCAACATCAGATGCAAATTGAGCGCACAGTAGAGGATGTTATACCAGGAGATGTTCACAATGCATTAAAAGTTTTCACGTCTGAGCCAACGGTCGCACAGGAAAGAATCCAGAAGGAGGAGATAGTCAAAGGAGATTTAAAAGCCGCTTTGAGCTCATTGTCTGAATCAGCTAATCAGACAGTGGTTGTGGAAAAGGAGGAGGTGGTAAAAGGCAATATCCCAAAAGCTCTGCGATGTTTGGAGAGGGCTCAGAGACGCAACAAAGAGGCAGAGAAGCCGGATATTATTCCAGGAAATATCAGGGGGGCTCTGAGATCCCTTGAGAAATCATCCACCTCCAGAGTTGGAGCTGTGGTTGTTGAGGATTTGGTTCCTGGAGATGTGAAGGCTACTCTAAAATCCCTGGAACTGGCAAAGCAATCAGTGAGGGAAGTTGAAAAGGAAGAAATTGTGCGAGGTGATATATATACAGCCATGCAAAATCTACAAGATGCATCCAGTGAGAGGAAAACATGTCAGCAGGAAATAGATGTTCAAGGAGACGTCAAAGGGACAATTCAGCTCTTCATGGAGCCCCCACAGTCGCCAAGAACCCAGCAGAAATTTAGCCTTGAAGATGATATTAAGGGTGACATCAAAATGTCAATCAAGTCATTATATGAGACACAGGAGCAAGCCCAACAGGAGAAAGAGGAAGTGATAAAGGGTGATGTTAAAGGAACGATCAAATCGCTGATGGAAACAGCACAGCGGGAAACTCCCAAAGTCAGGCATGGAGCATACAGAAGGGTTAAAGTCAAGCAAGGCCCTCCTGTGAAAAACCTGAAACCAGATGCCCAGAGGAGCATACAAAAGATAAAAACAGCAAAACAGACTGAGACATCCAAGGAAAATCTCTCCATCACTAATCAATCAGGAAATGTTAGAACAAAGACATCAACGGTGGTGGAGCACAAAACTATTACCCAAAACCATGGCATAAAAACGGTAAAAACTGAGTTTTGTAATCTTAAATCTAACCAAAGGGGGATGGGAAAACTTTGCAAAACCAAAGTAAAAACTGACAATTACATGCTAAAGACTCAAACCCCCGAACCTGATTTACCTCTACCACCGCCACCTGTTACAGAAACCGATCTTCTGCCTCCTCCTCCTCCCAGTCCTCTTCCACCAACTGCTGATACCGACTCTGACCACCTTCCTCCCCCACCACCACCACTCACCGGTGAGCAAGACTTCCTGCCACCTCCTCCACCTCAACGAGAACTGGAGAGTTTCCCAGCTCACATAGCTCCTCCTTCTCCATCAACAGCAAAAAGAATGACAGTGAAAAAAGTAAAAGCTCCTGCTTTGCATCAAGTCGCAAAGTTGGAGTCTAAAGTTGAAATCAGTAAAAAGCAACAGGTGCAGGGAACGTCGACAAAAACTGTGCAGATGATCCAAAATGAAACAGAAACAACCATGCAAATGTCAAAAACAGTCTCCTGTGAAATCCCTCCTCCACCCCCAGAATCACCTAGACCTTTGAAAAACGTCTACATTGCTCCAGTGAGATTCACTCCACCAACGTCCCCACTTCCATCAGCAGATTCACCACTGTCATTAAGGAAAGTGTACGTCGCTCCGGTGAAATTTACTCCACCACCTTCCCCTCCACCCTTCATGAGAGGGAAAACCAGTAAATTTAACACAGCGTTAATAAAAGCGGAGGAAAAATACCGGAAGCTGAAGGAGGAAAACACGCCCCCAACCACTCCATCTCCCACTTTTGTACATGAATCTGTGAGTGCTGCTCTTGAAATGCTGTCCGCTAAGGATCAGGTAAATTACAGCATCTCAGGAATCACACAGGAGGGAAGTAAAAATACAAAAACGGGTGCCCACTTAGACTCCTCCATGCAGGTTTTGGTATCCGATCCAACCCGAAGCGACGGCAGATCTCAGCATGAGAAAACCACTGTGGATTCTACAGCTATGTCGCTGGCCAAACAGCAAATGGTATCGAATGAGACTACAAAGGTTATCTCCAGCCTAAAGACCTCATCCGTCTCAGCAGTTAAACAACACATGCAAGTGACTACACAGAAAACTGTAACTGTGTCTTCTAATCAGATGGGGCAACCTGGCCAGACTGTCTCTGATGTAACTGGCCATGCAAAGAAAGACACTAAAACACAAAATGCAAAGAACTCCACAAAATCAGAAGATAAAAAGAGAACTGAAACTGCATCAAAACATGTTCGCGACAATGTCTCTAAAGATGAACCAAGAAAAGGAAATGCGTCTTCAAACAAGGTTCAGGAAAATGTCTCGGACCAGCAAACAGAAAATACGACTCCCAGCGCAAATGGAAAAGCGATCAAACAAAACCAAAAGTCTAAAAAGAACAACAGCAAACAAGAAAAGCCAGCAGAGACAAACAAGTCCAATGACAGTGAGAGGCAGAGTGTTTCACAGGAGTCGAAAGTGGAAATGATTAAAGTCACAGAGATAAAACAAGAGATAAAGAAAGATATTCCCTCCCCTGCTGTGGCCGCAACACCTGAGAGCAACACTGGCAATCAGCCCGAAACTCCAGCTCCAGCGAAGAAGAAGAAGAAATCCAGAAAGTCTAAAGGAGCTGCACAGCAAGGTCAGGGCAAAGAAAATGTCACTGATTCAAACGCAGAAACAAAGAGAGTAACATCTGAAACGACTCAACAAGCACATGAAAAGATTTCTGTCAACCAAATTCGCAAAACTATAAAAGAAGAGCATGATCAAATCAAGAGAGAATTTACTACCACCGACGGAGGAGATGATAAGAAGTCTCTGCAACAAAAAGCTCTTCAAACGCAAAGGGAGGGATCTCAAAAGAAAGAGATGACAGTTACTCAACAGAGCGCAAAGGAACAACTAAAAGAAAGCACGGATGTCCCAATTATGGTGACAGGCAAGTCGGAGCAAAATGAACTTGTAAAATCAACAACAGAGGGAACAA
Source organism: Fundulus diaphanus (assembly GCA_037039145.1). Classification (NCBI taxonomy): domain Eukaryota; kingdom Metazoa; phylum Chordata; class Actinopteri; order Cyprinodontiformes; family Fundulidae; genus Fundulus; species Fundulus diaphanus. The sequence goes on along the minus strand of CM073132.1, from coordinate 34,768,693 downwards.
AGGCATCTCGGAGGCATGACGTTCAAGTGTTAATCTCTCAAATCACAGAAATACAAAACATTTCAGAGAAGATTCACTCTAAATCTATTAAAACTCTGTTAAACTCAGTGCCAGATTGGATCATGAGTCCGGAAAGGAAACTCGAGCTGGAACAAAGCGCCGATGACAGAGATGCTCGGACTCATGAAGAAATTGTTTTGAATGTGAGAAAACTTGCAGAATCCAAACTGATGGATCTTGCAGATGAAAAACTGGAGATGCACGAATGTGAGCTCATAGCAGAGAAAGCAGGTTCCGCCTTGGCGGCACAACGCATATCAAAAATCAGTATCAGTTCTGCCAAAATCGAACACCAAACTCTTAAAAGCACTTCACATGAAAGCAGGAGAGAAGAAGTGAGTTTGTGCAAATCCATCGACCTCCGAGCGCCGTCACCCTCGCTCAGAATGCGTCCTCCCTCTCCAACATTTATCACCATCGAGTCCACGCGAAGGACAGACTCGCCGCAACGAGTGACTCCGTCGCCCACCCTGCTCCACAGGCCGCCCACCCCTCCTACGCCCCCACCACGCAGATGTGACACCCCGACATCGCGCATCAACAGAATCACACCCTCCCCAACTTTTGATAAAGCAGAGAATTTGGCTCGGCTCAAAGAAACTACAGCAAAACTCTCTCGGGTCGTCACACCTCCACCGCTCACTGTCCATCCAATCACTGAGAAAATATTAGAGGAAGTAAAACTGCCTTCAACGTTTCATCAGCAAATCAAGAGTGATTCTCAAGCCATGGAAACTTCAGGGCCGCTGATTAGCTCGCCGAACTCAGATACAATCGTCACGCAAAGTAGTCCTGAGAACAATGTGCTGCTACTGCAAACAGAGCTAAATGCCGCAGATGACTCGGATGATTCTGACCTAATATCTGCATCGGTCAAAGAAAAACGGGAGTTTTTTGAAGGTGCACAGAAAGCTGAGCTTAATAAGATATTTGTGCGCAAGGAGCCCGTGGCCATCACTGAACGCCTGGGCCCTGACATGGAGCAGTGTGAGGCTGAAAAGAAGAGCAGAGAGAACGATGAACATCTCAGGGCAGACTTGTCAAGCTTTGTAAACAAAACCGAATCCCCAGAAGAGAAGCAGCATAGCAGAAAAGAGCTCCTCCCACCCGCAGAGCGCCTGCACAATGACACAGAAAGCTCAGACTGCGATAAAGAAAAAGCAGACGTCCTACAACGGGAGATGCCGGGTTTTAATATCCAGGCGATTAGAAATGTTTTTGAACTGGGTGAGCAAAGTTCCTCAGTTACAGAGGAGAGAAGGGACAAGGAGGAGCTCATGTCAAGCCTCGACGAAACAAGAGCAGACACTTCAAATCTTCAAAGACCTCACGAGACAAAAGGATGCTCAAGGCAGAGCACCCCCCTCCCTTTTCTGAAAGAGGCTGCGGAAACAATCCTGACCCTGCCGTCTGCCCTCTCAGAAACCAAAACGGTCACAGAGCATTTCTCAGATGTTGATGAATTTGGTAACCAGGTAACTGGTGTCACTCAGCACACCGAAAGTGTCTCTACCCAGCAGGCCCCTTTTTCTTATGCCGATGCCGTTAAAAGGAAAGCTACCAGGCGAGCAGAAACCTATGACGAGGATGCCACGGAAAAGCTGCTGATGAATTTCCATAAGACATGGACAGAGAGCGAGACAGTTTTCAAGAACCTTGGCTATACCATTTCTGAAGAGACATCGTCACAAGCTGTCATACGTCAGACGACGACTATCTCATCGGGTAAAGAGAGCATGGCATGAAACAAGCAGAATTAACAGCATGGACTATATGCTTTTACAAGTTTGTTTTTGCGGCCTTTGCCATGAAAAGTATCTGCAATGACCTGGAAGAGGATGTTTGCAAATGTACTAAAAGGGAGGTGGAAACATGACACTTATTGCCTTATTACATGCTACCTTTAGACACCCCTAAACCAGACAATATATAATAGAACTAATCAATGTCATTGATTACATGTCAGTCCATACCCAATGGGGGTTATTACCTGAGTTGATATGCGTGCATGCATGTGTGACCTTCCTTTAGAGCTTAAAATGATGCGTGTTCGGCGGTGTTGCTCATCAAGTGCATGGCTGCGTGTCATTGCACGTTGATGTAACTCGGGGCAAAATACACTGCTCACAAAAATTAAAGGAAAACTTCTTAATCAGAGTAAAATGTGAAGTCAGTTTAACTTCTGGAACACTGATCTGGTCAGTTCAGTAGTACAGGGGCCTGTTAATCAGTGTCTGCTCTGTTTGGTGTTAATGAAATTAACAGCAGGTGCTCTAAAGGGGCAACAATGAGATGAACCCAAAAAACAGGAATGGTTTTGCAGGTGGAAGTCACCGACATTTTTTCTTCCTCATTTTTCAACTGCTTTTTAGTAGTTTAGCATTTGACCGGGGTCAGTGCCACTAATGGTAGCATGAGTCGATACCTGGACCCTACAGAGGTTGCACAGGCAGTCCAGCTCCACCAGGATGGCTCATCAATGCATGCCATTGCAAGAAGATTTTCTGTTTCCCCCAAAGACAGTCTCAAGAGCACAAAGGAGATTCAAGGAGAAAGGCTGTTACTCTGGGAGAGCTGGACAGGGCTGCCCGAGGTCCTTTACCCATCAACAGGAATGGTATCTGCCCCTTTGTGCACAGAGGAACAGGATGTGTTCTACCAGAGACCTACAAAGTGGCCTACAAGAGGCCACTGGCATGAATGTCTCTGAGCAAACCATTCAACAGATATTTCATCAGGGTGGCCTTAAGGGCCTGACATCCAGTAGAAGGCCCTGATCTCAATGCCCGTCAAAAGCTTGACTGGCATTGACCAGAAAACACCTGAATTGGCGGGTTTGGCACTAGTGCCCTGTTCTTTCCATAGACGAGAGCAGCTTCACTTCAAGTTTATGTAACAGAAATGAAAAGGTTTGGAGAAGCTGCGGTGAACCGTACGCTGCCTGCAACATTGCTCAGCATGATGGGTTTGATGGTGGGTCAGTGTTGGTCTGGAGGCATAGACCTGTACAGAATAAACGATGGTACCCTGATTGCCATTAGGTATCAGGATGAAATCCTGAGACCCATTGTTAGAACCATATCTAGTTCGACGGGTCTTGGGTTCCTCCTGCTGTGTGGTAATACCTGATCTCATGTGGCAAGAGTATGCAGGCAGTTTCTGGAGGATGAAGAAAATGATAGCATTTACTGGCCTCCACACTCCCCTGATCTAAATTCAACAAAACATCTCTGGGACATGATGTTTATCCTATTTAGGCCCATCTGATGCCACCAACTTGCAGCACTGACAGTCCAGGAGCTCAGTGGTGCCTTGGTCAGGGAGGTGATCCCTCAGGACACCATCCGTCTTCTCAGAAGGAGCGTGCCCCGATCTTATCAGGCATGCATACAAGCATGTGGAGGCCATGCAGACTATTGAGAACCATTTTTAGATGCTTCAAAGACATTTCAGCAAACTGGACCAACTTTCCACATCAGTTGTCCAGTTTCACTTTCTCAAATGATGTGGCATTCTGTTCCCAACACATTACCCATTCTATATCAATACGCAAAATCCAGCATAATTTTCCAGTTGAACTCTGATATGTTTTCAAAGTGTTTCATCTTAGTTTTTAGTAGTGTGAGATGAGCTTTAAGTGCTGGTCTTTGGAGTGTCGCTATTATTGGCCTTGTAGCTTAGTTCAGTTCCAATCACCACAGAAATCTAATGGACTGAAAAAAACGTTGCTTTGTGATGAATGAAACTAAACTATTAAGATTGCCCAGCTGTTGTCTGCCTTTTCAACCTTGCTTAATTTTTTTTGTTTTCCCACACGTTATCCTTAACACAATTTTGAAAAAATATATATTTTTTAATCAACTGACATTGACCTTTGCTCTACATTGTTTACTATTTGAAGAGCTTCGTGCAAGTCTACCAACGTTGCCTGAATACAAGCAATCATTTACTGAGATCGAAATAGATTTATACCCAAGTGCTGAATTTTAACCAGACACGATGCAAAATAGGCTTTTGGTACAGAGTTAAGAAGCATTACAGCAAAAACATATTTGATATTTTGGGTTTTGCCATCAATACTGCAACCTCTTTCTCGTCCGTGGTTGGATAAACGTTTAGCAGAACAGATCTGAGAAGAAACTAACAGCAATCTGTATGTAGACGATGGATTTAGCAGCTTTTGGATACAGTGTCTATCAACAAGTTATATCAAAGTAAAGAGCACCCACACCCACTGCTGTTAACCTAGCACTTCAACAAACTTCCCAAGATAAAGACATCATTAGCAGGAGAAAAATATATATTAAAGACTGCAGCTGGACATCCAAGTTAATGGATATCACAGTAACAGCACTGGTGAATGAGTGTAGTGGGACGTAATACAGTTGAAATTTAGGATGTTCTTTCTTTATTTTAAAGTCACCACATTGTTAAGTATGTACTTTGCATTGCTTTTAATAAAGGACTGGACTGGGACTCTGTATCTACAAATGTCTGAAATGACCCAGCATCACAGACAACAATATCTCTTTCAGGACATCCATTTTTTTTTATTAAACTAAAATGTTTAATAAAAAAAATTGTTATTGGACTGAAATTAAAATCTGAAATATGATGTATAAATCTGTCCTAAAAGAAAGCTGTACATAAATTAGTTGTATTTCTTTAATATTCTGACATATTTTGTCAAAAACAGGGCGAATGCATTCTTCATGCATGTCATGTCCATAATATATGATGGTGTGACTTTTTTGACAAGCTTCTATGATAATATAACAATGTATTAAATAAAGGTACAGTTTTACCCAGACAAATATAATTTAAAGCGCATTTGAATTAAAATGTTTTTTTTTATAAAAAGCCAAATCATAACTCAGAAAAGCATGTTTTGAATGTGCAAGTGAGTGAAACGTAATTCATGCTACAAAAGTGACATCTGAAATAAAAATACATATAAAACAACGTATATTCATTTCATTTATTTGACTAGAATAAAATGAGTTCAAAAAGCTGCACATGCTCAAACCTCACAATTTGCATTTTGATCTTTTGGGGAAGCAGATTCGGGTTCCGAAGTCAGAGCTTTGCACGGCGTGTCGGAGGAGGGCTTATCCGATGGATGCTCTGATGGTGGACAAAAAAAAGTACCATAAATCTTGTTTCTGCTGTGAGCACTGCAGAAACAAACTGAGGTAAATGTGCCATTAACTCAGTGTTCTTCCTCCATTTTTGTATTGCATCCCAAACGTTAAGTTATGTAAATGTTTAGTATGTGTTGTAGATGGGTTATATTTGTCTCTAACAAATAAATTAATACTAGTTTCTGATAGTAAAAGCACTAAAACCTGTATTGTTTTCTTCTTTTTGTTTTTACAGTTTGGGAAATTACGTCTCTCTCCAAGGACATTTTTACTGCCAACCTCATTACAAGCAACTTCTCAAATCCAAAGGAATCCACGACAACAGTCTTGGACAAAACCCTCCTGAGGGAGGCAGTGGGCCAATCCCTCTAGATGAAAAAACTGAATTGAGATATTCCATGAACAGAGCAAACTCAGTAGATAAACCCCACAGAGGTGAAAACGAAATGGCGAAAACATTTGATAACAGCAAGCCACACTGCAACAAAATGACCGTAGTTTGGCCCCCTCAGGGTGATCCACCAAAGAAAACCTTTAAAATTGAGGAAGACATTCAGTTAACGAAACCACACTGGCCCCCTCTGGACAGCTCCCCCATGTCCCCCAAGCTCCAACACAGAAAGGCTGTTCCCAGAAGCGTCCTTTGAAACGTAATCTCCCACATTCAGAATGTAGAATCAAAAAAGGAAGAACAAAAGACTTAATGGTAAAGTAGGCTGCTGATGGTGCAGTTAAGAAGGTGTTTAGCTGAAGGTCATACAGTTAAGTAATGTAAAAAGGGGAAGAGTAACTGGCAGGAATAGAAAGGAAGACTGTGTATATATTTGTAAATTGTGAGAGAAAAGCAGGATATAATGTAAGTGAAGGAAGGGTAGATTAAAGTGCAGAAGGTGGATACGTGGCTGATACGGAATGCCTGAGCAGACGTGGAGATTATTCTGTTCGCCATTTTCAAGTTCACTGCAGTGTTTGGTTGGTTTTCCCTGATAGGCAGTAGTACAGCTAAAAAAAAAAAGACGTTCAGTATTTGACCCCACAAGGAACTCTTCTGTGATATGAATCAGTTCTGTTACTTTAGTTTTTATTGAGTTCACCATTTAGTTGATTTCAATCACTTGAAAGTCTTTACCTTCTGATCATTACGAAGTTCCAGTGAAATATCATTCAGCTCAGTTCTGTTTGATTCTAAAATAAATTAGTTAATTATTGTTATTCTTTAAGTAATAGATTCCAGATCGACAAAAACAGCTTCACTCTGTTTTTCTCTACTTTTGTATTATTTCGGCAGGTCGACCTGTCAACATAACATTTTTAAGCATTAATATTATTCGCACCTGGTGTGCAGACTGATCAAATCTTCTTAAAATTATCTTATTTATAACATAGAAAGTATATAATATAATTGAGTTAACTGAGACATTTGTATCCTACGTTGAACAGAATGTATTTTACGATGAAAAAGGTGTATTTTTTAAAATAGACAGTTTCATGTTCTTTCCTTTGTACAAGAACCTTTCTGATAATGTCCTGCTCTCACGCTGCTCCATCTGAAATATCGCTGATCAAAGGGCAATAAAATACTAAATCCTATTGTTTCCTTTGTCTCTTTATAGATCAAGTATAACTTGACTCCTGCAGGATGTGATGTTTTGTCCAGTCTTATGTTTTACTTGTAGATTTGTCTGGCGGTGGGATTAGTGAACCGTTTGTTTTTTTGCCATGTTCTCTGCACCCAGATAATATGCCTGAAACATCTTTTCCTGTTGGGCAATGCTGTATAATGTTCATGGCATTGAAGTATCCCAGAATACTCAGCCCGGTGTTTTATAATTTTAACTTTTTTTTTTTCCATTTCCACAATGTTTACACAAAGATTAGTCATCCGATTGCTTCATTTAAGCTAAAAAGCAACAGTTGTTCAAAATACATACTGTATTATAGAGACTAGCGTCCCTTTTTTTGCCCAATGACCACTACAGATACATTTTCCATCCACACAGAGGCACTTCAGTGAATTGACAAAATAACTGTATTCAACTGGGGGAAAACCAAAGTGCACAAGGCAAAAAAGTCACAACACTGAATGAAACAACGGTTTCTTTTGGAGAACAGCAGCACAAGTGCAATATTAATGGTCTGACTCCACACTATGGATACTTAAAGGATATTTGAGGAGTAATAAACCGAGTGGCTACAGACGAGTCAGGAGTAGCAGGTGGTGATATGTGTTTAAAGCGCATCATAGAAATCCAAAAACCCAAACAGAACAACTCCCATGGAGAGTAAACCAATAAGAAAATCTAGTGCTTTAGACACATTTGCTCATGAGAATTTATTTTAAAAAAACTCCGTCACTCAGTGTAGCCATCCGCTGCATACAGAAATGTTGCTTGAAATAGTTTTATACAAAAAAATCAAAGATGAGAAGGACCATCCACCTTGTTATCAGTGCAAAATCCTTTTCACAGGCAGATTTCAGATGTTTTAAGGTACCATTAATGCCCAGATAGTTGCATTTTGAAAGACACGCGCTACCATTCAGCAGTAGCTCATTCTGTCAACTTTCAAGAGTTTGGCACACTTGATAGAAGTCCAGATCAGTGTGTTGAAAAGGAAGACAATACAGAAGCAGCGACAGACTGTCCTGCTGTTCAATTCTTATTTTCAACAAAACAGAGACAAAATCAAAAATGCAACAGGGAGCACTCTCTGGCTATTGTAAAGTCTAAATAGTAGGTATTTTTCAGCTTCTTTAGAAACTGTTCTCTGAGCGTATCAGAGGTTTAGATTTGTTATTTTCCATAATCTGGTAAATCAGCCTGTGAAACCACTTCAAATTACTTCCTTTTAAAAAACAACATTAAGCTGTTTATTTATTTAGTGTCCAAAACGATCAACATTTCAATTATATTATTATTATAGTTGTTGTTAAATGTTGTGTGCCTTAGTTTGATTCGTTTTTTTTAATTAATATTAGTAAATAGCAACAAAAAAAGGTTTTCCCCTTTACTACTATTTATCTATTGTCCAACTCTATCCAACTTTAGTATTATCACTATTATTTTTGAAAATGGGCTGTCATGTCATCTCATTACATTTTAATGTCCATTTGTTTACTAACCCAACCTACGAGCACTGTGACAATATTCTGTATGAACCCTGACTTTAGTCAAACATCTCCGCTGACACATGATGCCCTCCTACCGGAGCCGTGAAACGTGCAGCGCTCGGTGACTGGAGACGCTTCTCACGGGCTGGCCATACATTCTCCCACAGCGTCAATCTACCTTGCTACTACGACCGCGGCCGGGCGCAGCCTCCGCTTTCTCCCACTTGAGTGGATTGGTGAGGAATTTATCGGATTGCGCTCTGATTGGTCGGCTCCTCCTCGCTGAGCGGCGCGTCAGCAGCGCTGCGTCACCGTCATGAGTCTGACCCCCACCACCACCGCCGCCGCCTCGACTGGCAGCAGAGCTCTGGGATGCTGAAGCAGAGCAGAAGCGTGTCGGCGGCGCCACGAGTGTGAGTGGGATGAGGGCTGAGAGTGGAGGTAGGTGCAGCAAGGATGGTTATTTTTAATTCCCATCGGATACGGCAGGTGCAGGTTGAGCTTTTTCTTTCCTCTTGGGGACTGCGCTGAGCCGGGATGGTCCTATACTTTTTAAAAGAATTCTGCAGTGTGCGTCTGTGTTGGTTGAGGGGAGGGGTAGGGATCCACGCATCCTCCGCTCATGTGTCCTTCCTGGTCTCTGTGCGCTCAGCCCACGAATTCCGGGCGTCTCCTCCTTTGTGGCGCTTTTGATCTCTGCTTATATGTGCGATAGGGTCATACCCATCTGGGTATTTAGCGATGCAGCTACTTAGGCTCAATCCCCTGTGAGCACACACTGATCTCTGTCCTATTTGGCAGGGCTGCCGCCTCTGCGCTCCCCCGTCAGAACTGCGGAGGTCGTCCAGCTGGGCGACGAGAACAGGAGCTGCATGGTGTTAAATATCAAACTTTGAACAAATGTGGAGAACAGCCGGGACATCGAGATTTCCTTCGTCAGGTCTAAAAAAAAAAAAAGCAGTGGAAGCTTGAAACTTTTCTCTTTTTGATAATGATTGTTATTGGACCCGAGTGAATATAATCAGTAGAATTTAGAGATATAAACCCAAGTGCAGCATTGTGTCTTTATTCATTTTAAGTTATTTTTAGTAGGAAAAACAAGACAATTTGTGGAAGTGACTGTTGCTGATTTCAGAAAAACAGCCTTAATGCTGTGATTTAGAATATCTAAAAGATGCTAAGGGATTTGCACCAGACATGCCCATACACTGAACCTTTTTTTTGTTAGCTCATTTTGACCAATCACTCTATGTTCACCCATAAAAGTAACCGCAATGCCACTTTTCAATATTTCTCTATACTTTCAGAAAGGTTCAACCCCGTTACGCCTGTGTGAGGCTCTCATAAATTCTGTATATTGAAGCTGTACACAGGGCATCACTTGTGAATGCAATTCAAAACAACCAGACTACTACAACAAGAAGCAAATGGTCTCTTCAACACTTCGACATGTGAGAAGGCTGTGTAACTCACTGCAGTGCAGGTGTGGTTGTATTTTTGCTGCTACCCTTGGTCACACCGTGATTCTGTGTATGTGTGTTACTGTCTCTTCTCTGCTAATCACTTTTCTACACGTCTACTGTGTGTAAATCCTTAATCCCCAGTTTAAAGTACAACATCTTTGCTTTGTCAGTGTTGCACTTGGCTTACAGTCTGCCGTTTACTGAGAAGATGTCAGTGCGTTTTGTGTTGAAATTAATTTTGAATAAATATAGTTGGAATATTTATGAGGCAACTGGCCGGCAGAAATGATCACTTGGACTTTTGTACTCTATTTAAATCTGAAAGGATTTATGAATTAATAAACATTGTATGTTTAATTTTGAAGAACTTAATGCCACCTCTGGCGCATGTACCACTTAGATGATAATTTATACATACATCAGTAGCTGTTAGACAGAAAGAAAATATTTAAATAAGAGCAAAAGGCAGTACTAGGACTTACTGTTGACATGTTCTATTTAAAAACATTATCTTTTCTGTCTTAAAAAACAAAGACTAAACTAAGTTAGGATTACATAAATTATTACTATTTCCTAATTACCAGAATAAGGGGAGACAATCTTTAGACTTATCTTTATGACTTTCCTCAAATTCACAAGTTTAAATACACCTACACACATCAAACAAAGCTTTAAAAGATTATGTCAATGGCTTTTTAAAGCTTTTGATAGGTTATAATTCACAACATTTTAATTAACTGGCGGCCTACCGTAGAGTTTTTTTAAGGCTCCGTCCACAAAAAGCCATGTTTGGCTGTATCTGACAAATTTCTTGGTCGGATAGGGTGTCCCGTCCAGACGAAGCAGCCGTGGAAACGACATTTCAATTCAATTCAATTCAATTTTATTTATATAGCGCCAATTCATGAAACATGTCATCTCGAGGCACTTTACAAAGTCAAGTTCAATCATATTATACAGATTGGGTCAGATTATACAGATTGGTCAAAAATGTTCCTATATAAGGAAGCTTTCCCACGTTCTCAGCGTGGGAAAGCTTGAAGCATCCCCTGGTGGCGGCTCCGTCTGGACACCCCTATCCTCATATTCCTATCCCCTAACCGGCTACGAACTGGCATGTTTACACATGTGAGCCAACGCAGACTTCACCTCTCCCTTAACACGCATGCACGAACACAAACAACAATGGTGGACCTGAGAGTTGCGGGTCTGTTTCAGACACTATGCAGTTTGTTGTGGATTTTACACTAACACAGTTTGCTTCTGTAAAGTGTTTGTGTGGACAGACAACAAGATTGTCCTTACGAGTGGTTCTTTTATCTCTCTCTGCATTCGATGTTTTCGCCCCACCGCTCTTCCTCCTTCTTCTTTGTTTACTTCTCAGCGTTCCCTCGCCACTCACTGGTGTGGCATAGGTATTACAACCTATTACGGCTTTTTGTGGTTTCGTGTTTACACTCAAACTTTTCTGTGTAGATTCGTTAAGAGAATTGCTGACATTAGGGCTGAACGATTTTGGAAAATAATCTAATTGCGATTTTTTATCTTAATATTGCGATTTCATGCGATTATTTTTTTCAGTTTAATTTATCATGTCTTTTTAAACATATACAAACAACAAATTAATCTGTTTCATCGCTGTGGAGATTAGGTGCTAAAAGACCCACTGCGTCTAAACTAAACAGAAATGATTGCATTCTGCCAATGATATATTTCAACCAAAATTGCGATTTAATTTAATCTTTTCTCTGCATTAACCACAAGAAACAAAAATGGCCTCTGAATAAAGATGTTTGTAAACAAGCACTATTTAAAACAAGAACTTTTAATGTTTTTATGAGTCAGAATATTATTCAAGAGAACAGCTTTTAATTGAGTTAGACATCAATCTTTGTTGAACATAAAGTGCAAAGTGCAACCAACAAGCAAGTCTATGTATTAAACAGTTTGATGATAGCCAAAAATTGCAGACCTCTGTGATTTGGAAATTGTGTTTTTTTTTAAATTGCAATTATATTGCAAATGCAATTAATTGTGCAGCCCTAGCTGACATCCACAAATCTGATTCATCCTTGGATACCAAGGTCCCTGAAGGTGCCTGGTTAATCTGTTTAAACAGTTATAGACAAGTATAAACACCATAGTCCGTCAAGGCATCTTAGCATTCAGGAAGAAGATGGGTGTGATGGTGTAGATTCAACACACTAATCGGGCCATTAAGTTATTGTTCTGACTACAACATATAAGACTGTTACTTTTGACTGAGGAAGAACTGGTGCACTTTGCAAAATATGATCTAAAACATTCCATGGAAATATTGAACCAACACCTTCAATCTTCAGCCAGCAGGTTAAAGCTTTGGCACAAATAGGTCATCCAAAGCTTGATTATCCTGTCTTTTTACTTACACTGTGGTTTAAGGACAACTAATTTGATGTCCTGGAATGACCCTCACAAAGCTCAGATCTCAATGTCTTCGAAAATTTGTTAGAAAGCCTGACTGCAAACCTGACTCAAATACACCTGTCCTATCAGGTGCAATGGGCCAAATTTGCAGCAAAAAATAGTGAGAAGCTTGTGGAAGGACACCCAAAATGTTTAAACAAAGTCTCACAGTGTGAAAGGCAATTCCACCGAATTCTATGGAAATGTGTATAAAACATAGGAATAATAATTTGAAGAAAGCTCATTTGACAAGTTTTGGTAATCCTAACTGACCTAAGACAAGGAAAGATTAGTTTGATTTAGTGTCAGACAGTGAGAAAACAAAAGGTCATGAATCTTTTAACACAGGGAATGCAAATATCTGGTTTCAGCTGTCTGTGATGAAATTCTTGGAGCAATCAAGGGTCTTTGTTTTAGCATGTTGATAGTTGTATACAGCTGCTGGTAAAACTCTGGATGCCTCCTTGAGTCACAGTAACAGTGTTATCTGTTGTAGGGCAATTCAGACTCTGTTAGTTTTTGGTTGGCATTATGCCAGTCTGTCAAGACTCTAGTGTGTGTATGTTAGCTTGCATAAAGCTTGAATAAAGCTTGCAAACTAAAAGGTCAGCCCTCCCTACCACAAGCACAACTGTGCAACCAGTTTGCCTTCCAAGCATTTGATAAAACAGTCTTTGTTGGTAACAAGTGACCCCTCACAAGGAACTCGCTGTACCTCTAGGACTGTAATCAGCCTTTGTAGTTTATCAAGCTAGTCCCAACGTCTCATCAGCAGGAAGTCTTCACCCATAGATGCATCACTGGCACTGTGGTTTCATTTTTAATCATAGACCCAAAAGGCATGGATGAAAAATTATGGAGAGTCATTAGTTCTTGAAGTTTAGCCCACGTTGATTCCATTAAAAAAACAAATCTAAGAACCTGTTTCCTTATTTTGATCCTAGGTTTGGATTTTAGTACAACACTACCCAACCATGTTTAATTGAGCTTCTTCTACATGAATCCCCTTTAAATAGTTCAATTAATCCGTTTAATCTAGTCCCATTAGCTTTTAAACAATACAGATCAATTCAGTCCAAATACAACCTAATCAAACTCAGCGCAATTTTATTTTATTTTGAATCACACATTTGCCAATTAGGTATGAACATTATGGGAAATGAACACTTGGAGGGGGGAGGGGGTGCATGCACAGTGAAGATAAAAAACTCCCTTTTAAACTGAAGAAATAACAGCAGAGCCAGATTGATTAAGCACAGCTGTTGTCCATGAATGCCTAGAGGATCATAGGAAAAAAGAAGGGATTTAAACAAACACAAAGCCCTCAAGCTGGGGATACTTGCTGTTTAAAATAAGAAAATAAAAGAAATACATGAAGTTATTGAAAACAACATTAATAAAAGGAAAAAGCAAAGATGAAAACATGAGTGGAGGTCAACATCCTCTTGCAGACCAATGATGAGTTGATCCCTCTACATTCATGCACAGCTGGGAAATGTTGCAAAAATATTATACCAGATTTTGGTTTGTTTGTTTTTTTTTAGTTTAATTATACCATATTTTGATTAGTTTGTGAGATTTTGTTAACTAAAGACTTGGCAAATTTAAGATTGAAGTACTCTTGGTCAGCTACTGTTTTGCATTACTGAAAATCTTTATTTGAATTTAAAAGGTAATTGTAGCAACAGCTACAGCACTCAGGCAACTGAAACTTTTGCAAAGTAAGACCTAGTTTATTAAGACAAATAAAAAGAGAGGAAAATAAACAGAGGAACCTGGACAGTAGCGTAGAACATCAGGTACAGATCACACCAGATAGATAACAGCCAAATATCTCTGTTTTGGCAGATCATCAACAAGTTATAATAATTTATAATCCAATCTGACGATTGAACTCAGTTTTGTGTCAGACCCAACTTAACTGTTTTCTCAGGCCAAGTGGAAAGCCAGTAACCTTTCCTGCAAGATGAATCTTCACGTTATTTGTGTGTATACAAACACACGAGAATCAATCTTGTACCACTACGACTTCAACCGTTTGTGTCCGAACAAAAAATGGTTCGGGCCAATCACGTTGCAGTATTGTGGTTTAAGGCGAGTCATACTGGTGCAATGAAAGCAAGAGCTGTTGAGCCCACAGCTGAACTAACATAAACATGGCAGCGCAGGAGGATGCACGCATAGCTGCTGTTATCACATCTGTTTTGTAAGAATCCACAGTTTCTTCTTTGAAAGAAGAACCGCAAGAAGAGCCTTGACTAGTTTATCTTCTTGTTTCTCATGATGCATGCTGCCTACGTTTTAATTGCATAACGTGATTGGCTAAAACCAACCTTTGATAGGCGGGTATATATGTGCCAAGTGCTGTATACTGATCTGAAAAATCATTAAATATGTCTCAAATTAAGCTAATAGTTGGGTCAAAACTTACACTGTGCTGGTTTAAGTTCAGTTACAAAGGCCACTATAATTAGCAGTACAAGCTGATACTACACTATTTCTCAGCATTTTGTACATTCGAACAACAGGTTTTAAAGGCATAGAAAATATGTCTCTAAAAGTTAATAAAGGTTTTTTGGTGGAATATCAAGTCCTGTCATGTGAGTTAAGTATGAATGTTGCCTCTGATGTGTTCCTATTCAGAATAGTGCACATGGGGATTGGGATCAGTGGTATGAAATTCATAGTATTCTGCTAAATAATTTACCAGTATGTTACTTTTCTGTGACATCATTGTCTCAATTAGTTTTTTCTTTTATATTTAAGGGTCTATTGAATGGGGAATTAATTATATTACTGCTCTAAGACCCCATTCTAGCTGTCAGATAGTTATTAGCTGAATAAGTCAAAAAGTTTGTAATTTCATACATTTTCTCCGAGATGATATATACCTGAATGATATAGGGTGAATGGACACTATGAGTGCTGTAACCACCTTTATTGAGTACATAATCATATCCAAATGAAGATCATTCTGATATTGATTCTTGTTCTGAAATCAAGTAACGCTAGAGAATCAAAAATCAAGAAGCTTTATTGTCATTGTGTTACCTTAATGAAATTTTAACGAGTCAGATGCTGGCTCAGAATGTACATACCGTATTATTCGGACTATAAGTTGTACCGGACTATACGCATTTATTTAGACGTTTATTTCACACAATCCAAGACTGAAAACTGACATTTAATCTGGTAAATCAAATTATTAAATTACACATTTGCAACCACAACAGGCTGAATAACATGGAACATACCTGGGAGGATGAATGGGGTAAATTAGCAACTCTAACCAGCAAGGTGTTATCCAGTGCATTTCAGCGTAAAACGGCCCGTAAATTGTCAAAATTACGCCTAAATTAGATTGTGAGCGTAACGGTGCTACGTGCTACGTGCTAAGCTAACGGTACGACACGGATGTTTGAGAGCAACATCAACGTGCATCAGCGAAGCTGTAACCGCTCGGACAACAGACCTTTAAGCTAGCTCTAGCTGTTATTATCTTGATTGACAGTCCAATAACAGGGTTCTGTCGCGGTCTGAGCGCTCCCTTCAAGCTTCAGTTTCTCCCATCAAGTATGGATTCACGCGATGCTCCGCAGTGAAACAGTGAAACAACATACAAAAGTGTTCAGTCTTGGTTGTCAATAAGTTAATGTTTCAATTAAGCAAGATAGTTTTCACAAGGCTAGAGAGCCCTCTTGCAGCTATAGAGAGTAATGTTTACGACTTGGTTCATGTTGTTAGGTATGATTTACCATTTAAAATTGATATATAAAAGTTGCACCTGACTATAAGTTGCAGGATTGGCCAAACGATGAAAAAAAGTGCAATTTATAGTCCGAAAAATATGGTAATTACACATAACACACAGACACAACAAGACATTATCTTTCCATTTTTTTAAACTGTTGATATTACTGGCTAACAACAGCACTCCCTGAGGGTTTTAAGCATGCATGTAGTCCTTAGCAGCTAATAGACAAAATTTCAAGTCAAAAGACAGCAGTCTACAATACTGTGCAATAAATTAGTTGTAGAATTGTGCAATTTCCTTGGATCTCCAAACAGATAGTCCCAGAGCTATTGGAGTGTGTGATTACACATTTGAAAGTGAGAGACACTATAAATGTTTTCATCAGCTCAGAGACCTGTGTAACCAGTAGTGTGTTTGTAACATTTAACAGATAATGAACTGGGTTGATGGTTTGTTGATTTTCAGCAAGGGGAGATTGCCATTAAGGGTTTGTGAAAGAAGCTGTTTTTAAGTCTGCCAGTTTTTGATTTAATGTCTCTGAATATTTTCCCTGATGGACGTGGGACAAACAGTGTGTTGCCAGGCATCTGTGGCAACACGTCTGACCCTTTTCTGGACTCGTGCATAAACCGTGATTATTGATATTAAACATACTTCTCATTAAGCCCACATTTCTATGTTGGAAAAAAAAAGTTTGGTCTGATGTAATATTCTAATGTTAAATGCTGTATTTTCAATAGTTGTAAGTGGAGAATTATCATAATTAACAAGATTGAAAGCATGAAAACATCAGTCTGAATAGTTAATCGACGTGTTTCACTTGGTGAATGGAGTTACATAAATAAATAAAACTTTTCAACATTATTCTAGGTTATTAACTATGACTGCATATACTGTAGTTATATCTATTGGTTTAGAGAGTCAGTAAATAAAAACTGAAATGAGATGCATTTTTTTTTAGATATATAACTTTAGCAAATGTCTGCATGAACATGAGGTGTATGCTGAAGTTGCAGTGATTCATGACTGCACTATGCTTATAATACTATTGGATCCGGACCGGTAATTCCCCGTACAAATGTGCTGTGAGTAGTAGAAGACAATCTGTCTTAAACCCTCATACAGTCTTGTGAATAATGTGAGTCATACAGTGTATGAATTTGGCAAATCTGCTTTTGGCAGTTGTAGTGGTTTGATGGTTTTACTTAGTGTTCTGAGTTAGTTATATTGTACCTGGTCTAGTTTCCCTTGTTGAAAGATTTTGTATCAAACAGAAACAGAGATAGCTGATATTTAAAATGGTCCACACTGCTTGACTTTTATTAGTACAGTAAAGTGTGATATCACCAATGTCCACTGGGGTTTTCGCTCCAAGATTTTTTTCCCCCTAAATTCCTCTGGATCAATGTTTTCATGGAGATAATCAGAAAAAGTTCAGAACTTGATGTAAGGCCTTAGTTCTGTTCAATCAGGCACTGAAATGTGGCTTCATTATGTCACCGATACAAGGAACTTGTCAGTCCAGAAAAGACGAGTTGATAAAATCGAAATGTCAGATTATAAACTGGAGGCTTGCAGGGAATGAATTATGTTGCATTTGTACGGTATATTTGTCATTAACTCTTTTATATTTGCCTATCAAAAAAGTGATATATCTTCTCAAAAATATTAACCTATTAACACACAAAACAAATAAAAACAACATGTCCTCACAACTGAGAGGCAGCAGGTTTCATACAAAAACCCTAAGTGAACTATTACACATCTGTGTGACAGATTTAATATGTTATGTAGATTTTATTACACATCTATGCCATGTTTTCATTCCTTACACATTTTAAATTGCTTAATAATAGTTTTATACGAAGAACAGTGGGACAGCAGACCTTAACAGTGTGTGGGCAGTATGATCGGTTATCAGAGGCATGTTCTCTACTTGTTTTATTGATTATCAGATAGTGAGCTGCTGCCTGACGACGCTGCGACAAAGTCAAGCAACGCATTAATGGACACGCAGAGGTCACAGTAAATATAGGTTGCTTGCACCAGGCCCGTCTCTCCCTTGATTAAGCTGATGGTGTTTTGGTCTGCTCTTGTTGTTTGTTGGAAATCTGTTTAGTTTTTTGGTTTTTCTTCTTGCTGTTTGGCCGCAGAATAGTTTGCTGGTGACGGCCGACTTAAAGACAACTGTGGTTGTTAAAGGCATACTATGCAACATTTTTCAGTTAATTAATATGTTCCATACCGTTTTGGATGATTAAATGAGTCATTTCAGGTTGAACAAAGGTTTTCTTGGCCGCCCTGGTGGTCTGTGGGGGAAATACCGCACTTGCAACTGCAGGAGCCCTCGGCCCGCGCCCACAGGCTCAGAATCTCGTGCAAGATCGCGAGAGTCGGTCTTGCTTTACGGCGAGAACTGCTACACGCCCGCAGTGAAAGGTGTGCTCGTTGGTAGCGCAGTGGCGATATTTGTGCAGTTACCATGGCGGAACCAGCGAGAAAACAGCGAAAGCCCATGTCGGAGCAGGCAAGAAAGAGGAAAAGGGCTCTGGACAGAGAGAGGAGTCGTACACGGTGAACATAGAAGGCTGCAAGGCTGACGCGGACCTCGCGTTTCTGCTGATGCGATTGTAAGTAACATTGTAGGGTTTCCCTCACGCTACCGCCTCGCCGACATTCCAAAAAAAAAAAAAAAAAAAAAAAAACTAACTCGATATGCGCGCCGCTCCGCTCAGCCGGTCAGCGGCGCAAAGTTTGTCTCCCCCCCGCTCCGCTCCGCTCAGCCGCTCAGCGGTGCAAAGTTTGTCTCCCCCCCCGCTCCGCTCCGCCGGTCAGCGGTGCAAAGTTTGTCTCCCCCCCGCTCCGCTCCGCTCAGCCGGTCAGCGGTGCAAAGTTTGTCTCCCCCCCGCTCCGCTCCGCTCAGCCGGTCAGCGGTGCAAAGTTTGTCTCCCCCCCGCTCCGCTCAGCCGGTCAGCGGTGCAAAGTTTGTCTCCCCCCCGCTCCGCTCCGCTCAGCCGGTCAGCGGTGCAAAGTTTGTCTCCCCCCCGCTCCGCTCAGCCGTTCAGCGGTGCAAAGTTTGTCTCTCCCCCGCTCCGCTCCGCCGGTCAGCGGTGAAAAGTTTGTCTCCCCCCGCTCCGCTCAGCCGGTCAGCGGTGCAAAGTTTGTCTCCCCCCCGCTCCGCTCAGCCGGTCAGCGGTGAAAAGTTTGTCTCCCCCCGCTCCGCTCCGCCGGTCAGCGGTGCAAAGTTTGTCTCCCCCCCGCTCCGCTCTGCTCAGCCGCTCAGCGGTGAAAAGTTTGTCTCCCCCCGCTCCGCTCAGCCGGTCAGCGGTGCAAAGTTTGTCTCCCCTCCGCTCCGCTCAGCCGGTCAGCGGTGCAAAGTTTGTCTCCCCCCCGCTCCGCTCTGCTCAGCCGCTCAGCGGCGCAAAGTTTGTCTCTCTCCCCCCCCCCCCCAGCTCCGCCGGTCGTCCCAAATTCCTAGGGGAAACACTGCATTGGAATGGTTTCTCTCTCTCTGTGTGCATGTTCATACTTTCACTGTGTTAGTCATTGTTTGTACTGCCGTTTTTTCGACTTTTGTATTCGTTGCGTTCGCCTGTCTGCTAAGCTCAAAACAACCGCGCCTGGCTTGACGGACAAACCAGGAGAACAGCTGAGCATATTTACGACAGTGCACTTTTACTTTCGCCCTCTGGGGGGAGCCTCGCTGGAAAATCAACCCCGGTTGCATAGTATACCTTTAAACGGGGCATTAATGTTGAAAAAAAATTCATTTTTTGAAAAATTACAAGACTTTTGTCCACTGATGAACACACCTGCATTGTATAGTTATCGAGAATTGTAACCGTCTCAATATAATATTCACCTTTGCTGTTTAGTATTCACTAGTCGAAGGGAAGTCTAAAAAAATATTACAAAGGAAGAGGATGGATTTAATGAATGAAAACTAGAAGTACTGGAGTGTACTACAAGAATGATCAAACAGACAATAGGTCATGTGGAGATGGTTGAATAGGTTTAAGGGCTACTACAGGGAATAAGTATATCATGAGGTACACCGTGGAGATGCTCTTTTTTATTTGCTGTGTGATTTTAGCTTGGCTTCCTGATATTTTTCTGCTTCCTTTGATTAGGATCAGCCATTGCAAATACTTGGAAAAGGTTTCAACTAATTTTATCTGAGCAGGTTTGCAAGGAAACACTACTCAATGGCAATTACAACGGTGTTAGCAGGTTTAAAGGATACCACTTTAGGTGTATAATTTAATGAATTATTACCCTGAAAAGACAGACTAAATGATTCCTTCTGCTAGGGATGGGTGGCATGGACACTTTATAACAATAGCTTGTACTCAAGCATTATTGAAGGAGTGTAACTATGCTGCTAAACAGAACAAAGTAACTGCTTTACATGGTATCATGAAAAATAAAGTTTAATAATGTTTGCATGTGACCAAAATTGGGGTAATAG
Source organism: Fundulus diaphanus (assembly GCA_037039145.1). Taxonomy (NCBI): domain Eukaryota; kingdom Metazoa; phylum Chordata; class Actinopteri; order Cyprinodontiformes; family Fundulidae; genus Fundulus; species Fundulus diaphanus. The sequence goes on along the minus strand of CM073132.1, from coordinate 34,748,253 downwards.
TTTGATATGGAAAAGTAATTGATCCAGTTTTTCATCCAGATAGCCGTTTCTTATCTCTATAAGTGTTTTTGAGGGACACAAAAAACAACATGATAATGGTCATTCCTACCTTTTGCTTTAATATTTGGTACTTGAGATCTGGATAAAGCAACACATTGCTGAAATCACAGAGATAATGGCCTAAAATGCAGAGAAGTCAAGGGAATAGTGGAGCATTTTGATCAATATTATAATAAAACTGTAACTAGTAGTTTAGGGATGCCTGTGACTTGTCAGAGATATCTGACATTTAGTTTGATGAGGGTCCTCTCTTTGGTTTCTTTATTCTCTTTGAATTGTCCATTGTCTCAAAGTTCATTGTCTTCAGGCATGTCTGCGTTGAAAGCAAAAGGTTCAAAAAGTTATCCAAAAATGAATGAATTTAAATGTGCTAAAGTGCAGTCTTGCTCTTCCACAAACCTCGTGGTTGTTTTCTGTTTTGTGTCACTGAAATTGGTGAAATCTTGTTAATGTGGGTTGTATCTCAGAATTATTCCCAGAGTAAGTGAAAAAGTAGTTTAGGGATTTTTTTGTATCAAATGACGGGGAATTTCTTTACTTTCCGTCTGATTTGATGGTCTTCATCTCATTTCCTGCCCACTTACACACGTATTGATTGAACTGGCTGCTTCTACATTTAACTCTTCTGCTTCTTTGTTTAACTTTATCCTCTGCATTATTTTTTTCATATTTAACCCATGATCACATAAGGCATCCACCTGCTTTTCATTGCTGTATGGCGGCGTCTACATGTCTCCCCTTAGATTGGTACTGTAATTGCTTTTTGTTTTTAGTTTTAGTTTTAGTTAAACTGTGGAGGATATGGTGAGATTTCTCTTATTTTGAAATTTTACTCTTAAAATTTCATAATCATTTGTTCAGAATAACTTTTGTCTTTACTGGCCTTGGCTTCTTTTGTTTTTGGTTATTTATATCTCCTGGCTTTGCAAAAAACTAATGCAAAATTCTTTTACTTTTAGATGAGATTCATGAGCCTGGGATTCACAGTTTATTCATTGAAATGAGTTATCAAAAAATAATACATTTATTCTGATCATTTTTACTTTTTAACCCCTGTTCTAACATTTATGCAGTATTTTTACCATCTTAACTTCCTAATTTAATAAAGGTATTCATCCCATTTTATTATAAGTCAACAACTCAACTCCTGGTCCTCCTTTCTCACGCTTTCATCTGTTTATCAGCTGCAAATAGTGACGCTTTGTTTTTCTGCGAAGCATTTGGTAACAAGTCCATTCCATGAGTGGTTTAAAGGTACCTTATTTGAAGAATGAATGTGAACTGGGCCCATTGGCCGTGTGACTTGATTTCCCCAGTGTCTCACCAGCGAAAGTATATCTTATTGCTGTGACAAGATGGCCGTGCACAAATTTTTGATAGGATGCGACCTTAAAGTTAAAGAAAAGAGAAAAGTTGCCCCACCTTGTTTACCTGCTCTTTCCTGTCACATTTTTCACTTTTTTCTATAACTTATTAAAATTTAACATCATAATTTAATTAGATCTAGATCTAGACTCAAGATTTTATAAATATTAAATGCATAGCGATTTGCTCAATACTATGTTGTATTATTTGTGCTAATGTGTTACTACTTCTTAATAATATATTCAGAGGGTTGATGTTGGTTGCTTGGATGCTAGACTTGCTGAGTGGACGTGTCTAATGGGCCGCTGAAGGTACGCTCTAGTCCCCCCACCCTCCCTGGATGGAGGTTGATGAATGTTTTCAATAGAGGTCATGCACTGAGACATGGGGGAGGTGTAGTCTTCTCCATCTTTTACAAGTTTTGTTCCTAATATTTTCTTTATGTCTGCACTGGATTTTCACTGATTCAGTGCAGATGCAAACATGCGCATCAATGTTACAGTTGAAATTGCAGTACTCTCTTCAAGTAACAAACACAGCAGATAGGGAAGTAATCAAAGAGGTAGGGAATAATATTTTACTGTTTCAAATAGCATCTTAATCAACAGAGGCCCAGACCTGCTGAAACACAACTTTACGACTTTACAACTTTGCTACTTATAGTATAGACACCAAAATGATTCATCTATTTAACTGATTAATTATGTGTCATATTATAAAGCTAACACACAGTCATGCAAATATACTGTATTGATTCTTAATTATATCAAAAATAACTTGTTCAGGATTACGTGTTTTTCAATCAATCCATCAAGACCTAAATCAAAAGCTTGTTTATTCTGATCACATGCATAATCATTTTATCAGATACTCATCAGAGACCAAATTAATTATACAATTATAAACTGTGCTAAGACAAAACTTGTTCCAAAAATCTGTTGTCTATAGAGCAATTCAGGAATGGAATAAATCACCTAAAAACATTAGAGATTTAAAGAGCACACTTTCTTTCATAGGAGCTCTGAAATCTAACGCTTTAAATTTAAGTGTAAACTCAAATTTTTGTATGTAATTTATAAAATGTGATGTTAGATTACTTATGTGCTTATCATATGCTAATGTCAAATTGTCCAATATGTTGTATGAACAGCTTTGTATTTTTTCAATTGAACCCCAGGAAGATTAGTAACCACTTGGGTGGAAACTAACGGGGATCCTGATAAATAAACAAATAAATAATCTAATTTTATTTCTAAAGCTCTTTACAACAACCACAGATTGAGCAAAGTGCTGTACAGAATTAAAAACACAAATAAAAATAGTAAAAAAAAAAAAAAATTATCAACTGTACATATCACTATAATCCAGTTCATATGTTAAAAGTAGTCTCAATAGGCCAGTGTGAACAAATTTCTAATCTCAGTCAATAAATAAAAAGGTCTTTATGCCTCAGTCCTCTCGCTCTTTCTTACTCTGTCCTTACTATTCCTCTTCCTCTCGTCTTCTGTCATGTTTGGCATCAGTTTGTACATAATACCTTAACAGCAATAAAATTAATCATTAAGGGTTGAGCGGCAAGGGAGGCTTAATAGGAATAACGCCTCCCTTGGTAAAGCAAATCTGTTTGGCATAAGTACAGCAGCCTGTGACCATTCTGCTTGCCATGAAGCTGCACATGACAAGGGGAAAAAATAAATTAAAGGGTCAAAAAAGGCATAAAGTCCATCAATCAAATGGTCAATAAAACGAAAAAGGATTTTTGTTTTGAGCTGTACATTCACTCACTACTTCTTCACCCGACCCTCCCCCCACCCAAGCAACCTCCTCAGTCCCCTGTCTCACCCTCAGTACAAAAGCCAAATGGGACAGGGATTAATCATTGTGCCTCAACCCAGTGGTGCAATACAGACCAATCTTCTTTACAGAGTTAATTAATCTGCGTTCTGTTGATTAACCTCTGCATGTGAGGCAATATCTGTTGTAATCTTCCACTGTCATAAGGTTTGGGTTATATATTTCAGAAAGTGACCACAAGAGTTTGAAAATAATTTTGATTATTTCGTTTATCAGGGGAACAAAGTTTGGCGAAAACCTTAGACGCCCATTAGTCCAATAGACAAATAAGTCTACCTTCTGAGACATCCCTGACCATTAAAAAAAAAAAAAAACACCACAGACGCTTGCTATTCTTCTTTTCCTTCTCCCAGCTTTCAGCAGATGGTATTTTCCCCACACAATCTGTCTAATGCAAACATCTCCATTCTTTCAAGCATTTTGCTCTGGCTGTTATTGCCATAAATAAACATGGATATGCTTGCCCCCCACCCTCGACTGCTTGCATAATAACTCATTTAAATGTGGGAAAACACTATCAGCTCAAAGAGACATAAATTGCTCTTCAGTTCGGTTTTGAAAACTGGACCTCTGCATATCTATTCTAAATTGAGAGGAAACACAACCTAAGCTTTGCTGTCTTTTGGCTCCCTTGAACAGTTTTATCAGCATACAATTCAGATGTAATCTTTTAACATGTTTATGATCAACGGTAGACTCTTTAGCAGTGTTGAGATATTAATTCATACGTCAACAGTTCTGATTGGTTTTCTTCAATCTTGAGGTAATAAATAGCTCTCTGGTGGTAAAAAAGTAAATAACCTTTTTGAACAATATCTAATAATGTCATTCTACAAACCTGCCTTAAAGGGATCAAACTGGATTTGGGTGTAATCGTAAATCCCTTTCTCCAGTTTCTGTTTGCTTTCCTTTGTACACAGTCAGGAAGTAAAATGAGGGTCAGGTGGTGCTTGGTGACACGTTGTTTCTTTTCTCCAGAGCTTTAAGTTTTATTACATGTCACAGGAATATGCATCCCACTGTCGTGACGTTCTTTATATTAACCATTTTTCCCCCGCATAATAGTTTACTTGGAAGCTTTTCCAACATGACTACAATTGATTTCAATTAATGTTTTAGTTTAGTTTCTGCACCATTAAATCAACGTTTTAATTGTTGTGCATGAAAGAGAAGCAGATGCTCTCGAATATGCAGTTGTGATTGTGTCTGAGTTAATCGCATAGAACGTTGTGTTTACACATCACTCCATAAGGAAAATAAAGCCATTGCATCCATCACACAATTTTGGGGAGATGGAAAAATGGGTTGTGATGAATCAAATTGCCTCTTTATATTTACAGAAGACTTATTTTCAAAAAATAGATCATGTGATGCTTAAAGCAGTGTGTTTTGTCATGGAGTAAATCACATCATGTTGCTACCAGGAGCCACTGTCTCCCCAGATATGTCCCCTAGTTTAAAGTCCCCCCGCAAGAATCTCAAGTAATTTTCAGATATGAGATTGAGACATTAATTGCTTCATCAGTCACTTCATTAAGTGATGCCATTCAGACTAAGATCTCATTTGTATTAACACGCCGTATTGAGGCATACCTAGGAGCCTGGTGTAGCCAGCAAAGGTATGCATGATTACCTACTGTGAAATAGGTAGATTAACCAAGGTAGCATTATCAAAGGCAAGTCTTCCCACAACCCTGTATGTTTTACAAATTAATACAGTGCATTGCTAAATTATTCATACCGCTTATACTTTTTTCAAATTTTTTGACATTGCAACCACACACATTAATATATTTTACTGTGTTTTAAGTGACAGACCAATGCAAAGCAACGTATACAGTAATTATTACATTGAAGGAAAATTGAGACATGGTTTTAATTTTTATTCTTTACAAACAAGGCTGAAAAGTGTTTTTTAGCCACCTTCACTGTAATACCACTAAATGAAATCCGGCGCACTTATCTGTCTACAGAGGTCCAGCTGTGTACAGTTTAAAATCAACCCAAATACAGCTGTTCCGCAACGGCTTTAGAGATGTTGAACACTAGTGATGAAACAGCATGGTGAAATGTTAAGGAAAAAGGGATAAGTTCTTGTGAATTTTGGAGGAGGGTTTGCTTATAGAACAATATTACGAGCTTTGAACTGGGGTGCAATTTGGCTATGTCCCTGGGTGTAATGCGTGACGTCCGCATGTTCTTTGTGTTGGACTAGCAAGCTGTCCAGGTTATACCTTTCCTCTCGCCAAATGATGGCTGAAGATAGGCACCAGCCCACCTGTGAACCTCCATCGACAAGCAGTTATAGGCAATGGCTAGGTGGACAACTACAACCCTACTAAGACATGGAGAGGAGAAAAATAATCAGCGAAACAACCATGAGACTCACGGTAACTCTGGAGGACCCATGTTTGTCAGTCGTTCAGGTGGAAGAATCTACTGACAACTGTTAGCTGTGCAAATCTGGGACACGATGAAAGGCATTGTTGGAAGAAAGCCATAAGAAACCTTGTTTGCAGTTTACCACAGACCATGCAGGGGACATAGCAAACACGTGGGTGAAGGTTTTCTGGTCAAATCACATGGAAAATGAAACTTTTCACCATACGTACAGAATGCTATGTGTGCAGGAAATCTCACGCAGCAGTTCAACCTGAACAGAATATCCCCCATGGTGACATGTGGTAGTGGCAGCATCATGCTGAGGGAATGTCTTTCTTCAACTTGCAGGGACAGGAAGACTTGTTTCAGGGTTTGTTGCAAAATGCATGGATTGAAATACACAAAGCAAACGTGTTATAACCTACAAAAGATTACCGACTGGGTCAGAGGTTCTCTTTCCATTGTAGCCAAGGTTACAACGGTTTGGATCGTGGCATATTCATGTGTTAGAATGACCCACTGAGTGACCTGTTCTAAATCACTGTTCACAGATCCAATCTCGTTAAGTTTGGATTATTTGGGAGAGAAGGCAAATAAAGTCATTCCCTAGACATGCAAAGCTTGTGAGACATAAGCTGAATAAAAATGCACAGCAAACTATTCAGATTTTTATTAGCAAAAATATTTGAAAACGATTTATCACTTGCCTTCCTCTTCGCAGTTATGTATTACTTTGTGTCGGTCTAGCAGATAAAAGTCCAATAAAATAATACATTCAGGTTTGTGGCTTTTATCTGAAAAGATGGAAGAGTGAGTCTTAATTCTTTTGCAAGGCACACCGATTCTTCTTTGGTTTAGTAAAAGATCTTGACTGTGTCGTTTCATTGTCTAGTTTTATAGATCAAAGCATTGAAGATGTATTTTCAATAAAAAAGCTCTACTATAAGCTGACTTAAAGAGAAACATTTCTGCAAGAGAGTCAAGGAACGCTGACGATTCAGTCAAGTATTTTAAAGCACTTGCTTTTCCTGCGTTATTTTGCAGAGCTCCAGCAAAGATTATTTTGTATCCAGGAGCTTTAGCTACTCACAGTTATCCGCTCTTATTAAATCAAAAACACATCATATAATGTTGATCGAACTGTGAGAGATTTCGTAAGTGGAAATAGCAGCCATGAAGATGATAAAGTGTTAATAAGAGTGGCCAGTTCTGCAGCTAATGTAGAAGCAATCTGTCTTTCAATGCATGCATACATATTTAGGACCTGTAGGTTAAATCCGTTGTGAACAAACCATGACAGTAAGAGAGAAACACTGACAACAATAATATTTGTTTGATGTGTTGTGGCAAAAACTTTCTGACTCAGAAGGTAGCCATGCTTGTCTTGAATCATTGCAAATCTTTATGCTTTGTTACAAGCGAACTGGTTAATTGCACAATTTTTTAAAGTGAACTCCTATTACCACATACATAAATATATTTAGCAGTTCAGACCTATATGCAGTGTGTGAAAGACTCATGCATTATTACAAAGGAAAACATTAAAGATTTACCTCACTGCCTGCTCTCCCTCCTGTCACCATGCAAAAGGCCACAGCTTCAGAAAATGATGGGATGTTAACATGGAAATCTGTCATGGTTTGAAGAACATAATGTCTGTTTAGGATTAGCCACATAGTTTTTAGTTATAGATGCACCGGCAAATCAGCTGATGACTGGAATTTTTAGCTTGATCGGCCACAACCAGTGACAGACCCCTGAGAAACTAAAATATGTCTTTTTTTTTATTCCCTATCAGTGAGGTGCTATGCGATTGTGCTGATAACACTATTCAGTGTATATGCTAGCACTGAGTGAAGACTCAATTTTTTTTTTTCAGTAGCAGTGAAATGAAGTCACGGGCAGCAGAGGTAGACAGAGGATATGCATGAAGCTATTTAAATAGAAAATGTATTTCCTGCACAGTACCGAGACACGTCTGCATTTCACTCAGGCTGCAAGACAACGAGAAAGAGACAGACAGACAGAGTCAGCTTTAAAAGCAGGTTCTACGTTCTCCAGAACAGTTCTCTAACTCTAGTACAGAAGAGCTGTCATCCTGCAATGTTTTGATAAATCCATGCTTCATCTCATCTGAATCAACCAAACGGCCCTGGTCTCTACAGGACGTGCAGACATGAGGAGGTAATTCAGGCATTTGATTCAGGCATGTTGTAGCAGGGGTGTATCCAAAGGTTGCAGAACGGGGGCTCCTGGTGTTGCAAACCCAGGAGACTGCTGTTTTAGTAATGCTAGCAATACTAACCTTAATTGCTAATGTAGGAGGCTCTTAAATTTTTTTATTCTGTAATAATTTTACCTTTAGTAAAAAGTATTAGTGAAATCCCATTTTACAACTACTCTTTCCAACAAAGTTGCCTCTTACCGTAATATAAATAAGGATAATGATGGAATTAGCTAAAATTGGTATCCGCAGGTGAAAGCTTTACAATACAAGGAACCAAACTAACCAGATTTTAAATTCTGATTAGTGTGTTTTTTATTAAAGATAATTCCTGGTCTCATCATGTTGCCTAAAAAATATATTTTAATAACAGCATATAAGTAAAGTGTATGTTTACTACCTCTTCGTAGGCTGGATATTTAGATCGAAGTAAGCTATTTTAAGCCAAAAGTTAATGAAAGAGTTTGAGACAGAGGAAAAATAGTAGGTTTTTTTACAGCTTATATATATATATATATATATATATATATATATATATATATATATATATATATATATATATATATATATATATATATATATATATATATGTGTATATATATTTTTATTTTTATTTTTTTTGTATGAAAATAGCTTTGCAGCTCTTGTGGTACACAATTGCCAGACCAGCCTGGGGAGAAGCAAAAAACTCATTTTTGCAGCACAGTTACTACTGCAGGCAGGAGGGAAGACAGCTTTGTCAGATCAAAGATTTGTTCATTTACATATCCAGGACATTACGATGTAAAAACATTCATATGTTTAAGAGAACTTGGGAAAGTTGCTTTCAATCTCTTTGAAAGGGCAAACACACGAAAACTATCTGCACTGCAAGTTGAATTTATTTCCCCACATACAGTAAATCACTTTCAAGACAACACAAAGGACCCTCTCACCACTGTGTGTCAAAGGCAATGTAAAATTGTTTCAGTTAATAGATGATTGAAGAAATGTGTGAACAATAAAGGAAGCCTTCTTGTATTGCAAGCAGGACAAATTTTATGTGAATCTGCTGCACTCGAATGATGACAACTTAAAATAATTATCAGAAAACATGGAGTTAGTGAATTCATGCTGACTTTTAGACAGCTTTGTGGATGCTAAATCATTTAGAGACATTACTAAAAAAAAGAAAGCAAATGCTGTCAGTTTATAAGTTTTCACATATAAATATTACATTTTCCATCAGGTTTTAACATTCTTTTGATCTAACCTCTAGTGAGCAATACTACACTCCATAGACGCAACCGTGTCATTATTTATTAAGCAAACATGAAATTAAACTCCAAAGAAAGTAACCCCCAAAACCATGGATGCATCTGAAATAAATAAAATAAAAGCATCTAATTGGGCTGTGCTTTCTTTTTACTATGACTGTAAATCTTGTTTTATTAGTATGACATAAACTACTAATAAGAGTAAAATGTAACTTACAAGACCTCCTATCTTTTTATATGTAGCTCAATTAGTACTATCATAGAAGTGCCACTTGGAATAATAATGCTCCGACTAGAAATAGATCATTGTCCTTAAGGGTCTTCCGCTGTTTCATGTGCTAAAGGCACTGGTTCTTCTTTTCCTGAGCATTTAGGGAATATTAACAACTCCTCTGCCTGCAGACATTCATTATTCCAAATCATTTCATTCAGTTAGGAACCTTCCTAACTAAAGAAGAGAGCCAATAAAATAAAGCACTTAAATTGTGCTGAAAAACACAATATAGAGGCTCAAAACACAAACATCCAAAGAGCATAAAGGAAAACATTTAAGAACAACAAAAACCCATGTGGCCAGACACAAAACACTATAGACAAAGTCTGTCTTTGCGCTCTTGCCCTTTTAATTTGCGGAGAATAAAGAAAAGATTAATTGAAAATTGATTTTAAGTAAATGGTGAATTTCATATTGTTCCCACGTGAATGAGGTCACGTTTGTCCACTCGAGGAAGGAAATTTGGCACTTTGTACTGAGGTGGAAAAATAATTCAGAAAAAGGCAAAGTGATATAAGGCTTTGTGCCGTGTTTTTTTTTTTTTTGCACGTCACATAGAACGACAACCACTCTCTGCTGGGTGATTTCAAGCAGCTACTTATGAAGACCCTGCTTATCTATAATAAGCACATCCGTGGGACTACAGCGTGTGAATGAACGGTGTACACCTGCCACTGCTTCCTCGTTAGCCATGCTTCTTTTTGCCTCCGGGGTGACATGGTGACACTGCGCCATACAAGTTAGAATACAGATTCTATAAGGTCCCGCTGTACACACGAGCTTTCAGGGGATGAGGTTGAATCTCTCATTCAAAAAGATTTATTTTAAAACAGGCTCTGGAGACAACGTCTGACAATGAAATAGAGTTGAGTTCAGTGCATTTATTGATCTAGAATTGGCGTCTGTTTCTTTTAAGAATAAAACCAAGGTAAAGCTGACTGTTAATTTTTCCATTCGGTTCAGGCCACCATTTCCTTTGAGCGTCCCCCCAACTGATGTCTGACAGCAGAGACAGGTTGAAAGATAGAGGTTAATTACTCTGTGTCCATGTGCTCAAAGATCCTAATCTGCATTAATTGGTATTCAAGAAACGTACCTTACTAATTGCATTGATGGCAGGTTATGTTTCAGATTGTATGGATAAAGGATATGTTGGGGTTTTTTCTTGTGACCTCTGTGTTTTATGCTTTTGAGCTGTAAGAACATCAAATAATTTTTTGTTCTTATTTAGCAAAGATGATCATAAGTCATGTTTTTCAAGCCCAAGTCAAAACCCAAAACTTTTAAATCCTGAAAGAAACTTTCTCTCACCAGATGCAATCCTGTTTTCGTGTAACACTTTGTCAATTGGGGGTATAAATTCAAATCAAGTGTTATTCTTAAAGGAGGAATAAGCAAAATTTCATTATTTTAGATAGAAAGAACTAAAAATAGTTTTGTGAAGAACTAAAAGTATCTTTTTAGACGGACTATGGTTAAACGTCACACTCTATCTCTATCTCTACTGTGTTGTTCTACAATATCTTGTTTACATAGCCGGACCGACCACGTGTGCACGTATGTGCACGTGAACAGCTGCCACTCAGGGCTTATTCCCTCCCTGCCCACAAAATGCCACCACCAGGCACAAAGTGGCGGAGGGGATGCCCATCGGATCAAAATCTTCTCTTGCTAACAGCATTATAAAGTTACGAGTTACTTACTTCTGCACTTGACATGTTCCTCAGAAAGCTGATGCTGTTTTGCTGTGTATTTATCCTTTGCAAATAGGCTTATATAAGCCGATGGATGTGAAGGGAAAATTGGTGCAGAGTGCTGGAGCGAGGTAGAGAAACACATGGCATGATACACATCTTGTTTTTTGTTTTTTCTACAGACAGTGCTCAAGGTCCACCTTGTGAAGAAAACAAACTTACTGCTCCTTTAAAGATATTACAAACTTTTAATTAAAGCTGCAATAATCTTCTGTGAATGATTTTGATAATTCATTATGTATAATATTTACTCCATTAGATGAATAAATGTTAAACTATGTTAATAGAATGTTTGTAGAAATGGGTTAATACCTGTGAGCGTTGAACTTCTCAATGTATCAAACAGGAAATGCTTATATCTTAAAGAACTCTTGGTGTCATTGCAATGGCTTAACCAACACCAACTATTCTCTGTGCACATATGGGCCAATTACTCACAATGTAGTGCAATTTATTTGGTTCTGAGGGTTTGCTGAATCAGAGGATCGGCAACATAATCTATGACCATGCATTAAAGTTGCACTTCAAATGTTTCAAGTCTTGACAGACAACACAATATAATGAATGTTATTAGTTGCGAAATAGAGTCAGGCCGATATAAAGTGAATGGATAAACAGTTTAAAATTTCTGCATGAACATAATACAACGTGCTTTTATTTTGAAAATCTTTACTATCTTTGTTTTTCATGGCAATGGTTTGGAGAATAAGATGATTGAGGTAGATTGAATTGAATTTGTTTGGAAACAACCTCAAGTGATTTATAGCTCAACTGGAGAACCATCCATGTGCTCAATAATACGAAGTAAGAGCTGACACAGATTGTTCTGAGCTTTTTAATAGTCCGCACTTTGTATAAACAATGTAACAGGAGGATTTACTGAAATTACTCTGTCCAGGTCAGTTTGTCATTTTAATACAAGTTCTTTCAGATATTTGATTAAATCATGCTTCATTTGTAGTCTGTGTCTTTTCAAACGTTTTTTAAACGTTATACAAAAAATCAAGACATTTGTGTTTGGGGCATATTTTACTTGGTTATAACAATGCTCATGGCAATATATCTCATATTGTTGGGAAGTCTGTTTATTTCCCTTTATTTCGCCATATCTTTAAGAAAAATGCAATTGTGGGTGGAGCTGCAGAGTTGGGTCCATACGTTGGGTCCATGAGAAACCTGTCAAATCCTGTCTGCCATTGCCAAATAGCTGTTGGTGGAGGAGTGCTATAATTCAGGGAGGCATCTTCCTCACAAGAAAAAAAGGCTGGTCATCACTGGAGGCAGCCTTAGTCCAGAGAGCAACCGGTTCCTTTATTTGGTCTAAACTCCATCATTGAAGATTTAAAACGCTGCGCCCACAGAGTGGTGTTTACAAGAGACTGCTTCCAAAATTTGAGCGGAGAGGATGGAAAGGAGTGCCATGAGTCCTGACCTTTAACCCCTCTGAAGTCCTGTGGGATGATTTGGAGCATGCTGTTCATGCTACAGTGACACGCACTGCCACATTGGCTGAGTTTCTACAAAAGCTTGTCCAAAAATGGGATGCCGTCCCACAGCAAGCTGGTGACCAGTATGAGGAAGAGGTGCTGTTCCTCCACGCTCCAGCTGTTTGTTAAATGGTTGAATTGCCAATATGTCTTCTTTCTTCAAATTGCAATTATCCAATCCAATAAAAGATGACAAACAAGAGTCAATAGCAAATGAAGCACTTTGGCATTGACCGAGAGTTTTAGGCAAGTTTTTCAACCCACACAGACAACTCTGCTGCTCTAGCAGCCAAAAAGCAGAAAAATAATCAGCCAAACACAAATGTTGTATGTGTGCTAAGTTGTACGTTATTTATAAGACTTTTACTCCTGATGATGTGAGATAAAGACTGTTCAGGAAGCTTGAGTCCCAGAGTCTAAGTCAAATCTCAAGTTCTTGGTTTTGACACTTTTTAGAGTCCTGTCCTCATCTCTGTTACTAAGCTTTATTTTGCCTTAATATAACAATTATTGTGCCTGATTGGTGTTTCATTTGTTTTGTCATCAATAAAACTGTGCTCTACGTAAAATGTACTATGAAGCTCAAGACAAATTTTATCAACTTATCTTGTTTATCTTTATCTTGATGGTGAAAGACAAAAAATACAACTTCAAAAGCATATCTGCATCTTCTAAAATAGGTAAAATTGACTTCTCTTCCCCATAACATCAATTAATCGGTGTATAATGTTTAGAAAACTATTAGGTTTGGTTATGAAATATTAGTGCATCTAAACTGGTTATATTATTTTGAAATAAATACTAGTTATACCTTTTCTTTCTTTTGGTTCATATTAAAAAAGCTATATGGAAATACAGGCCTGGAAAGGTGCCTTTGAGGTTCAGTATTTATTTTTGGAACAAGAAGGTCAACCAAGTGTCATTGCTCAATTTGCCAATGGCTTGAATCTCAGTTTTGTTCAGGTTTGGCCTCAAGGAAAGCTAAAATATAAGCTTTCTAGATCATATCTGACAGTTATTTTGTTTTGCAGCCATAGCTTAAACACAAATAAGGGAAATTAAAGAAAACGTGGCACCCATCAATCTTGTTGTGACGTAAAGAAAAAGAAAAGTTGTAAGAAAAGCTTAATATTATTCTCTAATTTACACATTGACACACACACCCTTCATTTCGTATTTGTCACAGCAGTGCACTGAGATATTTCACGCTACATGTCAGTAAGTTACACTGCAGTACCTTTAGATTTGACAAGGTGAGTTTTTAATGCGTTTTTCTGCTGCGTCTCGCATATTTTCTGCTCTATAATTTCCCTCATTTAAGAGCAACAGTAAAACTGACAAGATGTAATTACAGACAGTACGATTAATCTAATATAGTAATTATTCTGCAGTTCATTTTCACTCATCGCTGCCTGTCAGTTCAAGTTTATCGCCGTATGATGTGACTTTGTTGGACGGAGCCGAGCTGCGTGTTGCAGGACTCCACTCATGACTGCTGGATTATCAATAAGTTAGCTTGAAGCCGCAGCTAAAAAAAGCCCCAACAGAGATAAACAGAAGCTACCACATCCAATGGTGTTAGATAAGACGTGCATTGTTGTTTGTACAAAAAGAGGTTAAGAGGCAAGGGAAATGGGCTGAATAACGGTTTAATGATTTACAAGCATAAAAAAAAAGACTGACCTGAAAATGAACTTCCACTGACCTTATCATTTCTGGAAATGTCAGCAAACACTTTATCGTGTGCAAGAAAGCTTGGGAGATTGTTGTTGTTACTGCTTCAGCGAGACATGAGAGGGTCAGGGTAGCGCTGAGACACTGTGGCCTTCTGAACACATTGGCCCTCTGTGTGTAAAACCGTCTAGTCAAAATTTAAAGTCCTACCCTTACCTGGAGCATTGTTCTTTTGCTACTGCTCCAAAACAGAGATCGAGATGCATTTATCTAGATTTGGACTAAACATTGGTTTTCTTGACGTCGCCAGCTTGGATTGAGGTTGTTGGGTTTAGCAAATAGAAGAGTGTGACAGAAATGCACTGTTTGTATAAATAAAGGAAGTTTTGTACACCAAAGTACAAGAGGCGACATGTGACAAAGCTAGTAGGTCACTTTATAGCAAAGATGTTTAAAGATTGACTTGTTTAAGCAAGCTTTTCAGCAGGTTCTCCATATAGTATATTTTACTTTTTTATCTGAATAATAAGACATTTGTGTTTGACAGAACATTTAAAGGTATTGGGTCACCCCTCCAAATCATCGGATTCAGATGTTTCAAACACTGTCATGGTTCCAGGTGTATAAAACCACGAACCTTGGCATGTAGACTGCTTCTCCAAACATTTGTGAGAGAATAGCTCCCTCTCAGGAGATCACTGAATTCAAGACTGGACCTGTTACCCCCATGTCCAAATGATGGATAAACAGAAGACAATGGATTAGTTGTGGCTAATGCATTCAATTTAATTAATTTTGGTCAGTCTTGTTCTGATCCATGTGTGACTAAACACCTTATTAATAATAGCTTCTACAATATACTACAGTGGTACATCAAAAAACACCCAACAAAGTAATTTTTGAATCTAATTGTATGTGTATATATATATATATATATATATATATATATATATATATATATATATATATATATATATATATATATAAATAAATATATATATATATATATATATATATATATATATATACAATTAGATTCAGAAATTACTTTGTCTAATTATATATATACATATATATATATATATATATGTATATATATACATAGAGAGAGAGAGAGAGAGAGAGAGAGAGAGAGAGAGAGAGAGAGAGAGAGAGAGAGAGAGAGAGAGAAATTGACCATAAAGGCAAAAAAAGTAAATTTGTTGTTACTGACATGAGCTGAGACAGGTCCAGACTCATCAAACTAAAACTGAAAATAGAAAGAAGCAACACAGGTTGCTTTTAAGTTTTTACTGCTTTGACTCGAAATGAGATGGAAATAGAGGTTCAGGTATGCGCCAAATAATCCAGTTTCCCTTTTCTCAGAGGGACATGTATCAATGTTTTTTATTACAAAACAACCACACGGTTTTCTCTCTTTTAGAGCTATACCCAGGGTTAATAAGCAGTTTTGAAAGATTCATTTCACTACAAAATCTAATTATAAACTTAAAATGAGAGTAAAATCCCACATGACTTCACAAGCACATTTTGTTCCTTGTCTATGAGTAGCTCCAGTTTGATTCATCACACTCTACCTCACTTTTGTAGAAATACCATGAGAAAAACGACAATTTATCATTCTGTCCACTTCGTCCTACAGAAACATCAAATTTACCTTCAGGTTTGGCAATTTTTCATAAAGGATTTTCATTATTTTCTGCTTTTTTGTTTTACTTTATTATTATGTGCTGTCTGTATATACTAACCTTCTTTTGTGGGATGTGCTTTTTCATTTTTAATTGCTCCACAGAGAAATGGCTTTTTTTTTTAGCAGAGTACAACTAGACCATAATTATTCTGTTTCATCTAGGCTTGCTTTTACACCTAGAATCCTGATTTAGGTTTTCTGAGCAGCATGAAAACCTTCAGAATAAAAAAAACCATGTTAGATTAGCAATAATCTAACTAAAATAAGGTTATGGATAGAAATTAAAGGAGGGCATTGCACAAAGCAATGTTTAATGATTATTAGTTCAGTGCATCCTTAACAATTCTAATTTAATGTCTGAAATGAAGATTAAGAGAAGTTGTTTTTTTCTTTCTGTTCCTGCAGAGATGCTCATCAAAACTGGTGTGTTAAAAGAAGCATTTAATTGTATGTGTTTCAATTCTCTTAGACAAACAATGTAAAATCATTAGAAGTAGGTATTGTTGATATAAACTACAAGGTACAGTACATTGTCACGTTGGCTCATTTGGCTGCATCTTAGTTTGGATTCCACATCTTTATTTCTGCAGAACAAAATAGCCCCAAGGTGCATCTGTTATTTGTTATAGGCACAGAAACCAGTAGAATAATTTTTCGTTTCCAACATTAAATCATATTTTACCGAATTGGAAGTACTGGCATCTGATGAATGGGAAGCGGTTGTGCTCTGTATGTTATCCCTCTTGGCAGTGATCCAATCCTGTGACAAATGTACTCCTGTGTTAAGTCACAGTTACTTATTAAACTTGTTGTTTTTTTATGTTTCATACATAGAAATTGAAGATATTTATTTTTGGGGTAACTTACAGAAGTAATCCTGTCTTTTTTTTCTTTTTCGGAAAAGCTAAGAAAGCATCGTTCCTCTTCCACATGTTCAAATATGAAATAACGAAAGTGATTAGCTTTGCCCACAGTTTTACAATGCATACTTGGCTTTATGCAAATATGGATGGCTGGATGGATGGATGGATGGATGGATGGATGGATGGATGGATGGATGGATGGATGGATGGATGGATGGATGGATGGATGGATGGATGGATGGATGGATGGATGGATGGATGGATGGATGGATGGATGACATAAGAGAAAGCATTTAAAAAGATTTCACAGAAAAGAAATGGCGGACATGTCATTTATTTCATCCAGGCGATTGTCCATGATTTTGCTCACTGTCAGATATGATTATTATAACCTCCAGTAATTGTGTCCATTTTGATCTTGTTGTAAAAAGTTTAACAACAGAGAAATACATTAACATCTCACTACAAGCGCCAGAATCGCTTTGACTCGAACGTTTTATCAAATGCTCGGCAGGACTTTTTATGTGATAAACCCTAGCAAAGAGAAAGGTAAAAGCAGCATACATATTTTATAAGCATTCTGTGTGGTCCCATCTTTGCAGCCCAAAAAACATAAACCAGAGATTTCAAATTCTCCTTTTTCCTTAATTTCAAAAAGTCTGTACAAAAAAAAGAGCATAAAAATGTGTTAAAGGCGTTCCCTTGGAATAAAACGTATCTTTAATACCTGTAATTAATTTATTGGCTGTGTACATCATCTGATGTTCTATAACAAATCTTTTTATTGCTCTTTAGCACTGACTCTGCTGCTTGCGGCTGCTTTGTTCACAGTCATTCACACAAACAGTCGAGCACAAACATTTCTTTGATGTACAACCTGTATGTTTTCCTTCCTCCCTTTGCCTAAAAACTGAGTTTGTTATGCTTTAACATGGAGCTTAAGCGGAAATTCAGACTGAAGAAACTCTATTGCCTACCTCCATCAATCAGAGACTCATCCGCCTCCGACGCAAGCCAATCAGCTTTGAACTGCTCCTCCTCGAAGCCAATCAGTGTCCTGGGTTAATCTTAAAAGAACTCCACATCCTTGTCTCAGCCTTCTCCTCAGCGAGCAAGCGGTGGCTGCGCATGTCTGGTCTGGACTCTGATGACCGGATTCAACCCACCTCCATCCCCTTCTCCACCATCGTAGCACAGCTCCGCCTGGCTTACCTACGGTCCTCCTTCAACCTCGTCCCTATCAGAGTGTAATTCCTCCTGGACTCTTATGGAATTCCCAGTCACTCCTTAAAACGGTCTGGCAGAAGACCGCCATGCTGAGCCTGGTCCTGCCAGAGGTTTCTTCCCAAAGGGGAGTTTTTCCTCTCCACAGTCGCTTCATGCTTGCGCATCATGGACAGTTCATGCAAACCTGTGTTTATCCAAGTTGGACATCTAGTTCAAACAGGTCATCATATGGACTGAACAAACTTTATTTATCTCCACTCCACCACCAGTTTCAGGCCTGGGGGAAATATCCCTATTCTCATACACCTGCTTATGCATATTGAAGTATAATTCAGCGTGAATTTTTCCTGCCGAGGTCTGAGCGCCAAACTCTTAAAATATTGTATCAATAAAATTCTTCTAATTGCCTTTTCTTTCTGTGTGAGTTTTTCAGATTGAATTTCCACAGTACACATAGAGGCTGTCACAAATATCTAAGAACATGCTTTATGGACTTCCTCTGCATGAATCTGAAGAGATTATCCATCCATAGTGGGTAAATGGTAAATTGGACTCCGCTTACAGTCTTTTTCATTTGTCAGAACCAGAATCAGCTTTATTTGCCAGGTATTTGGCTCTGGAGTGGACAATGGTCATGATGTTTACATTTTGTACACTATTTCCAACTAACCCACAGTTGTCCTTCATGTTCTGAACTGTACTTTGAGCTGTCCTCTTTTGATCCAGTGTTTTGAGGTCCATATTAATGTAATTTATAAACAGTCCCATGGAAACATGCCAATGCTGACGTGTTGGGATTTGCACTTTTTTTCTCTTTTCCCGTTCTGTAAGCTGACATTGGTCAGTTGTTGAAAATATATGGTGAATTTATACTGAAAAGCTTTTGAACAATTGTTTGTGTTTTCTTTTGTTGTAGCAGTGACTCAAAGCATGCAGTCATCGGGATTTCTTTTTTTTTCTACTTTTTTTCTGCTGGGTTGTGTAGTGTTTGGAAATAGCTGTTGGTTCTGCAGATTTACATTTAGATTTTTAGCTCTTTGTTTGTTTGTCCTTGGTGAGAAATGTGGCACTATTGTAATTTTCTTTCTCTATTTGCAAACCACTTAGCAGTGTGAGGCTCCAGGCCAAAGTGGCTCATGGGCCCATATATTACTATTTTTTTTGGATGGACCTCTGACTTTAAAGCACTGTAACTGCAGCTCCTGTTGGCCAGGACTGTAGTAGAGGGCTCGTAAAAATTAAGCAGCCACAGCTGAATCACAAAAAAATCCCACTTTCATTTTATGTGAGTTATTAATTTTGTTCCCTTTTGCTTTGAAAATGATGAGGGTGTAATCTCACACTAAATCTTAAAAAAAATCTACCCTAAATATGAGAACTCTTCATAGGTTTGGAAAAAATCCCAGGTTAGGAAATATTTGATTTGTACCCAACCATCAGTGCTAAACTGTATAATTCCTATAAAATAAAGGATTTATTTTATTTATCTTTCAACTTTAAACCCATACATTCCTGTTTCCTAAGGGAATAAATATGATGTGACATTGAGGACCTTTTCTCATTATATGTCAGGTAAATAAATGACAAATGCAGAAGAACATGTCTTTCAAGTAAGTCGTATGTGGCTTCCTAATTCAGGAATGATAACAAAAAATATTCCCCTTAATTTGGCAATATCTCCAGGCAGAGTAATAGTTAAAACATTTAACTATTACTCAAGGCTGGACCTCGTGTTTCTTACCACCACATTAGATGACCGGGATCATAAGGAAAGAACAAAATCTCACTTACTTTTACTCATCTAAATCAAACAGTGGCATTTTGGGTTCACAGAGTCTCCAGATAAAACACATTAGATTATATGTGCAAATCAAACAGTTGTTTGGAGGCATGCCAGTAAAATATGTTTTCCTTCCTACCTTTATAAGCATATATGTGGAGGTAACAACTACTGGAGCTTACCTGAAACTATGCGCTTTGGTTAGATGAGACCAGGAGGCAGATTTTCCGCACCAAAAATATTTCTTGTCTGTTGTAATGTACAATGGAGGATCGGTGATGCTTTGGGCCTGTTCCTCTTTCAAAAAGCCTGCCTGTGAGAGTGTAAACATCATGAACTGTTTAAAAATAACAGGACATTTTAAATAAAAAAATCTGTTGAATTCCTGTGGCATTAAACAGATACAACATTTACAGTATATGCCCATCTTATGGTGGCACTTTTAAGTAACACTTTGAATTTCACAAGCTTTTTTAAACTAGGATGTGATAATAACCCAGTACATGCATCACAGAGAGCCATAATACTGCATACAAATTATTTTATGATTTTAAGTTTGCACGAACAGAAGATGCCCATTACACTCTTGCAAAGATGTAGATACATACACAAAGTAAAAATGTTTGAGGAGTTATGGTGGAGTTCACTTTTATGCCTTTGCATCCACTCTGTATTTAAAGCTTTTGTTTATGAGAAAGCTGCAGAAAAAAGTCTTGACAGCCATTAGGTTTCTTTAGTTTTCGGCAATTAGGAAAATGTGTGATTAAATAGCTTTTATAAGCCGTGTGTTTTGGTGTGACAACTGCAGTGCAAAGTGAGACACAAGCCTCTGCGCTTGCATAGAGTGGTTTTATGAATCCAATCAATCCTGTTTATGTTTTATCAGAGTATAAATTAAAAAGCAACAACATCAACACTGTAATCTTCCACTGGAAGCTAAAAGACATGCTTTTTTTCATGCCTTTTAAAAAAAAAAGTTAATTTCATTTGACAATTTAAAGTTTCTGAGCTTTTGAACAGAAGGGCCGGAAATGTTAAACTTCACTTTGTGTTTTTTTTAACATTTTCTGCCTGTGCTAAGAACCCCAGAGATGAATGCCTACCCATAATTCCCAGCCTACTGGGTCTCTGCTTCAATCCTGCACAAACACACAGCTAAGTTGCATAATGTGACAGTTCAAAGACATGTAGTTTACCTGTCTATTGTTAGTCACTTATGGAAAATATGCAGTAGAAATCATAAATCCAGAAGAAAGGGGCAATGTTTGTAGGATAATGTACTATCATGTCGGGCTTGTTAAAATTCACTAAGATTATGACAATCGTCAGTGCAGCCAACAGGCTGTATGAGTTATGCTGCTTAATAAATTATTAACACTGTGATTATTCCTAGCAGCCAGTGTTGTGCTCGTTCACTCAAAAAGGAACCTCTTCTAAGTTCAGGTCACCCAGGTAAAACAAAATTATTTGATGCTCACGATTAACAATTTAAACACTCAGACCCAAAACGGGTCGGGCCAGTCATGTTGCAGTGTATTGGTTTAAGGCAGGACATACAGCTGTGATGAAAGCAAGAGCTGCCGAACCCACAGCCGAACCAACATAGACATTGCAGCGCAGGAGGACGCACGCATAGCTGCTGCTATCCCATCTGTTTGGTCTGAATCCATGAATGTCACAAGTGTCACTATCCAAATAAGTGCACCTGACCAACATCATTTGTTGTGGTTTCTCACATCGCCTGCTGCTTACAATATTTTCATTCGTTACCCTGATTGGCTGAAACGCACTTCGCCTAATCAGCTCAGAAAGTTCTGCTGAATGTCCCTCCTCTCCCAGAATGGATTTGATGGGAGCAGTCACAGATGGATAATGTGTACAACAGAGAGTGATACACATTATAAATCTCGCCTGTGAGATCAGTTTTTTTCATGGTATTGCAAGGGTAGGGATCTATCTATCTATCTATCTATCTATCTATCTATCTATCTATCTATCTATCTATCTATCTATCTATCTATCTATCATTAAGCTATAGTTGCTAGCTCTCCAACATTACCAACTATAGCTTTCAATAGTGGTTCTTGGCCATAACAGCACTATTATCGAATATCTCGACCAAAATGTGTGTGTGGTATATTATGTTTTTTATATCACCCATTTGTGATGACTGTCCATGTTTCGTTGTAGTTTTTGTTTGGTTTTTTTGTTGTTTAATCTATCCTTTGAATGGTGTGATTTATATGTCAAAGCTATAAAAATACCAAATGTGTGTGTGTGTCTTGTTACATTCTCACTTTTAGTGTAGTATATATATATATATATATATATATATATATATATATATATATATATATATATATATATATATATATATATATACAAAAAACACAAATTCTCAAAATAATATTAATGATACGTCTGGATCTGGCAGCTCGCTCCTTCTGCTCTTTGTGTTTACTCTGAGCGCCAACGTATTGAATGTGAATGCATATTTCATGACAGCCCGTTGGGACGGAGAGGAAAGAGGTCAGTGAATCGAAGGGAACCTGTGCTCTTAGAGCAGCAGAAGTGCTGTCGGAAAAGAAACTTATGCCTGTTGCTTTTTGTGTGCCGTGTGGGTGCGTATGGAAAAAAACACAGCGTGCCCAGCATGTGTAGGTGTGCAGAAAGACATCCGAAGCGGTTTTCACAGTGCCTTTTGTTATGCAGCTGTACGCCTCGAGTGCAGGACGTCACAGACATAACTGTGGTCAACGGGAAGCATCCAACTGGAGTGGCCTACTTGAAGGTTTGGTCAGTTGCTCTCGTAGCCTCCTCTCTGAAGAAGTGGTAGATTATATTAGGCCTGGAGTGTAGGTGTCTTTGCGGTCGACAGGGCTGCTGCCTGTTAGATAATGAGACAAAACGCCAGACTCTCCTGCATAATGATTCATCATTAACCCTGATTCTGCTACAGAGCAGGAAGGCCGTAGGGGGAGAGAAGCCATGCTCGCGCTATTTACATTAACGGTGGCCATATGTTTCTGAAGCAGACAAATCTTTGGAGTGCATTAGTGATGTGCAGAGATGAGCAACTCTGTATAATGGAGGCGTAATTACTTCCTGTCAAATGTGTGCATATCCAAAAGCTGCTTTCAGTGTATCGATAAGCATGTGGCTTTATTAAGCTCCTGTTTAAAGAGCCCAGTTGAGCTGATGAAAAATTTATAGTTTTTGCCAGTTAGCAATGTCAAGAAATTTCCTTACACGGAAATATCTCAATGAATTATAGTTTTAGTAATTTCATTACGCAGAAATATCTCAATGAATTATAGTTTTAGTCATTTCATTACACAGAAATATCTCAATGAATTGTAGTTTTATTAAAAGATTTTTCATTTCGGAAATTTAATTCAGAAATTAAATGTCGCTCCTCTTCTGATAATGATGTAATAATAATAAATTATATATAATATAATAAATTGTTTTACATAATTATTATTTATAATTTTGATTATGACTTACAGCCAATGAAAGTCAACCATTTGGTTAACTTAAATGTAACAAAAAACAAAAAAAATGAGTTTTTGATGCACAAATGTTGGCCTCCTGAAAAGTATCCATGTATTGTATATTTAATGCCATTGATTCTATGCGATTTGGGTCGGGTCAGTGAAGCACAGTGACACCAAGGGAATTGAACTAGATAAATTCTTAAGGCAGCAGCCGGTAAGTCTGACTGGAAAATGAAATCGGCATCTTGATCAATCTTATCAGTGGAAGGAAACACGAGGCGTTGAAAACAGTGGATTTTTGGACTTTCTTTCTAGGAATCTGGCCGGATTTATTAGTTCTCCTAAATGCTGACAACCCAGGGTCCAGACCAGGAAGCAGAGCCGTAGTTTAACACACCTCTCTGCAGCTTCTGTACTGTTACCCACCCATTACCCTATTGAGACGGTGTCTTTCCCACGGCCAAAACTTAACAGATCAAAAACTGATCTAAAAGGAACAAATCATAAAAATCTAATAAAAATCAATACGGCTCACCTTGAACCAAAAAATAAAACAATTAAATGTGGTCTATTAAATATAAGGTCTCTCCCTCCAAAGACTTTGTTAGTTAATGAATTGATTTCTGATAATCAGATTGATTGATTTTGTCTCACAGAAACCTGGCTACAAGAGGACTACGTTAGTTTAAATTAGTCAACTCCCTCCAATTATTCAAATTTCCACATTCCTAGATCTGTGGGAAGAGGAGGAGGAGTGGCAACCATCTTTCAGTCTGATTTATTAATTAGTCCCAGGCCAGTTAATAACTACAGTTCTTTTGAACATTTAACCCTCAGTTTCCCTCATCCATACTGCAAAGCAATAAAACCTCTTCTGTTTGTTGTTTTGTATCGTCCACCAGGCCCTTACACTCAGTTTTTGGATCAGCTGTAAGACTTCTTCTGATTTGGTGATAAACACTGACAAGGTTATTATAGTTGGTGTTTTTAACATTCATGTTGACACAGAATGTGATAACCTTAGTGTAGCCTTTAAAACTATCCTAGATTCAATTGGTTTTGCTCAAAATGTGCATAAACCGACGCACTCTTGGTTACATACTTTAGACCTTGTGCGGACATATGGCATTGATTGTGAAGAATTAACAGTATTTCCTCACAACCCTGTCCTATCTGATCATTTTTTAATAACATTTGAGTTTAATCTAACTGAGTTCTCCACCCCCAAAAGAGGGTTCCATTATAGTAGATCTTTATCAGACAATGCTGCATCAAACTTTAAAGAGTCTGTCCCCCTTTTAATACTTTCAGTATTGCAGAAATGCCCTGTAGATGGCAGCAATGTTGTTTCTTCCCATTCACAAATAGATGTCTTTGTTAACGGTGTGACTTCGTCATTACGTTCTGCATTAGACAATGTAGCTCCCTTGAAAAGGAAGGTGATTATTCACAGGAAGCTGGCTCCCTGGTTTAATTCAGAGCTGCGTTCCTTGAAGCACAATGTTAGGAAATTGGAGAGAAAATGGTGCTCCACACACCAAGAGGAATCCTACCTAATCTGGAGGGACAGTCTATTGTTGTATAACAAGACCCTTCGCAGAGTTAGAGCAGCATATTTTTCATCATTAATTGAGGAGAATAAAAATAATCCTAGATTTCTCTTTAGTACGGTTGCCAAACTTACTCAGAGTCACAGCTCTGTTGATCCATCCATTCCCTTAGCTCTTAGCATTAATGACTTTATGGGATTCTTCATAAATAAAATTGATTCCATTACAAATAAAATAATTGGCATCCTCCCAAACATGATTACCTCCTCCTCAGTAAGTGAGGCAGCGTTGGAGGAATCTTTAGAACCTGCGTGATATTTGAACTGTTTAGAAGCAGTAGAGCTTTCTGAGCTATCTAAAATCTTAGCTTCATCTAAACCTTCTACCTGCATGTTAGACCCAATCCCAACCAAATTGTTTAAGGAGGTATTCCCTTTGATCAGTGGTCCTATTTTAGACATGATTAATCTATCCTTAGTAAATGGATATGTACCACAGGCTTTTAAAGTAGCTGTTATTAAACCTTTACTTAAGAAACCATCTCTTGATCAAGATGAGTTAGTAAATTACAGACCTATATCTAATCTTCTTTTCTTATCTAAAATTCTTGAGAAAGTAGTTGCTAATCAACTCTGTGAACATTTACAAAGTAATGACCTACTTGAGGAGTTTCAGTCAGGCTTCAGAGCTCATCATAGCACTTAAACAGCTCTGGTGAAGGTCACCAATGATATTCTCATGGCCTCAGATGAGGGACTTCTGTCTATACTTGTCCTGCTAGATCTCAGTGCTGCATTTGATACAGTTGATCACAATATTCTCCTACAAAGACTTGAGCATACTGTAGGGATTAAGGGGAAAGCATTAGGCTGGTTTAAATCTTATCTGTCAGACAGATTCCAGTTTGTTCATGTTAATAATAAATCTTCTTCAAACTCTAGGGTCACTTGTGGAGTACCACAGGGTTCAGTCCTTGGACCAATTCTCTTTACTATATATATGCTTCCGATTGGCAAAATTATCAGACAGCATGGGATTAGTTTCCACTGTTATGCTGATGACACTCAGCTATATTTATCCATAAATCCTGATGAATCCAATCAATTACTTCGACTGCAGTCATGTCTTGATGACATCAAAAGCTGGATGACTTTAAATTTCCTGCACTTAAATTCTGACAAGACAGAAGTTGTAATCTTTGGACCAGTCCTCAAAAAATAAACTCCTTAATCAACCACTTAATCTGGATGGCATTAACTTGGCCTCTGGTAATAAAGTAAAAAATATTGGTGTTATTTTCGACCAAGACATGTCATTTAAATCCCATATTAAACAGGTTTCCAGAGTTGAATTGAATTAGTGCAATTTCATTTTAAAAGAGAACTTTAGACGACTAAGGAACAGTAACTTTACCTTTTCTGTCGTGTGTGGTGACTCTTGAAACGTCAACTCCAGCTGCACTTTGTCCACTCAAGGCTATTTCTGCTACTTGAGCTCTTTGTGTCCACAAAACATTTTCTTTCCACTCGTTTTTCCAATCAGGATGCTTGGTTACAGCACTCTGTAAACAGTCACAGTGTGAAAGTTTAAACTCCTTGTGGAGGGTGTCATTTTTTGAGTTTTTTATGAAGACTGTCATGTCCCCATCAGAAATTGAATTGTGAGATTTTATTGTCTCTCAGTTATCACCATCAAGGTAGACAAAAAGCAGTGTTCATAATTTACCGCTCGGGCATAAATGAAGCTATATAATAATAATAATAATAATAATAATAATAATAATAATAATAATAATAATAATAATAATAATAATAATAATAATAATTGCACATTTCAGTTGAATTACAAACTGCTTATCTTCAGGAAACACTAAGATTCATGTGTGGACAGGATTTTGTCAGTTTGCCCTCTCTTTTTTACTGAGGGAAATCTTTATTTAATTCAGTAAACCCATGTTAATTAAATAAAAAAAACATCTGCCCCATAAAAATTTTCTTGGAGAACTCAGATATTTTTTTTGAGAAGTAATCTCTAAATGATTGGCCCACATGGCCGCTGCTGCCATTTCGCATAGAGCAGGGAAGTGAGTGGTTCATTTTGCTGCTGGACTCAAACAAATCCAGGTCAGTCTCCAGTTCAGCGCCCATCTGGACGAGTGCCCCGTGAACTCTGAAAACTATTCTGCGTGGGAGTATTTGTGTGAATGCAACATAGCATGTTTAGCCTCCAGCTTCAGAAAGCTGAAATCGCTTGACCTTCTCTTAAAAGCCAGAGCAAACTTCCCATTCAGCACCACACCTTTGTTGAGAGGAGCCGTGCATACAACAGACTGCTATTGAGGCAGATTTAGTCATTTTTCATGACGTGCCTACTCAACCAGCATACAGAGCAATTTGTGTGGTATCGCTATGACAAGCTAATATGTCTGTTGTAAAACGGTCTGCTGCTGCTGCTACAATTAGTTGTTCATTCATGATGTCTGGCACACAGCATCGAGCCATTAAGGGCTTGTATGCAGCAGAGTCTTAATGATGAGGACACAAAAATGTGACCAGAAAGGCCAGCTTCTCCAAATGTTTTTAATAAAAACTGTTTGAGACGCCTCTGCTGCTATAAGGATTCAGATACAACTTTTGACAGCAAAGACATGGATTTCCTCTTAATATTTTTATTGCAACAGTGAGATGCTTTTGCTTGCTGCACCCAGCCGTCCTCCCCCTTATGTTTACCTCTGTTGACCTAACTGGGACTCCATGTGGCCATTACAGACGGGTTAAATCTCCCAGAAAAAGGAGAAGGCATTCTGAATAAATAAGCTGCATACCCATCACTATACACCATCTAAATACCAGGATACCAGAATACCAGGAGGCAACGTGCTGTCAAAAAGACATTAAGATATTTACATTTGCTGTAACAAAATTAACAGTTAAGCAAAAAATAAATAAATAATGAATAACTAAAAGTCATCAGAAAGAATTAAGCAATGCTGTTGGTAGAAAAGCAACATTTGTTAATTAAACTAATTAGGAGTAATTAACCTTATATTTCTATTACAGAAAAAATAAACACTGTCATGATTAGCAGTAACATTTAAGTTCTATATAGTTCTATAGTTCTATAGTTTTATATATTTTCTACATATCTAGTTTTTGAATTGTACTGCATTTCCAATGTTCCTATCATTCAGAGCCTGCATGGGATCATCCACCTCATTTATTTACCTTTAGACTATGCTCACCCGTGCAGTCATATTCAATAAATTAGATTATGCATTTCTAAGAGGCTTGTTTGTCAAAATAGAAAAAAAAATACCTTTAAGGAGGTATTAAACATACTTTTTATTAAGCCCCTCATTTCTACGTGGAAAATGTTGCTGTTTTATTGGTCTGATGCAATATTCTAATCTTAAATGTTGTGTTTTATTAGCTAGAGGTGGAATAAATTATAATTAACACAAATAAAGGTTTTAAAATCCCATCAGTTTGTTTTAATGTATTTCACTTTCAGTTTTTCAGTCAATTCAGTTACTTAAATAATGGAACTTTTCAATAATATTCTAATTTATTGAATATGACTGTATAAGAGTATCTGTTTTAATTGAGCTGTCTGTTAGTACATGGCACGTATTGAATGCACCATTCACCTGTGTTTCTGAATTTGAATTAGAAAGGGTTCATAATGGAAGCCAAAAACATCCCCTAGACCAGGTCTTGTTTTACCAATTGCATAAGGTTGGTAAATATAAATCTCATTGCTCCCAAAATGTGATTCCAAAAGAAGGTTTAGGCTTGTCTAAATGCTATTTGGCGTTGTAATGGCTTTCTAAATCGACCATGCTGCCCATTTTTGCTTATGTGACTTCTTATTGTGCTTCTTGAAACACCCACACCACTTTTTTCTCTGATGCATGTACGTCAGGTGTTATTTCTGGGATCTATCTTTGCATCCCAGACTAGCTTTCTGGCAGCTGTGACTGAAGTTGAGGTTGATCTTCGTAACTGTGCTTTTCTTTCAACATTTTCCACTTCTTAATTAGAGTTTCAACACTGCTGGTATGGAATACAAATTACTTGGATATCTCTTTATGTGCTTTCCTTTTTTTTTTTCAAAAGATGAAGTACCTTCTCCCACAGATCCTTCAGTGATTATTTTTGCTTTCCCGAGGCTTAGCATCCAGCAATTACAGAGCAGCACTAGTTGAAACATGTAGAGGTCTGCCAAGGGCCCAAGAGGTCACTGGCTTTTTGTACATGTGTGCTAAATTTAAGCAAAAAGCTCACAGGTGAGGATAGTTACCTTTAATAGCCATTGAAACCCACATGTTTCAACCTGTGTCGGTTATATAAACTTTTGATTAGGCTAATTTGGATATAATACAATTGCTTGATAGTAAATCGGTTCACCCAACTGCTAACCATGAGTGACAATTTTCTCTGGAGAATTGTCAAAATATGTGAAACCATGTCATGGGCAGCTGGTTCATGTTATATGAAGGTATACATGTTGTATAGTGGTGGTTGTTCAGTGGTTTCCTGAGGCACAGATTTACTTAAACATTCCCGTCACTTCTTTAGTTTGGTCCTGTTCTTTCCTATCATTACCTGTAGTCACCCTGGCAGTAGTGGTTAAAGGAGAATCAGCAGCTCCATATTTCATACAAAGATATTTGACCTCAACCCATCTCATACAACACGATTGTCCAAATAAACTTGATATTTTTTATTGTGCACACTCCACAGGCTCAAATTGCACCTTGACACTTCCATACACCACCTCCAACTAAACTATACATTTTCTTCACCTGGACCACAATACTTGACATTTAAGATTTACACGTTTGAGCATATTTCCTGCCCCACATCTTGGTGTAAGTTTTTAAACTGAGTTGCCTGGTTTAAATTATTGTTTGCATCGATTGTGTCCATACATTCTGACTGGATTCTTGCCGTGGCAGACCTTAAACAACATCAGTTTATGAGTAGAAGAGGAACGAAATTTCTCTCATCCCTGATCTCTTCACATAATTCATCTAAGTCCCTTTCGCACTGGAAGAAAAACATCTTTATGGTCTCTGGATCTACCTGACCATTTGAATGTTTTGTGTTTTCTCAGCTGATAAGAAATGCACGCACCTATGTCATGGGAAGCACAGCACACAGGCCCGTCACACTGGGTGCAGACTCAGGGCTCTGTAGTCATTGATGTGGAGATTTATTTTTTTATTTTTTTTGCAACTACATCGTGAGATTTTATTGGCAGCGGCCAGATCGCCAGTACTGGTCAAACGTTTTAATACATAGACTTGTTTGTTGGTTGCATATTTGCACTATATGTTCAACAAGGTCCTGGGTTCAAGTCCTACCCTGGGTCTTTCTGCATGGAGTTTGCATGTTCTCCCTGTGCTTACGTGGGTTCTCTCCGGGTACTCCGGCTTCCTCCCACAGTCCAAAAACATGACTGTTAGGTTAATTGGCCTCTCTAAATTCTCCTTAGGTGTGATTGTGTGCGTGAATGGTTGTTTGTCCTGTTTGTCTCTGTGTTGCCCTGCGATAGACTGGCGACCTGTCCAGGGTGTACCCCGCCTCTCGCCCATTGACAGCTGGAGATAGGCACTAGCACCCCTCACAACCCCAATAGGGATAAGCGTGTTAGAAAATGGATGGATGGATGGATGGATGGATGGATGGATGGATGGATGGATGGATGGATGGATGGATGGATGGATGGATGGATGGATGGATGTTCAACAAGGATTGATGTCCAATCAAATTAAAGGTTATTCTCTTTAAAGCTATTCTCTTGAATATTAATATTCTGATTAATAAAAACAGTTGCATTTCTTGTTTTAAATAGTCCTTGTTTACAAACGTCTTTATCAACAGGCAATTTTTTGTTGCTTGTGGTTAATGCAGAGAAAAGTTAAATTATAATTGCATTCGCAATAATGGTTGCAATTTATCGCAATTTAGATTTTTGGCAGAATCCTACAGCCCTACAATAAACCTGCCAAAAGAGGGCCGTCCACCAAAACTCACAAACCGGGCAAGGAGGGCATTAATCAGGGACCAAAGGTAACCCTGAAGGAGTTCCACAGCAGACTGGAGAATTTGTCTGTAGGACCACAATAAGCCGTGCGCTCCATAGTCCTGGGCTTTACACAAGAGTGGCCAGAACAAATCTTTATTTCAGCATAAAAATGAGAATTCCCCCTTTGAGTTTACCAAAAACGCAAGAGGGGTGGGGGTAGTTACCTTTTTTTTCTTAAAAGGTAATTTTAGCTCGCTCTATCTTATAAAGAAGAGTGGACAAAAGTGTAGGTCTCCTGCGGTTGTAATAGCAACAAAAGATGGTTCTACAGCTCACTCAGGTTTTTTGAGTTTGCCTAAAAGTCAGAGGACTCTTATGATTTAACACGCATAACTGATAGCACTCTTGATTAAATAAGATGAGATATATATTAACCCCCCACAAGACATTTACATTGTTATTATTTCTTTGCCTACTGTATGAATTAACCACTTAAAAAGATTAAAATGGTGTGCCAATTAAGGGGAGCCTAGTCTCTTCACTTGCAATGCTTAATTCATTAAAACGGCGCATATGCGTGGAACAAAGCATGATGCAAAAAAAAAAAGGCAGTCAGACATCAGAGAGGCTGACCTCAGCAGAACAGAACAGACAGTAATAGTGACGGTAATATTAAACAGCTTTGAGTGTGGGGACAGAGTGAGGAGAGGACTTCTACTAGCCAGTAGCACTCCGGTTTTGTCAAACTGCATCAGTCAAAAACTGCTGGCAGGAAACTGTTGCTCTGTGCTTCGAGTGCTAACATGGGCCCAGCAGCTGATATCACAGAAGGGGCATCGGCAGATATCGGCAGCAGGGAGCCCGCCATAAAGATTCACTGCTGTTTCACCCATAAAAACGACCGGTGGTGAATCATCATCAGATCCTCAGAAACACCGAGCATCTGGTAATGACTCACGCTGCTTACTACATTATTGAACAGTTGATTCATAAGAAGAAAAACACACATAAATGGTGAAACTTCCTGATTTGTGCGCCTGGCAGCCAAGCAAATGTTTATTCTTAAAACACACTGAGAAAGGTTCTCAGATATTATAGTTAGCAGACATAGCATAATGTCTTTCTCTGCTTGTGTTGAGGTGCAAGAAGCTCGATTAAGACTCATTATCTTGGAAGGTCATGCCTCTAATAGAAAAACTTGTGTTTTGCTTCCAAACATGCAGCGACAACCAACTATAATTCGTCTCTCCCTCATCTAGCCCTCATTACTCCTGCGACGGCTGTTCTGCCTCATTTCTTCTTGTTCTGAAAATGTCTTAAAATGCCGTGAAACATTTTCCCACGTCCGAGAACAGATGCTTGGATCCAAATGGAAATCAGAGCATCTCTGGAAATACACGACATGTGAAGGTTTGATGCCCCTCCGCACACTTAATGTTAAAATCAGCTTGTGAAGCTAATAGCAGATATTTCAGCCTTATATATCTTTTTTTTTTCTTTTTTGTGAGCTTACACCCACGTACAATCCTTTTTACTCCTTATGCAGCTCAGCTTTTTTTTTTTTCTTTTTTTGTGCCTAATTCAGTTTGACCAAAAATAAGAATGTTTGAGTAAGGGGCGAAAAGCCACGTTTGACTTGGGTTTCTCATGAAATCCCCCTTTTTTACTATACCATTATTACTTTTTATTTGAGTTTGGATTTATAGGTAACACTTAAGACACTGCTCTCTGCCTCTGCGGAGGGCATTATAAGGAGAAAGACTTTGAAATGGGCTAGCAGAGAGCCCAATCAGCCGGAGCACCATCTGTCCCTCTAATGACTACCTGGGTGCTCTGTGATGTGGCACGGTTGGCTGGACAGGCTCCATGGTAAACATTCGCTCATTAAATGCCTACATTTTGCCTAACGCCGTGCAGCTGATGACGCCTCATGATGTCTTTCTGTTTTTTAGTGCTAAAATGCAGCCATGGTTCTTCGTCTCTTCATCACCTATCTTGTTCCTTTGTCAGAGAATCAAAACGGGTTAAAAAAAAGGAATTGAGTTATTATTTGGGTTGCTGTTTTGTGAGAGAATGACTGAAAAGAAAGTCAGCTGCAAATATTGAGTGAAAATAAGGTATAAAGAGCAAGGATTCACTCCAGCAAGCTATTAAATCGTTGTGTGATTCACAGTCATTTTAGTTCAACTCAATCAAAAACAGATTTAATATTCTTTACATGATGTCAAACGCTTTCTGCTTTTTGAAGATTTATGTGGAAGGTAAAGAAGCAAAGATGATGTAAGTTTGATTTAAAGGAGCAGTAAATAGCAAAGTAGTGAAACACCACTGGTGCCTATTTGTGGAGTAAGAGTGAGAGCTGTGTATTGTTATTTTGCCCCCTTGAGTTTTTAAAACCCACTTTTGTTGCTGTAACAGCTTCATATTTTTGTTGCAGGTCTCTTACAGATTAGCAGTTTTACAGATGGATTTTTTTTTTTTTTATTTGCCGAAGTACCTCAAGCTCACTCAGATTTTTGGAGAAATCCTGTGCCATCATCAAATCATCCCAGAGCCTCAATTGGATTTAAGCCTGGGCTTTAACTGGGCCGTGTGGACACAAATGTTTTTCTTTTTATGTAAACCAATGTTGCTCTGGTTGTAGTTCAGCTGGTGAACCTCCACCACAGTTTGAAGTCTTTTGCAGCTTCTGACAGGTTTTCTTGCATCCATCTTTGTAGCACTGATCAGCTTCTGTAACTCTCCTGAACATGCCCACAGTATAATGCTGCCACCATTATATTTTATTATGGGAATGGTAAGTTCATGATTAGTTTTAAACCATATATAACATTTTGCATGTAGGCCAAACATTCCCCAAAGAACTTCTCCTTCCACATATTTTCTGTCCCTACATGGCTTATTCCAAACTCCAAACTGGACTTCTTGTGGCTTTCTTTCAGTGAGGACTTTCTTCTTGTCACTCTTCTATAAAGGTCAGATTTATAGAGTTAGAGTCCTCCTACCTGTGCCGTGGATCTCTGCAGCTCCTCCAGAGTTGTGATGTGCCTCTTGGCTGCTTCTCTGAGTAATGTTGTCCTTGTTCGATCTGTCAGTTTAGGCAAACCTACTATGCTTGTTAGGGTGAGCAGTTGTAACATTTTATTTCCATTGTCAGAGGATAGATTAAACAGTGCTCTGTGAGATGTTCAAAGCTTGGAATATTGCTTTCCAAATAAGCCATGGTTAAGAATTTTTCACAACTTTATCTCTGACATGCGTACCTTGGTCTTCATGAAGCTGCTTGTTCACTGATTTTGTTCAATAAATCTCTGATTTTGCCTCAATACTGCATTTATGCTGAGATTTACAAAGATGAGAATTACCTGCTACCAATGCTGTGACTTCTGAAGAAATCTGATTGCATTGAACTTTATCTAGGGGTATCAGAGGGCAGAGGGCTACATACACATGCACACCACACTTTTCAGATTTTATTTCTAAAATTAAAATAAAAACATAGCTATGTGCTACTAAATGCCAATAAAATAACTAAAGTTTGTGGTTGTAAAGATGTTGTAACGTGACGATGGGTATGAATAGTTTTTAAAGACACTGTGTGTTCTTTTTTCTGCTGTTTGTATAAAATTAATACTGTGCTAAGCTGCTATGTTGTACAGACAGAAGCTTCTCGTCTTTTCTAATGTCCAAAGTTGTCCTGGTAAAAAACGATTTGCACTGGAGTAACATGCAAACCACAGAAAATGCCCTAGATTAAGGCTAGCAGTCTTTGTATAATGGTGCAACTACACAACGACGCCACACTCTGCAATTTCCAAACTCAACCTTTGGAAATGCGGTGGTATTTTATTTTTATTTTTATTTATTTTTTTTATTTTTTTATTTTTTTTTTCCAGTGTCCTGTCTAGCAATGTGGCAATAAAAATTGATATCTTAATGCCGAAATGCGGTGGTATTTTAGGCATAAGCAGAAAATATTGAGCTTGTTTCTCTCTCATCTTCTCACATCTGGTTTTACTTGGTTGATATGTCGATCTCTTCAGGGATAATTGTTTGTTTATTTAATACAATGTGATATCATGCTCTTTTTCCTTTTTCACTTTATTTAGTGGAAATTAAAAATCTTGTTTTAGTCTTACAATAATTATCTCTCCCGTGGCACTTGGGGATCATTATTATACCTCAAAAATAAGATTTATTTTTTTTAACCCTGGAACAACACCCAGTCATTGTGAATTATTTCCCAGACAAAAACGGCTGTGCAGCACATCCAATAAAATGTCTGGAAGAGGAGGAGAGAACAAACTGTGCATTTGAGTGCAGGAAACCAGAGCACAGCACATCCCATGAGCAATCCTTCCTCCGAGATAAACTTCATCTTAACATTTGATGTCAGCTATATGGCACAGGATTTTCATAGAACTGACAGTTAAGAATCAGTCTTATCTATTTGGAAAAACAATGTGGAGGATTTGGTGGTGGTCGAATGTGGTCTGTACATTAATACACTGAGAATTGTTTTTGCAGTTGACCAAATAACTGATCATTTCTCTTTCGTTTCCACATGTCAGAGGGATGCAGGATTGTAAATATTTTAAGAGTAAGTTTTCATTGTATCTGCTCATTTCATTCCAATGAATAAAGGCGTGATTTTAAATCAAGTGGATTGGCTGTGAAACTATGAGAGAAGTTTCCACTTACCCAGCATTGCAAGTAGCTGCTAGAACACCAAATGTGCTGACAGCAGGCAGGTAGACAGTGACTGTTGAAGCAAGAAAATATAACACATATAACGGATTTGTTTTAATGACCGCCATGTGGATATGGTTGTATTTCCAGAGAAGAGAAGGAGAAGAAGTGAAATGTGTTGGTGCTGATGAGGGCATACGTCACATTTAATCTGGGCCTGATGATGTGCGAGAGTCTGTGTGCCAGAGCCAATGCCTGGACGGCCCTGGCTCGGTTTACCCTGTGCACCGATGCCAACATTTAAGGGAACTCTCTACAACACTTAACACACTACCCAGAGCTGTGTTTGCTTGGCATAGGAGCACTGCTCCTTGTACAGCTGGCATTTTGTCCAAGTTAATCTTTTGCATGTTAACGCGTGAACACACTCAGTTCAGATATAATTTTTATGACTCACAGTGTCAGAGCATTTTTAGTCTGCAACGTTTTTAATTAATTACAAAGCTTCCTCTGCTTAGCATCTCTAAAACATTTTTTCTGTTGTCTTATTTCATGTTTAGATGCAATTAATACAAATATGAACAATCTCTGAAGGCAAAGCTGGTTGTTTAAGACTTCCTATGGTGCTTTTTCCAAAGCAAATTAATTTAGATATGATTTGTATGTTTTTTAAATAAATAACAAAAAAAATGTTGCATCTACTTAAACATATTGTTACATTAAAATTCCACTAAGTGACGCCTAAGCACAGTGTTGGCTAAAACATACTTGCTTTGATTTTCTCGTCGGTGACACATTTACTACAACGAGCGCCAGATGATAATTTAAGCCTTTGGAAAAAGACACACATCCAACCCCCAAAAAGATAATAAAAAGCTGCTCCTAAAGGTTTTGCACACTAAATTAAATGTTGAAGGATTAAATAAGTAATGTTCATGTGCTGCAATAAGCCTGATGACAAACAATAAAGCATTTAAGTTACTACCCTACAGAAATGCAGTGTTATAGACAGAGTCCTTAGAGAGGCATGACTTGCCCCCACAACCGACTTTACTTGGACTTTGGGAAAATTACTTGTAAACATCTCTGAGGAGTTATTAGAGGAGGAATAAGTTTTGTTGTTGTTGTTTTATAGTAAAATTAAAACAAGAAGTGTGATCATGCAGTTGTTCTTCTGCGGTCTTGAAATTAACCAAATATTCTTCCTCTTTGTCTCTGTGGTCACTTATTGACCTGCAAATGCAAAAGTTCTGTGCAGTTTTCATTTGATAACTTTGCCCCAAATGCAAAAAAGAAAAAAAGAAAAATCTTGAAACTGACTTTACAGGCAAGTAATGCAAGCATCAGAACAGGCACATTTCTGTGCTGAAACAGATTATGAACGCAACCAGTCAAAGTACCTTTGACTGGTTCTTTGATTGATCGGCCTGTAATTGTGTCTTTTTGTATAGATTATTGCTATATTGTTATTTCATTGGGCAAATAAACCATTACAATGTGTAACTTACATTGTAGATTTGAATGACAGGTTGAATGTCTATCAAATAGGCTTGAGTTCCCCATGCCGTGCAGCTATGGGGTGTTCTTCTTCCATGTAAAAGGCGTTGATTTATATTGACTGTAGCAGCACTGTGACATGAATTAAAATCTCTGTTGTTTTATTCACAAAAATGTACACTTTGCATTGCACTGTCTTCATACTAGAATTTAATCATTTTGATTACCATAAACAAAATCTTTTTGCAAGAGTGTATCCTATAAACATCACCCTACCTTGCAAACAGTTTTAGTTTGCAAGCTAAGGTGATGCTATTCTCAAAGAGGACATTCATTTATTAATGTCATGCCAACTCTCACTGTAGATCCGTTTTCTTCGTGG
Source organism: Fundulus diaphanus (assembly GCA_037039145.1). NCBI lineage: Eukaryota > Metazoa > Chordata > Actinopteri > Cyprinodontiformes > Fundulidae > Fundulus > Fundulus diaphanus. The sequence goes on along the minus strand of CM073132.1, from coordinate 34,710,718 downwards.
AGTTTTTCGTTGAAATGTATAAAGAAATGTGTCTTTCTGCTGCTACAGGAATCTTGGTACATTTTTATTTTATCTCCTACTCAATTTTGTGTTATAAAAATTATATATTCACGATGGTTTGAAGCGGAAACCCTTAAACCTTTTAAACACTCCTGAAAGAAATCTTAGATCATTAAAGCAGTAATAATTTTTTTTTTCCTCCAGATAAAGAAACACACAAAAGGTATTAGAAGATTAGTCTATATCAGTGGACAGCCAGGACAATATACATACTGGATCTATTAAATATTCCCTAACATAGAGCCTCTGTGGGGGCGTAGGGGGCTAAGTCTGCATCTGGTGTTGAAACTGTGAAGTCTGTCAGCAACTTGTAATGACTTGCTGTGGCGACCCCTGAATAAATGAGCAGCTGAAAGGACTCCCATTAACATATGTTTTTCAAATCCTGCACTTTGTAAATTGCCATTAGTACTCAGTGAATGCAATATCTTTTGCTTGTTTTTTAATCCCCTATTTACTAAATCATACACGGCTTAGGTCCTGCATTTTACCTTATTCCTCTGATAGTCAACAGAAGTTATAGGTGGTTACAATTGTACCTCAGCTCTGTGGAAGTTCTACAGAACGGAGGGATAACCACACACTGCTACTGAAGCAGCGCCACAAAGAAGCTGCTTTTTAGGTTTCCAAGTTTATGTTTATGAAATGAAACACTTTATCAATTAGCAGTGTCAATCACAAATTGGGATACATAAACTGGAGAATTATCGAAACAAATTTTGTATTACAAAAAAAGCAAAATTCCAAGAATGTTAGAAATAAATTTCCCTTTATATAGGCCACGACGCAACTCTTACCTAACTGGACATAAACTGGTTGTGTGCTTCACTGTCGAGGCTAAGTAGTTCTCCATACTGATGTCTAAAATGTCCTGTAGACTTTAAGCACTCATAACTGAGGCTACGCTTTCCTTTGACATCTGGTATGAGTAATATCCATCAATTAGATTTCCATTTTATCAAATGAGAGCAATTGTTTCTAATAGTTGCTGTTTTTGGTATCCCACACATGTTGCTATGGTTACGCTCGGCATTTGATTAAGTGGACCCTGTGATGTCTTCTGAAAAACAAGCAAATCTGCAGGGAACGACGTTTTACCTCATAACATGCAAATAAGTTGCATTGTATATGTTGTACATATATTGTGCATCGGTATGCAAAATAAGATCAGATTTATGTGTGATTTATATTTTGCAGGATGTGAAGCAAGTTTGCTTTAAATTGGAAAATATTTATTTATTTTTATTCTAGTGCATTTTATTTGCTTATTGCGAGACAGCAGTGCAGTCAGGATAACAAATTAGAGACTTTTTTCTTCACTTCTGGATCCTCCAAAAAAAATTGCCATTTCCTGTTCTTCAAAAAACATATTTGTGAGTGGTCAGGATCATTTAGTTGTTTTCAGAGCAGAGCTGCAGACGTACTGAAAAGTAACACCCTGCTGGGACGATGCCCGCCTTATTTTCCCCTGAACAGATACTGCTCAGTGCCAACTCGATGCTTTTCTGCACCGAAGATGCCAGTGTTGCACTCAGCAAGCAGAGTCCAAGCGCTTCTCCTGTTGTTCATAAAGGACATCTGGTTGCAGAAAAGGAAAACTTTAAATTCCTGAAACACGTTTAGAGGGTTTTTCAGGTAGTGATGAGCACTACTTGCTTTTGAAGCGAAGATTTAGATTAAAAATGTTAAAACTGCCCAAACTGCACTGAAGTCAAGTCACTCCCTGACATTAAATGTAATTTACAAAATATTGCATCCTGATGCTTTAACCTGTGATATTTCTTGTTTTTCCTCAGTCAATGTACACTGCAAGGAGAGGCTCTAACCTGAAAAAATTAGGTTTTTTTTCAACCTTGGTTTGTTTAACACGTTGTGTGGGAGGCACGTTGTGAAACTCTCACTAAACACCATCTGTTTTTTCTTCCTTTGGCTCAAGAATTTGTCGTGAGATATTTAGAAATAACAGTCTTGTCTCTGAGTTAAACAGTTTTACAAAGTACTTACTGTGGTAACTGAGCAAACGTGGCTGTAAAATAAACCTGGCCATGATTTATTTGTTTTTTTATTACACAGTTCTTGTGTTATGAGAACAAACACTTGTCAATTTGAGATCTTTTTCTCTCAAGCAAAATTATTAAATACTTTTTCAGGATATTACATTAGTTCAAAAGAAGGATTTGTGGCTACAGATTTCTAAAGTTTTTAATATTTCGTCCCTTTTGTCACCTGCTGGATCCTAAATGCACAAAGGAGCATTATCGCAGATCCTTCCTCCCAGCAGCTTTTACTCTTTATAACCACCACTGCTCCCAACCAACTCAATACATGTTTACGTCCCTGTTGTTTTTTAACTGTTTGTTTTTTTGTGTCTAAATAGTCTGCTGCGTTTGTTGATACATAAATATACATACACCTTTTGCACATTTCTTAAAACCTATCATGACTCTGGCCTATCTTCTGTCTGCATTACACCACTTCTCTCCTGCTTCGCACCTGTGAGCCTTCCTCTCCACTGAACCACAGTCAAGCTCATCTCACACACCTGTTTTGTACCCTCCTTAAAACCGCTGCACAAAGTCAGAAAGCGGCAGATTATTGTAAGCTTTTTTTGTCAGTAGATGTCCTTGTTTCTTGTCTGATTACTACAGCTTGTTCATTTTTTTTTTATTTCCCTGCCTTGCCCTGCCCTTGTCTGACATCTACTAAGCTTCAGATTTCTGGACCTCGACCTGGATTAGTTCCATGACTAAGAGTCTCGTCTAGCCCCTTGGATCTGTCTGCCTATCTCTTTTCTGACCACACAACCCAGGCCTGTCCCCTGGAGTTTAGACCAAGCCTCTTCCATCCTGCCTGTCAGCTCTGCACTGAGGGAGCCAGCTCTCTTCAGTGCCAGATCTTCATCTTGCTCCTGCAGATATTCCTCGACCATCTTTCTGATTTTCATTAATAAACCTTTTAAACACAATTACTTTGGCTGCTTTGAATTTAGAGTTCTCTGTCTTGTCGGGTTCATAACAAAATCACCTTGCTTCGTTTCATACTTCTTTAATTTCTTGAACATGCTAGTTTCAATAACTGTACAGTATTTGTTCTTATGTTGTGAACTTACTCTTTTTACTGGTACACCTGAATTTACCCACTGTGCGAAAATAAATGATCTTGTTAGCGATGTGTGTGTGTCTAGATAGATAGACCATGCAACTGTGTCTCAGTCATTGTTGTGCTGATGCTGGTGTTATATATTTACCTTGTAAAAATGATGGCATTTTCACTTTGCTGTTACAGTCACAGCTTGTAACACCGAATGAAACTTAGAGACCAAACTCAAACTAATTATTAAAATGGAGCAAGATACTGAGCTCCACATTTCCCACCAGTGGGTTGCTTAATTTATAAGCTGATTTGCCTAAAAGGATTTCCTAAATGTATTTAAAGTAATTCATGTGCTTTGATGCAATCAACTGGTTTCCTTATATAGGACATTTTGACCAATCTGTATAATCTGACCCAATCTGTATAATATGATTGAACTTGATTTTGTAAAGTGCCTTGAGATGACATGTTTCATGATTTGGCGCTATATAAATAAAATTGAATTGAATTGAATTGAATTGAATTTTGTCTATGAAGAAGTCTGCTGCTGATCGTATTTCAACAGTTTTGTTTCAACACTAATGTTTAATTCAGTCTTTTATTTTAGTGGTCGAAAAAGTGTAGGACAATTAAAGATCAACCCAGGCTACAGGTGGAACATATTTCTGGACATCGGTTATAATCAGATATTTAATTAGCAAGTATTTTCTATTTTCTTTGGTATGAATGTGTAAATTTAAGAAATCAACTTTAAGCAATTTCCATTCATTTAAACGGAAAAATGTAATTGGAATAAGCATGAAGGTACTCTTATTAGATCCGCTTCACACTTCAGGACGAGACTGCTATTATTATTTTCCTCACTAACACTCCTTTGTTGACGGGATTTGGTGCACAGACAGGATTTTATGTAAAAACTTAGAGCTTAATACTTTAGAAGAAAGTGCTTTTCACCTTCTTGCCATGAGACTGCTAGTGATTATAATTTGTGTTGACATGTAAGTAAATCAAGAGCTTTGAACATCGTTTTAACCTTTCTCTACTTTTAAAGTCCTTTTTTTCATAATTTGAGGGTGGTATGTGAGAGCATTCAGAGTCCTTTAAAGAGCACTTATAATTTTCACAGCAGTTCCCTTTTCAGGCTTGTAGCCTTAAGTTTATTTCCACGCTCGAAGTCTTAAAACATGTGAAAAACCTTAAAACAAAGCAAAATTGAAAACACGGCGGAAAGTGATGAGAGTGATAACGTTACGCTTTGAATGCTGAACTAGTGCTTCAGCGTGGTACACCATGAATACCTAAGATAGATAGTGTTGATGGTAAAGAGTAGAGTTTTAATGTAAGCTCATACAACAAAGGTTTATAGGATGATTTAACCAGGAGGTAGAAGGATGTCAAAGAGTAATTTGAATTCTCTGGCAATCCAGAGCTGCTTTCAATTTGCCACAGAGTTAAATAACAACACGTGATGAAAACTAGAATGTATATAGCGTTCAGGTGTGTGTTGTAATTTCAACATCAGCATTGTTGCTCTGGTGCCCATGAGCATGCATAGCTCACTGAGATAAGGTTGTTTATTTGTTTTAAATGGAAAAACCTTTTCTCAGTGGGCCATGCAGTGGTTATGTAAAACATAGGGGCAGTGAATGGAGGCAGCTGAAGATGTCACCGCTCTACCTCTAATCAGTCCCTGCTTAATACATAATGTTTTAACTGCACTAAATTAATGTTGCTGTCAAAATTATATTCCAAGGACACCATGTATCACTTTATTTGCTGGGTGTTTTTTCTTGCGTATAAAGATGTTTGGGGAAAGTAAGAGTGCACACTACTTTTGTTATTTCCTGTCTTAAACTATAGCCAGTTGCATTCTGCACTTCCAATTTAGTACTGTGAAGTTATTTCCTTTTTTTTCCCTGTTAAATTATGATTGAAATATGCTCCTCAATATAAACTGGTATGGTCTAAATAGGATCACTTGTAGCATAGCAGCAATTTTTATTCTGTTGAGATCTGGTTGGATCTATGTTGGGGGGGGGACCTTATAACACTGCAGCAATAAGTGCTTGGTCACTCTTTTTTCATCCCCAAGGTTGATGCAGTGTTGTGCAACCGCAGAAACATGGCTTTCAGCAACTCAGTGCTGATTAAGGAGATTTGTCAAAGTCAGTGTCAATTTTATTCATAAGCACTTCACAAACAGTCACAAGTTGCCCCAAAGTGAAATTCAGCAATGAAACAATGGATTAAGGAAACAAGCGTCAAGAAATGTTTATTTGCAGAGCCACATTTTTCTGTAAGGTAATTCCAGTTGCTTAATAATTGCAAAGAATTATCCTTCAAATGTATCCATTACATATGACGAAAGATTGGGTAAAATGTACATCTAAAATAAACAGCTAATAATTTATTAAATAAGCCCTTTACTGGAAAGCTGCAGTAAAGAATCATATTTTCAACCCTGAATTAAAGGGGCCATAGTTTTGCACATCTTGGGTTTTTAGTGAGCTGTAGCCAAAGATGAGGTACATAAAAATTAAACACTGTCTCATTAGTTAGTCCTTGTCCTGCAAACATTGAATAAACAGCTCTCTGATGACCCTAGAAGTCCAGAAGGTTCAAATTGGGCAAGCAACTCTGACATTTATCTAAACCTATAGATGTAGATTTTTGGAGAGAAAAGACACACACACAAAACAAACACACACACAAACTGAAACCGCCAGTTTAAGATTACATATTCAGATTACTTGAATCAATAAAAAAAAATTAAATTGAATATACACAGGCCACTTGAGCAGCTATTTATGTGACCAATGTGAGCACCCTCCAACCCCAAGGTGGAACATTTTTATCTTGCTTATTTGCATGTGTGGTAAATGAGGAGTTGTTATTGCCTTAGGTACCCCCTGATCCCTAATGACATTCGAGGCAGCAGGCCACAAATTGTAGAGGATTTATTGGATTTGAATTGGTTTTTGGGAGGTATGTCTGTGTTCAGATGAAGAAAACATGTATTTGCGCTGGGTGGCAAGAAAAGTCAACACAATGTATGCCAGCTTCTTCACTGCTGCAATTTGGTGGCGATTACTGCTACCTCTTGGTATCGTCAAGTGGTGGTAAAGTGTCAAATCTATCTGTCCATCCATCCATTATCTGTACCTACGTGTCGTTGGAGGTTTACGGGAGGCTGGAGCCTATCTCCAGCAGTCGTGGGACAAGAGGTGGAGAACAGCCTGGACATATTGCCAGTCTAAAACTAAAAGTGCCGAATCATTTCTAATTTAGGATTTGGTGTACTCTAAAAACTCTTACAAACATTTTGTTGATTTGACTTGTTTGAGCTGTAGCATGGTGTAAAAGAGACTGGATTCAAAAAACAAGCAATGAAATCTCCAAAATCAATCCTGCAATGGATAGAAAGCTAATGAAGTGCAGCCAATGCTGGTGTTTAAACCTCAGGTTCGCTTTGAAAGACAATCAATGACATTTTAACATCCATCCATCCATCCATCCATTTTCCAAACCGCTTAATCCCTCATGGGGACGCGGGGGGTGCTGGTGCCTATCTCCAGCGTTCACCGGGCGAGAGGCAGGGTACACCCTGGACAGGTCGCCAGTCTGTCGCAGGACAACATTTTAACAACAGTCAACAATTGAAAAATTACTTATATCCTTAAAGAAGAATTTAAAGCCCCAGTGTGTAAGATTTACACCCAGTCATTTACAAAACGCTGTTAAAGCACATAACAACTACTACAGAAGCCATGGAGTGTCATAAATGGGACAATGTCAACAAGTTTGTCCTCCATGTATTTGATACCAAGCTACTGCTAATAGCTAACAGCTACTGTCATCGTGTGAAATGGTTTTTGGTGACCTGTAGACTCAGTGATCATCAAAAGAAGTGAGGGAGGGACGAAGTCGTACAAACTAGCTGTCTCTGCCAGGAGGACAGAGTAGCTGCCTGGACTACACTGCCCTGTTTCTAACAAAATAAACTTCACTGTTATATTGAATTAACTTACATGTCCAGCAGAAAGCCTGCAACCTCTGCATCTGTTTTGAATCCCTGCTCCCTCATGAATTGTCTCCACCTGTTGATAATAGCTACTCCGATATAGACTCCCGTTTTCTCCCGGTTATTACTTATTTTTCTTATACCCCGTTTACACTACCCCCTTTTTTTATACACAGGCCACGTGAGCAGCTATTTATGTGGCCTATGTGAGCTCCCTGGTGGGAACCTCTTTATCTTGCTTTTTGGGGGGGGGGGGCTGGACCAGAGGCCGTGGTTGCTGGGGCTTGGTGGGCTGGGGGTATGGTGGGGACAGAATAGGGTCTGGGGCTGGGATGGGTCTTGAGGGATTTGGTTTATGTACAGGTGGACAGCTACATTTATCCCATTATAAAAAACTGAATTTTTAATTCAATTTAATTAATATAATTCAAAAAGTCTGCATGAGCCAAATCAGCAAAAAGACTACCCAGCAAAAAGTGACATATGGGTCTACATACAACTGAAAACAAAAAGGGAAGCTTTACAATACTAGCTTTAAAAATGTGTAATCTTGGAGTAGATTATTATGATGATTTAAATCCCTATTTTAGTACCATCTCTGAAGTTTCTCCATCAGCGTGATTCATCAGTAAAAGTATAGCCAGCAATATTCAAAAGCGGTTGTTTCAAATAAAAGCAAGGTAATCAATTTAGATCTTTTCTGGCACCGATCCTTCCTAACACTCTGGCGTTCTATAATTCAGGCTGGCAATCTATTAGCTCTGAGACGATGTTATTGGAAAAACACTTTAGAAACCTGTCTGCATTGGTCATGGAGCCATGAATCAAAACATTTCTGTTGGTGTATAGAGGAGTACATAACAGCCCTTTTAAAAAAAAAAGTCCAACAAAAATTCAACGCAGGAGCTTTTGATGAAGGAAATGTCAAGTGTTGATGAATGGCTATCTTTGTGCCCCACTCCCAACACAAGTTTACCTCCTGTCATATAATGAATCAAGATAAATTAGGTCTCTGTTGGTAGTATAGGCTAATTATTCCCCCCCCCTTTCATTCCCCTCTCTGTTCTCTATTGAGTTTCATGTCCTGCGGGTCCGGTGCTCATAATGTGTAGCATGTGCACCTGTTCCACCCCTTACAGGCTGCTTTACAGCTTACCAGTTTTTCTGACAATTTCTATCCCACCTTTCTTGCTGCAAGTGGTACAATTTTTGCCCGACATAGAATACTACATCCTGTAGTAATATATGCAAGACTGATTGGGAAAAACATGTTTCAAAGGTGACGGCATGTACAGTAGTTCTCTAAATGCAGGTTATCATAGCTTTAATTCTTATAAAGAATAGGAGTCTAAATCCTCAGTTTACTGAAAGTGCTTCACCTCAAAGCCCTTTTGTCCAGGTTCCAATGGAAACTGAATTATTGACACAGTGATTGGCAGGGAGGAGAACCTTAGGGGAGTCCAGCTTTAGCACGATTCATGATGGATGAGGAATTTGTGCCATTTATTTCCAGTCTCTCTCATTTTGTTGAATCATGAAAACTAAATTTATGTGAGGCAAAAGAGGCCTGCAGGGCTTTAAGGCATAGTTCGACAAACGAGGAACTTCTTTTCCCTGAACCTTCATTTATCGTGTGTTTTCTTGAGAGTGTTTCCACTGCTGGGTTCAGAGGGCTGAGTGGGTCACGCTTCCCGCTGCAGCAGCGTTGACCGAGGTCTCGCTCAGCAACTGGGTGTGGTACCAAGGGTTGTCTGGAAAATAAAAGCTGTCTTTCACAGCAATAAAACTACAAACAGCGATTCTGTCACAGCAGCTACGCTTTATAAATTTTACAGATCCGCCACAGCTTCAATGGAAAAGTGTAACTGCAACAACTTTTAAAAAGCATTTCACCAGAGCAGATTTCCATGTTCCCTTGCAGAAGGAGGGACAGGGAAAAGGAGAAACAGTTGCTGTTGGGATTAAAACATCGTGTTCTCTTAATAAGCCTGTGATCATTTCAGTCATTCATGAGCTCAAAGTAACTTGACTTGAGATGTTCTGGATTTTGTTGTGACCTCTTTGATAATTCACTGATGGGCTCCTGGAGTAATTTTGGTTGGTCGGACACTCCAGGAAAGGTTTCACCACAGTTCCACGTTTTCTCCATTTGAGAACAAGGGCTCTCACTATGATTCACTGGAGTTTAAAAGCCTTAGAAATAGATTTGCAAACCCTTCATGACTTACAAATATCAATGTTTCACATCTAAGATCATTAAAAACACGTGCCGCTTTCTGGGATTGTTTAGCCTACTTCATGTTGTCAGACTGGTACTAAGTGATTTCTTGATTCTACGAGTCTGCACTAATTCGAGTCTGCACTAATTCGGTCTGGGTGCAGCAGGTGAAGTTGAACTCAGTTTTCCAAAATATGTGGTAAATCAAAGTTAACGCACATTTAACATAGTATTGGGGGATTTTTTTTTTCAGATTGGGCCAGGCTGGTTTGGATAATGTTTCTTTGTTAATACGTGAAAGTATTATTTGAAAACTGCAGCTTGTAATTACTCTCGATATGTTTGTAAGATTTTAAAAGGTTAAAATGTGTTTGATGATCTGAAACATTTATGTGTGACAAAAAGGGAAAACAGAAAACAATTGTAGGGCAGTAACTGTATATTAAAGGCCACATGACTGGCAATTTAAGTCATAACTTTAATGCATACACTACACATTTTTTCTGTTTGCATTTCAAGCATATTTCATTTAATAGGGATTTTTTTTTTTTTTTTAAAGTCCCCATTCATGGTGAATGTCAGCTTTTGTGTAGATCCTAATTACCACTTTTCAAACCTGGAGTCAAACATTGATTTAGAAAGCTTTGCTCAGTGGAGGTGCAGCAGAGCAGAAAGCATGTAATTATCCCTGGCTTTGTTAAAATTGTTAAGGTTAGTCTGTTGTCAGGCTGAGCATCTCTCTGTGGCGTCCATTTTAAGCTTTCTTTAAAGCCAATCAAGCTTTAAAAGTGACATATTGCATCCTGTCAGGGCAAAGAGGCCCTTTCTGCTATTTTTTATGTCACTCTGAGCAGTTCAGGTAAAATATCATCTATAAAATGTCAGTACACCTTTATTTACCAGTTTATGAGTTGAATAATTGTTGAACAGGCTGTAGTCTCTGGGCCAAGAAGAATTTCTGCCAGGCCAAAATAAAGTAATTGTATTAAACAAGCTCACTTCACAAGGAATGTGTGTATATATATAAAATCTAAAAATGTCAGCCTCAAATACAATTTTTTAACATTATCTGCTTATCTATATCACACTTTTTTATTGTTATAAGTTGAATAAAAAAAGTTTTACTAAATTATAAAAAGAAAGATGTTAAGAATCTTTATCCATATGTTTGCTAGCCTAAAGAACATGTATGTTCTGTATAAGACTGCAGACGACTGTCCAATGTGGCTCAACGCTCTTTCAGGAGGCGTGAATGCTGCTTGTCAAAGCAAAATGCTGGGTTTCCTTAGATAGGAAACTTTTTGACCAATCTGTCTGATTTGATTGAATTTGACTTTGTAAAGTGCCTTAAGATGGCATGTGTTGTGAATCGGCTCTATATAAATAAAATTAATTGAATTGAATTGATTTGCACTCTGTGTACAGACCAAAATATAAGCGAAAAAGCATTGACTTTTCAAATAAAAATTTTAAACAAAAAGCCTGAAGGAATGTTGAACAAGTCCAACTCTAAAAAAAAAAAAAAAAGCCCAGTCTCCTTGGAAGCAGGCGTATGAAGAAATGAAAGATAAAACCTTTTTCACACTGTGGATGCAGAAAGCTTTCATATGTATGTATTTTGTGTGTCTTGCTCTTGACTAAAGCGTTATGAGTTGGAAGCAGCTCTTTTCAATCCTGTGAGATCTCACAGAAGGCTGACATTATAACAGAAATCATTTCGGCAACACAGTTTTTTTTCCCTGTTCTCAGCATCAAACACGGGGCTCCTACTCGCTTTCGACTGCACATGCGCCAAAGCAACAAAACCCTTATTTAAGGTGCAACTGACAGATAACTATTTTTATCTGGTGCACCCTACCTCTTCTAACATCACCCTGGGAAACTGCCCATAACATGGTCCAAGTTTAACACAAACATCTGTTGGTATAGGGGCCTGCAACCTTTACAGTCTAAAGAGTCACTTTTCCTACAGTCCACTTGAAATAAACTCGTTCTGAGCCGCAAATGTTGTCTGTTCTAATTTTTGATAAAGATATACTGTAGGAAATATGTAGTCATCGTTAAAGAAACGCCCTTTTATGTCTATTTTGAGGTTTAAAAAAAAGAGGATGGACGGGATGTTGATATTTGTGGATAATGATGTAAAAAAAAAAATCATAGTTTCCAACATAATGAAAAAATATTGATTAAAAATTAAATATTACTGGCACTTTTAGCATCATTCTGTTGTGAAAATTAAAAGTATTTCAAGAAAAAACTGCTAAAACCTGCATTTTTTTTATCATTATTACATTTAAATACCGTCATAAAAATATAATTTGTAGCCAAAGTTATTAAGAGCCATTGTGGAAGGTCCAAAGAGCCACTTGTGGCTCCAGAGCCCTGGTATAGAGAGACAAAATAAAAAAGTATGTGTGTGATTAAGATGCAGAGTTAGACAAAGCAATTCATACTTCATATTATAAGTTACACCCTATTAAGGTAATTACTTTTTACATTAGGGTGTTTTTGTAAGTTTTTAGTCTGACAGTGCTTTGAGGTAAATGGAATCCAAACTACAACATCACGGCTTTATTTGTCTGGTCAGACTGGACTCTGTAGTTCTCCCGGCTTTGAAGATAAATGCATTGAAATTTATAGCTGTTCTTCTGTGAAGTGCATCTGATCTGCGGCAGGTGAAAAACAAAAAAGCCACAGAAAAACATCAAAGCCTGAGGATATGGCCTTCATGTCGATATACCCTACAGACTTTTAACAGGAATCTGACCACATGTATATGAGGGCGTGTGATGCGCAGTTTTATCCAAAACTTTGATCTACTCTGCTTACGCGTTACAAGCTGATTTCCTTTGAAAGCTTCTCTTTCAACCTCTGACTAGATGTATTCCAAACATTAAAAATTACTAATTTTTAACATGATTTATGTAGATAATTTTGAGTTCTTTGGCTAATTTATTTTATTAGGAAAACTCAAGGATCATTTCCTTACTATAACCCATCTATTTTTAAATACATGAATGTCCTCTACAAAGCTTAATGCATTAAAAATAAAAGCTTATTAATAAATAATGTATATGTAAATTTTTCATATCGTGTATATATATATATATATATATAGTTTTTTTTTTTCTTTTTTGTTTTTTAGACTGATGTACTGTTTCTCTGTCTCCTCTTTTTCAGATGTAAATGGAGATGCAGCACTTTCGGCAAGAATCCGGACATTCATTCAGTTTTAAAGTGCTCCGCATTAAATTGCAAACAGCGTCTCTCCTCTCTGAAGCAATCCATTATTGACGATTAATGTCAAAACGCATGCTTGAGCAGCTTAATGCTGCCTCACTGGGTGGAACATCGCTAATGGAAGGTAAACCTTATAAGAGCCAGCCTATCAAAATACACCTAAGAGCAGCATGATGCCCTCGAAAGTGTCATGTTTGTACATACTGACGGTGGTCTGCTGGGCGAGCGCCTTGTGGTACTTGAGCATCTCGCGGCCCACGTCCACGTACGTCGGCCACATGGCTGTGCCTAGACGTAGGATTGGGAAACCGCCTCCCAAAAACATCACATTCACCAACATCCGCACCCGGCCCCTCAACCCACATGCCTTTGAATTTGTAATAAGCGAGCCGAAGAAGTGCGAAAGTGCTACGCCCTTCCTGGTTATCCTCATCAGCACAACGCACAAGGAGTTTGACGCCAGGCAGGCCATCCGGGAGACCTGGGGCGACGAGAGCACCTTCAGCGACATTCGCATTCTCACCATCTTTCTGCTGGGCAGGAACACGGATGATGTGCTTAACCAGATGGTGGAGCAGGAGAGCCAGATCTTCCATGACATTGTAGTGGAGAACTTTATCGATTCATACCACAATCTGACCCTCAAGACCCTGATGGGCATGCGCTGGGTGGCGACGTTCTGCCCAAAGGCGCAGTATGTCATGAAGACGGACAGCGACATCTTCGTCAACATGGACAATCTCATCTACAAGCTTTTAAAGCCCAGCACCAAGCCCAGAAGGAGATACTTCACGGGATATGTGATAAACGGTGGTCCCATCAGGGACATGCGCAGCAAGTGGTACATGCCCAGAGACTTGTACCCTGAAAACAAATACCCACCGTTTTGCTCAGGCACCGGCTACGTGTTCTCGGCAGACGTAGCCGAGCTAATCTACAAGACTTCGCTGCACACGAGACTCTTGCACCTGGAAGACGTGTATGTGGGAATGTGTTTGCGTAAACTGGGCATACACCCTTATCAGAACAGTGGGTTCAATCACTGGAAAATGGCCTACAGCCTCTGCAGGTACAGGCGCGTTATCACGGTCCACCAGATCCCCCCGGAGGAGATGCACCGCATCTGGAATGACATGTCCAGCAAGAAGCACCTCAGATGTTAGGGGACACGAGGATCAATGAACAACAACTCCAATTTATCCGACCCCCCCCCCCCCCCCCCCACGACCTCATTTACTTTGGCCTTTGTATCCTATTACATATTGTCACATTTAATCATGTAAGAACTGCAGCTGTTTCTGCAAGCCTCAGTTTTATGACACATGGATTCATTAGCGTCCATGTCTCAATTTCTGCTAATTACATCATTTGTAAGGTGTGTATTGTCACTCATTCTTAAAGGGCCAGTTCAGGAGTTTATAAAGGTGGGTTCTGTTAAAGGTTTTCAGGCTGTTAATATCTTCCCTAACCTGCGGGAGAAAACTCCTAATGCATTTTCATTTAGTACGAATCCAGTTTGGTTGCTTACATGGGTTGGAGCCTGGTCTGAAATAGGCAATAGGATAAAAGCGGCCTTAAAAATCACTCCGGTCCAAACAACGTCATATTGGTTTATGAGAAGACTAGTTTGAAAAATACTTTACACCAAAGTGATATTTTCATTGGATGGCTATTTACAGGGAAACAGATTATGTCGCTTCATGCTTGCTTGGTATGAGGGATTGCTGCAAAGCCATGGACAATGCAGACGACTGTCCCTGTGGCTCTACGCTTCTTCAGGAGGAGTGAATGCTGCTTGTCAAGACTTTGATGCAATCAATTGGGTTCCCTTAGATAGGAAATGTTTTGACCAATCTGTATAATCTGACCCAATCTGTATAATCTGGTTGAATTTGTCTTTGGAAAGTGCCTTGAGATGACATGTTTCATGAATTGGCGCTATATAAATAAAATTTAATTAAACTGAATTATGTATGCTCCTGGCAGATATAGGTTTAAAGTAATCCTTTAAAATTAATAGCATGCTTCTTCTAACTGGAAATAATATTTGCATTTCAGCCCAGACTGAATCTGATAGAGAGCGTCTGGAGAGAGCTAAAGATTAGGGTGATGGCAAGAGGCCCTCCAGCCTCAGACTTGGAGCTCATCAGCAAAGATAAATCATCAAAATGCCAGTGGAAATATCAATAGGGGTTTGATGGCTGTAATGCCAATAAAAGTTTTCTCCATAAATATCTAGAAGGATAAAAATAATTGCAAAAGCTGAATTTAAAATAAAATCTAAATAAAACAGATTTTGGTTTTTCAAAATTGGTTTATCAACTTGCGAGAGATGCCCTTCTGAATCAACCGTTTTGGTTTGTTGATGTTAATTATACATTTAAATTCCATACAGATTATTTTGGGGTTAACACTCTTACACTCCTTACCCTTTAGTTAATAAGCAATATATCTGTTAGAAAGTTACGATGATCAGAAAGGCTTTTCCTGTTCTTTTCTGTGTAATTTTTGCAGAGGAAGATCATTGTTGAGGCACCAACGGATAAATTAAACACCTTGTGAGCAATCACACGATTTTCGAGGTTTCGTTTAGTTTTAAATATCTCCATAGCCCTGGAACAGCAATACTGATGGTTTTTAAATAGACCATTTAGCAAATGATGGACGCTTTGTTAAATTTGTACTGTAAGGTCCAACAGAGGTTTGATAATGTTGATCCCAGTGTTCGTATCTGCATTGAATTGGCTTCATTTGTACCCCATGTTTATAGAGTCATTTTTCTGTCTACTCCAGCCACTTTTTCCTGGGGAGTTCCTGAGAGCTAATTCCTCGGACTCTGTTTTTTTTCCCTCTTTTTTTACTCCCTATACCTCCTCACTTTGACATTAAGGCATGGTTGGCTCTGAACTTCCCAAGTTTCAATCAACGTAAAACAGAAGTTACTTTATTCTGCCCTAACAGCATTTATGAACCCTTTTGGTTTTCTGGAGTCGTACCTGAAATATTGTGTCACAAATATGGGCGTCATTATGGTTCTCTATCTGAATTTAATGAACAGATAAGCACCATTTTGTTGAAAAGCTTCCATCAGTCAGGGAAGATCGCAAACTCGTATCAACACCTGGGTAGAATAACATGCACACAACTCACAACTTGTCTCGACTACTGCAGTGCACTTTAAGCGTTGTAACAAGTTGCCTTTAAGATTAAACAGGAAACTTTTTTTCCAGTTTTGCGATCACTAAAGAACATAAATGTTTGTGGGGCCCTTGTTCATTTATTTTCTTTAGCTCTGTAGTAGGTTTTTATATGGGTTTTTAATGCCATTTATGTGTGGTCTTAGTACTTTACAATAATAAATGTGTAAAAGACTGTTGGCCTAACCTTTCTTAAATCTGCTTTACAAATAGTCTGAACTTAATTGCAGAAAAGGCAATCACTGTTTATACTAGAAACCAATAATCTTCCTCTACACTAGAAACAAATAATCATACACATGTAAAAGATGGTCAATTTATTTGCCTGAGAAAAATGTAAAGCAAGGTAATAATCAAATCATGCTCATCTAAAGCATTGTGATTTTTTTTTTTTTTGGTTTTCATGCCACAAGGTAATATAGCAAAGTTAGAATAAACAGCAACGGCGTTTAATAGAAAAAATATGGGTGGTTTTTAGGCTGGACTTTGCCATTTCAGTACCTGTTAGCTTCATCCTCCAGGTTTACCTACTCTGGATTTGAACTAAATGCAGATGTTCTCACCTGAGGGTAGCATAATAAGTGTCTCTAATTCTTTAACAGAACCCCATTTCAAAAGTCCTAAACTAACCCTTTAAGTGCGGGGTTGCTACTAGTAGGTTTTTACTACTTTATAAGTTTGCCGATCAGAGGTGAGCATCAATTGCCGTGGCCTGCCCTGTAGAGGCCGCGTGTCATTCAGTTTTCCCAGGCATCACAAACCTCTTCTCCCCTTTTCTGCAAGTGTCCTTGAGCAAGAATCTCTACCAGGTCCCTAGCTGCTGACCCTCCTAGAAAGCAATCCAAAAGAATTTGAAGAAACCACTAAAATATTGCATTACTTGTAAATTAGAGCTCCAAAGAATGCCTCTAAAAGTATATTTTAGAAGAGCTTCTGAGGCATGAGAACGCAAACGCAATCCCGATGACCATTACTCATGCGCTCTCATGCTCCTTACTCCCTGTCTTTAATGAGGCTAAATATAAAGTACATCTTATCACCAATATCCAAATCCAAGTAGGGTGAAATGATAGTCTAATACAGTAGTTTTAATAAAGATTGTGGCAGACTTGTTGCTTTTATGAAATTGCCTGATGTTTTTGTTTACATACAATCATCATTTTGCCTTTTTTTTTTTTTTTAAACCAAAATAAGCAATGTGTATGTTTTGGATTTTAGACGAGACACATTTACATGCTTCCCACTTTGGCTTCATCATGCCTGAAGTAATTATGAGTCTCTGCTACCGGCCTCTCATTACTGTAGCTGTTGCTCTTGGTTATGTGTGCTGTATATCAGCAGCTGTTTCAGCTCATCAGCTGCGACGCACACCAAGAAAAACACTGCATCATGCCATGCGAGACTCTTATTATGTCTTGCTGGGATCATTACAGACTGGATGTATTGTAATGTGTGTCTGGCATTTTGGTGGCTGCAGACTCGCTGTCACTGTGTAAACAATGTGGAGAGACCTAGCCCTAAGAAAATGTGGCTCCGGTGGCCAATTAATTCTTTTTTGTTTTTAATTTTCCCTGAGGTTTTGTAGTCTTATAAGCTAATGTGACATTTACTGTGAAAGCGTTTATCCCATAAGGGGGATTGTTGTTATATATTGTATGTTTTTATACAAAAAAAAAAATACTTGAATAATTAAAATTAAATCAGTGCTTTCACTTGTTTACTTTCTTCCAGTCTCCTCCGTTACATGGATGCACAGAGGCTACGGGTGTCCTGAGGATTGAAGTTTGTTTTCAGTGTTTTTAAGGTGCTGCAAAACACAATTTATTTTAATCGTTCTGCAAATAACACACGACTTCTGTGATTGCATTCTAATGTCCATTTTCACTGTAATAGGTATTAATCTGGTCTTTATCCCACATACTGCATCTGTTTCACTCCTTCATTTAGCCTTTGCTCATAGCTACGCTCTTGCTGGTGCTCCTGTCAGATACGTCCAATACAATATTGAATGTGTTATTGTCACCAACTGCTTCAACGGCTCAGTTGTACAATAATGACTTTTATACACTTTGAACTAGAAAATCCGGACTCGGATCCTTTGCTGGTATTGAATAAAGTCCTACTTTTATAGCGCCCTCTAGATCTATTTGCAACTCAAGTAAAGATGTGTAAACAGCTTTAGAAATGTATCCATATACTGCAGTACATTATTATCACACTAAAATGTTTGTATTGTTTGTCAACAGTGAGGTTTAGAGATTTTTGCCCCCCATGTCTTTATCCTCCTATACTCACTGTGATGCCAAAATACACATTGTTCAGATGTGGGTTTTTTCTCCCACTTCTAGTGTTTTTAAACTTTCCAGTTATTGCTTTGGTTTTAGATACGAACAAGTTCAGCTCAGTTAGCTAAGTTCTTGGAGCAAATTTGGGGAAAATAACACATCAGCATTAGCCGAATGGCATTTTCTCATGTCTTTCCTATTTTGAAGAATGGCTAAGAGGAATTAGCCTGTATAATGTCACGTTTATACCCCAGAAAAACAAGTCATGGATTACTAATTACAATTATAACATTGAAAATGATTCAGTGAAATTTACTTCATAGGCAATTCTCAGTAAAATATAACTTCGCCCAAATTAAATTCAAAAGTAAAACTCCTATATTATATAGACTACACAAAGACATTAATGGAAAAGTTTGAAAACACATCAGCTCTAAATTGGGGGAAAATATGGTTGAAATTCATACTGCTATTAATACATATGGATTAAGTAATGTGTTAGGAAGAAAAGGATGCATCATTTGATGAAAATGATCAACCCACAGAGGGCTTAATTCAAAGTCAGTGTACCAATGTAAAAATGTGAAGTTACCTCTGACTGCAATAAATTTGTAACGACAATCTTCAAGAAATCACACAGTTCTTAAATACTCTCTTTATTTGTTGCTCCTCATCAGAAGTTTGACATTAGCTGATTACAGAGAAGGAGAATGGGTAATACGCTGAAATGATGCACAGAGTGTACATTAAAAAATTATAATAATAATTAACTTTAGCAGAGAAAAGATTTTAGAGGAGTTATTATTTAACATTTTTTTATACCTAAAACGATTTAGTGCTACTGGACTTGTTTGGACAAACAAAAGGTTCTTCACACTCAGCAGAAGCTGTTTGGCTCCGTTTTTAGACCTCATATGGTAACATTAGGTAGCTACTTTACTTTTCTAAAAAACAAAAAACAAAAAAAAAATCCACCCAGTGTTGGATTGTGGCTTCTGATGGACACTAACTAGAGCAAGAGTATACGCCTGCAGGTTCCATAAGGTTTTATTCGTCTGATGAAAAAAAAGAGCATAAATTAAGAGTCAGTTTGTTGGTTGCACACTCTCCACTCAAAAGTGCATTTCATCTCGTCTTGTTGAGCTAAGACAGCGCATCAGAACAGCGTCGTTGCAGGGGGGGCGGGATACATTGATGAAGTGACACTCAGGGGGTTCAGCTCTCAGTGTGGTCTCACTAGCTGACATCTTTCTTAGGCACAGAAAAATGAACAAGGCACCTCAAGCATTTTCTGAAGCGTTAACACCGTCGAGAGCAGCTAAGTATACACAGTAACATCCAGGTCTCGGTTATTTCTGCACACTCAACCGAACGGTACCATTTTTTAGTTAAACAGGTCTGAATAATAAAGCGTTTCATTCAGGGGATTCTTTTTTAGAACATTCATCATGTTATTATAAAACTGTGCTTATATCTACATATTTACCAAATCTTACATTCTGACACAGACCCCGGGGAAATTTCACAAATCAGAGGGTTTGTGGGAAATTTTCTGTTCACAGTGGCAACAAAAATTAAATATCTTCTCATTTCAACATACAATGAGAACTTGGCTGAAAAGAACAGTGTAGGAGTTGAGAAAATAAATAAAACATTCAAAGCTACATATTTATCACCTTCTTTCACTGCCTGAGTACATCTTTTGGTTCCTGGGCTGTGTCCCGGTTCTGTTCTGTGCGCTGGGTGCTGGAATGTTAAGGTTAGAGGTTGAGGGACGGCGAGCAGGGAAGTCGACGCTGCAGAGGCGGCGGTGAGGCGACGGCAGAGCTTTGGGAAGATAAAAGGAATGAGGGAGAAAAGACGAGGACTTTTCTGTGAGGCTGTTGGGAAGGATGTAGCAGGAAGTCTTGGTGGTGGTGGCGATGGCCGGGGTGTGTTCCTCAGTCTGTCTGCCCTGAACTGTCTTCCCTGCCTCACCTGCTTCAAGGACGAAGGGAGCATCAGCTAACACTTAACTGTGCAAAGCCGATCAACTTCACCTCATCCGGGATCTCTATGTCATCGCAGCAGGAAGCCTGCAGGAGGAGGACAAAAACATCTTGCATCAACGAGGAAACAGGACATTAAAATCCTTCAAATTGAAGCAAATTTAAGGAACTCAAATAAAAATCTCAATTGCAATTTTAATTTCTTCCTCAAAATTGGTCTCCACGCCCTGTCGAGATTTCAATGGGGGGTGGGGGGAGGTGGGGGGTAGACCATGATAAATAATTTCAAAGGCTGTTCTGCCTTTCAATTCAAATATATCCTGCACAATTCAGAAGGTAAGAAATAAACCTGTCAGAGGGACAATTGTATATTAAAAAAAGTACAAAAACCAAGTTGCATAAATGTAAACATTTTAATGGGTGTGAACAGTCTAGAGACACACTATTGTCTTTTCTTGCCTTGATTCTGTTCATGGATGGGATCTCAGGGTATTTTCATACAGAGGAGGGTGTCTGGTTTGGACACCTGAAGGTCTGATGCTGTTTGTATCTTCAAGCAATGGCCTTCAGCAAGCCTTGAAGCCGTTTACGGCCAAGTGTGATGGGAATGGGATGAAAGTCGGTTCCTTTAAGTCTCGAGACATTGTTATTAACAAGTAAAAGGTTAACTGCTCCCAATTATATTTTGATTTTTTCTTTGGACGAACTGGTGATGGTTTATATTGTTGTGTCTCTTGAGGCCTTTTGTTATATGTCGTGTGAAAGTTTAAGGTGCCAGGGTTGCTATTAAAGTTAATCCGGTCTTTGCATATCTCAGCACAAGGTTTGTTTCCTATCTGTGGTATTCATGGATGGGATCTGAAAGCTTAGTCATGAAGAGAGGGGTGTCTGGTTTGTAAACCTCAAGGTCTCCTCTTTGTGCAGATAATGTGGTTCTGTAGACATCTTCAACACCAGACCTTTAGCTCCCCTAAGTCCATACTTCTCAACTAGAAAAGGCTGGTCTTCTTCCTCCAGGTCAAAGGTCAGTGTCTGCCTCAAGTGGAGGAGTTGGAAATAAATTGCCGTCCTGATCATGAGTGATTGTTGGCCGGACAGGGAGATGAATACGCAGACTGGTGGCTTACCCACAGTAATGAGGATGCTTCTGTATTCAGGCATAGTATGGAGAGAACCTGGCTAGAAAAAACAAAGCTCTCAATTTATGGGTCCATCTACATTCTGACTGACCTATGTTCATGATGTATAAAAACAGCTGCAGAAATGAGATCTGGATCCAAGCAGGTGAAATTAGCTTCCAACTTTGGGGGTCCTGCCATCCAGGGGGAGAAGAGCAGTAGCTTATCTGCTTTAAAAGAGGGTGAGGGGGTTTGTGACTCTGGTCTGCATCATGGCTGCCTCCCTTTGGAGGTTTTCTAAACATGTGCCACAGTGAGGAGAACAAGAAGGACACCCAGAACTTGCCAAAGGGCCTATATTTCTCTTCTGTCCAGGGAAATCCCTAGGATCAGCCAGAATACCAGCTGGATCAGCTGTCACTGGCAAGATGGATGATTTGGTTTCCCTCTTGGACCAGTTACCTCTGCAACCCGAAGACAAGAGACGAATAAAAAGAAGTGGTGACACCGTTTTAGCTCTTAGGGGAAAGCCAAAATAAGACTACAAGACAAGAGTGTCATAGCGTCCATACCATACTCAAACATTTTGACTTGTATTAACTTACAGGCCAAGGTGTCACAAAGCAATACTAGTTACCAGCGAGAGTCTTCGATCTAGATATCTTGGCAGCTTACAGCAACTAAGCAGCTAACCATTTACACACTGCTCACCTTTAGTGATGGTGTCTTACTTGTGGATCTATGTGCTGTTTTTAAGATACAGACACAGAAAGTGTGATGTGACTATGTTACAGCTCTAAGCTATGAGCAGAGGTCACCCCCTGGCAGCTGAGTGTAAGTAGTAACAGAAAAGTCAAAGATGCTGCAAGACGACAAAGTTTCTGTCATCCATCAGATTCTGGACCGCTAACAAGTTCTGTGAAAGCACTAACAAACGTCAATGTCATCCATTAAACTGTATGACAAATGTTCTTTCTTTGTGGTGGTATAAGACAATTAATATTAAACGTGTGTTGCATTTGAAGCAGGGAAGAACAGGGTTGTGTAATTTGTCTATTAATTTGTTTTTCCCTTGAGAGTGGCCCCCTCATAAAAATTACACCTCTATGCAAGCTGTTTTAACAAGCAATAGTTAATTAGCAATTTACTATATCTGCCAGACAGAACATCGTCTGGAGTCCAAGAAGCTTCCCAAGCTTAATACAAATTTTAAATTCAGAAGTCTGTCTCAAATCAATCATGATTATTTTCTCACCAGACATGTCTGGTGACAACAACTGTTGTTTTGGTGTATAAATGTTTCCTTACTAAAGAAATGCCATGACCAGGATTTCACATCTACTTAATACCAGGACCTTCTCTGTTTAACCGTTGTGTTTTTTGTTAAAAAGGTAAGACTTGACAATGCCAGACTAAGTAATTCATGTGGTTCATCTATAAAAGTCCATAGAGTTTATATAACATCTGTGGATGAATTGAATGGAATATGCTCTATGTCCTTGAACACCAATGTTCATACTGTATTCCCAGCGCTATTCCAGTCTTTTGCCTCTTGGAATCATATTTCCTTTTGCACTTTTTTTCACTGGATCTTGGACCATTGTTTGTCTTACTTTGCTGGGAGATGCTAATAGCCGTTAGCTGCTTCCTGGTTTATCTATCCCCTGCTGCGTACACGCAGTGTCATACTTCCATTGTTATTAAAAATAAACACGCACGGCTTTATTTACTAACAAAATTAGCAAAAAAGAAATAAAAGCGTAAAACGTCAAAAAAAATAATAACTAATACGCCAGCAGGACGTGATAGTCTATCATAAAAGCGTTGTATGCAACCAGAGTGAATTACTGATGTATAAATTAAAAAAAAAGTCAAATAACGTGGCTATTCACCTTTAAATCTTTCAACTCGCTATGCTGCTCAAGAGCTCCAATCTGCACTATGATCCTGTTGCAACCTCACCAAAAATGCAGGAAAAAAGCTATAGGTATAAAGAGTTATCTATTCATTTTATACTTAACTCTGTATCTGAAAAACATCAAATTGTGACAGAACAAGTATTTTAAAATTAAATTTTTAACAAATGTACATAAACTATATAGCTCAATCTAGCTAGAGATTGCATTTAAGTTTCTTCCAATAGCCATTTGCATTGGTCTCATTAACATTTAGATGTGTCTACTTTCAGCACCCCATTTAATCTTCATTTTGATTTGTCTGTATCCACTGAAAATTAGGTTTTAAGGTTATAAATGTTTTATCCATTCCCACCTTATCAGAGAGAGTCACCTCCACACTGCTGGGGTCTGCGAGCCCTGATTGTCTAGGCAACATTGAGGCAGTGATTTCAGAAAAGGTCAGTTTTTGTGAGCTCAGAGACCACTGGGATCTCTTGTTCACTTCAGCCATAAAGCTGCCACAGAGCCACACACTCTATAAATTATATACGTATAAAGTGTTATGAACTGTTCCCCTTGTGAGGGTAATTATTGTCACTCCATGGCTTTTATGGTATTGCCCTCGTAACTCTTAGCTTACAATTGAGGTGTTCAAAGATAATGTGGATTTATCAGCATCCTCAGTGATGCAGTCTCAGCAAATAAACTCTGCATTCACAGGGATCCAACAGAGATTTGACCAATAAGGAACAGCAAGACAAGGGAAAACATGACTGAAAGGTCAGTTTGAGAATAGCAGCAATGTTTTGATCTAAAAACAACTCCTATCATCATAATAATGTCAAATTAATACGGTGATCCTATTATTTTCTTTTTCGTACAAAAACGTGAAACATCAAGTTAGCCTGAGAGAATCCCAAAAACAGACCTACTAGTAGTGTCTATTAAGATTTAACTATCAGAAACATACAGAAATAAAATATTTCTGGTGTTGTCTGAATCTTGTGTTTCTCCTGCAGTATTTCGAACACCTTGGAGATTTTCTACAAGGAAAGCACAAGACTTCAATCAACAAAAATCAATGTTTTGTTATAGATGCAACAAAGAGCAGATGTATTCTGCTTGTGCAGAGCTGTGTAGGTCCTGTTCTTTGCTGTGGAGGTTTATGAGTCAGGTCCTACAATGTATCACAAAAAAAAATCAATATTGAACTGGATTATGTGACTTGAGCTATGTTTGTTGACAAAACAAAAAGGTACTAATTCATGTTATGGCCTTTACCACAACGCAGGGGTGGATTTATGAGTGGATAAAGTAAACAAAATTGTTACTAATAATAAATCAACAGAGCTATCTAAGCATTAGTCTTATTTGAGAGGATAATGTTTCGATAGATGGTATAATCATGAGCTTCAGTACTAAACAAACCAGTTTATATAGTAAACTGTATAGTGCCTATCAAACGTTAAACTTTTTCCTATTTTGTCACGTTACAACCACAAACTTCAATTATTGGAATTTATGTGACAGAGCAACATAATGTAGTGCATTAGTGTGAAGTGGAAAGTTTAAAAAAAAAAATTACAATCACAATTTTAAACAGTGTGGTGTGCATTTGGAATCCGCTGCTCCAAATCAACATTTTTATAAAATTAACACTGCCAAGTCTTTTGAGGTCTGTCTCTATCAGCTTTGCACATTTAGAGATTAAGATGTATGCCCGTTCTTCTTTGCAAAACAGCTAAACCTCTGTCAGATGCTCGGTGCATTTTTTCAGATTTTTAATTGTGTATATGGTCTGGTTGAAAAGTGGCCAAGGAACACAAAGAAGGCCAGAACAATGACTCTGCCAGCTACATGTTTAAATTAATGCAGTTTGACTTCAGTGTTTTTCTTTCCGCAAATATAGTACTTAATTTGTCCAAAAGTTTGTATCTGTAGTTTTTCAAAGAGAAAAACTACAGATACAGAAACCTTTGAACAGAAATCAGTTGATGTTTGACGTCATATTTATGCATTATTTAAAGCTCCCTGGGATAGTTTTCTATAGTATTAGCTCTGCTCTAATTGTGCATAAAATCCTCCGCATCTTAGACCGAAAAACCCAAGCAACAGATGCTTTTTCACCCTGTGGTCATTTGTTTTGCTAGACACCTGGCCACAGCAGTAAGTCCTGCAGTTGCATCCTTCATCACACCGTGCATCAACAGGCCGTTAACGGGAGGACACTGTTATGGCATGACAAAACCCACTAAGGCTGTCATCAGCCATCGGTCTTCTGGAAACTCACCAGCTTAAAGGTCAACACTTTAAAGGTAATCGGGTCATCTACAATCTTTTGAAGGTGAGCAGCAACTGTAACAGAGAGAGGATAACACTGTCCAAATGAAAACGTATGGAGAGTCAAATGTTAGCATCATCTCTAATAATTTTTAAATTCTGTGGAGTTTAAAGGGCAAATATCACATTACAGAGACAGGAAACCTAAACATTATGAAAGCATACAAACTAAATATATCACAATCTGCTATTCTTTTGGTTTTTAAAGCAGATAATGAATATTAAACACTTAATACACTTAAACACTTAACTTCTGAGAAACAAAAGAATCAGTTTGAATCATCCGTAATAAAGTAGAAAGACAGCCAAAAATGTCCATAAAAAAACATCCATAAAGCAGCATCTTGAAGCATCTTACAACAAATATTTAACTATTTTCTTGATTAAAAAAAAACATTTTAAACTATAATATGTTGAAAGGGAAAGAAGAAGTAGAAAGCTCTTCTTCTAAAATATCACCTTTGCAGTAAATGTGGGTGAGTTTTATGGACATAATTCCAGGTAAAGAAAATAAAAGAACACAGCCCCTCCATTGGACTCATCGTTTTGCTCCGGTACTATAAAACTATTGGAACCTCAAATCTAACGAAAGCAATATTTAAAGGGACGAGGACACAACACAGCTTATGTCACACTACTACTTGATGGCTTGAGCAGAGTCAACAGCCAGACCATCAAAGCAACCACAGCTGTTACGTATGAGCATAAGGTCTATTAGGTAACAAGATACTTTCTCCTGCCAATAATTATATGCAGAAGCTTGGTTTTTCTGTGGTTTCTGAGCAAAATGAAGGAGAGAAAATTAACTACTAATGACGTCTAACTGTAGTGAAGTTAAGCAATCATGAGAAAAACATGAACCAATTCTATGGAGAAAAGCAAATTTTGAAAAGGAAAGTTTAAAAATATGATATTATGCACTTTAATATTAGACTCTTTGTCAACAATGCTTATAATAACAGTGATGTGTTTAACAGGTGCTTCAGATTCAATTGGCTCCTTTTATCCAGGAACGAACAATTCATTGGAAACAAAGAGGTGGAACATTACCAATTAAGACATCAAGTCCGTTGACCAGACCGGCGGAGAAGAGCTCTTGGGAAACGCCTTCAGCAGTGTCTTGTGAGGGAATAATATGACAAATATTTGGCCTGCATCATTCCACTTAGCAGGTAATTGTGTTGCACAAATTAGATGCTGCCCATAGCACAATGATATTGTCTATTGCATACAAGCATCAATAGAGAGAGGGAGAGGGTGTTATTACAAAGGGAATTGCCATTTAGAAAAATTAATTTAGGCTTGATTCCTTACCTCGCCCAGGGGTGAACTCAAACCGAATGTCATTTAGCTCCTTTTTGGAGTTCCTGAAAGCAAAGACAGGGGGAGTATGAGTAGATGGGCTGCATCTGAAATGAAACATGACTCGGCAGCTGAAGGCGTGGGAACAAGCAGGAGATTAGGTCTGGGTGCACAGATAGAAAGATTATAAGCTACGGGTAAAATGTGTTTAGAAACAAAAAGTTACATCCTTGGAGGGGATGATTCACTCACGCTCAGTTCACAAAAAAAAAATAATGTTTTCTGCTGTCCAGCACATACAGTTATGACTAACACCAAATCTAATTTTACAAACCAATTAGGCTTCAAACTAAGTCAGAGTCCTTTCTGACCCATGGACGCGTGACACTAACATACAATCTGAATGATATGATCATGTCCTAATAGTGCTAAATACAGGTGTGGAAGCTGGGTAAATCTTTTCAGAGGCGATCTGAGATACTTATAACCACATTAGTTAAGCAGCCTAGTGATGAGGCCACCGGCATTGTTTTGATCAGATACTGGGGTCGAGGACACTAATCTAATCGCTTTGGTCTTGTGCTGCTGCAGCTCATTGCACATTTCAGTAATTAAATATCATCAAAAAGATGAAAAAAATCATTAGATTTATTTTATTGATTTGTCACATCGCTTGCTTGTACAGAGAATATTCTGCTGTGCACTGTGCTTCCCATATGTTTCAGAGGTAAAAAGCAAGAAACAAGAAAGTTGTTGGTGATGTGTTTTGAGCAAACATTGAAAGTGGAAGTTATGTTGGCTTGTTTCAGTGGTAAAAACTAAGGAGAGAACTCCAGTCTATATTTTAGCAACAATTTTAGCATCAATATGAGGCTAACAAAAACACAGAAAGCAGTTTTATTTTGATATGATCAACTTTTAAACTCTATGGACTGTGGCCATATGGGATGTTGATGGCATGTTTGAATATTCTAACATCAGGTAGAAATAGTTACAGTCTAAGAATTACACAGAGAGTTAAACTGCTGATTAGAAAAACAAAATTAAAAACAAAATTAAAAGTTAAAAACAAAATTCAACAGTATAATGGGGCCTGTGTGGGTTGTTTCTTGTTGCTCATACACCAGGACAAAAAGCTAGATTAAATGTTTAAGCAAAAACGCTACGGAGCTGACCAAATTGGTTTCAACAGATGTTAAAAATTCAGATATCAGGATCAGATTGGAATCCAAAAATTTTGGGAGCAGAGTCTGAACACAATCCATCCTGGGACCCAATGAGGAGCCACAAACCCACTTGGCGTGACTTCCCTCAAGCAACAAAGTTATTAACTAGTTGTCTTAATATTTAAAAACTCTTCGGTCGATGACTGTATTCATAAAAATCAAAGACAGCTTCTGTTTCATTTGAAATGATTAAACATTTATTTGAGGAAGTAAAATAAAAACAGCCTTTTTCGGTCAAACTTTTCATAGATCATTAATCAACTTGTCAGTAAAAAGAGTGTGGTATGAATGAGTTTTCTCATTTATTTTTCTATCATTCTTAGAGCTGACTGTATGCTAATGGCTGTGATAACCATATTGTAAAAGGTCCCATGTAAATCACATAAGAATATGAGCTCTTACTGGTCAAATGGTCACTCGTGCAGCCCCATGTACACAAAGAACAATATGCAAAGCAGTTAGTGAGCTGTCAGATGTGACGTCTGCCTCTAAAATCTGAGGATTAAAAGTCTCTACTGTCTGCGTGCCGATGTACACAGGCCATCCAATAAAGTCACCAAAGGTTTGTAGCCACTTTAACTAATCCACAAAACTCCCCCTCGGATAAACCTCAATAGATGTCTGAATGATAATGGAGTTTAAGTAGCTGAAAGTATTTCCAATGTAATTGGTCATTCGACATATGTGTTTATGTTTGCGTAAAGTTGGTAACAGCTGTTCAACAGCTTCATGCATGGGGGTGGGAGACATTGACCAACAGTGATGCTATTTTTGTCTGAGTCTCTCTGTCCCTCACCACCTCAGCTGGGTCGATGGGGCATCCTCGAGCAGAGCTTGTGATGAGCTTTTCTAACATTTTCCTCTCAGTGGTTGATAAGTTGCTGCTCCAACAAACTACACCATAGAAGATGGCTGAAGCACCCCCTGCACCCCAAAAGACCTCAGCCTCCTCAGCAGGTAGAGTTTGTTCTGACTCTTCCTGTAAAGAGCATCAGTGTTGTCACTCCAGTCCGGTTTATTGGCCAGATGATCACCTAGGTACTTAAAAGAGTCCACTATCTCCACATCAGTTCCCTGAAGTTTCACCGGTGTTAGTGTGGTGGGTCTGTACCTGTGGAAATCCACCACCAGCTCCTTGGTTTTCCCCTTTTTGAGCAGGACGTGGTTCTGCTGGCACCAGTCCACAAAGCCCTGAGTTCACTCTGTACTCTGAGTGGTCCTCACCTGTGATGAGGCTGACTATAGCAGAGTTGTTCGATGACTGCTGAAGGTGGAAGCTGGGAGAAACGAAGCCTGCAGTATAGAGGGTGAACAGGAACGGTGCCAGCAGAGTTCCCCGCGGGGCCCACGTACTGCAGACCAGCCTGTCAGAGATCCGGCTCATGTCCTCACACACTGCGGGCAGTCAGTGAGGTGGTCCACTATCAACTTGGACAGGTGGTGGTTCACTCCTGACAGCTCAAGCACTGGAGAAATCAAAGAACGTGATCCTCACAGTGCTTCCAGGCTTCTCAGGGTAGGTCAGAGCAGGAAGTAGATGATGGTATCATCCACCCCGATGCCAGGCTGAGATAACTGCGGTGAATCCAACAAAGACCTCTCCAAGCAGAGACGATAGTTAAGGACCAATCTCTCAAGGGTCTTCATCACATGCGAGTGCAGTGCTACCGGCCTTTAGCCGCTGAGGTCCTTCAGATGTGTGGCCTTAGGCACTGGTACCACACAGGGGGTCTTCCACAGCTATGGTCTGTTCCCCAGCATCAGGCTCATGTTGTACATGCATCCCATGATGCCACACAGTTCATCTGCGCAGCACCTCGGGAACCCGGAGCTGATGCCATCCAGCGCTGCAGCCTTTTGCACTTTGAACTTTTACAGTTAATTCCCCAGCTGAAGTGTTGAAATAGACAGGATGGATGTGGGGGAGGGAGGCTGTGGAATGGAGTCCTATTTAGCGGAGGAGGTAGCTGAGAGGTGTGAAGTTCTGGGAAGAAGAGGAAGCAGTCGTCAAAAATAAAGGGGCTGCAGCAAGGGAAACTGGGCTGAGGGAGTGGTCAGTGTCTGATTGAACCTGCTGAAGAATTTGTTCAGATCAGTCCCCCACCCTAAATCTCCTACAGCCTGGGAGTTTGGTTTGGGACCTGAAATTACTTTCAGTTTCTTCTGAACCGATGAGTCCTCCCTCATCTTCCTGTAGATATTTTTCCATCCTTCTTAGTCTCTTCTGTAAAGCTCCCAGGTCATCTTTGCTACCTGATTTAAAGGCTCTCTTGATCTCCATGAGGAGAGCCTTTTTTTAGGGTTGACACCAGACCTTCACAAGGAGCACAGTGTTGTTGACACGGAGGTTAATACAGCCTGTGATGCATTCTGGGATGCTGTCAATGTCCTCTCCATGAGGAGCACAGAGCTCCTCCGGCACAGTGGAGCTTCTTCAGTCTCCTCAGACCATCTCTTCACAGTGCGTGTCACAGCTGGTTCTCTGTGTAAAATTAATACACAAGCTGGAGATGAATCCGGTTGTGATCTGAGCCTTCCAGAGGAGGAAGAGGTGATGAGCTGTATGCCTGTTTGGTGTCGGCATACAATAAGTCCAGCATTTTATTGTCTCTGGTGCAGCAGGTAACATACATATTGGATTTAGCCTCCAATAACCTCTTGGGAATTTATGTCTCTTTCACTGCTCAGCGTTGCACAATATTCACGTCAGTTTCTAATCTTGTTTTCTCTCGATGTTGGTCCAAAGCAAACTGGTTTTCTCCCTCTTTTTTTTTTACAATGCTGATGAGGGCTTTAAAACCCAAACATCGAGCAGGTGTTCAAACACTCCGCTGGGAGGACGACAATAAAGGTGAGTGATAATCCTGTGATGTTTTGTCATCACTGACATCAGAATCTGACCTTTCCATCACAACTTTCATGGTTAAAGCTGTAATGAGTGTAGGTGCTTTAGGAAAACTGGCACCATGATGGTAAACAAGTTTCATTAGAAAAGTCATTAAATTTACCATAAAAGCACAATGAAGAAAAAGGAAGGAAAAGTGTGATGCCGCAGTAAACAAGCAAACTATTCAGGGGAGCCACCTCATTGGTTTTCCACAAACTTATAAAAAATATTAAGGTAGTAGCTGTCTAATTGCCTATAATCACCATCAACCTTGCATCACAGAGATAAGGTATAATATAAAGTTGCAAAAGAATGTTATACCTTTCTACATTATTGTACACATGGAGTTAGAGAGAAAATAATAATCATTTTCTATAGTGTCTCCGATGCAAATCACTTTGTGCTGGAGTACGTTTAAAAAAATGGTTTGTGTTCTGGGAGTCTCTGTTTTTTGGGGCAGGGAGGATCTGATTTTGTTAAAACCAAACAAATCTCCAGGGAGATTAATTTAGTTTTACGTCCAGGAACATAAATCAATCTACAAACACGTATGCCACAACTGAGAGGAAATTTAAGCCATAACTTAAACCACATACAAGTAAAGACTTATCTGTAATGACTTTGTAAATAAATGCGCTGAAACTTCAGCTTCCCAGTCAAAGGAAATGCAGCACCGCCAACACTGTTTTATTTTGGTCCCGTATGTAGAAAGTGCATAAAGCCTCAGTGAATGAACATAATGGAGAATATAAAAAACAGCCCACTGAGGATGAGCCCAGTGTTTGTCTGTAAAAATCAGCACAGCATGCTGTCACATGCTAACAGAAGATCCAACTGGTAGAGATGCACCGATCTGAGTTCTGGGGATGATTTTTCTCTTGATGGCAGTCTGTGCGAATTCCCAAGACAACGTAGACATTTGTCTAAACACAAAAGTCTCCAAACGGCTGCCAACATTTCCAAACTCTGCATGTCCCAAGACACAGAGAGGTTGAAAGCTCAAGAGGATAAAACAGAGCAACTTTGATAAAACACATTCAGTCTTCCTGTTAAATGTAGTAGTCTGAATGGTGAACACTTTGAAGTCCATATACTGGTTGAAAAAAATTATATTTTATGCTCTAGGAAATACATCACATACAAGTAGAGTTTCTCCCTATTTTATCCTTTCAAACAATAAAGCTAGTAAGAAGTGCTAACAGATACTTTATACCTGCAACTCGACACAAACCAACCCTCAAATGTTTCATAACCCTGGCAGATTTTCAGTTTAATCTTTAAATCTGATCCACGTGAGCCAACAGGCTTAAATCGGAGGCAACCGGACTTTTGTTCAGTTCTTTCTGAAAACGTTTCGACACCTATCCAGGAGTCTTTGTCAATTCTGGCAGCGCCCACCTGAGCAACCTGCAGTTGGTGCTCTGCTGTTTTAAAGGACATGGATGCCCATCCTCCTAGGCGCATTCTGAGTCAGATGTAAATCAATGACCACCCCCTCCCCCGTCACTGTCCTGAGTCGTTAGAAGCTATTGCTTGGTGTGAGTGGAGTACTTGGTCACCTGAATAATGACGAGGCTGCTGATGTAATCGCTCTGGAACGTGTTGGAGAACCGAGCTCTTTCATACCATCTGTTCTCTCAGTACAAAATCTGGACATCATTGTCATCAAAGGCATGCCCTTTGTTCTTGAGGTGCAGGTGGACTGCTGAATCTTGCCCCGAGTTGCTGGCCCTCCTGTGCTGTGCCATGCGTTTATGTAGCTGTTGTTTACTTTCTCCGATGTAGGAGTCTGAGCAGTCCGAGCTGCATTGGACCGCATGCACACGACCCAGGACAGTGGCGGGTGGGTCATTGATTTGCATCTGACTGAGAACGCGCCCAAGAGGATGGGCCTTCATGTCCTTTAAAAACAGCAGAGCACCAACTGCAGGTTGCTCTAGTGCGAGCCACCAGAATTGACAGAGACTCCTGGATAGGTGTGAAATGTTTTTCAGGAAGAACCGAGAGAAAGTCCGGTTGCCTCCGATTTAAGCCTGTTTGCTTGTTGCCATGACCCTGATAACCGAGAATTTCCACAGGTATGTTTATCCACATTTCTTCTGACAAGAAATGATCTGCAGAGGCGCGTTCCAAGTAAAAAGCCTTGAGATGACGTGTTGTGAATTGGCGCTATATAAATAAAATTTAATTGAAAAATTTTATTGAATGTTGAGATTGAAAAAGGTGAGCTTTTCATGTTACTAAAATTATTTGTCATTTTTTCTATCCCCGTGGTATCGAAAATGGTATCGAGTATCGAATATTTTCCTGGGTATCAATATCGAGTTTGAAAGATTAGTATCGTGACAACCCTATAAGTTAGTCCTTAAAACGTGAAATACTTGGACCTGAAATCATCAAAATACCAGTGGAAACAAAAGGATGGGTAACAATTAATGGAAGGGTTTGTCTTCTGTTATACCAAACAGGTTTCCATTGGTTATTGAGAAGAGTACAAATCATTTTTGACATGTCGATTTTTAATATAGAAAAGGATAAATTATTTGCTTCAAAATAGACACCCTTTATACCTCGTTTTATTATATTTAGAAATATGCTGGTCTAATTTCCTTTTAGAAATAAGATTCTTGGTTGAATTAGGATTATTTTAAATCTTAATCTGACAGAAACAGAATCATTTTTTGCCTTAATTGCAAAATGTTGCATGTAATACATTTCTGCCACTGGGTTTCCAACTTGCTGCTAGAGATCACTAAACTAGAAATTATGTCATTTGCATATTTGATCTCACAAACAAACGCAGAACAGACCGACTTGATAGAAAATCCAGTTTCTTTTTGAAGTGTTGTACACCTTCTTTTCTCCAAAGCTCACTTTATGTATTATTGTTAGCAATCCTCGCCCTGCGACAGACTGGCGATCTGTCCAGGGTGTACCCCGTCTCTCACCCATTGAAATGCTGGAGATAGGCACCAGCACCCCTCGCGACCCCATGAGGGATAAAAAGCGGGTAAGAAAATGGATGGATGGATGTTAGCAAGCCCCTACTAGTGCTTGGGTATGGAGCTAAAACTGACTAGAAAGATATCATTTCTTTGAGATTCTACTCAATGGTCTGGCCAATTTAAGTTACAATTATCCAAACTAGATTAAGCATAAAACAAAACCAGGTGAGCAAGAAACAGAAAATCCCTGATAAGACAAGCACATAGTCAGACAAAGTACAGTAAGTAGTTCAGCTAATAAAATCTTATATAAATGCTACAAAATGTATTTGATGCTTTACATATGTGAATGAATTGCAATTTATCACTCTTAAAGCTACCATCAACCAATTTAACATTTAATCACTACATCCCTCATTGTGAATAGTCTTGCCCGAGTATTGCGCCGCTCCAAATGTTTTTTATGCATTTCTTCCTTCATCTCATTGATTCCACTTCATGCTTTTAAAAGGGTAAATGAAACCTAGAAAATTATCCTTAAAGGAAATAACTGGAAAGCGATTATCTGCTTGTCATTGTATGAGCAGTCTGGGATGTCTGTCCGGATGAACAACTGTTGGAAGCTCATTGAGAATGATGCCAAGACTAAATATCCATGTTTCTCTAAGATTCAATATTAGCACCATGTTTCATTAGCACAGCTGGGATTTATGTTATTCTGGCCTTCTTATAGGACACCTTTAAAGATACATGGAAATGTCAGCTCCTAACTCAGTTCCTTCTCTACCGCTATAAATATTTAAGCTTCAGTGGCACAGCCACAGCTCATCAATATTTGCATTTTGACTTAAAACTGCTTGTAGTTCTCTTTTCAGGGCTTATCTATGCTTTCTAAAAAAAAAATAAGAAAAAAGGTAAACAATATTCTGACTAGTGCTTGCCAAATATTTTCTTCTAAGAGAATCGTATTATAAACTCCTGCTATTCAGCTTTAAATGCTTATAATTAATCAGCTTCCTCAATTAAGAATGAACACCAATTTAGTGTTTATTTTTATATCATGAATCAAATAATTTAATGATTTTTTTAGAAAAACCTCAAACTGTTTTGAAACCATTTGGGATTGTGCTTTAAATATTTTTAGTGAGCTTTTGTGTTGTATAGATACTTTGGTCCCATAACCTGAAGGATTTTACTGTGCATGTGTTTATTTTAGGCCCTGTAACCTGGACCTGTTTTTGCTTTATTTTACAATACATATTTTATTAGGAAGACAGTTACATTTTCAACTAATCCAAAAAGTAGAAAAATATATACTGTTCAAAAAAATAAAGGGAACACTTAAACAACACAATGTAACTCCAAGTGTTCCCTTTATTTTTGTGAGCAGTATATATTTTCCAATGCTGTTATTAACAGCAGACAAATCAGAATAGGCTAAAGGTAGTATTGACAGGTCAGAGATTATAAAATTGGAAATTGGCCAAAAAAGAAAAAGAAAAAGAAATTCTAATCAGTGCATATATTGCACATTAAATTCAATCAGAGCTAAAGTATTTAACAATGAATAAGCTTTAATTTTATTGCCTGGTTAAAGACATTTTGTAAACCGGTTAATCATAAAAAAACCAAATTATACTATGTAGATAATCCAAAACACTAAATATGAAACAGAGATAGATACATGTGTTGTTTCAGAAACATTTAGTGTCACAAAGAAAAGCTTAATTTAACACTGACCTTTTATTATAAAATAGCACTGAGTATTCTTTTGTCCGAATGTGTATTTTTATATCAGTGATAATGTAAAACAGAAGAATCTTATTATTAACTTGATCGTGTCAAAAAAGCGGCTCCAGTGAACGGCTGACGATCACATCACGGAAATTTGTCCCCACTTCCATTTACTGTTAAAGTGTTTGTGCACACATTAGTGCGTCTAATGGAAACATTTCCTGCAGACACTATTATGTTAAATCAATAAAGCCAGTGAATAACTTGCAGAAATTAAGCGCATTTTAAATTGAATCGGTCTGTTGATTGTCTCTATCTGTATGTGAGCAGTATCAGGCGAAAACTCTGTACATTAGAGAGCTCAAGGACAAAGAGAGTTGAACACATCAAAGCCTTTCACGTCGAAGCGCTCACTCCTCGGCAGTAAACAGTTCGCTGCCACCTGTTGTTTTTGGACCTAAGGTTTGTTGCTGAATAAAAATAAAAAAAATCTGTGCTGTGCCTGACGCCCAGAGGGGGGCCTTTTGATGTCTGCATGAGAAAATCAGCACATGGCAACCGGCTCACCGGGGAGCTACAGAGTCTGAACCATCCAAAAACCTACAAATGGCTGTCCATTTCTGCGCATCTTCACTCTATCTCACTTCTCTACCATTTTTTCCAAAAATCGACAGAGAAACAGAAGGTGCACTGAATGACAAGCTGCGTCCCATTTCACCTTTAACTCCCTCTATTTTCAATTGAGCCACTGAATTTTGTCATTCGATAACAGCAGAGAGCCTAGAATGAGATTTCTGGCTGAATAACAAACCTTGACTTCATCATGTGGCTGTATCTCTGAACAATGAAGTCTTAGAAAGAGAACTGTGGAGTGGAAGGAAGCAGACTGAAGAGCACAGCCAGCAAAACACAGCAGGTAAAATAAAGTGATTTGAATTGATTCTTTCGATTTCAAGCAGAGATCAACACCTTTAGTAGTAGCCTTCTCATTCCAGTTAAAAGAAAGAACATCATGACAATAAATATATATATATTCATACATTTAAACCTTGTCACTAGCACCAACTTCAATGCATTTTATTCTGGATTTCAAGTGATAGACCAATACAAAGTTGCACATTACTGTGAAGTTGATTAACCTCACTGAGATTATTGTGATTAACTTCACAATAATGTTTTTACATTATTTATTTACAAATAATGATCTAAAAAAGGGCCCCACGCATTTCCACTGAGCTCCATTTGCTCTGACAAATGCCTATTAATGGTCTCCTTAATAGGGTACCAAGTTCTACAGTATATTATAGTACGTTAATGTTTGGGCAGTTTTAATTCTTTTTATCTCCTTTTTGTGTTTTTCTGTTTTTGTTGTGCAGCACTTGTGCTGTTTTTTTAAAGTGCTATATGAATCAATATGGTATGGTGTAGTATATGTGTGTAATTTATTATTAGTATAAATCTAGATGTGCTGTGAAAGCCTTAGGGGTTTGTTAAAGAACATTAGTGATCAAAGTGCATCATGAGGACCTAAGAAGACAGTATAAAGGTTAGGGACAAGAAGCTTAAAGCAGGGTTAATTTATAAAGTTTTTTTTTTTTTCACAGAGCCTGTGATTTTAGCAGTGTTCAATTAATTATCTGACGATAGACATAAATGGCAACAACAACATAAGTGGCAACAACAAACCTACCAAGACGTAGCCATCCACCTAAACTGACAGGCTGGACAAGGGGAGCTTTTATCAGAGAAACTGACAAAAGGCCAGTGGTAACATGGGAGGAGCTGCACAGATTCACAGCTCAGGTGGCAAAATCTGTTGACAGGACACCTATAAGAAGTAAATACCTCATATCTGGCCTTCATGAAGAAGTTGCAAGAAGTAAGCCATTGTTAAATAAAACCATAAGCAGTCTTCCTTAAAGCTGGCCACAAGCCGTGTAGGGCACACAGCAAACGTGGAAGAAAATGATCTGGTCACATCAGACCAAGACTGAATGTTTTACCTATATGCAAAATACTCATACAGCACATCACCCCGAAACACCAAACCATGTTAAAGCATGGTGATGGCAGCATTCTGATGTGGTTAGGGTTAGCTTTGCTTTAGCAAGAACAGGGAAACTGGTCAGAGTTGATGTGACGATGTGGCTAGAGCTAAACACAGAAGTATACAGGAAGAAAACCTGGAAGAGGTTGCAGGGGACTTGAGATTGGGGAGGAGGCTCACCTTTTAACAGGACCACAAGCCTAAACATACAGTCAAAACTTCCATGGAGTGGTTTAGATCAAAGCACATTCAAGAGCTAGAAGTGCCTAGTGAAAGATCAGACCTAGATTCTTTTGAAAAACAGTGGCAAGACTTGGTGTTTATTAATCTGAACAAGCTTTAATTATTTCGCAAATAACAACGGGAATAGATTCTAGTCTCTTGGTGTGCAAAGTTGGTAGATAAATACCTCAAAAGACTTGCATTTCTTACTGCAGTGAGAACTGGCTCTTCAAAGTATTGACTCCTGCGTTGAAGACAAATGCATGCCACACTTTTCAGAATTTTAGAGATAAAATGCGTTTGAAAGCAATTAATTAATATCCTTCCACTTCACAATTCTACACCACTTTTGGTAAGTTTATTCCTAAAAAACCCAATAAAATATATTAAAGCTTGCAGTGTACAATTACTTATTCTAAAAAAGCTTACGTGGGTGTGAATAATTTTGCAAGATACTGAACGTTTTGTTTGGCACGTAAATAACGTAGGAAACTATGTTCAGTCTTACCGTAGTCGCAGTACCATGTTCATAGCTCCTTGAATGAAGGCTGTATTCTCGTATGGTTCCACCTGCATCAAAAATACCTGAGAATGAATCGGTTTACACTATTCCATGCAGTTTTAAGGTCTGGTAGGCATAAATGTATGCCCTGCAATGAAAAAATAAGCATGCAATCAGAATAAATCAGATGTGTGTGCAGAGCCGAATCTTTAATGCACTAAACGATTGAATCTGTTTATTTAATCTGCAGGTAAGTTGTGAGGGGAAAAGGAAAGGAACAATACATAAAGGAGCAACACATTATTGTCTGTGCTGTTATGACAGTACTATATTAACTGTGGTCTTTTATACGAGAAAGAGTTGCTATTTTGAATTAAAAAAAATAGCTGCTCAGTTAATTAAGTGGGTCATAAGACTACCCCTAAAACTGCTCTGGCTCACTTTCACAATGACAACAGCCTTTCGAAAATGAGTTACAATGGCGGTAAGTCTTCAGATGAGATACACCTAGGCCACTGAGCTGGCACTGTCAGGCAGACAGCCATTTACTGTGAGTTATTACTGCTGAGAGCATCCATCCTGGAGACAGATACTTTCACATTTACACACATACGTACACACACATAGACAGACAGCTGCACGTGTACATTTTGCACACACAGACAATCATTGCAGCATCAAGGTCATTGAATCATGACAAATTAGTGCTGCTTCTGCTGAATCCCTCACCTGGGGATGCTGAACAGACAAGCCTTCTATAGGGACATTGTTGGCATCTTCCTCATTCTAGGAGGAAGAAAATGAGAGGCAGAATTGTGAAAATGAGGGTGAATTTTGAAATCATTTTAGTAGAAAAACAGAGAAGAGTGGACTTGAAAAAGGAATTGGCTGAGTATTAGATTACAAAAAATACCAAAATATGCTATGAATTTGTGTGAAATAGAACTAAACTTCTGCTTTTTTACAAAAAAACATCTTCAAATAGATGCATTTTAATTGGATTTCTAGTTATCATGCATTGAAACCTGCCATTTCTTTGTTTTTATGGATTAAACAAAATGCCTCTTTACCACAAAAAAGGAGATGTAAAAATATCCTAAACTTAAATTTGATTCTTCAAAAAATAAACGAGATGAGAATCTAACTTACGTCTTTGGCCTCAAAATTGACCCTTCGTGACTGGAGGAAAAAAAACATATTCAAATAATCATCCATACTACTACTGATAACAATCACACATCTTGAAAACAGAGCCAAAAACTGCACGCACTTCATTCATTTTTCACATTTTTTGCAACTCATTCACATCTGTCCAAGTCCGCTTCTTCACTCTTAACGGTGAAACTGCTCGAACGCAACATACCAGAGATGAATAAAAGGAAACTTTGATGATTTTAATCCAGCAGCAATTAACTTTTTAAATCATCACGGCAGTTGAAATGTTATTTATTGCATCATACATTACAGCTCTTTATCATGTCATCTTTATCAAAGGGCTCTTTGATCGATGGACCCACCGCTTCCCCCTGCCTCCAACCCTTACAGCGTTCCTTCAGCTCATTACAGTGAACTCTAGACAGACTCCCTCAGCCGTCTGCTAGCTACAGAACTAACTGATCAAGGAGGGGAGGGACGAGCAGTGTCAAAGACGGAAGGGGAGATCTCATGCTGGTTTATGAGTCACATTAAACACCTTAGTAACTCTGCTTATTTCGAAACAACGGTTGTTATACAGTAAATTTGTCTTATTTATGAAAGAATACAATGTTGCTGGTAATACCTCACTTACCCTGCCCTGATTCACCGCGGCTTTCCCCTCCTCGCTGCCCTCGTCCAGCTCGTCGTCGCTCCACTCCCAGTCTCCGTCCACGGTCTTGTGCAGGTGGCCGCTGGAGCCTGGGACTCTCCTGACCTTCACCAGCAGGATAACAAACATTAATGTTACACGTGTCTT
Organism: Fundulus diaphanus; assembly: GCA_037039145.1. Taxonomy (NCBI): domain Eukaryota; kingdom Metazoa; phylum Chordata; class Actinopteri; order Cyprinodontiformes; family Fundulidae; genus Fundulus; species Fundulus diaphanus. The sequence goes on along the minus strand of CM073132.1, from coordinate 34,670,441 downwards.
TTTCTTCCCGCGCACATACATGTGTGTGTGATTTAGCGTCTGCAAACGTATTCCTGCCTCGTGAACTTCACCCCAGTTTGACAGATGACAATCACAAACTTGTACGTTTGGAGGATTTTATGCGTTCGACTAAATCAAAACAGTGTATAATTATAAAGAAGGAGAGTGATACCTGATTTAAACATATTTCAGTGTTTATAGCTGCGGGGCCTTGGGATATAGCTCTACCAGCTTTGCTCATCGATAGCCTGAATATTTGTGCCAATTCTTCTTTCCCAAACAGCTCAAGTTTGGACGAAATTAACCTCAACTGGACTTTGAATAGACCAGTTTAAAAAATGAATATGTTTTGATCGAAACCCTCATTGTAGCTCAGGCTGTTGTTTTCCTGTTGGCGCTTTCAAGTCTTCTGCAGGACTGTCCTGTGTTTAGATCCAACCATCTTTCCATCAACTCCCCGTCCCTGCTGAAGAAAAGCCTCTGCTTCCATGATTCGCTGTAGGTGATGCACAATTTAAGGTTTCAACCACACTAAGCATGTTGCATGTCGGCATAAAAGTTTAATTTGGGTGTCATGTGACCAGAACTCCTTCTTGTGCCAAACTGGAAAGGGCTCTTTTGGTAAATTTATTGTGTAAATGTCCTTTTCTGCCACTCTTTTATAAACGTGGAGTGCACAACTGATAGTTGTCCTATCAACAGAGCTGTGGGTCTCTGCATCTCCCCAGAATTATCAGTGGCTGCTACTCTGATTTATGCTCACTAGTCCAGCCTGTCAGTTTAGGTGAATGTTAGGTGCCATACTCTTTCCATTTTTGGATGGATTGAATAGAGCTCTGTTAAACGTTAAAAGCTGGAAATATTGTTTCATAACTTAATGCCGCTTTTAAAGTCTAAACCATATCTCTGACCAGTCTGCTGTGTTTCTTGGTCTTCAGTATTCTGCTTGTTCTGGCCTTCATAGAACAGCTGGATTGATAATGAGATTAAATTATACACAGGTGGACTGTTTTACCTCATTCGATAAATTAATTTAGGGGTAGGTAACACCAAAACTGTTTGGATTTGAAAACCACACACATAGTTACTTGAAACTGTTTCAGTTTATGTTTATGCCACCGCCTTTACGGGGGCTCATTTGAGTAAAAGATGCTGTATTTTAAAGGGACTATACTGGCTAAATAGAGGCTTATCATTATTGATGTATGACAATAAAATCCAATCAAAATGCATTGCAGTCTGTGATTGAAACGTGGCAAAATGGACATGGGGCACAAAACAGTTTTGCAATCACTCTAATTGCAAAGCCTTTGAATCAAAATTATACAGAGCTTGCAAATATTTTCTTTAGATGAAAATCCCCGTTCCCAAAATTGGGGCACTGTGTAAACCTGAGATGAGCCGAGCTGCAGTGTTACAGAGGAGACGGCACACAGAGCTGCGAGCTACCAGCACCATAAATTCCCTCAGCTTTAGACGAGGTCAGAGTTAAGGCAGCTCTACCCTTCCTGCTGGTGTCAGGTTTACTTTCTAAATCTGACTGAGAACAAAGGCTCCCCCAGTTCTGCCCTGGGTCCTTGAGCAAAACAGATAGATCGATTCACTGAGAAGCCAAACAGGCTCACCCAGCAGAAAGATTTTGATGTTTTTAGAGGCTACAACTGCTGCATGTTCTGGATTAATAGCTCTTCTTTCTAAGAATCAACCCTCAGAAAACATCATTGCAGAGATCAATAAGTTTTCGGCTATCATGTTTCCACCGGACCATAAAATTAAATTCAATATAAATCTGTTTTCTGTTTCTACTGCTTTTTTATCATCTACTAAATCGATAATTAAAACCTATGTTGGTCACAATGTTCAACTTACAACAGATCATTCAGGTTATTATTTTGAAAGATTTATTGTGTGTTGGAGCGCCATCTGCTGGTTATGATGGTTGTTCAACCTAAAACCACCGACCTTAATCTTGCTTTTATTAGAATTAAGATTAAATATACAACAATTGCTTGCTTTGTTCTGCCTAAATTATCCAGTAATTGCCAAAAAAAATCCCATAAAGTAGTTTTTTTCAGGTTTTAATTCCACCCGTTAGATAACATCAATAATTGCTTTCCTGGTGACAGAATCTGCCATCTCCTTCTCATTCCTTAGTAAAATGAGATGCAAGGTGTTGTAGGTGCACAGCTCCAGGTGCTTTCTGTTAAACCCTATCAGTGTTTGTTTTCTAGATGCCACTGTTTTCACCATGACTAAAGAGTACCACACAGAGCAGAAAACAACAGAAAACCAAGTAACAGGGTGAAAAGGGGCAGTGGGAAAACGTTGCAGATCAAGGAGGTCAAGAGGTTTAAGGAGGCTGTACAAAGCGAGCAGCAGACGGGGAGGTTTGGGAGCGGCTAAGGTCATAATATCCTGGGGTGGTCGTGTTTCTGCAGTACTGCTTGTCTCTGCAGGCTTCAGGCAATGTTGCTGAGTTTCTAAAGTAGATGACTCTGTAAGTCAAATCCGCACAAAATAGCAACGACATCAGCTCTGCTGCAGATCTTCTACAACCAAAGTCATGAACTGAGTCAGACCTTGCTTTGACTGTATGAATTCTGCTTTACAGCAGTGAGCAAAAGTTTCAAATCCCTTTTAATTTCCTATAACCTTGCCTCCAACAACCCATTCTTGTAATCATTCAACATGGTCGTTATTAATCATTTTTCAGACTTCCTGAAGGACTTTCAGTGTTTTTCTTAAGACTTTGGCTGCTTTTTTTCTGATTACTTTTCCAGTCCTTGTAACTTATTATTTCCATTATCATGCAGTATGTGCTTAGAAAATTAGAATGACTCAAAACAAAAGAAGAAGTGTCAGGCCTAAAAAGACGCGCACACACAGCTGATTAACAGTATCTTAAAGTTGCGTTTTTAAGAAACACTTCACAGAAAACTTGACAGTACACGAGGGATACATGATGCTTCAGGTTATTAGTGCACTGCAGAGGTCCTCGGCCTTGTTTTTGCAGAACTGGATTGCATTCAGTGGAAGTAATGCAATTGTCTCAATTAGGTTTTCTGGAACAGGGAACACATCTGAAGCATGCAGGAACGGGGAACCTGAAAGCCAGTTTTGGGAACCCTGATCTACTGTAGCTTTGATACGTTTAACAGACTCAGCTTAAGAAAAGGGAACCAATCCAGTCTTTGTCAAAGGCTGTGAAAAAGAAAGTGCCTATGGAGCAAATTTAAAATCTATTTTTGCTATGTTGTCTTTCATTTGTAGACACACCACTGGTTTACTGCATGAGTGTAGAATAGTTGAATGGTTGTATCATTCATAGACCAGAGTTAAGTGACTTGTAAAACAAACAAACTACATTGAATGTTAGAAATTTATGAAAGCAAAGCAGCCAAACTCCAAAGGAAAACTTTAAACATGTGAAACCTTTAATAAGCCTGAAGGACTATTAAGAGGATTTAAAAAGAAAATCTTGCGCTTAGGAACCAGATTAGCAAGCACTGAAGGAGTACCTAAAAGGATATCTTAGATTTGTATTTTACCTGCAGTAGACTGCTCTGTTTTTTTCATTAAAAGAAATCCTGATTATTAGGTCCCATAGGGTGAAGCAGAAAGCTAATCCTAGTGGGGCCAAGACCAAAGAAGGCTTTTACCATCCTAAAACAACTCCAAAAACCTCATAGATGTTTATGTAAATGCTGTTTTACATGCCTTTTAACCATAGAAATGTTAGAATTGGATGGTTTACCACAGCTTCTCAGTGGTACACCAATCACCAATAACACAAGATATAGAGGCAGGAGGTGGCGCCCCACTACCCTGCATTTAGCCAAACTATTATATGTATTAAGGTGAGCTTTGTTTTACAATGATAAACTTTTCTAATAGATAGTTACTCTGAACAGCAATAACTTTCCATGTTTTGTTCTTAGCACATGTCTCAAACAGGAAGATCTCTGGTGTTGTACAAGCTCATACCTTCATTTCCTGCGAAAATAATACTCGGTTTCCTGTTCAACAATCGTTCAATTTAAAGATGAGAAAGGTGTATAAAATACTGTTAGCATAAATCACTATGACATACTGGCCATTAGCTTCAGCCCCTCAACTAATCGGCATGTATACCAACTAAACGCACTATAAACATTCACTGTAGGTAAGGTTTTTCTTTAATAGAGCCTCACTCCAGATATTCAGAGCTATCCCTTTAGGACCTTTGCACAGAGTTATAGATGTGAAGTAACTTGCTGAAATTAGATTTCTGTTTTCCCAATTATCCATTCTGGGACATAATGTCCTTGTCCAAAAGTTCGTCCAAAGGTTTAGCAAAGCAGTCTTTTTTTGTTACGTCATGATAATCTGCAAAACCTAAGCTTGTTTTATTTCTGATTTCACAAAATTGCATAAGAGTAAATGAGTAACGCATGGTGTCTATGCTTGTTATAGAACTCCTGAATAGCACAGGAGCCTGTACCCTTTCCCTCTGTTATTGTTACTGAAACCCGGTCTGTAGTTCACATATAAACCATCAACAACATCATGCCATGCTACCCGTTTGTGCGTAATTATAACGTCATTAATGCTCGTGCTGCCTACTATGCCCTCTATTTAGTCTGAATCATGTCAGTGAATTTCCACCCCTCCACTCAGCTGCCTTGTCCTCCAATCCCGCCTCAGTCCCGGGCATCCAGGGGGGTTATTACGTAAAGCCAACATCAGCTGTGCCTGTAAAAACCGCACTTCCTCCCTGTTCCCCATAACAGTTTTGGTCCCTAATGTTAACAATCCATTTTTTTCAAGTTTGTCTTGACATAGGCAGGAAGCTGCTCTTAAAGTCACCCTAACACATGGTTCAGTGGATCTGCACAGCGTGATTCTTGTGACTGTGGCCTGCATTTTACATCATTTACACATCAGGGCGAAATGTGTTGGAGTTGCTGAAAGAAGACAGGGTGCATACGTTGTGTTGACTGTAAAGTCAGCATCCTGGATTGAAAGTGGTCCATCCATCTGCATGTTTTCTTGATGTTTAACCAATAACTATGTCATTTAAAGATGGCAATAAGAAAAAAAAAATCACATAAACATACCTTCTTTGCTCGTTGAGAAATTTTTGGTGCACGACTCAAAAGCTTTTCAACAAGATATTCTTTGTTCTGCAAGAAAAATGAACAAATCATAATCAAATGGGGCACGAAAATCACAAGTGGCTTGTTATTCAAACAGACGAGTTCACATGTTAAACGCTGTGGAGGAGGTTTAAAACTTCACATGACAAGTAAAATCACATGAAAGTTGAAGAGTGAGACCTGTAGATAAGTTCTAAAACCTTAATTTAATCAAAATTGCAGAAGAAAATATTTGCCATTGACTTTAAACAGTCCATCAGCAAGTTCTGGGGAAAAGAAAGCCGCAGCTGAGATCCACACCCTCTAGCTGTGAGACAACTAATCACAGCTCAATCATGCTGCCAGCTCTGCAAATTATCTACAATTCTGATATTCATCAGTTTCTGTGGAACAAGGCTGGCCTCACCACTCTTCAGAGATGAGATGTGGCTTAAAGCTAAAAATATATGATCATAGTGGAAGGAAACTATAATACAAAAAGGTGAAACAGCAACATGGTTAACTGCAGTGTTTTAATTGCATTTTGAATTAAAGAGTTCATTAAATGGAAATTTACTGACAAATATAGTCACAGCTTCAAAAGTCATCACTAACAGAGGTATCCAGGACACTGACAACAACCGCTGCATTCCTGATTCAGAGAAAGTCAGTGGTAGCTTAATTGGGGTTAGGAGAAAAAGTTAATTTAAAATTTCGCTTGGAAATCAAGTTCCTAGATTCTGGAGGAAGAGTAGTGGGGTGCATAATCCAAATTGATTAAGATACAGAGAACTTTCCACAGCCAGTGAGGATTTTGGGAACCATTTTAGATCATTATATTGGTCCACTGTGTTTTATCAAGTCCAAATTCAGTGCAAATTTTCAACCAGGAAATCATAAAAGACGTCATCCTTCCCTCTTCTGACAAGCTTTATGGACAGGTAGATTTAATTTTCCAGCAGGACTTGGTAGCGCCACATACTGCCAAAAGCACCAAGACCCACTTTAATGACTGTGGTACCACTGTGCTTGACTGGCCAGCAAACTCACACAACCTAAACCCCATAGATAACCTGAGGCGGATCATCAAGAGGAAGATGACAGACACAAGAGCCAACAATGCAAATGAGCTGAAGACTGGCATTAAATAAACCTCAGCATTTAAATAAAATGCTGAGGTGTTCAGGGCTTCCTGAACACCTAAGATTGAGCTGCATCGACGTTATCGTCCTTCTTTTTTTAATTATTTCTAAATCAAATATGCCACTAGATTCGCCCAGGAAAAACAGAGAGATGAATCCACAAAAACTAAACATTTTCAGTTTTTTCCATGAAAAAACAGCTACACCTCAATGTGCGAGTTTCTTATAACTGATAAATTCTGTACATATTTCAAGTGTGTGTTGTGTGAAAGTATGCGGGACCATCAGAAACCAATAAGAAGCCTACAGAGCACAGGGCTGAGTCACTCTAAGAGTTGGCTGGAAGCCACCAGCAAAATATTAACAACAAAACCAAACAAAGACGGCGCGCCAAATATTTGAGATGAAACAAATACCTTAGCCTTTTGGATGAATTTACACTTCAAAAGCTCGGCTGCTGTGGGCCTAAAGATAAAACAAAGACAAAATACCTTAGGAAAAAAAAAACGAAAAAGAGGAGAGCTCAAATAACCTAGCATGTGCAGGGAAAATGCTCCTAGATAAGGGAAGCAAATGCCACAGTATCCAGCACACACGTCAAGCAAAAACTTGAGAAACTCTGATTTTTCTACTGCGTGGGAGAAAAACAAGAGTTATTATCATACATGGCCAAAACTGGAGCACTGTCTGAAAGTTAAACAGGATCAAGTGCTTCGTATTAGGTACAAAGTGCTTCAGCTTTAATCTTTGACAGATCTGACCGTCGTACGTTGCGGCACCAACCTTTTAGCAGGATCCTTCTGAAGGCACGTTGTTATAAGCTTTCGAAATGATTTTCCATATTTTTTGAGCATTTCTTTGTCCTCAACACCCGTCTCCAGGGTGGGCGGATCGTTCTGCAGGGTAAGCATTAAAACCTGAAAGCACAAAGAAAAAGGGTCAAACACCACCCACACGCCCAAACAGCACCAGAAAAACAACGAGGATGAGGGAAAGAAAAGGAGTTATGTGGAAAACAGAGCAAGCATCCTTTTGAGATATATGACGTCTTCTGTGTTTGGATTTCAATGAACAATCGCAAATGAGCTTTCTTAGTCAGCTTTTTTATTCACTGGTGTTATAAACGGCAATTGACGGCATTGTAATATCACTAGGAAGGACTATGGCTGTATGCTATATATGGCCGGATGCTACGGGACTGATTTGACTACATATTTTCATATTTTTGGATATAAATCAGACCTGTGGGTCTTGTAAAGTTCTATGTGTTGACATTTCTAGTAAATCCACTCCATACAAATAAATGAATTTAAAGTTTGATCCATAACACTTACCTTCATTGGAGGGTAGCGATGATAGGGTGCAGAGCCTGTTGCTAACTCTATTGCTGTAATCCCAAAACTCCACATATCTGCTTTGAAATCATAGCCTCGAACCTGCAAACATGGAGTTATAATAAACAATAAAACCTATGCAACGCACTTAAAATTCAGGGAATTTCTGTTAATGCAAAAATGTTTAGTGATCAGCATGACCAACACAGAACACACAAAAGTAATAGGGGCATAGAGGACCCTCTATATTTATTGGCATCCCTGGTGAAGATCTGTAAAAAAGCCTGTAAATGAATGATGTTGCGTAATCTTAAACTTCAAAGTTCAACAAAAGTTTAGCTTTAATTTGACTACATTTATTTAATAGGAGAGAAATCTCATGTTCAGAAAAACTTGTTTTCACTAAAAATCCCAGGTGACATGCTTATTCACGCCAGTACAATATTTTTATTAAATAAAGGTAAGTCAAACATTTCTTTTAACATTTATTTTTTATGCTGATCAGACTGTTGACCTGTTACTTATTCTTTTTGGTTTATTTACATTGTTCTTTGATAATTGTATAATTTAATTATTTTGGTTATACCTACGAATTGGCTTGCTAATATATGTATTTAAGTATGAGTTATTTTGTATGTCTGACTTCCTTTTATAGCACAAAAAAGTTTATCAAAGTCTCTGTGAATTTTTCATCTGTGATCCACGATTTCCTGTTTCCCTGTTGCAAAGAGAAAACAGAACACAACCCTAACATAACATAGGTGCATGTTCCACACATCAGAATATGGCTACCAAAAAGCAGCTATTTGTATAAACCCACCCAGAACCAGAATTAAAAAATTTAAGAAAGTTTAAGAAATTGTGATCAACAGGCCTAGAAAAGGAACCACACTCATTTTGCAGGATATTCACTGAAGACCTCGTTTTAATGTGAGACTAAACCGGTGAAGTCCAATTTCAATAGTTTTGAAGGTGTTTCTATACTTCTCCACTGATTTGCATGTAGAAGGCATCAAGCATGAAACAAACACGACTGTGGATTACATATACACACACACACACACACACACACATATATATATATAAAGAGACATTTACTATGATCTGAAGTCAGCTTCATCAAAGACTCACCTGTTCCATCACCTCTGGAGCCATCCAACATGGCGTCCCAACAAAAGTCTTTCGAACTTTGTGTCTCGTCATGTCGCCCCCGGCCGCTAAAAATGCGCTTACCCCAAAATCTGTACAAACAAAACAAAATCATAATGGATACCACCTCAAAAATGTGAGACTTTTTAGGAAAACGTCTTTAATCTTGGTTGCACTTGGAGAGTGTTTGTGGAAATTTTAGCAAGGGGAAGAACCTTTAAGCGCTCCTAAATATTCTCAATAACATATTGATCTTTGTTTCAATAAACATCTTCCATGAAAAATTTACTTTAGAAAGATAAAGTTAATTCTCTGTCAGGTTTGATTAAAACAAATTCCAATATTTTGTAGTTTTGTTGCGCTCTGTGAGTCGAGTTTCCAGACTGGCGTGACAAGACTCCCTCTGCTACTGTGATAAACTATTTGCCCATTAATTCCAGCCGAGCAACTCAGTAAAATCAATCCCATAGGCCTTCGTGTTATCAAAATACAATGCTGAAAATATCTGCTTTTGAATTCAGGTTCGTAGAGCTGGCTTACTTCACGCATGTAATGGAATATTACCCAAACCAAGAACATCCTGTTTTAAAGCAAAGCTGAAAAACCTGCCCTCGCATTTTCCACGTCCAGGATGAATGACTGCAAATCCACTGCAGCTGGGTGTAAAAATTTCCATTGAAATTTTCAAACTGATTCTAAATGTTGCAACAGATTACTGATAGTAGTAGTGGTAGTAGTAGTAGTATAACTATTGTACGATATTTCCCTTGTTAAAAACAATAAAACACTAATTATTGAATTATTTTCATATCAGGGCAACAAGAAAACATTCAAATGTTTTAAAGGGACTTGGATTGCTCTGTTTAAAAAGGCAAACACCTGAAGAAAATAAAAACAAAATCATGAAAACCAAAATTAACCCAATAATACAAAATCTGTTTTCTATATACATCAATTCAGTCAACGTTATGCAGATACAAAATTCAAAACTTGCTAGATGAAATGTACACAAATGTATTACACTAGACCCAAAAATGTAATGATATAACCTGTAAATCAGGACAACTTTTGCTCTTTAAAACGCTAAACAAGCATCAGAGTGCGAGAGAATGCAACAAACCTGCAATCTGAACAGACCCATCTTCTCCCAGCAGGATGTTCCCAGCTTTCACATCCCTGAGGTCAGCAAAACAATAATGGAGTAAAACATCAAAGCACGTGGAACCGCATCGATTCCTCAATTCATGTTAACAGATCCCACCGACCATCACTATCTAGAACCCTGCCCGAGGGGCTTATGGAGGTTTGGGCCCCCCTCATGCTGACCTTGAAATCCAGGACGTGTACAGAACAACACACAGGACATTTTTTTTTCACTCTAGGACAGCTTCATCCCACTTATTTTTCCGCCGTTTTAAACAGGCATGTTTTAGCTCTCACAAAACAACTAATTGCTTCACTAACGTATTTTTCTTAACAGCTTTTGTGTAAAGATTATCTTGATCTTAGAAATAAAATTAGACAGGAAGCCTAAAGTGTTACCTGTGAATCTGTCCATTTCTGTGGAGATAGTCCAGACCCTCCAGAACTTCCTTTAATATTGTGGCAATAATTGGCTCATCTAAAAGTCGAAGACTTTTATCTTCTTCTTTGCTCGAATGCTTTAATATATCTAGCATGGAGCCTAAATGACAACAGGCACAAGAAAAAGCAGATGTTTTTTTTCACATAAATTAGACGAAAAATAGAAACGACAGCACAATACATGACAGTAGCACTTGCTGCGATTTCTTTACAGCCGAGCCTGTGAGCCCATGATATCATAGAAAATACAGATGCCTCATCACAAATCAGAAAGGTTCATGGGTTTTATACAGATTCAATATACACCTAGTTATATATTTCTAGCATTTATTCCTGTAAATTATGATGATTATGGCATCCCGCTGATCAAAAGCCAATATTCACATTCTCAGAAAACTCTAATATAACACCAGACCAATGATTTTTACTATGGAAATGTTATGTTGTGACCTACACAATCATTAGGAAGACTGTAGACTTGAAGGTTGGCCAACAGACAGTTATTGAAACCCTCCACAAGGAGGTCGCTGTCAAAGAAGCTGGCTGTTCACACAGTGCAAAGGGTAAACTTGCTAATCTGGAGTTCAGCGGAGAAATAAAAAGACTTTCTTTTGGAAATTAGAATATTTCTTATCTACTAAATAAAGACTGTGCAAATGTGACCCTTGACTTTGGACTTGACAGTGGGACAACACTAGTAGATGACATGGCTCCCCAAATCTTCACTGACTGTGGAAACTTCCCAATGTCTTCAAGCAACTTGGATTCTAAGCCTCTCCACTATTGTCCCTAACTCTGGGATGCTGATTTCCAAATGAATTTTAAAATGTCCTTTCATCTAAACACAGGCCTTTGGACAAATGAGCAACGGTAAGTGTGGTGGTTTTCGAAACACTGACTGCTGCTGGTGTCCACGTCTTGAGAATCTCCCCAAACTCTTGAATGGCCTTTGCTTTGTGACCCTCTTAAGGCTTTATTATCTCCATTGCTTGTGCACCATTTGATACCACACTTTTTCCTTCCACTACACTTTCCACGAATGTGTTTGAATACAGCAGAATGTGAACTACCTGTGTTAGCAGTATCTCTTTGTGCCTTATCCCCCTGACTGCTGGACAATTGTCAACAGTCTTCCACATGACTGTGCAGGCTATACCATAGCCGAGCATAACAAACAGAAGATTTCAGGATTAATAACTGGTTTTGTTATTGATCTAAAGTAATATTCACATTTTCTTAGTAACTCTTTGTATTCTTATAAATAGAAAGTCATAATCATCAATATTAGGGGTAAAAACACTAATATAACACATGGTCTGTAAGTAATCTATGTGAGGTGAACGTTTTGTATCAAAATACTGAAATAAATAACATTTTAAAAAGATATATATTCTGTTTTATTGCCATGCACTGTCTTATTTACCTTTCCCTGAAATGGGAAATCCTTCACTGTTTGTACAAAACAAAATCCAAACCAACTTGAAATATAATAGGAAATGTAGCTAATGGCAAGTAATATTTAGAGATGCATCAATCAGGCCTTTCCTTGCCAGAACCGACATCTGATTTTCTTGCCAGTTCTGATCTTTACTCGTCGTTCTCCCCCAAGGATTAAAACGAATCAAGAGAAAACATGAACAACAGGCTCTTTGATAGAGGTAGCCGTTTGGAATCCAACAGAAGATGAAGGAAACAAAGTACTGTAAAGTACATGCTGCTTGTTTATGTGCTGATAGACCGAAGATAGTGGGATTTCTGTGTTGTGATGCATGTAACGAACAGGATCAAAAAGTCCGATTTTCTAGTATTTTACCTGCCGATCACTGATGAAAGCCACAAGAAAAAAATGTAAAATTACATATCACCAATGATTTGATTGATTGATTGATTGATTGATTGATTGATTGATTGATTGATTGATTGATTGATTGATTGATTGATTGATTGATTGATTGATTGATTGATGGATGGATGCATCTCTAGTGTTATTAAATCAGCAATATATTAGGCTCACCTCCACTCAGGAGCTTCATCACCACCCAAAGTTCGTCCTTCACAACAAAGGAAGTGTAGTAGGTGACGATGTTTGGGTGGTTGCACTGACTCATGGATTGAATTTCTTTCTGTAGATGGAGAAAAATAGCACAACACTTCTTGATTCAAACGTTTCAACTCTAAGAATTCATACTAACGGCAGAAATGTGCGTAAGGCATCGCTACCAGAAATAATGTAGCAGCCACACATTAAAGTGGTGCCAAAAAAACACAAGGCCGAGAAAATAGCTCGTATTTAATGTGCTCACCAACAGCTCATCCATGCTGGTCTGGCATTTTTCCAGGTTGATCCTCTTTATGGCCACGCGCTCCTGTCTGGGGGTACAGAGGGCCGCCTGCACCACAGCTGTGGCCCCGCTGCCTGGAATCACAGCCGCAAATCAAGCATCAGCGCAGGGGGACATGAGCCAAGAGGGACTGGCGTCACGAGCACAGCTGGAGGACTTTACATTTCAACATCACTCCGAGGCATTTGTGTTTAGGTAACAGCTTTCGAGTTACATCTGTGACAACTGGAGCAAACGCAAGCGGCGTGCGTCCCTCGCTCCTCTCAAACGCGATGACATCCAAACGCTGGGACGGACAGCAACACTGCCAACTGTTACTGGCAGATAAGGCATGCTTTATGTCATGTGAGATGCCACTGCTGGTTGTGAGAACAATGAGGGGTGGTTTCTCTAACTCCTCGCCAACTCCACAGATTTTCTTACCAACACCATTGCAAAAAGCACAACCGCACACCTTTGTGTACTTTCCTTGGATTTTATGTGATAAACTAACACACAGTACTGTATAATTGTGGAGCTGAAGGATAGTGGCACGTGTTTTTCTATTTCGTTTCTTGGCGAACTGAAATCTGAACAGTGTAGCAGAAACATGTATTCATCCCCTTTTAATATAACCCCCAATATTAAATCCTGGGCGTGCAGCCAGCTGCTTTAAGAAGTCAACTAATAAGTAGCTCAAGTTCACATACATATGTTTGTTAGAGAACATAAGTAGGCAAAAAGTATTATGTAGACCAAGAAACACAGCAAACGACCTGAACTGACTGAACTGACAGGCCAGACAAGGAGATTATTCAGAAAAGCAGCCTTTAGTAATTATGGAGGAGCTGTAAAGATCCCAACTTTACATGGAAGAGTCTCCTAACAGGAAAACTACTTGTTGTTTACTCCACAAATCTGGCTTTAAACGTTGCCACAAGCCATGTAGAGCGCACAGCAAACATGTAAATCAGGGATGTTCAAACTTTTCGGCACATGGGCCAAAATTGTCAAGTCAAAGGAACTCAGGGGCCAATAATGAACACACATTTTTTCTTTTAAACCAAAACAATTATGTTAATTTTGTACCTGCTTTACAATTTATTTAAAATAAATAAATTAGATTTTTTTGTAGGAAATGAATGTGTAAATCATTATAGATCAAAAATAAAAAAAAATGGTTTTGCTCATTGGTTGTATTAAAAGATTGCCATCCAGTTTGCAAATTATTTTGAATAATTTAATTTCACTCTTTAACAATAATAAATGTAACTTTTTTTGGTCTAGCAATATAAGAACAATATTTGGAAAAGTTTTTTTTTTTTTTTTTTTTTTTTACTATGAAATTAAAGAGAATGTCAAAAGATGTGTTTATTAAAAGATGAATACTTTGTGTTGTACTTAACATTTTCAATTGGAGGATTTTAACTTTTCTGTAATAATTTTGCCCTAATTAAAAACCAAAATCTTGCATCTGCATCAACCACCTGTGCTGGTGGACCAAATCTTTCTTGAAATGCAGATGGGGGGTCACCCATAATCTGTACAGGGCCCACAAATGGCCCCCGGGCCGCACTTTGGACATGCCTGATGTAAATGATTGTGCTCTCATCAAATCAGATCAAAATGTAACTTTTTGTCCTTTAAGCAAATCCCAATGTGTGGAAGAAAACTAACACTTTCCATCCCAAGTTGCTGGTGCAGATTCTCAGTCATCCAGGTCATGGTCATTCCAAAAAAAAAAAAGTAAACGTTGCTTTGTTTTTTACTTTTTTGGGGGGAATTTCCATCCCAAGACATCTTAAAATCAAAGAGAGTCGCACAGGTTTAGCTTGGAATGCAATATCTGTTGACTATAACACTACAAATGTTGCACGGATTTCCCTTACAGTAGATTCCTTCCCGTGACATAGATAATGGTGGCAAAACACTAAAGGTCACTGGGATAGCTGAGGCATCATAACGAAAAATGAGAAACAGGGGAGTTTACCTCAGCAGATAAACTTTCCCTGTTTTAGGTCAGTAAGGATTACCAAAACTATTTTTATTTGCTAAATGCCAGAAGAACCAGAGAGAGTTGCTAGAGAATTTTGTTTTGCCTTCTTCAATCTCAAAAATTTCTCAGGCCCTGCATACGCAACAACGATCCATTGAAAACGGGACATTTGTTCCGTTTCCATTGACACATTTACACGACAACGTTCTTATTACAATCTAATTACATGTCAACAGTAGAAACTTGAAAATGGTGTAATTCCCACGCCATGCCACTAGTGGTGCTAGGTTCTTTGAAACTTAACGTGCGCATGCGTCCTGCCTAAAAGTCGCCGCAGTTAAAAAGTGTTCGGGATGGTGGAAAATAACATTTTCAGATGTTGCGGTTCAACTGCTGCTTAAGGCGACTTTGAATTATAGCCGTGGTTACGTTCAGAAGAGTCAGCAGCCAGAACCGTACTCTGCTGTCCACCATTTTTCTTCTTCTTTGCTTTTTAAAATAGTAGGCAGCCTCTGTCACACTGCACATAAGCCAGGGATTCCCTGGAAGAAACGTTCAGTTTTTCCTGTTTACTCGACAATGGAAACCAGGACATTTTCGTACCCATTACAATCTGGAGCCCGTTTTCAAACTGTGCCGTTGTCAGAAAACATTTGTCGTTGTTGTGTAAATGAACAGTCCAACACAACCAAACTGCTCCATTTTCATCAGAAAACATTGTGTAAACATGGCCTCAGGCTACTACACCTTTAAACAATTTGGGAAAGCACAGAAGACGTTGTCATTGCTTCGTAAGCGCCGGATAGGTTCATTTGCAACATTTGAGTTAACTAGAGGCTGTGGATGTAATTCAAGCACCTAAAACACACCGCTTCCTTGTCTTACATGTGAGGGAATCAGGGAAGATATCAAGAAGAGAAACGTGGAACTCCAAATATCTAATTCCAAAAGCCTGAGGGTGCCAGGTTCATCTGTTCAAACAGCTGTATGCTAGTATAAACACCATGGTATGGTATTCTTAGGCACCATGGTACCTTAAGACTGATTCACACGGCAGGATTTTACCATAGTCGATTTTAAAAGCCTGAGAGACACCACATGTAACCATAAAAAAAGTTTGCTCGTACAAACAGATTTGACTTAAGATCATTCAGATGTCAGACGGGAAATCTTGCGTATCCTCACAAGGTCAAACGTAAGTTCAGAGTAAATAAACATGGATGACCAGGAAGAACACTGGCAACAGTCTGTGGACTAATTTTAACAGAGAAAAAAAAAACATAAGAAAAAGAAAAGGCGCTGGTTAAAGAAGCGGAGACAACGCGACCGGGGGCTCCACGCTTGCTGCACTATGAAATGGAGTTGGATTTTTTTTCTCTCAGGGTATCCGTCATCTCGCTTTCTGATTGGCTACACGTCACATTCAACAGGCTCTGTGCTTGTTTATCTTCGGGGGACACCACACATGCTAGGATATTGAGGCACGGCAATCCAACATGTTGAATAACGGCAAAATTCGAATTAACTCAACTACATTTCTCAAAAATATTGTTTTTGATTTCTTCGAAAAAACTGTAAATGTGCTAAAAAGAAGATGGAAACACATTTGTCGAATCAGTTCTGACGTAGTGAACATTTCCATTACTGATCTGTGTACTTCCTGTTTATTACAGCCAACATCAACGTACTACGACATCACGCTGTGCGTATCCTGGTTACTTCACTACAAATCAGTATGCAAACACGTCTGATGTGCATTTTCTTTTTTGCAATTGTTTAAAAGTTTGCTCAAAATTCACATGAGAATTGGATGGAAACACAGCAAGTGGCATAGCCTGAAAAGCCACTCAGAAAAGAAGAAGCCATGATTCCAAAGGCAACACAAAAAAGACAAATGTTCGCGAATGCACTCTGGAACAAAGACCCTAATTTTTGAAGACATGAAGGCATGAAGATCTGATGAAACTAAAATTGTTCTGCTATAATGACCAAGGTTAGATTTCAAGGAAAAGGGGGGGATGTTTGTAAGCCTGAGTTGGCATCTTGAGGAAAGAACATGATGAAGAAATACTGAAGCAACGCCTCAAGACACCAACCAAGAAGTTAAAAGTTAGGCACAAGTTGGTCTTCTAAATGGACGAGAACATATTAGTTACAATAGTGGCTTAAGGAAAACAAAGTCAGTGTTTTGGAGTGACCACCACAAAGCTGAAAAGCTGTGTGTGAGCAAGATGGCGTGCAAACAGGACTCAGTTACAGTTCTGTCTGGAGGAATGAGGCAAACGTCCAGCAAACTATTGCAAGACAGATACCTAAGATGTCAAATAGTTTGCAACTCTATCAGATACTAAGGAAAAGTATCTGAAACTCTGAATTTGAAGAAAGTATATATGTATGAGAAATCAACATTAAAAACAAAACTTTTGACATTATGCTGGAATGTAGCAAATAGAAATAAATATTGCAACCCTAAGTGACCTAAAACAGGTACATTTCAGTCTGTTTTAATGTCAAACAGTGAGGCGAAAAAAAGATTTTGTGTATATCTAAATAGCTGGGTGCAACGGCATAATTATGTTTCAACATGTTTTGGGAATTACATAATAGAGCAGATGACTTGTCACTCAAATAATGGTCGATGCCATGAATGGATCAGCAAAGAGGTTTTAACATGTATGTTATGTATTGACACGCAGAGCACACAATGATCCCAATACTAAAGACCTGGAAGCAGCTGTTTTATCAGCACAATGACACCTTTTAGCCTTTTTTTTCTAGGGCAGGAGTACTTTTAACAATTTTAGTGATTTTGCAGTGTAAAATTATGTTTTTGTCTCTCTTATTTAAATGAAGGGCAAGTAAAAGTTTTGTTCATGAAAAGATAACCACTGTTTTGCAACAGTCCCTACAATTGATTTCGAATAACTCTGCCCCGGTAGTTAATTTTCTAAAAGCACATCGTGAACATTGAACTCATTTGGAGCCGGTTTGAGTCGGCTTTATGCTTCTCTACGTGTGCCGGCGCAGGAAGGGCACGGCGACAGTGATTTCTGTAATAACTAATAAACTTGTAGCCCGTCGCTGGCGCGTCGGAGGGTCTGATCCGCGCCTGCTTGAAAGGGGACTCGTTCAATGTGACATTTACACCCCCATGCAGCAACACTGATTCCGCCTTGTCTGCGCAGATCTGCTGTTGGACCGGTTGTGTCTGTTAACATCCGCATTGCAAAGCACAGAGAGGAGGTTGCTGCATATATTTAAAAAAAAAAAAAAAAAAAAAAAAAGAAGAAGAAGCCGGTAGGCCCTTCTCCTTCGCTCACGACAGATAATCCACCACGGGTTGCCTCCCCACTAACAACCCCATATCCCCGGGTACTAACCTATGACTCCCTGCAGCTCGTAGGACTCCCTGGTAATTGGCCAGCCGGTTGAGGGCTGCGGCTGTTGGACGGTAGTCGGAGTTTCGCCTTGATCCGCCATGATGATGATGATGGTGGTGATGATGCAGCCTCGGTCACAGACAAGAGAGACAGAGACAGCCAAGTTTGACCTCAGCTCCTCCTCGGTGGAAGTGTCAGCTGGCAGCTGCAGCGCCACTACCACCACCACCGACACTGCCCGCCTGCCTCCCTGGCTGGCTGGCTGACTGAACACAACCCGGAAAATAACGGAACACACAGCGACAGACAGGCACACGCGCGCGCCCACTGGCACAGACCACACAAACACACGCGCGCGCACTGTCAGCTCCCAACACGAGGTGCCACTACAGATGAAGACGAAATCACTACGAATCTTTTTTTTTTTTTTTTGACAAATCAAGATGTGACGAATAAGATCTTATAATCAATGTTTGTTGTTAGAGAATATGTTAAAACAAATTGTCCGTAACTTCCTTTTACGATTATCACATAAAATGTCTTGGCAGCTTTCGGTGTTATAGTGACACTGACGCGTATGTGTGACGAGTTAATGTGGTCACAGTGAATAGAGATGCGTCCGGGGCGACTGATCCGGCTCACTGTACCGGTTCATTTAGCTGACTGAACGAAGAGAACGGGCACCCGGCTGAGAGCCTTGTTGCATTTTATTAATAAAGTTGTTTTCCCTTTAATAATGCCTGTGTGTTGTATGGAGGTTTTTAGTCATCTCCAAAGTCATAATTATGGGTTAAAGAGTCATAACTGACATTCAAATAGCTGAACATATAAAGTCCTGTTTTGATTTTCAAATTGATAGTTATGAGATTAAAAAGTCATAATTTTGATTTTAATATAATTGTAACATTGAAAGTTGATTCAAGCTATTTAAATTTATAAGAATTAAAATTATAATTTGGACTTTCAAACCCATTCACAGTAACCACAAACTAAAAAGTTAATTATGTAGATTTAGAGATTTTTACTTTAGATCAGAAACCCCCAAGGATTTACCTAGTTTTATTTCTTATTATGAATAGAAACAAGCACTGTGATTTTATGCTTCATGTAAGTTTGTTAATGTGTGAAAGAAGTCTAGTTAAGGATTTACTTTCCTTATTCCTTTGCTAATGTAATGTTTTTCTTTTCCTCTGTAATATTCCCCTCTGAAATGTTTTTCTCTTCTTGTACAGCACATTGAATCATCTTGTTACTGAAAAGTGCTATATAAATAAACTTGACTTACCTTACTTTTAAATTCATAAAACATGAGATACACATTTATTATCACAATATTGACTTTTAAACACACATTTTATCTCTTTTGAAGTGTTATCTATGTGTTCGGAAATCATAATCATGACACTCAAAGTTATAAATTCATACCTTTGTGGCCATAACTGTGAGATTTAATGTCATTATGACGAGAGTTTGGATTATGGATTTGAAGCCTTGTCAGGGGAATGTCCAAAGTTTCAGGTGCTGCAGTTGTACAAGCATTGCTGTTGGCAGCTGTAAAAAAAAATGTAAGAGGACAAACTGGTGCCTTTTTTCCCTTCATTTTAAAGGTTGCGTCTCTTTTAAATGTCTCACATTTCCTGCCAAAATGTAGATTAGGGAATAGCTCAGTCTGTCTAGTACTGCGACAAATCCACAAAATGTAGTAAGAAGCTGTTGCTTGAATTAACTTTCTCCATATGTTTACACTACATGCATGACAGGTGACAGACAATATATAAAAAATTTTTCCTCCACTGGTAAACAAGTAAGTGGCACACAAAGTGCATTGAAAAAAGTATTTATAGACCTAGAACCTTTCCAGAATTTTGTCACGACAGCCATAAACTTCAATGTATACTGTAGATTTCTTGCAGAAGTCGCCTGACAGAATACCCAAACAGAATCACTGAGACCAAGGAACACGCAGTCTGTGATCAAACTGGAGAAGTTTAAAGCAGGGTTGGGTTATTAAAACATACAAAGCACTACTCATTGTTGAAAAATGGCAAAATTATGGAAAACTTTTGAGGAAAAAAGGAGTTGTCCCACAAAAAACCACCCTTCCTGAAGCTCTCTATCCAATCTGACCAAGTTTGATTTTGCAAAGAAGGATAAGTAAAGATGTCAGTCTCGTGCTGTGCACAGCTGGTGGAGACATACCACAAAACACTTGTGGCTGTAATAGCCTTTACTCAGGGAGGCTAAAGACAAATACTTGCCATACTATTTAGATTTGTATGTTTAAAAAAATTGTAAAAGTTTTTTTGCACTACTGTGTTGGCGTATCACAAAAAATCCTGATAAAATACTCTGAAGCTTGTGGTTGTAATGTTACAGAATGTGGAAACGTTGGCGAGGTACACAGTAAATTTGCCCGAGTAGAACTTACTCAAATTGAAGAAAACTTACTCGAAAAAAGGATAACATTTGGTCCCTCTTAAAAGAAAATTATTCAATTTTAGTAAATTGTGTGTACCTACTTTTGAAAGGCACTGAACAGTTGGTAGCTCTCGCTCTGATAACTCAAGTCTTTTATTTAGAAGAACGTGTTGTGGACCAAAGTAAACTCTTCGAGGAGGAAGACGGGAGTCAAGAATTTTCTAATTTGTAATTTTGCGTATTTATCATCAAGAACAAAGGAGAACTTTACAGAACCAGTCCGATCTATTCCAGCCTGGACAAAGACACAAAGAAAGAAACACGGGGGTTTTATGCTACCCTTAAGTAGGAAGCACAGAGCGAACTGTACAACAAGGTGTGTAAAGAGTTGTATACTGTAAATAGAGGTTGCTGTGTTGCTGAGCCCACTTTTACCTCAGACTATTACATTCTCATGTTACATTTTGTCAATTGAAACATTTGCAAATGCTTAAATGTTAAAATTAAAGTTTGACAGTGGATTGGAGCTGATAATTGAAAGCGATAGCTTTTGTTATTTTTGTTGTTATTGTGAGGTAGGAAGAATAAAGTAATATAAACAGAAATAATATAGAGTAGACATTTGTCTGCAACAAATGTCTACTCTAACGACCTTTTACAATAACTCCATATATATATATATATATATATATATATATATATATATATATATATATATATCACTTCATATTGTTTTAGTCTTCTAGGGACTTGGTCAACAAGTAGAGCCAAACGGTCCGGATCCTGGCACTGTGCCGAAATTCTCATCCCCGGACGTGACGTTTCTAACATTGGCCAGCAGATGGCGGCATTATTCTAAAAACTTGACAAAGCATGTTTATGCTCTGCAGTGGACAGCGGTCTGAAACCTCTCTTTAAAGAGATCAGATTTAAATCTAATATATATAACACAGTGAAAAGGACACTCTAGAATTTGTCTGTAAATTTATGAAAGAGGCGGCAACAGCCTGAACTTTGCATTTCATTGCTCAAAATATTATTATTTATTAATGTTAATGCTAATGGGGGTTTTTTAGAACAAAATTCCTTTTTAATCAATAAAATTATCAATGTAGTCATTACAATCGTTTTTAACCATGTCTAGTTAAAATGGGAATTAAGATTTGGTTATCCCAAGCTGAAGCCAGTTTCAAATCCTTCTTGTAAAAGTAAAGATCCAGAAATTATTTAAACCAGATTTTTTTTTTTACTACAAAAAGAGCTACAAAGTGAGTAGCAAGTATCATGGGGGAAATTTTTACAATAGCATTATAATTATAGAAAATAAAATAACATTTTAAAGAACATTAAATTGAAAAAAGCTGAGGATATTGAACTGGTACACATGTCTAAAGCTGAGATCCACGTATGCAGGTATTTGCATCATGGCGGATCAAGCATAGTCCAATGTGATAAAGCGTAATTATAAAAACAAATATAGAAAAAAATAACTAACAGTTATTTTTAGTTTAGTTATTTAAAATAACTAACACATCCCAACAACCCACCCACCCCCCCACACACACACACCCTTATTCATGAAGAGTTTAACCAGATCTGCTTCTGCATATTTCTTTAACTTAATAAGCCCATCAGTGAAGAATCAAAGCGTCACATGCGCACATAAATATAAACAGAAGAAAGGCCACAGCATCTAGACCAAAACAGAACAAAGTTACTGAGCTCAGAAAATCAAGGGTAATGTAAAAAACACAGAGTGGGGGAAATAAGTATCCAACCCCCTGCTGATATTCTCTGTTGGTTTACAAACAAAAGCACAGTCTCTATATTTTGTGTGTGTTTCATGTCCATGTAGAGAGATGGCATATGAATGAAGCATTTATTTGAAAATGCACTACATGAGGGTTTGAATTTGAGTTTTTGTAGTTTAATATTTGATCTGCTACAACCCAACCAAAAATTCTGCTTCCCACAGTTCATTTATGTGCCCATATTGCAAATGTCAATCCTTTTATCAGTAACAGATACTCCTCATCTTTACTTGTGACATGTGTATGGGACAAAAGTCCACTTTTGTTTCAATTCTTAAAATTCTTGCCAATTCTAGCAGTCAAATGATGTCAAAGACAAAATAGTAGATCTGCAAAAGGCTGCAATAGGCTTCAAGAATATAGGAGCTTGGTGAGAAGGTGACAGCTGCTGAGAATGTTGGGAAATATAATTCAATTCAATTCAATTTTATTTATATAGCGCCAATTCATGATACACGTCATCTCAAGGCACTTTCCAAAGTCAAATTCAATCAGATTATACAGACCGGTCAAAAAGTTTCCCAACTAAGGAAACCCAGTAGATTGCATCAAGTCTTGAAAAGCAGCATTCACTCCTCATGAAAGAGTGTAGAGCCACAGGGACAGTCGTCTGCATTGTCCATGGCTTTGCAGCAATCCCTTATACTGAGCAAGCATGAAGCGACAGTGGAGAGGAAAACTCCCCTTTAACGGGTCATCTGCCTCGACGGACTGGAGGTTAGAGTAGAGACAGCAGAGACACAATAAGAGACAAAAAAAGCACAGAAGCACACATTGATCCAGGAATCCTATCCATGTTATAAGGTAATAGTGGATGATCTGTCTTCCCTGGATGATGTCACAGCTAACAGAACGCCAGACCAGGTGTACCTACTATGAAGAAAAAAATGACAGAGAAGGTAAAAGGTGAAATAACAACAAGCAATGCAAATTGGAGAACAGTAGGAGACGGACCAAAACTGGGAGTTCCACAGGAGAGGAGCCTGATAGCTAAAGGATCTGCCTCCCATTCTACTTTTAGAGACTCTAGGAACCACCAGCAGACCTGCAGTCTGAGAGCGAAGTGCTCTGTTAGGAACATACGGGGTAATCAGAGCTCTGATATATGATGGAGCTTGATTATTAAAGGCTTTATACACCAGAAGGAGAATTTTAAATTATATTCTTGATTTCACTGGAAGCCAATGAAGAGAAGCTAAAAAAGGAGAAATATGATCCCTCTTGTTGATTTTCATCAGAACTCTTGCTGCAGCATTTTGGATCAGCTGAGGGCTTCTAACTGCAATTTGTGGACTTCCTGATAGTAAAGAATTACAATAGTCCAGCCTTGAAGTAACAAATGCATGGACTAGCTTTTCAGCATCGCTCCTGGACAGAATATTTCTAATTTTGGCGATATTCCGGAGGAGAAAAAGGAAACCCTGGAAACTTGTTTAATATGGGATTTAAATGTCTTGGTCAAAAATAATACCAAGGTTTTTTACTTTATTACCAGAGGCCAAGCTAATGCCATCCAGATTAAGTGGTTGATTAAGAAGTTTATTTTTTGAGGACTCTGGTCCAAAGATTACAACTTCTGTCTTGTCAGAACTTTAAAGCAGGAAATTTAAAGACATCCAGGTTTTGATGTCATCAAGACATGCCTGTAGGTCCATCCGCTGCCCTCGGTGTGGAATTCCATGCAGGGTCTTGGCTCATTGGTGAGGGTGATCGGGAGAATGATAAGGGTTCAGTCCACAGCTACACGGGAGGAGCTGGGTAATGACCTGAAGTCAGTTGAGACAACAGTCAACACATACATTGTTAACAATGGCCAATGAATGTTGTCATTTCAGGTGAAATCTACGCTGTATCAAATTCACTGTAGGATTTGGAGTAAAGCACTGGGGTTACCAGCTAGTTACTGTAATTTTAAATATAACTGAACTGTAATTCAATTACATTTTAAGTGTAATTTTATAACAGTTTTACCATAATATATCACAAATCTGTTGCATTAAACTGCAGTTTTGTTACAATTTTACTGTCATTTTGTAACAGCTTCGCTATAATTTAATTTCAATTTTGCTGTAACGTTTTTAAAATGTTACTGTAACTGTGTTACAAATGTACTGTAATTTTATTACATTTTGACTTTATTTTTATTAAAATTTAAGGGTACCTCTATCCCAATTGTACTCTAATTTTATAATAATGTGACAGCAAATGTATTACACATTTACTGTAATTCCACAAATAAATATATTTTTATAAGACTTAATAAGACCATTTTTAGTAAAAAATGCCACAACATGTGGCTTTATTGAAGAGTGAAAACAAATAAATATTTCATAAAAAAAGGGATTTCTTCAATTCTCCAGAGTTTGAATTTAGGATTTCAGGTGTCAAATGTAGAGGGGGGGGGGGGGGGGATGCAGGTTACAAAGTTTGGAAGCCAGCTTGCAAAGATTTAATTATTCTACAAAAAAAAACTAAATGTTTAGATACTCCTAAACTGGAACTGACACAATAACTGAATTAAAAGTTGGCAACAAAACTGACAATGACAACAATACAGCAATGATCAGACAAGAGGGAGCATTAATGCTGATTGGTTAGTCAACACAAAGGCACTCAGAAGTGAAAACACAAAAACTATGAGCACAGCGGAGAGGGGAAGGCTTTTTAAAAATAGAAATGGAAAAAGATATTCTAAAATTACACTTGACTTTAACAAAACTTGAAGGAAATCAAAATAGAATCTAACAGATGTGATATTTTAAAAAAAGGAGAACCTACAAAATTATGAATCATCAAAAAAAAAAGGAAATCCAGCTAAAGAACTAAACACAATTAAAGTGAAACTTAAACACTAAAGCAATGAAAACTGGAGGCAACCAAACGCAGAAATTACCTTTACACACAGCGGAGCGTTCTGAAAAGGAAACTTGGCAAAGGTAGCAAAGCATCAGGCCTTGTACTGGTGATCTTCGTCATTGATCAGGAAGATGGCAGGTGAATCTTTCAGATAAAAAAATAGTTTCTGTCCTAATGAGAATCAAAAGGACTTCAGAGTTTCACGTTTTATCTTTACTTTAGACAGTCATGTCTAATTCTGGTCTTCAAGGCCTGGTGTCCAGCATGTTTTAAAGCTGTGTCGGCTCCAACATATCAGGTTTAAATTATTTAGTTGTTGATGCAACTAAATAAGAACTGAATGGTGCACCTCTGCCATAGACATCCTCTCACTGTAAAACTCTGCAGGTTTAACAACCGAATGTCTTTGTATGGCCGTGCCAACGCTCAAGCTACTCAATGGTTTGAATTACTGGTCCGAATTAAAGAATGCCGGAGCAGTTTTCCGCTGGATAAATGAGGGAAACTCTGGGTGGTTAGACGTGCCAAATTGTAAGACAAAGAAGCTTTCGCTCTTAAAAGAATTTAATCTTCAATTAAGAGTTTTCCTGGTAGGGTTCCTTGTACAAAACATACATAGTCACTTCGGTGGGTACATCTTGTTTGCTTCACCTGCTTTTTTCTTTGTGAGCTGCCTTATTTGGTGATGGGATAGAGTAAAAAAAAAGATGTTGTGAACATTCCTATGATGTTTTGGGTCCTAAATAACATCTAATGGCTGCACGTCCACGAATCCAATCTTTTCCACCACATCCCAAAAGCACTCTGTTGGGCTGACATCGGGTGATGATCAAGAAACCAGTTTGAGATATGTAGGCTACATGGATGAAAAGAAGCAGAAATTGTTTTCTTTTGAGCTTTGATGCAAAAGAATAGAAAGAAAATGGACACAAATCCGCTGTACTACCCCAGATTGACCGGTAGGTGTCAGAGTTTGACAAACCATCCTGTGTATTTACAGCGTTTTAGTATTTTGTGCTCAGCTTATATGATAAATAGTCCACCGAGCAGGACTGTGGCGATGTTTTTGGAGCAAGTTCTTGTCGTATAAGGCAGATAATCGCAATTTATAGGCTTACATTTCATATGATCTTTATAGAATAAGTAACGTATAGGCATACATACGCCTCATCTAGTTTTAACACAATAAGCGAGGCTACATTTTTCTTTATTTAAAAAAAAATAATGTGTGGGTTTAGAGCGATTGGGCCGTAGCATTACATCGCTATAACGCGCAGTGACTGTGGGCTATTGCATGACATTTGAACGCACCAATCAGTCGCTGAGGAGCTGATTGAGTCTACTTCCCTACGCTGGGATAGTTGAAGGGAAGCGGACGGACGGCGGCCGCCGCACACGGATATCTCCTCATCAGGCGAGCAGGATCTCTCGCCCCCTCCGCCAGAGACCCCCGAGACGCAGCGAGCCCTCCGTTCTCCTCACCGCGTCCGCTTGCAGGGAGATGGCCGGGATTGTGGCGTGGTTCTGGAACGAGCGCTTCTGGCTCCCCCACAACGTGACCTGGGCTGACTTAAAAAACACAGACGAGGCGACGTTCCCGCAAGCCGAGGATCTGTATCTGGCGTGTCCCCTGGCTTTCTGCATCTTTATGATCCGGCTGGTTTTCGAGAGGTGGGTTCCGAGCTGAGAGGCAGGTGGTGGTGATGGGGATGCGCTTTTTTTTATTATTGTTGTTGTGTCGATGAGACGTCGCGCCGCTGTCTGATCCCCCCCCCCCCCCCCCCCCCACCTAAACAATGGCATCTTATCTGGTCAGCTCAGAAATCAGCAGGGCTCATCATCCTTCTCCTGCAGGCCCGCAGCGCCGTTTGCCTTTGACGCGTCCATCCCGTCGGAGCAGATCTGACCAGACCTAACCTGTCCCTGCACACCAAACCTGTTTTTCAGCAAAGCGCTGAATAGGCTCCTTTAATAAATACAGGCGCGTTTTTTTATTTTATTTTCTGCACCTTTCAGTGGGGTTTATGCTTCAATGCTGATTGGCTGTGTCCAAGGTGTATTTGCAGAATGATCAGTATGTGGTTCATAATCTTGGGAAGTAGTCATGGAGGCCTGGCAGATCTCAGTTAAACTCCCAGAGCTGACCCAAGGTTTTATGGGGTCCCTAGCAGAATTTGATCTGGTGCCCCGATTCCAATTAAGCCCATTATCCACCAGGCACTACATAACCACTAATATATTTTTTTAAATATAGTTTTAGAATAATTGCTTTTTGAGCAGCTAAAATGTTTACGCAGGCGGCATGAGAAAGGTTACTAAGTAGGTCACATGCAACACACTTGGGTTGACTAAACTCCTGTCAGCTAAACCAGTTGTAGATCCTAACTAGGTCTCATTCATCATCTTTATTGTCATTGCAACATACATTCCAGTGAAGTTTGTCCTCTGCATTTAACCCATCCCCTAAGGGAGCAGCAGGCTGCCAGTGTGCAGTGCCCGGGGAGCATCCTGGGGCTAAGGGTCTTGCTCAGGGACCTACAGTGGCAGTCTGTGGAAGTCGAACCAGGAACCTTGCAGCCTCTGCAGGAGGCCCTTCAAATGGGTGCTAAGAAATTTATTCAAATTATGCAGCTTATCAAGGAGCCAAATGGGTCCCAATTTGGATCCAGAAGTGTCCAGCATCAAACGTATTATATGGCAATTTCCTGAGTACAATCCAATCTGGGGTCCGTATTTTCATGCATGCCCTGACCAAACTGACCAAAATCAATGTGCGTTACGTTAGTGATGAAATATTTAGAAGACAAATCAACTGTGAAGGCATTTCTTTCTCTGGCCGTCTGCCGTCATGTGCAGCCAGCTGGTTTTCAATGCTGACCCGAGTCATTAATGTCAGTTTAATCAGGTGTGCTTACGATCAACCACAGAAAGCTGTCAACTATGTATGAAGATTTATTTGCATTTATAGTTAACGTGAACATCAGCAACATAAAATCATTCATAACAGCTGTGACTAATTTCCTTATCCCTTCCTTTTTTTTTTTACAAATACGTATGTGTGTTATACATTTTAACCAAAAAGTAGGAGTTATATTTGGTATCGGGGGTGTGGCTCACAACTCAGAGATCCATTCTGTCAGGGGGCGGCATTCAAACTCTAAAAAAAGAATAAGTCGTCTGTCAGTTGCACCAAGATTAGTTTTTGTGTGGCCAGACACTTTTTTCCATGTCCAAACACTGAGTAGTGGGCTCCTCTTGTGTAATCTCTGTCAGAAAACATGGCTGATTTGGCAGAAATAAAAGTCATTTCCACCATTTTTCTTATTTAAAAAAAAAATATATATATATATATATATATAAAATAAACTTTTCAAATCTAGTGATGTGTGTTTTATTACAGGTTTATTGCAAGACCATGTGCAATGGGCCTGAAGATCCAGGCCAATGGGCCACAAAAGGCACAGCCCAACGCTATCTTAGAGAAGGTTTTCACTGCTATTACCAAGGTGAGGACCTGTGTTTATTTTCGATCATAATATGTTTAATCGGTTAATAAAAATAAAAATAAAAAAAGGTGAACCCCGACACACTTTCATTCTCTCGCTAGCATCCAGATGAGAAGAGGCTGGAGGGCCTGTCCAAGCAGCTCGACTGGGACGTGCGCACCATCCAGCGCTGGTTCAGGCAGCGGCGTAACCAGGAGAAGCCGAGCACTCTCGCCAGATTCTGTGAAAGCATGTAAGACATGTCACTCCTACATTAGCTGCAGGCCACCTGTCCCTGCTTGGAACAACACCCGAGTTTGACTGAAAAACAAATGACGGGATTTGTAACCTGCCAAGAAAAATCTTATCACGGTGACCAATATGTCTGCCTAATGCTGATTGCTGCGTCAGGGCTTCGTTTGGCTCACTACTATATATGTATACGTGGGGGCTGATTTGAATAGGCTGCGCTGCAATGCCGGGCCTGAGTAAGAGCCGGTGACTGTAGTAAAAGCAGGGGTGATGGATAACCTTATCTGAGTAGGTTTCATGCTTGCTGCAAGTCGGGGTTAAGTCATGTGGCTGCATGAAAGCAGACACTAGGCAAAGTAATAATGTAGACAAATAGGAGATGGTAAAGTAGAAAGTTAGAAATGCCCATTAGACTTCCTAAAAAGCCAGACTGATGTCTTCTTTGTCTGGAAAGCACAACACTAGTAGGCAAAATGTAAAAATGTTGGCTGCTCATCGTTTTCCCAGATCAACATTTTGGCTGTAAAGGAACCGTCTCCCACGGGACATTTCATTCTTTGTTTGACAGCCAAGGATTTAAAGTAAATTTCTCTCTACAGAAGAGAAATGTTGTTATGGGACTAGTAGATGGCTCGTTTGACATGTTTCAAAAAAGTCGACTAGCATCACACGGTCACACCGAAGACTAGAGAGAGCACATAACCTAAAGTGGATGAAACGTCACGTAAACAAAAGTTGAACCCAAGCATGCACGGGGAGAACAGGGAAGCAGCAGAAAGGCCTGGAGGCCCTCGTTCTGCAAGGCAGTGACAGTGTTATTCACAGACAAGATGAAATTAATTAGAAAATGTAAAAAAAAAATGTTGGTTATGGAAAGGCCACTGCAAAAAATGAAAAGAAAACAGAAACCTCTACAACTACTAAAATCAGACACGAGTCCTGTGATGCATAAATAAGCGTTGTAAAAAGAACAAACTTTACTGTATTTTGCACTTTCTTACTAGCACGTTGTTACTAAAACAGGAAACCACAAGGCAACAGAAAATGTAATGAAATAATAAAGCACGACAAAACTGCGTTGTTTTTAAAAACGACACAACAAAACAGTCACTTTTTGTGTTTATTTTCTATTATCTTTAGATTTCATGAGTGTGCTGTGCAGGTATCATTTTTTTTTTTTTCGTTTTTCTTTTTGTGGCAAACAGCAGATGAAATCCTGCTTTGGTCCTTTAAGCGAGAGTCAAACGCCGCTTGGGTTAACCAGTTTCATGCTGTGGGTTAATAGTTAAATCCATCGCTTCGCAAACCCACTCAAGACGCTAAGAGAGAGCCGGCTAATCTGCAGTAATGTGTCTGCCATCAGGGGGATTGCCGTTACTTAGCGGTGTGATGTTAAAGGCCACCGAGCCGGTTTTGCTGTCAGAGCCGAGTCGTGTCCGACACCATTGGAGCAGATCTGGCAGCTTGAGACACGGGGAGCCTCGCATCCTCTTGATCCGCCCGAGGCTGCTGCTCTCTCAGGAGAACACATTCGACTGATTAGACCGCTGGACGCGTGTTGCGACATCACAAAGAAGAAGGAAGAAAAAAAAAAACCATGCGTTCTCTTGCTCAAGGAGAAACAGGATTTTTGCCGCTCCCTGCTCTTTAAATGTGCTTCGAGGCTGTTAAGCAACAACTGCGCAGACGCTGTTATCTGCAGGGTAATTAGCGGCGCAGACCTCTGGGCTTTGCAGTAGTTTGTCCAGGTTGTCTGTCTCGGTTGTTGCAAGTCTCCAAATGAGGCTGGCTTCAGTCCCCACTGCAGTGATTGTGCTGTAATTAAGCTCTCGTGCCCAGCTGTCCCAGACCGATAGCATTGTTTGTCTCTTCATTGTGTCGATCACTGCATTTTGTGTTCCTTTCATTATGCAAGCAGAGAGCGTGTAGAAAGCATATTTACTGAAAAATAATTATGATGACTGTGCATGGAGCTTTTGTTTACACGCTTTTTCCTTTTCCCCACTGGATAGATTGAAAAAAAAAAGCAATTAAGATCAAGTTTCTATCTTTAGAAAGAAACCTGCAGCAGCATAACTCTCAGAAAAGAGCAAAAATTTTGCGGTATAGCTACACGGTTGTGATTCTCTCCTCTTCAGCTCTCTTTTGTTACAACAAGATGAGCGTCGGCTTTAATGGTCCTAAAGTTAGAATCTTCGTTATTTCTGAATTTGAAAGAATCAAAGAACCACTTGACATCGGAGAAAAAATATCAGACATTTGATAATTTATTCTCTCCGAGGATGCAAAAATACTTCGACTGGTCAAAGCTGAAATTGACTATTTGGCACTTAACAGAAGTTCTTTAAAACACAGTTTGACTTTTGCGATTCAGTTGAGACAAGAATAGAAAAAACTACAAGATCTACTGGCAGATTGGCCGATGCTGAACTAGGTTTTACAAAACTGACTTTACAGTCACTTTTCAGTACATTAGAATATTGTTGAAAAGTTCATTAATTTAAGGAACTCCATTCACTAAGGGAAACACATTATATAGATTGACACAGACTTATGTTTTAAAGGATATATTTCTGTTAATTATGATTTTTTCCCCCACATCCAGCTAATAAAAACACAGCCTTTAAGATTAGAATGTTGCATCAAACCAATAAAAATAGCAACATTTTCCATGCAGTCGCGTAGAAATGCATATTCTAATTTGTTGAATATGTCTGCGGATTCTTTACAAAGACAGTCTAAGTTATGTTTGTGAAGCCAAAGGCACTGTTTGCTGGTTAAAATAAAAGCCCATTACTATTGTTTTATTTCTTCAAATCAATATCCTTATAAATCAAACAGGAGATAAAATAAAACGAGTCAGGAGAAAACAAACCCATAACAGACAATCAATACTCTTAAATCCAACTTGGAGAAGGTAAAATGAATGAGGCAGCGTCCATTTTTATTATTTTGTTCCATCGTCATTCGGCCCCCACCCCTCGCTGTGATCTCACAATGTTTTTAGTCTCTGCTAAAGGGCTCTTTAAAAATAGTTCCCCGTTTAGAGAATCGGCTATTTTCTAAGAGCAGTGTTTGTCTTATAACATTTTAAATATGCTTCTTCGTTTTCTGTTATAAAAACAACGTTTTGCTAGTTATTTATAAGGCACGTTCTGCATGGCACATGATTGGAACGGTTTAGCCTTAAAAGACATTCCTCAGCTTGGTGCTACTGACAAGTTGCAGATAGTTAGATAAATTATTGTCATTTATCTCGACAACAGGTTGCAGTGTCTGAAGCAGAGACAGTAATTTTGACCCCCCACAAAAACAAAACATCTGTTGTCGACTTCTGAAACTTTCATTAAAGGAAGCAGTTGTGAGTCATTGTGACGTTTTTTTTGTTCATGGTAGCATTTTAGCAGCATTTGAAAAAGACTTGCGGCCTCAATCAACCAGTTGCCATGCAACAGTCTTTCACTCCGTGCCAGGTACGCTCGTCCACCTAATTTGCTTTCACAATAATTTTGATCAGGCACATAAAGCACTTAATGATGCTTTCCCATAGGCTGTATGTTATCTTGGTGATTATGATTATTTCAAACAACTGACTTGACTTGCTTGATGTGGATTCATGCAGCTTTCCTTTGAGTTACTGAGGGGTTCAGGTTTAATTCAAGGTCATCTGGAACATCTTTGCTCCAAAAACATGGCCTTTTTTCTCTTCACTTGGCAGTGGGCCGTGTGTCCTCTGTTTCCTTTGGGATTAACAATGTACTTTTCAACTGAATTGAATTGGTGCGAATGCAGCCTGGCTGATTTTAGCCAAAGATTTGCCTTTGCTTGTTGGAAAGTCCTAAATTCCCATTCTCTCTTGCTGACTATTAAATGCCGGCTTCATAAAGTAAGCACCTCTTCCACGTCAGCAAGTCTTTGATCACAGCCGTGTCAGCTCCGGCAGTATCATTTTTGTACTGCTCAGAGGCAGAACTCCCAATCACATCGTTGTGCAGAAACGAAAGTATACACAGGATTGTTTAAAGCAAAGAGCAGAGAAGGATGGAAACAGACCTAAGAATATCTAGACTGTACTTGACAGTTATCCTGAGATAGGAATAAATTACAACTGGTGCTAATTTAAGGTTTCCTTCAGATCTCAATATTTCCTGATACTCGGTCTTTACTCCAGAAAATCACCCCTCTTTTCAATTCTACATAGCTGTCAACAAATAGACTGAAAATATCCCTAAATAAACTGATCGTGTAAAGATGAGCTAAAGGAAGTAAAACACATTTCCTGCAACTAGCAAAGCATTTGGTAAAACATGCAACGCCTCAAAAGCACCTGTTACAATTATTGCAACCTGTTTCAAGGTCAGGATGACCTTGAAAGAACACCCGTTGACTAGCTGCAAGTTACTGGAAGGGTGATTGATTGAAGACAGATAAACAAGAGAAATCATTTTGTGCACAATGTGTTTTCTCTTTGTTGATTTCAGGTGGCGGTTTACATTCTACCTGTACATATTCACCTACGGAGTGCGTTTTCTTAAGAAGGTAAGCTTTTTCTCTCCCCCAGCCCCTTAATGTAGCTGTTGCAGCTAGGAGTACATGCGGCGCAGTGAAAAAGTAATCCCACCCCTTAAACCTTTCACTTTTTTTTTTTTTGAGACAATCATTAATTCTCAGCATATTTTTAGCTTTTTTGTGAATGACTCAGACGTTTGCCAGAGAACGCTGGGTTCTGAGAAACACACCAAGTTGTGGAGACATTTTAAGCAGAGCTGTATTGTAAAACAATAACTTAAGCTTTAAACATCATACGGTGTGCTGCTCAGTCCATTAGGCAAAAAATGGAAAGAGCCTGGCACATCTGCAAACCTACCAAGGTATCCACCTAAACTGTAAGGCCAATTAAGAAGATAATTAGAGCTCAGGTGGGAGAGACTGTCTACAGGACACCTATTAGGCACGCTCCCTACAAATCTGCGCTTTATAAACGGGTGGCAAAAAAAACAAAACTGTAAGAAGTCTAACTTAAAGTTTGTTCCTACAAGCCATGTGGGGGACATGTGGGAGAAGGTGCTCTGGTCAGATGGGGAATGATCTAAACGTTTTGGCCTATATAGAAAATTCCATGTTTGGGGAAAATTGAAGATTTTGCACCAGCTGGAAGCACCATCCTCACATTTAAACACAGGGTTGTCCACGTCATGCTGTGGGTGGGGAAGCTTTATTCCAGCAGGGACAGGGAAGCTGGTCAGAGTTGATAGGATGGCGAATAGAGCTGAGCACAAGGCAGTCATGGGAGAAAAGCTGTTAGAGGCTGCAAAAGACTTGAGACTAGGGTAAGGGTTCATTTACCGCCAGGACAACAAATGAAAACACACAGCTGGAGCTACAATAGAAGAAAGCTTATTTATCTGTTAGAATGACCCAGTCAAAGTCCACAATCAAATTGAAATGAGAATCTGGGGAAAGGCGTATAAATATGCACAAATGCTCTACATGCAGTCTGATTAACTTTGAGCTATTTCACAAAAGCTGCATTTGCAAAACTGGTAGAAACAAGCCCCAAACACGTTGCAGCTGTAATGGATATATAGGTGCACAATTTTTCTTCCTCTTTACAATGATAACCTACTTTGTATTTGTCTGTCAAATAAAATTCCAATAAAAAACATTGAAGGAGGAGGTTAAAATGCGACAAAATATATTTATATATAAAAAAAGGTTCAAGTGGTAGGAATACTTTTCCAAGGCACTGACTGAACATATCAATGCAGTCATTTCCATACAAACAAAAACTTTATCTTGTGTGCAAACAGGTCTTTTCAAAATGCAATTTTTATATACACACACACACACACACACACTATATATATATATATATATATATATATATATACACACACAGTATATATACACACACAGTGTATGTATATATATATATATATATATATATATATATATATATAAGAGATTGTTCCTGATGATATAAAATTA
Source organism: Fundulus diaphanus (assembly GCA_037039145.1). Lineage (NCBI taxonomy): Eukaryota > Metazoa > Chordata > Actinopteri > Cyprinodontiformes > Fundulidae > Fundulus > Fundulus diaphanus. The sequence continues at coordinate 34,635,611 of CM073132.1, read as the reverse complement.
TTCCTTCGGTAACAGCATTTGCCAATTCCGCATCTCTGACTGATTTAAAGATGTTAAAGTATTATAACTCAAATTTGGTCGTTTAAAATGTGGATCTTTCTCACAAACTTTGTTTCTAAGAATAGTTTTATTCTTAATGGCTGGGCAGCCGACTCCTCCTTCTTTTTAAACATTGTTGCCCCAAAGCACCTTTTTTTCATAGTTGTATTTCCTCCATTAAAAGCTGCAGCAGTGTTTTCATTTTTCTAACCAGGTTTATAAAGAAAGCATCGAGGGGATCAGAGCATCAGAGGACTGCCAGTAAAAGCGCCCCCGTCTTTTGTAAAAGTCAGAATCTGGCGGGTGCTGATGACGCTGATCGCTAAGAACAATGAGCCAGAGATGAATCTGAGAATGAGTCAGCTGACTGATTATTACTGAAAAACAGAGCTCAGGAGGTTTCACATATTTCATGCATATATTCATGAAAGTGCATACACATAGCAGCAATTACAGCGGCAGCGGCCGAGATAGAGTGGGGGGAAAAAAAAAATCTGAGACACAAGTTGCATGACGAAGCACTTTGTGAAAAATAGCTCACTCCCCGGCAGTCGGAGCTGCAGGCGCCAGCCTCCAGCCTCTGTGGGATTTATTAATAGAGCGGGCCTGGAGAGCAGTGCGGGAGAACTAAACTCAAGCAAAATGACGGGTCACAGTTTGCTTGTAACACATTTACTCAGGATTTAAGTGCAGGCCCTGTTGGTTCTTTGCTCCAGTTTCTTTTCCTTGCAGAATGTGCAGTGTAACGCAGTGTAATTGTCTCATTCATTGTACTTTTAGTTTTCTCTATAAATCCACTCTCTCCTCTAGAAATGAGTTTCATTTGAATTAAGTTTCAAGGTCTTGGTTTGACTCTATATTTTCTTTAGACCCCATGGTTGTGGAACACCAAGGAGTGCTGGTACAACTACCCTTACCAGGTAAAAGTTAACACAATAATCTTGCAACAACACCACAAAAAAAGGCATCGCGGGCTGTTTAAAATGTTCTGAAACGTTCTCAATGCGTGTGTGTGTGTGCAGCCCCTGACCGTGGACGTCCATTATTACTACATACTGGAGCTGTCGTTCTACCTGTCGTTACTCTTCTCCCGGTTTACAGACATCAGGAGGAAGGTAAAAATGACCGCAGCATCACTCAGAGATGAACACCATTCCTTCTACAACCGCACATGTAGATCACATCAAAACAAATTCATTATAGAGAATAGCCCTTTCTTGCTCGCTTTTCTGGTATAGTGTCGACGTTCTGTATAGGTTGTTTGGCCTGAACTTGGTTTCCTGCCTTGTCCAGGTGGTATAGACAAAATAGAGTGAAATGAATCTTGAGAAATCCCGTTGACTCCGAAAAACGTTCCTCAAGCATTTCCAAACTGATGCCGTCGAACTTTTTAATTTGCAGCTGTTTGCCTGATAAAGTCAGCAGCCTTCTCAAGTGTTTTAACGTATGGATGACCCAATAGTTTTATCATGGTTGGCGTGTCAAGTACAGAAATATTTACATCGAAACCGTAAATTATCCCCCCTTTTTCGGTCTACAGATACATCAACAAACCACGTGTTCTTAGTCCTACTTTTGTTTTGAGTCATTTAAAATAAGACAAAGGTTAGACACAAAGGCTTTGGGTGATAAATTTGAATAGTCTTGCATTCCCTTCTTTACCTCTTGTACTATAAGATACTGTCTCGACCACATGTTTCTGGACCACGTGTTTTCTTTTATGGTGAATGCTTGTTACTTGTTGATTGAAAATAGATTCATTTGCGGGTGTTATAGTAGGAAATGGGATGTCAAGGATAACTGGAAACTTGCCAGCAAAAGCCTGATTGATGAATTTGAATTTTGAGGCTCTCTTTTCTCTCTTTCTTAAGTATATCATTCAAATTTTCCTTCTACCCGTGGCTTTTTTTGAACTACAACATCATGAACTTTTTTAGAATGAGAACAAGATGTGCTGCCTACCTCAGGTTTAAAATTCTTGATTTCTTTTATGTATGGACTTAAGGCATAAATAGGCAAAACTGCATAGGGATATGAGGAGGAAACTACAGGTTTGTCATAGCAAACATTTTCATATGGAACACCTAGAGAAAAAGATGGCAGACTTTTATAAAGACCTTATAGAGGCATTATTGTGTGCCAGTAGGCATGTGATATAGCAGCAGAAAAATGCAATATATTAGCCTCTTCTTATCAGTTACGTGTGTTTTTTTCTCCTGTCATGTGCCAAAGTAGTATCGAAAGTTTAGCGATGGACCAATCATAATTTTGTGTCTGATTTCCAGTCTCAGAGTCTCAGCTTTGATATGCAGACACCCATCTTATTCAATTCTGAGTTATTTATTGAAGGACCAGAGGCGACAACGTCACACTGTGTGACACTCGTAGTCGCTTGGCTTCACTAATGTTTCAAAATAGACAGAATGAGCACAGTGCTGTGATTTTAAATTGTCTTTAGCATCCTGTGTAAGTGGTGTAGCACATCGCAACAACCGTAGTCTTTGTGTGCATTTGCTAGAGAATGCAGACCCCTACCTTGACTCTGCGATTTTCCATGACAGAGGCTGAAACTGTGGCTGCGCTCTGTTTGTTTGAACGTAGGTTCTTCTTGCTGCAAGGCAACAGTGCTAATAACAGTTTTCTGCTCTGAAAACCACAGAGGTCCTGATCCAGGAGCACGTTCTACGTTAAAGAAAAAGTAAAGAGTTAATATTAAGGAAGTAGTAGCAGCATGAAGAGAAGTGTTCCCTCAGCAGCTTAAGCCTACAGAAATAGCTTCCTGCATCTGTGTGCTTCCTCCGACTTCATTTTTAAACATCTCTCTGATAGTGAAGATAGATAACTTCACTTCCTACCGTTCTCCACACTGTAGTGTTGTTGACAGCAGGAGCCGTTAGCGTTAAGCGTGGTGTTTTTACTGGAAACAATATGGAGTTTTGAGTTAGGTCCAATCAAGCTGCTAAATCAGCTGCTTTCTCTTTGCATCCCCGCTAAAATTATAAAAGTAATTCATGAGAACTGATACTCAAATCTTGGACTATAATGTAATGTAAGCCCATGTTGCATGCATTTAAAATATTTGACCGCTTCAGTGTGTATTTTATGAGCTAATTGGCTAAATGTTACTCCCTGTGAATGGAAGTAATTAACTGTTTATCATTAAGAACACGACTTAAAGTTTTGCTTTGTGGCTAATAAAGCTTTACCACCTCAGAAAGTTGTGTGACAACGATCTCAGTTTGGAGAAATCCACTTTTTTCTGATCCCTTTTTATCCACATCTGTCATTTTGAGGCTTCCGGCTGTCACCTTTACTGCCTTCAACTCTAGCCGCGCTGTGGTTGGGTTTCTAGACGTCATCCAAGAGGCAGAGCATTTCATTGGCTTGTGAACTCCTGAAATTTCCAAACCATCCGTTACGATATTACAAATTAAGCAGACTGAGAGTGACGACATATTTGCAGCGTGTTTTGCCACTCTAGTAGCAAATGGATGTTGTAGTTTAAAATTTTCAAAGGTTCATCCAACCTGGTCAGCTCATTCAAAGTTTTGTCATGTTTGCCATCCCATTTCATCCCACATCCATATTATTTTTGTGAAAATGGACACACTTTTGATTCATTTGTTGTCTGCATGCCTCGCAATCATGGTCTTTACTCTCTCCCCCCCCCCCCCCCCCCCCTCTGGTCCATCAACAGCTCTACCCTCTCCACCAACATACGCTGTGCTCAGAGCGGGCTCCATGATGCCATGCTCTTTGCCTTTACTCTGTCATCTCTCTGTTGACTGTTGGCATGTGTTTCTGTTTCTCCTTTCAGTTTTTTTCATGCACAGCACTACACTGAGGAGGGTCCTCTGCATCTCCTGCCAGTTCCAGTATGTTCTTCCCTGCACACTCGCCTTCGTTTTCACTCTGCATCTTGTGTCACTCCTCTTCCTTTTCATGCCCCCCCCCCCCCCCTCTCCTCATTCACTTACCCTGGTACACTGGTTCTCAGTGCTTTTGGCTAAAAACCTTTCGGTAGCTAAGGAAATGCAAGAGGACTCTATGTCATCAGTTTCAGTCATATTGAGCTTAGATGGTTTCTTCGTAAATTTGGGTTGTGATGTTCCAGTTTAATCTCGGGTGAGACACTGTGCCTTGCTCGTGACATTTATGAGCTTCTTTATATTTGGACACGTTACAAACAGAAACGTCAATGTGATTTATTGAAATTTCAAGTGATAGACAAACACAAAAAGCGTGAAAGTGTAAGGAGAAGGATGCATAGTTTTCACATTTTCTACAGAAAAACAGAAAAGCGTGAATGGTTTTGTATTTGGCCCCTTTTACTACAATAACGCCTAAATAAAATTACTAATTACCTTCAGAAACCCCCTTATAAGTAAACAGAGTCCAGTTGTGTGTAATTTTACCTCAGTATAAATGAAGTTGTTTTCTGTGAAGACCTCAGGGGTTTGTCAGAGAACATTGGTAAGCAACGAGCATCATGATGACCAAGGAACACAGCAGGGAGGTCACTGATGAAGAAGCTTGAAGCAGGGCAACAATATCCCAAGCTTTGAACGTCTCACAGAGCACTGTTCAATCCACTCTCCAAAAGTGGAAAGAGAATGGTGCAGCTGGAAATCAACCAAGAAATGACCGACCACCTTAACTGATGGGGGGCCCTCAAACTAAGATCCCTGGACCCCTGGGGGTCCGCGAACCACGGGTTGGGGGTTGAACTAAGTAACACAATGGACAAATATTTAACTCCGTCCACTTCATCGAGTAAGGTAATAGCCAAATCAGCTAAAATTAGTTTATGACAACAGTTACATCGAGTTTGGCTTTATCGAGAATGAGGATCTTATCTCCACCAAATCTCTAATACTAGGTGTATTTATATATATGTATATATAAATACACCTAGTATTAGAGATTTGGTGGAGATAAGATATACATATATATATATATGTATATATATATATGTATATATATATATATATATATATGTATATATATATATACATATATTTAGAAACATACATAATTCCTAATGTATTTAACAGTATAAAAGCCTCTTTAAAAATACCATCAGCATGAGGAAAGGGGTCCTTGGAAAAAAATGTATGGCTGCTAAGGGGTCCCTGGCCATGAAAAGTTTGAGAACCCCTGCTCTAGAGGAACTGCAGATATCCACAGCTCAGGTGGGATATTCTGTCCAGAAAACAAAAGTTTGGCCTTTATCGAAGGGGGACAAGAATAAAATGGCAATACAAGTCTTGGTTTGAGTTTGACAGAAGCCATGCAGGGGGTGGCAGCAGACAAACATGCAGAAGATGGTGCTCTGGTCACACAAGATCAACCTTTAAGCAGCAAAATGCTATATGTGGCCAAAAATTTATAGAACACGTCCCCCTATACACAACATCCCTACGGGGAGAAGTTGTGGTGGCAGCATCATGCTATGGGGTTAGCAGGAACCGAGAAAATGATGGGAAGATAGATGGAGCTAAATATAGGACAGACTGGAAGAAAACCAGTGAGGTCCCAAAAGACTTGAGACTAAGATGGAGGTTCACCTCCCAGAAGGCCCACCAGCGGCACAGTGGCACAGTGGTAGCACTCTTGCCTCACAGCAAGAAGGTCCCGGGTCCAAGTCCTGGGCTCGGCAGGGGCCTTTCCGTGTGCAGTTTGCATGTTCTTCCCGTGTCAGTGTAGGTTTCCTCTGGGCGCTTTGGTTTCTCCTACCACTAAAGACATGCTGGTCAGGTCGGCCATTAGTGGCAAGCGCGTTCAGTCGCAGCAGCTCAGGCTAACCCTCCATCTGATCTACGAAATTATGTTGTATGTACATTGTATGTAAAATGACAACTAAAAGCATCTTATCTTACAAACGTATGCACTGTCAGAACTACAATGGTACAATCGAAGCATAGTCGCTTGTTCAAACGGTTTCTCATAGTCCATGCATTCATCTATTTAATATTTGGGGCTAATTTGCAAATAAAAAAGGCAAAACCAGTGAAGTGGAGCTGAATACAAATCCATCTATCCATCGTCTATACCCATTTATCCGGGCAGGGTTGCAGGGGAGCGGGGTGGATGGGGTGGTGCCTATCTCCAGCGGTCATTGGGCGAGAGGCGGGGTACACCTTGGACAGATCAGCCTGAATGCAAATGCACACCAGGTCCCAGGTTTTCATTTCTAAAACATTTTGAACAGCATGTATGATTTTATTTCCACTTCACAAGTAATACGCTGCTTTGTGTCGGCCGGTCCCTTCAAATCCTGGTAAAATACATAAACGTTTGCGGTTTTAACATGACAAAACGTGGAAGACGTACAAGGGGTCGTGAATACCTTTGCAAACTTCCTGCAAAACTTAATTTCAAAAACTATGCAGCAGCCAAATGTTCCGAAGTTTTGAAGGCGCCAAGGGTGTCTTAGCTATATTTATTCGAAGGTCGTAATGTGACACATGCTCTGACGCCGTACAAATACTTTCTGTAGATGCCTGATATTTCCTTGGCAACTGTCTCCGCAGGATTTTCTGATCATGTTCCTGCACCACGTGGCAGCGATCTCTCTCATCGTATTCTCATATGTGAACAACATGGCACGAGTGGGAACCCTGGTCATGTGTCTACACGATGCAGCCGACGTGCTGATAGAGGTAAGAAGCTGCAGGATGATTAAACACTGCCGACGGACGAGCATCTGAGAAACGAGCTTGTGTCAGCAGACTGCTCGGAGATATGCTCATGTGCCTGGCATCGTTATAATGCACTGTAATCCATTGGCACCCTGGATATGCTGACCCTGGTTTGAAGCGCACAGTAAAAAGGCTAAACCTACAACACTAAGCATACCCCCCCCCCCCCTCTGTCAAGCAAGGCGGAACCCATATAAGGTCAATTATGTGACCGGTTTCAATTAACATTTACTGGTTGTATTCGTCTAAGAACCCTAAGGGTGATTGCGGAGGTATTATTTGGACACTTGATCGTTTCTTTTTAAATAATAGTGAACGGTTTCGTCATTTACACGACTTTTTTTAGATAGCAGAGTCTCTAGGAAGTTTTAGTTAGTTATCCGTGACTTCCTTTCTCCCTGTTGTACAAATATGTTGTGATACAAAGATGCATTTCCTGTGTCACTCATCAAAATGGCAAAGACAGGAGGACATGTCATGCAAGTAAGGCAAATCTGAGTCAGTCTTCATACATCAGGGCATAGCTGCAAAAATAGCTAAACTGCGCTGTATCCGCAGTCGGAGATTGGATGATTCAAAGGTCTGAGCGAAGCTGATCTGCGTCAAACATGAGCTGCCTCGGTGAGGCTCGATTATCTAGTTCTGGAGTTTTAGTTACCTGTTGTGTGCTTTCCTGTGCTTTCTGTGTCAGCTCCTGTAGTGTAATGGTGCTTTGTTCGTTGTTGTCCTGTGTCACTATGAAAGCTAAACACTACAAAAGAAAATTTGCCTTTTGTTTTTTTTTATGTAAACCTATGCAGGCCTGCAGAGACCTAGCTGAAAGACAGAACTGTTTGTTTACACTCTAGGCTGAACGAGGTTTAATTTTGATTGCGGTCATGCTTTGGGAAAATAACCTTCTGGCTTTGTCATTATCTAAACAATATTTGTTCACTGATTTTTTCTTTTTTTTTCTATTTATTCTTACAACCCAGGCTGCCAAGATGGCCAACTATGCCAAATGTCAGATACTGTGCAACCTCCTGTTTGCAATGTTTGCAATTCTCTTCATAACTTCCAGGCTGGGAGTTTACCCCATCTGGTAAGTGTTATTCATTTCCTCCATGATCCAAAGCTGGCATCCTTGTTGAGGACTGACATAAGTACAGGGGTGTTAGGCGGTAGCATCTGAATACAGTTCAGAAGCCTTATAGGCAGGCAGGGTTTCAAATCCTGCGCAGCCTGAGCTCCTTAGCACATTTTAGTGGCTCATGTTCGAAAATGCGTGTCAAAGCTGTCAAGATCTGACTGCTTTATTTTTTTTTACCCCCCCCCCCTTTTTTTTTGTCTCTCTCCACAATGGTTTGCAGTTTGGACAGATCTGTGTGAATTTTGTTGCTAAGTAATAGTTACTATGGGTACCACAGCTTTAACCTTTCAAAGAAAGACAAACAATCCAGCTCATGAAAAGCAAATCATTGTGGTTCTTAGTCTACCACTGGAGACAAGACCAACGAATTAATGGGATTATTAGAACATCAAAAGACGGTTTATTTATAAGGCACTGCTTTCTATTTCTGTGGGGTTTTATTTTTCATATAGGCTGACATGCACCTAATCAAACTTCATTTTTTTTGTTTCAGAGAAAAATGGCCGTTTTAATAAATTTTTGAAAATTCCACCCAAACGATTAAACGCTTAATTACATTCCTCTGAAAATGTTGATTAAAACTGGCCAGTCTGATGTAGTTTAGAAGAGCATAAATCCAATTTCAGCCCTTAAAAGGATGCACAACAGTCATCTTTCAGTCAGTAGCAGCAGTGTGATCAAGATTAATGAATGTAGGCATGATTTACATTCTGGGTCAGGCAGCTTAGGTTTTTTTCTCTTTTTTTTCCACTTTTGCTTGTGATAGCAGCTCTTAAACATCCCCGAATGCTATTTAGGCTATTGTGATTCAGCTTAAAAAATTTTTTTATCTCAACACAGCATTTAAATAACACGGATATTTTATACAACAAAGCATTTGTGGCATGTATGCCGGTTTTAAGATATGCAAACCAGCCTGCATCATTTAGTTATCTGCTGTTGATTTCGCACCGCACTCCAATGATTCTTCACTTTGGTGAATTTCTCCGTTGCACCGTTTTTAAAGTTGTTGCCATGACTTCAGTATCTGGAGGATGTCTCACAGGCTGCTTGTTTGCAAGGAGCAAACCAGGGATGAATTTAACACAGATCCTCAAAAGAACCATTTGTCGCTATAAAGAGAGGCTGTACCTGATGTCTTTGTCTTCATCAGCTGTTCTAATTAAATTTATGTTGATTGTACAGCTCATTGAATTAAAATAGATGTGAAGAAAAAGTTAGTCTAAATCAGTAATTCAGTGAAACATATATTTTATACATCAATTAAACACAGGGTGACATATTTCAAACTTTTCATTTCTTTGGTTATGGCTTACAGCCAATGAAAGACAAGGTTTAATTTTCTCAGAAAATGACAAAAACTATTTCATACAGACATGTAATGTTATGGTCGCACCATAGCTTACCCAATCTTAAGACTGATGCCTTTACAGCTGTCCAGTAGACAGTCCCTAAAACCATCCAGAAGGAGACTGAAACAGAGAAGGACATTCTAAAGGAAGCTGCTTGTTCAGAGTCCTTTACCCCAGCTTATTTGTGGAAAGTTGAGCGGAAGGAAAGAAGTATGCATGAACAACAGAGATAAGCATTGTGATAATTGTGGAGCAAAGCATATGTAGTAGTTTGGGGGAGATTTACAAGGTGTCACCTTGCAGCTAGAGTCAGTGTTTCATACAGTTACCACACAGACACTCCTGACCTGGAGCTGATTTCCTGCGCTACGGAGAAAAACGACTAAACTGTTCCTCAGGCCTCTTTTCAATTTAAGGAAACTGCATTTTATTTTTATTTATCTAAAAAAATAAGACTGGGGATACAGGAAATCCTGGTTGCTTGAGGTCCAGCGTGAAGTCAGTCACCAGCTATGTTTACATGCACAAAATTTCACGATCAGATTGACATGTATTCACACTCAAAAACAAAGAATAATCAGATTATACCATTTAAATTGGCACAAAATCAATTAATAGCATCAGGATGTGTGTTTATATGCACCTGGCTTTATTCAGAATAGAACCACTGACATGCGCAGAGTTATCAAATTTCCTTAAAAAAAAAAACACAGAAGATGTACTTCCGTCTTTGCTGAACAGAAAATAGCAAACAAAGCATTATTTCAGGAGTTTGTTTGTCTTCATAGCGACCAGGATGAACCTGCACCAGCATCTAATTACTCTTGAAACATTACTAATTAACTAATCATTTTGAACTCTTTAATGTTTCTAATAGAGAGGTATCAAGAGCCCAGAAAGTTTTGCTTAAATGTTGCACAGACTTATTTCAGATTTTAGACTCTTAAAGGCATTCTTTTATTTGTTTGAAGTTGAAGTGCTCATGTGTAGTTATTTTTGTCACCAGTGCAAGCATGAATAACACAGCGGTGTTGAATGCTTATGATGAAGTTGATCTATGATTAAAGTCTGATATGGAGAGAAATTGAATGTCTGAGAGGAATCATCAAGCAGTTTGGCTGCAATTCACCACTTCACCATCTACATCGTCAATTCCCCCCCAATCTCTGAAATGAGCGTACGCCTGGGTCAAAGTTATTTATTTTTTTAAGTCCCAACTTTCACAAGCATTAGAACGAGGAACTGGTGAGGGCAGGCTGAGCACAGAGACACTGAGGCACAAACATGCAGAGAGTGGTTGAGTGAAGCAGGTATATGTAGACAGAGTCCCAGGTGCAACGGCTTAGTGATAATTAGTCCACGGCAGGTGAAGCTGATTATGATGAGCTGAGGATAAGGCAATCAGCCCCAAAACACAAACAAAAAGCCCAAATTTTTGCTTTTTTGGCACAGTATTGTTATATATGACATTTCTGACATAAAAATCCTCTTTTTATTCACCTTGAACAATATTCCAATTTTCTATGTAACTGTAATATGGGTTTTTATTAGCTGGAAGCAATAATAATCAAAATGAATAAAAATAAACTATTGTGATATATAACTCTGTGTGTATCTTTTTAACGTGAGTTTTCTTTTTGAATTTAATTCATTTATCAAGATGCCCATGTACGGTATGGTTTGAATCACTCATGAGCATGTGTTATAAGTAAATATAAAACTTTAAACATCTCGTTCTCTCCCCGCTGCTGCTGAAGGATTTTAAACACCACTTTGTTTGAGAGTTGGGAGATCGTAGGCCCCTACCCATCCTGGTGGGTCTTCAACCTCCTTCTGGTCCTACTGCAGCTTCTTCACTCATTCTGGTCCTACCTCATAGTGAAGACAGCATGCAGAGCCATCTCCAAAGGAAAGGTGAATCACCACACTCAACTGCTCCTTTGCATCCATCCTACACTTGAACTTTTGGATGCCTCACGCAGTAGGATATTTTACCTTTACAATTAGCATTTTGTGTTGTTTTTCACAGACCCACTTTATTTTAAAAAATGAAACATTGTCACACCTGCTACAATATTTTACACTAGGATTTATAACTAGGATTAATAACTAGTACAGTATTTGATTTTTTTGTCTTATAGTACCAATACAGACAAGCACTGTTGTATTTTACATACAATGGCTAATACCAGTTTATTTTATTTTTATGCTACTTCAAGGTGGGGAAATGGAATCCTTTACATGTAAGTAGTTCTACACAACTTAAATACACAATTATCATGATTTAGTACATTTGTTTTTATTTTTTATTTATAGCAGATTTGCACAGTTTAATTATTTATCCCTCAAATACTTTGGATTGGTCAGATGCAGAGTAAGTGAAAAGCCTTTTCCGTTATAAATTGGCTACATAGCTGTTGATCATAGCATGTGTTTTCTGCTGTCAGAAACAAGCCTAAGCCTAATTTGATAATTGAATTTAAACGGGTACAGACTGCCACTGAGTAAAAGCAGGTTTTTCCACAGCTGCTTGTTTAAAGGATACATATAATGCTTTGTAATGCCTTCCTTTTCACATTAAAATCATTCAGCTGTGGTCTATATAAAGTGGAACTTTTATGCTTTGGTCTGAATTCCTCATTATTGTTGCCTCACAGCTCCACTTTTGCCCTCGTTCTGAGGTTCGTTTGAGAGCAACTCGTTTTGTTGCTGTCTCTTTAAATGCAAATAAAGCACTTCCCAACCCGTCCCCCTCCAGGTCACAGAGCATTCCTCTCCACCCCATTTCTGTAGTATGCTGGTTGTAATCAATTGTGTGGTGTAATACACCCAACAACAGAACATTTTCACTTATCCGCTTGTAGCTAAACTAGTTCCCAGGCTCTAAGTTATTTTTCATTGATAAAGTCCTTTCACATTGCTCTTAAGTAAAGCCAACTTGCTACATTTAATACTCTCTCAGGCTTAGTTCACACGTAGCAGGGTTTAAAAAAAAACAGATATCTCCCCTACCACTATTTTTAAAAATAATACCATACACACAGAGGTTTTTTAGAAAAGTTTTCATCCACACCAACCCTCAGAAAAAGAAAACACTGAGCCTTTTTTTATATACGCCAGATGTATAGGGGGCAGTGTACCACAAAACTAAAACTTATATCAGCCAATCAGAATCCTTCAACACAACCACGACTTCCTCTTAGGAATGAATCATTGTGCCGGGAGGTTCAATCTTGTGGACAGATAAAGAAGTTGAGCTTCTTTTAAATTCTGTTTTAGAATCTAAAGTTAATAAAATTTATATTAACTTTATAAAGATATTCAAGTATCTGACCAAATAAAATTTTAACTCCACCGTATGACCAAGTGTATAAACAATGGTTGCACAATATTTGTCGCAGACTGTAATGCGCCGGACAATAATATCCATCTTTTCATGTACACGTGCAGGCTCAAAGCCGGAGTGTTTATAAATCTCCACTTTGGCCGGAGTTTTTAGGATCATTCGTTTTAAGGGATGTATAATGCCATTTATGTGTGGCTGAACTATGGGGATAGTTCAGGATATGACGGCCCAGTCTTAAAAGTGTATTTCACAAACATTAACTGGGAGCTAGTTCAGCCCTTTGCTACAACAGACTGCCATCTTTTAGGGATGGGGTCTGCAACCTGCGACTCTGAAGCCGCAAGTGGCTCTTTGGACCACCCACAATTGTTCTTGATAACTTTGCCCAAATGTGATAGTTCAATTGAATTTTCTCTACAGAATGACACTAAAACTACCAGTAATGTCCTTTTAGATCTATTTTTCTTTTCTTATTTACAGCTTTCTTTTTCCTCCCCCATTTTCACCAAATAAAAGCACCATAAAGAAGTAAATGTGTCCATTCACTTTTTGCAAAGGTGTTGTTTTTCTTTATTTTAAAACCTACAAACAAAATGGTAGTTTTTAAAACATGACAACAGGTCCCCTGTACAATCATATTCAGTAAAATAGAATATAAATTGAAAAGATTGTGTATTTCAGTAAGACTTTTCACTAAATGCAACACATTATGAAGATTAATGACACACAAACGGATGTTTTCATGCTTTTATTTCTGCTAATTATGATGAGTTTCCATCTACAGCTAATGAAAGGAAAACATTTAAGATTAGGGTATTACTTCAGTCCAATGACAAAAAAAATTAGTTTAACACAGATATGTGGGCTTATTAATGGTGTTTCATATCTACTTAATGGTTGATATTTTCAAAAGGTACTGTATTTTTCAGACTATAAGGCTCACTTAAAATCCTTAAATTTTGTCAAAAATTTATGATGTGCCTTATAATCCGACACGCTTTATAATCTGACGCGCCTTATATATGATTAAAGTTGTGCTTACTGACCGATTTTGTGTGGTATAATGCGCTCAAAAATCTGTTAAAATGTGTAAGTACGACTTTGGTTAGCAACGATGTCGCTCCGCTCAATGGATATTCGGAGCCTATACTGTGTCACTACCAGATCGGACCACTGAGCTGTCTACAAGACTGCCTGACTGTAATGTCTAAACTAGAAGTGCATTCATGTAAGGCAGCCCGCGATCAGAGTACGTGCTAGCAACAATAAAGCAAGTAAGTTAATTCAATATGAAAGCTCCGTTTATTTTGGCCTTATGTTAGAAGCAGGGCAGTGTCGTCCAACTACTCTGTCCTCCCGACAGAGACAGATAGTTCTTCCTCTCAGGAGAGAGCGGTGTTAAGGAGGAAACACACTGGACGCGTTGTAAAGCGCAGCAAAGCATCATGGTCCTACGCTAGGTTAGCTTTTCATTTTAATCAAGGCGCCTAAGTTAGACTAATTTCAGAAATGTATAGGCTCTGTTTGGCAGGGAATAAGCGGGAAAACATCCTGTTCACTTCCGGAAGTATCCCAAAATCAGAGTCGTCGAAAGTACAAAGCCATGGATGATGTAGTTTAGTTGTGACAAGCTAACAAACTACAATATGCAATTTCCAATCAGATATGGTCAAGACACGGACTTTTCGGAGATCAAAACATTGGATATATTACGGATAATCTGTCTTTCTTTAATGACTAATTTACCCATGATGAAAGTTCTCTCCGCAGAATCAAGCAGCTACGTACTTTGCAGCGTGTGGTGTAAATTTCCACTTTTAAAAACACCTGTTTCCTCCTTAAGGTGACCATATTTAATTTCTCTAATGAAAACTAAGCACAGAATTTTTGTTTTGTCTGAACTGCAACGCCGACGGGGGGGGCGGGGAAGGTGCATTCGGCAAAGCTTTACTATGTCGGGACAGCAGCAGCAGGACCGGGTAAATACCTCTTGCTGCGCTAAAGAAAAGGTTTACTCCATCATGATACACTGAAATCGGGGACAACTTTTGCCGAGGACAGGTCATCAGTTCCGCAGTGTTTCCAAATTTGTTTCCAATTCTAAATGCTGGTGTTTATTTCTGCATAATCAGTGCATTCAAACTATAGTAAATCTCAAGAAAGGCTCTAGTTGTAAGGTTGTTATTCCTCTACTGTATATAGTAAACACAACATAGTATGTGAATTGATATTTCAAACAGTACCTGTTTTGATGTGTCAATAAAAAACATTTTTAACAGTTACACATGGCTACTACTTATAACTAAACAAAGCAATATAGCTAAAATTAGACAAGTTAAATCTCTAAAATGAACATTTATTTTCTTCAGGTTTCTAAAGATGACCGCAGTGACATCGAGTCCAGCTCTGATGAGGATGAAAGCCCCCCTCCCAGTCAGAAGCACCACACCAGCGCCACCAACGGGACCAACAAAAATGGGACCAACGGCTACCTGACAGGAGTGCCGTACCCTGACGAACACTGACTGAGCTAATATCACGCGAATGGAACCATGCTGCAGACACGACCCATTTATCTGTGTCAGCGTGTGTGTGTGTGTGCGCGTGTGTGTGTGTGGGAGTGTGAACTTAGGCGTATGGTGGAGACATGAGCATCTCATCTTCGTAAGTTATTGATAGATTTATGTGAATGCAGTTTTGTCATGGGTTCTTTACTAATTTTGTTGTGCAATTTATTCTCTTCTGCTATATATTTGCATCAAACTGCACTCACTGACAAATTAAAGGAATCAGTAGAACGCACTCATTTAGCCGACGAATGACAGCGTTTCACTTTATGGTCGAAGCATGCTACGTTAACATACAGCAGTTCGGCATGCTGCAGGGGGTGTTTTCTCCTACGTTCGTCTCTTTCTTTGTTCTTTAATTTGTAAGAACATGTTTACAAGTTTTAGTCAGACATCTTTTCTTCTTCGATGTCAGCGTTGACATAATCTTAAAACAGAAACGCAGCCGTCTTTTTCACCTCTTCATCACAGTATTAGCCGGATTCAGTTTCTACTGCTACACCCCCAAAGATTTGCCAAAACCATGAGTTTGTTATCACTGACAAATGGATGATAATGTGAAGTTTATGCACATTTGCAAATTCATTCTTCACACAATCTGTATATGAGATGTCAATAACAGTAGTATCTGTGTGTGCATCAGATATGGCTAGATGCTGTATTCTTTATCCAATCATTTTGTTAGGTATTCTCGTACATTTCTGGTTATTATTAAATTAAAGGCAATTTGTCCTCACATGAGGTGGATCTGAGTTGTTTGAATAATTCAATAATAAAAAAAGGCAATTAATTCAAATGTGTCTTGGTGTGTATATGCAACAAAAGAAGCAAGATATTAACTGTGGTTGTTCTATAAAGAGCCAGGAAATTCAAAGGGCTTCCAAAAAGGATTCACACCCACTTGAATTTTTCCACATTTTCCCATATTAAAACCACAAATATTAATGTATTTTATTGGGATCGTATGTAAATAGACCAACACAAGGTAGCATGGAATTGTAAAGTGGTAGAAAAAAAAGATTCATGGTATGCCCAACATTTTGTGCATTGTGTTTGTTTTCAGCATACATTTCACTGCAATTAAAGCAAAATTTGTTGGGGCCAGTTCTGCCAGCTTTACACAGTTTCTACAGTCAAATAGTTTTTTCTGTAAATCTTGTATGTTCTGGGACGTTGTCCTTTTGGAGGTTGGACCTCCGGCCTAACTTCTTTAGCTTTTTTAAAGCCTCTAATGGCTTTTATTCCATAATTGCCCTGGATTTAGCTCCATCCGTTTTCACATTATTACTAATGACCTTCCCTGTCCCTCCTACAAGAAATCATCCCCACAACATGCTGCTGCTGCCATCGCCATGCTACATTGTGGGGGTGGTCCATTCAGGGTGACGTGCAGTGTTGTTATTGCTTTGATTTTGTCTGATCAAAGCACCTTCCACACGTGGGAACTGTCCACTTAGATTTTTTGTTATGTACAACTAATAGCTGTCCTGTCAACATTCTGTCCTACCTGAGTTATGGATCTCTGCAACTCCTCTGGAGTTACCACGAGTCTCTTGAGTGTTTTTCCAATTAATTTATTCAGCTTTGGATATATTTTATATCCTCAATCTCTCAAAAATGTCCGCTGTGCTCCTCTACCTTCATGAGACTGTTTGCTCACTAGGGTTTTGTTAAAAAATACAGATTACAAAACACAGACTACTTCGGTGACCTCTGAAGAATTGAAATGGTTTCTCTGGATTTTATTTAAGGGTGTAATAGTAAAGGGGTCAGATAGAAATGCATGCCACAATTTTAAGATGTTCTACTGGTTAGAGACATTATTTCCTTCTCCTTAAGAAAAAGCACTACTTTGTGATGGTTTAATTATTAGGAAAAGCACAGTATTATAAATCACCATGGGTCGAGTGATCTTAACGATTATGTTAAGAACAGATAAAACATGCCCATTCTTTTTATGATAAATAAAAAAAGTGTTTTTCCTTTACAAGCTTTAATTCCATATGACCCCCAATTTTATTTTAACCAAAGCTCAAACATTGCTTCAAATAAACTTATTTTTTTCTTCATTATTTACTAAACATTAATAACATTAGTTAATGTCCTACCAAAGAGGAATAGTAGGGATGATTTTATTCCCTCCCACTGTATCGATAGTAAACTAACTCGACGTCTAGCTTTAGTTTACATTGGTAGGTCCTTTTTGGCACACCTCCTGGAATTTTCCTGTGTATTGCGCGCCAGAGAGAGCTCTGGGCATTTCCGCATGAGTGGCTTTGAGAGCAGGATGGTCAAAGTTCCTGGTTCAAAGTCAATAAACTGCCGAAGCCTTAAGATGAAGGACCTAATCGGCTCCTGCTCTGTGAGTATTTCTAACTTAAAGATTAGGTTAATGTTTGGTTTTAAGACCCACTGAAGCGAAGCACCCTAATGTTAGACAGATCACACTGTTTCTTCTGGTCTCTCAGTATAACCAGCTGTATCAAAATTTGAAGCAGTATTCAAAAAATGGGGACCACTTCTGCAAAGAACTTCTTACGGTATTTCAGCAGAGGTAGGCTGAGTATGTTTTTGGCATTTAAAGCACATTTGAAAAGGTACAGAACTTACTTTTGACTCAGTCGTTGTCCTTTGCTGCAACCTTTCCCGCTTAAGAGCTGAGCTTGAACTTACGTACTCCAAAGGCCTCACTAAGCTGGCAGGGAAACTGATCAGAGCTTGCCAAGGAATGTCGAAAAAGTAAGAGACACTGTGTTGTTGTAAGTTTTCAATTAGTACTGCCTTTTTCTCTGTTTGGTGTAAAACATGTCCCCTCCCAGGAGACAGACCGCCACGTGGTGCACAGTAATAACAGTAGAATGGGGAATAGGCATGGACCCAGCATGTAGATGTGATCAAAACACGAGCAGGCGTCGGGTAAATCAGCCCACGGCTCTAACCTTTTCATGCTGGCTCTCCTCTTAGTTCCACCTTCACCGCCTGGTGTCAAGTGTCAGACGAGATGTACTCAAGAGCAGACGCCCACAGGTAGATTTGACCCTGGATTAACCTTGTAACAAGGCCTGACCTCACGTTAGGACAGATCCTGAGGAAATTTGACGGCAAATATTGTGCAATGTTTTATTTTCAGGACATTAGGAAATGCATTTCACCAAGAGGCCACTGTGGAAATACGACAAGTTTTAGACGAACACGCCAAGAGAAAAAGGCCTGTGTGTGATTTATTGTTTCTCTCTGTTTTGAAATGTTTGATTCTGGCTTCCGGTCGTTTTCTGTTATTTATCAAAGCCTCCTTGTGTTCTGATAGCTTGACAGTGCCATTGAAAGGACTGGAAAACTTTTTACAGCTAACTGGAACGAGCAACTCAAGGTAGGACCCCCCCCCTTTTTTTTTGTTCATCGAAAACAAGTATAAATGAGTGGTTAAATGTGTCTGCCGAGATAAAATCGTCTGTGTTGTAAGTGCAGAAAATTAAAGCCATAAAAGGGCTGTGTAGCTGTAAACCTGTAAGGTGTGGTTACTTTATGAGACATTTTAGCTGCAACAGACAAGGGGAAAAGAGAATTTCTGTGACAGCCAATACAATCCTGGGAAGAACTAAGTACACCCCATTGTTCAATATTTTCCAACCAAGCTCAGCAGCGATAAATTGATGTTATTTTCTGA
Source organism: Fundulus diaphanus (assembly GCA_037039145.1). NCBI lineage: Eukaryota > Metazoa > Chordata > Actinopteri > Cyprinodontiformes > Fundulidae > Fundulus > Fundulus diaphanus. The sequence continues at coordinate 34,616,810 of CM073132.1, read as the reverse complement.
AACTTGTTCTTGGAGGAGGAAATTTAACCCAGTCTTTGGCCAGAGGTATTAACAAAGGGACCTGAACTCCCCATTCCTATTCAGTTTGTAATTCTCAGACTTCCAATACAAGATAGAGTCCTGTCATCTGCAGAAATACTCAGATATCCGCTGGTGGACCGCTTTGTGGGATGATATGGAAACAATTATTTTATCCTGAAAGTGAACAAAACAAAGGATTATTGTAGATTTCAGGAGAAAGAGGAATAGGTTCAACAATATTTCCATCATGGGGGAAGAAGGGGAGGCGGTGGAGGAGTACAAATAGCTCAGTCTACAAGAAGGGATCTAACAGACTGTACTTCTCAAGGAAGCTTAGGCCGTCAATAGTTTGCAGCAAAATGCAACAAATCTTCTAGAGGTCTGTTGTGTGAGTGCAATCTCTTCTGCCGTCGTCTGTCGGGGTGGCAGCATCAGAGTTAGTGACATGAAGAAGCAGAACAAGCTAATAAAGAAGGCTGGTTCTGTTCTGGGGACTCCTCTAGAATCTCTGGAGATTATTGTGTAAAGAAAGATTAATTCTAAAATGAGCCATCAGCATCTACAATCACTCTTTAAAGAAACCTATATAGTGTTGGTCATTGTACAGGTTTGGGTTTAATAAATGGTATTTGAACTGAACTGGATTCCTGTACAACAAAGCATGTCTTCCTGGTTGAGGTCTGGACTTTGACTGGAACATTGAAACACCTTGATTCTTCTCCTTTACAATGATTGTGTTTTTAGATTTCGTATCGCATTATTTGCAATCATTGTTTTTGTTTGGTCACCCCATTTGACCCAAGAGTCAGCTGGCAGACAGATTGCGACACATTGGAGTCAGAAATGCTTTGGTACACAGATGAGTTCGTTGACTCAATGTCTACGAAGTGTGACCCGGTCGCGTCGCTGCAAAACAAGCCCAATCATCCCAGCTCCACCATCCTGCTTGCCAATTGGTGTGAAACGTCTTGCTGATATATCGTGTTACTTTTTGTTAGTTTTTTTAATTAACAAATATAATGCTGGCCCTCACGGCTCTACTTTGATCTCAATGTATAATGAGCATTCCTCCTGAAGTCGTGAACTTGTGGTTCATTTATATACAGCTCCTCAAAACCTGAGTTGCTTTTTTTTAAAGAGAAGATTCTTTCTTTGTGCAGTCTTTCCAAAGGGCCTCTTTTTTTTATTTAGTCATGAAATTTAAGACTTAACGTGCAAAGTAAAGCTGGAGTCTGAGGTGGAACTATTGGGACGTCCACTTTCTGGACGGATGGATTTTAAAATGCCTGGAAATGGCCCTTTAGCATCAACAATTGCTTTTTTGAGTCATTGTGGATCTCTTTCCTACTTCCTATAATTTTAACACACATCCATGTGTGCGCCAAACCAGCAAATTAGCTAAAGTCTCAATTTTATAGAGGTGAACATATCTGCTGATTACAAATTAATAAAGTGCGTCTGTTTGAGCTGCTGAATTTATGCAGGCAAATATTTGTGCGGAACTTTTGCAGGTGAAATTATTGCTGGCAAATTTAAAGTAAAAAAAGAATAACATAATTACACGATCTAAAAAAATCTGTTATAAATTCAATGTCTGAAAAAAGTTGTATTTTAATGACCCTATATTTCTTTTATATATCTGACGGGCAGCACCTGGCTGCAAGGTTGTTCTTACATTTTTACTCGTGACGACGTGTTCTTGCCATCCCATGTTTTTTTTCACCTTTTCCAAGCTGTGACTGAGGCCAATTCTTTTCCAGTAGATGACACAGTGTACAACTCTAAAATAGCTCAAAGTTACTTTGTTACTTGACCTCTAAGGTTGACCTCTCAAACTGAGCTTTAATCATTTTGTTTGCAGATAATTCACTTACCTTCACAGCATGTCTCAATGAATTATACCCTTCTTCCATTGTTACACTTGATATTTTTTGTTGAAACTAGATGTTTACATCCACTTTGCAAAAACACAACCTGTTTCTTTTCACTGTCTAAATTTCGAAACGACTGACTCTTTTCCCAGTTTTAGATCAGTTAGGATTACAAAATTATTTCTATTTGTTAAATCTCAAAATAATGACAGGGAACCAAATCAAAGTCAATGGTTTTGAGTGTCCTTTACAAAGCCCTTAACTCGTTTGAAAATGTGTGGACAGAGCTGAAAAGCAAGAGTTCTACAACCCTGCCTAAGGTGCATCACTTCTGTCAGGAGGAATGGGCCAAAACGATAGTAAACTGTTGTGAGGAGTTGTGGAAGGAAAGATGAGAGATAAGAAATAACTTCATTGTCCCACAATGGGGAAATTGGGGCATGAAAGTGGCAAAAACAGATAGACAGAGATATATACTAGATTAGTAATGAATAACAAGCTAATTTAAAGTTAAGTTCTAAAGCAAAGGATAATGAACTTATCAGAAAGGCAAAAAAATAAAATATTGCAGAATGATTAATAATATTGCATATTCAGATTAAAATGCAATATTCAAGTAAGATTTCACCTAAATCAAATGGTTTCAAAATAAAATTCAATGCAAATAAAGTATGTGTAAACATTTTAAATTCAGGAAAAGTCATTAAAAGCTCTCAAGAAGCTACCTTTCATGATTCTGGCATTTAGAAAGTACAAGCAGTTTTGTTTGTCCTCATTTAAAACAAGGTTTCCACTGCAATCTTTAACAATATATCAGTTTTTGTTACAAAGGAAAGAAACACTTTCAAAAGAACAGCAGCAGCACAGTACAAAGTTTATTCTGTCCTTTATTTACATATGACTTAACTCAGGTGTGGTCATTTGTAAAGCCTTTATAATGTCACTCTTTATGACAGTCCTGCAGACCCTTCTGAAAGAAATGGGTGGATTTGTCATTTATCACGGATGTTGACTTTAAGAAGCATAAAGTTTCATCTTGACTCCTTTAGAAGCCGAAAGAATGCAACATTAGCTGATATAAACATACCTTTCACAATGCTATCTTCTTACATTTTAAACTAAATTCTGAAAGTTGCTATTTGAATAAACTTTTCTACTTACACCATTTAGATCAAGGATTTAATTGAGCTAAGAAGTAGTCATCTTACTTCAATAGACTTTGAAATATTTAGACCTCCTTTTGGTCCTCTTTTAATCCATTCTATCTTTGAAGCAGCTCACAAAGACTTTAAAATAACTCATCTTATGTGACTTTTTTTTAAACTGATTCACGTCACCAGTTCTAAAGAAAATAAAAACAAGGGGACCTCGGAACCGCAGTGCTTCGCTCGCAATGTGATGAAGCCCTGAATTTACTTTAGGAGGTAATATTTCCTTATGCTGATAATGTGTTTTCTGCTTTCAAACAGCTTAAAAAGAGATTGCACGGGCTAACAAGAGAACACGAAGCACTCTTCAACTATGTAGAAAACAACAAGCACACCAGCACCGAGAAAGAAAAACAAAAGGTGCAGTATGTTGTTGGCAAAATGCTTTCATCACATTTAACATTTGGAAGATATTCTCTTTTTTTCTTTTTTCTTGGAAAAGCTTTCGTTGTTTTTGTTAAACGTAGTAATTTTCTGTGTTTTTCCTGCAGATGTTTAACAGGCTGACTAAGTCAGCAGAGCAGCAGTCCCGAGTGGATGAACATTACTACCTTGTGAACATGGAGGGACATCAGATGAGACTAAAATGGCAAAACACACTGAAAAACTGCTATCAGGTGAGGGGGGGGCACCATCTATCTCATTCCCTATTTCTGCAGTATAATTTGAATCAGTGAGAAAAAATTACACATTTTATTAGACCCTCAACACCCATAAGATCTCACAGTTCTTAGATGTCTGAAGATTGAATTCACGGAGCCAAACATTTTAATCTGCTACTTTAACTGCATGCAAGCAAGGATTAACATCGCAAAGGGAAATTAAAGCTAAGCCAAGTTGCCTTGCAAAAGTGTTCACACCCAATTAACTTTCTTCCACTTTAAAACAAAATTTTTCGATGTATTTTTATTCAAGCTTTTCACTGAAACAACACCTGCAAGTATCTTGTTTATCTCCACAGCAGCCTTGTACGTCAGTAGACTGAAAATCAATTTTCAGATCTTTCCACAGATTTGAATTGGATTTAGATCTGGACATTGACCGGGCTAAACCATTTTATTGTATCTCTGGCTTCATGTTTAGCATCATCCCGCTGAAGGGTAAACTTTTGCTCCAGTCTCAAGATTTTTGCACTCCTCTAACATGGTGTCTTCCCATCCTGGAGTTCCATACGTTAGCCTTTCAACTTTGAACGGCTGTCCTGCAGCGTTAATAAATTAAAATAGAAATAACCTTTATTGTCCCACAGTGGGGGAATTCAGGTGTATCAGCAGCAAAGAGATAGGCACATGGAAGCATGCAGATGCACACAAATGTCTAATATAATAAATAAATTAATTAAAAAAATTAATAAGTGATTGTACCGCAAGATGTAAACAACCTATTGAGTTTGCTGGGAGCAGTGATTGCTCTCCGGTTCTGCAACATCTTCGTACAAGGGGGTGGGAGATTTTATCCAAGACCGGCGTCATTACTGAGCTGCTCTATGAAGGCACGATTTCTTTCTCAGATCACACAGGAGCTGGAGAAGCATCGAATTGAGGTTCTGTGCAACCTTTTGAGCAGATACACCCTCCACATGTCCACCTTCGGTAAAACCCTTAAACATGTAAGGAACGCTTCCCAGCATCCTGTTCCCCAATATAAACAGACTCTGAGAGAACAACTGTTGACCTGCGGCTTCCTCTGCTGCTTCCAGGGACAAACGCAGATAGAGCAGGCCGCCCAAAGGGTGGACATGGACCAGGACATGCAAACCCTGGTTGACGAAAGCTGCAACACCGCTGAAGACAACAAAATAGAGTTTCTGATGGCTGATTATTTTGTAAGCATTTCTTCTTCTTCTGTAATTCGTTTTTTTCTGCAGAGAGATGCTGTTCTATTCTTAGTTGTGTGTTTATTGCAAAAAATTAAAACCACCAAACTGTTGGGTTGACTGTTTTCTGAAATGCCACATGTAGAAAGATGTACAAAGTTACCCTCTTCTGTCATCTGTTCAAAGAGCATATTTCCCAGAAGTCTTTGTGGATCATTAAGATGATCTGAGTTGCTCCTTTAAGTTCTCTTTGACGGCGGTTTACGTGATGAAACCCTCACATGGAAACCATTTTTTCGCAGTCTCATTCTTACTGGTTAAATCATCAACATTGACCTTAACTGAGGCAACTGAGGCCTGCAGTTCTTTACATGTAGTTTTGGATGAGCCCTTGAGCTGTTCTCTGAGTCATTTTGGTAAACCGGGTTCTCCTGGGAAGGTTCACCACTGGTCTGTTTTCTCCTTTTGTAGATAATCACTCTTACTGTGGCTCACTGGAGTTTCAAAGCCTTAAAAACGGCTTTGGGAATCTTTCCAGACTGAAAGAGATCTTTCAGCTTACTCCATGCTGTCATACATATTAAGTTTTTTATGATCTAAAACATTTAAATGTGACAAAAATGACAAAGAAAAACACAACAAGTTTATGGGTCAAATACTTTTTCACAGCACGGTATTTTATAGAAAGCCTGATACACATATGATATTGTTTTTTAATATTAAATACTGGACTAGAAATAACAAACACAAACTAAAATTTAAATTTAATAAGTAAGTGTAAAATATCAGGAACCTGAATGTATTGCTTTTGGATCAAACACTAACACAGACTTTAACACACACATAAATCTGAAATCATGGGTCATGGCTTGTATTGATTTTAACTCATATTAATTACCTTGTTCGTTCAGGAGGAGGATGCCAAGTCACAGATGACCCAAAGCAGAAGAAAGGACGCAATCAAGCTGAAACTCCAGCGTTTAGAAGAAAGCATTACAAAAACAAAGAAAGACTGTGAAGGTAAGTTCAATTTATCTAGGAATTTAAAGAGTCCTCCCATAAGGTTTGTTGGTTTCACCCCAATGTTTGTGTATTTGCTGCAGGAATTGAAAAACTGATGAAGACCTATGCTGAAAATCCATCTTTTTCAAACCAGAAGAACCTTGAAGAAACTGAAGAGCTCCATGATGAGGTAAATGACAGAGATCTGCTTCATACATTAGACCTTCCTCGTGTTCACTAATGCTGTTTATTACCTGCAGAATACTCTCAAACTGGACCTCTTGGAGGCCACTCATTATAAACTCTCCTTATCCATCTCTGAACCTGAAGAGAAACCCAAGACATTTCAACGATTTAGTGGCAGCATTTTCAAATGGAAAGACAAGGTAAGGTTGAGGTGAAACACAAATGTTGGTCTAAAACATCGCCGCCTTGCATGGAGAGTCTGTGACATGAATGCAAATGTCATGAATCAGCAGACTGATGGAAACTTTTCAGGAGATGAGAAAATAATTAGGCTTCTGTTGAAAAATGAAAATGTTTCCTAACGTGTGTAATTTTAAATTTTATTGGTATTTAGCTTAAATCTGATTTACTATCTAGGCAGGATATTTGTTCTGAATGCAGAGCATTTACCGAAGCTTGATGTCATCCAGATACGATCTGGGATGGCTACAGTAGCAGCTTCTCACTATGAGAGAAAGCACTTAAAAAAAACAAGATTTTCATTTATTCAGCTGGGGGGAAAAATACACGTTAAGCAATAATTATTTCTAACAAAATCATCAGGGCTACAACTTCCCTGCTGTTAATCCTTTAGTAATTCATATAATAGTAATTGCCAGCAGGACACTACTTAAGTCTTCTCCTAAAACATTTCCCAAGGTTTGAGAAAACAGATTGTTAGTCTGGAAAAGTCTAAAACTGTGCTTATATCTTTACCAAGGTCTATATAGGCATGGATAATATTAAATAAAACATGAAAAATGTTTTGTTTTCCATATTGTTTTTACTTCTTCCATTTTCTAAAGGACAAAAATCTAATGATAATAAATGTAGGGGATTTTTTACAATGATTCATATTTCAGTTACCTTGCTTATTCTTAATTTGCCACATCCCAATTTGACTTTACCACTCTACTCACTTTGATTTTTGACTTTAACTGACTAAATGCTCCCTTATTAAAAAATAAATAAATAAAAAAGGGCTATTATGCTACACTTTTGGACTTTCAATGTGAATTAAACTAGAGCCATGGTTCCTAAACTGGATTCTGTAAAAAAAAAAAAAAAAAAAAGAAAAAAAAAATATTTCTGGGATTTTTACCAGAGTGAAAAACATACCAATATTAAAGGTATACTATGCAACCGGGGTTGATTTTCCAGCGAGGCGCCCCCCAGAGGGCGAAAGTAAAAGTGCACTGTCGTAAATATGCTCAGCTGTTCTCCTGGTTTCTTCGTCAAGCCAGGCGCGGTTGTTTTGAGCTTAGCAGACAGGCGAACGCAATGAATCACCATCCTGCTGTTCAAGCAGAGCTACGAGGGAGCGCCCTCCCCTCCTCTCCTCTCTGTCCCCGCCAGTGGAGTGAGGGGAGCGGGCGTCCCGAAACGACCTCCGCGCGACGCGCTGGCTGTCTGTTTCCGTATGCCGCGCGGCCGCCGGGGTGTCTCGTCTTTCCTCTCTCCCCTCCGTTCCCCCCGACGCCCGGTGCCTCCCGAGCCGCGTCCGAGCGTCGCGCGGTACAGTTTGAGAACACAGATGAGCGGTGGCCGTTTAAACCCCGCGGTTCCGTTGCACAGTTTGGAAACACAGATCAGCAAACAGATGAGCGGTGGCCGTTTAATCCCGCGGTTCCGTTGCACAGTTTGGAAACACAGATCAGCAAACAGATGAGCGGTGGCCGTTTAAACTCCGCGGTTCCGTCGCAGTTTGAGATGTATATAAGTACCACGACTGAAAAACTCGTACAGTGTATGCCCGGCTTTAACACAGTGAAAGTATGAACATGCACAGAGAGAGAGAGTAACCATTCCAATGTTACTTACAATCGCATCAGCAGAAACGCGAGGTCCGCGTCAGCCTTGCAGCCTTCTTTTTCTTTTAGCTCTCGCCATTCGGAAAAAGCTTTCCCGATGTTCACCCGTGTAGGACTCTTCTCTCTTTCCACAGCCCTTTTCCTCTTTCTTGCCTGCTCCAACATGGGCTTTCGCTGTTTTATCGCCGGTTCCGCCATGATAACTGCACAGATATCGCCACTGCGCTAGCACCGAACATGCCTTTCACTGGGGGCGTGTAGCAGTTCTCGCCGTAAAGCAAGACCGACTCTCGCGATCTTGCATGAGATTCTGAGCCTGTGGGCGCGGGCCGAGGGCTCCTGCAGTTGCAAGTGCGGTATTTCCCCTACAGACCACCGGGGCGGCCGAGAAAACCTTTGTTCAACCTGAAATGACTCATTTAATCATCCAAAACGGTATGAAACACATTAATTAACTGAAAAATGTTGCATAGTGTGCCTTTAACAGAGCTTTAAATACTCTGCATATTATGTAGGATCCCGATCTACAAATCTCTAGACTTATAGCTTTCAAAATGGAGGTTTATTTAGATCCAGAGGCCAATTCCCCCACTGTTTTGTTTCATGCCTACATTAAACCCATAGGAACCCTGATCCCTCTGTTAGCAAACTCTCTAAATCACTCTCCTACTTAACATTTTAAAATCCCTATGAAAGATGCAGACAGAATACAATGTATATTCTTTAGTACAACACAGAATATCCCTCTTTTCCTACCATGGTTTTTCCTGTAAACGAACATCCAGGGAATTATTTAAAAGCAGACTTTATTATAATTTTCTGAAGCACTGGTCATGGCAGTGCAGGAGCAGGCCTTAAGCACCAGAGTAATAAAAGCCCAGATCTACAATACCAGGCAAGACCCCAGGCTATGCAAAGAGGTCTTAGAAATCATCCAACGTCTCAGATTTCCTGTAGATCCAGTTCTGCAAAGTTGACTTTTTATCTAGTTTGGAAATTCTTTTGGACTCGATTGGAAAATAAATTGAACAACATCCTTGGCTATTCTTAGCAATAAGAGGACTTGGGTCAGTCTTTCTTTGAAAATGCTTGTTTTATTTTACCCAATTTTAAAAAATTAGGTTAAAGCAGGTTTTAGTGTGCCAACATTTGCATTTGAATAAAAGTTGTTGGATAAATGTGGTCCTAATTACTATGAAACTAAAGAGAATGTACAAATTGTAGTCATTAGAAGACAAATGCTTTGTGTAGTACCTGACATTTTTAAGTATAAGAATATTTCAACTTGTCTTTAATCATTTTGCCCTAATTAAAAATGAAAAGTCTCAATCTGTACCAACCACCTGTACTGGTGGTGGGCCAAGTCATTTTGAAATCAGTCGGGGGGGGCCGCACTTTGCCTTAGATCAACCTGACATGCTTGTTGTGATCAGACCACTATTCCTGTTAGTATAATTTCAATATTTTAGATCATCCACATGCAGTTATTCTGTATTTCCACTTTCTTCCCTTTAAAGGTAAATAATGGAGTCCTACCCTCTTTTCTCTCTAAGGAGTGTGAGCATAGCATCGTTCAGCTGACTCGCCCAGTAAAGCTCCGGAGGACGCCGTTTAGGAGCCGACAGTCACTGAGAGCTTCCATCATTTATAAAGGACCCATTCAGAGTCCAACAGAACCATCAGTGCAGCCCGAGCCAAACGATACCGACCAGATCGCCTCTACGACGCCACTTCAGGAGACGGCGGAGTCCGGTGGGAGCGCTGTTGACGAAGCTCTGCCTTGCAGCGATAACAAAGAAGGTCGTCCATTCAACACCTGACAGAACAGTTTTCTATCTTATTACGCCTCATCGTGCTCCATGAAGTCAAATGTATAAAAATATATATTTAACAGACGAAACAGCAGCCACACCGTCCAGTATCGGAAAATGCAAAGCCCTGTACAACTTCACACCTGAACACGACGACGAACTGGCTTTCAAAGAAGGTAAACTGCGCCCTTAAAGTTCCAATCAATGACCACTGAACTAGTTACTGGGAAATAAGAAAAATAAAAAAATAAAACATTTGTTGCTCAGGTGATCTTCTGGACCTCTATAAAAAGGAGGAAAATGGCTGGTGGATTGGCGCTCTTAACGGACAGAAAGGACATTTCCCGTCAACCTATGTGGAGGAGCTACAGTTGTGTTCGAAATAATAGCAGTGCCTCAACAGCAGCAAGAAAATCACTGGTGTTATTAACATTTCAAACTCTATACCCCAGATAAGTTTCTGGGGGGTAAAATAAAGGTATAGAAAACCAACAAACCCAACAGGACAGCCATGCATACTGTGGATTCTGTGAAATTGAATGATTAACTGAAAAGGGTGTGTTCAAAAAAATAGCAGTGGTGAGTTCAATTAGAGAGGGCATCAATTAGGGAGGGTATTCTGGGAAAAAAGGGTGTTAACAGGTGATCCGTATTTAAGGATCAAGACAACTGGCATGCTGGCTGTGCATTTCTCCTGAAAAAACAAGGAAAATGGGTCATTCAAAACACTGTTCTGAAGATGAGCGTTTCCTAATAAAAAAATTGATTAAAGAAGGGAAAACATACAAAGAGGTGCAGAAAATCATTGGCTGTTCAGCTAAAATGATCTCAAATGCCCTGAAATGGGAGCAAAAAACTGAAAAACGAGGAAGAAAAAGAAAGACAACCCCTCGAATGGACAGAAGAATAGCCAAACTGGCGAAGACTCAGCCAATGATGGGATCCAAGAGGATCAAGCAAGACCTTCAGTTGACAGTGAGTACTGTGACAATCAGAAGACGTCTTACTGAGGTTAACCTTCCAGCAAGAAGCCCCCGCAAAGTCCCACTGCTGAGAAAAAGACATGTGCAGAAGCGTTTACAATTTGCCAAAGAGCACATTGACTGGCCTGAAAAGAAATGGCATAATATCTTGTGGACAGATGAAAGCAAGATTGTTCTTTTTGGGTCTAAGGGTCACAGGCAGTATGTCAGACGCCCTGCAAACACAGAATTCAAGCCACAGTACTCACTGAAGACCATTAAGCATGGTGGTGCAAGCATCATGATATGGGGATGTTTTTCATACTATGGTGTTGGTCCGATTCACCGCATACAAGGGATCATGGATCAGTTCCAGTACATCAGGATCCTGGAAGAGGTCATGCTGCCATATGCTGAGGAGGAAATGCCTTTGAGGTGGACCTTTCAACAGGATAATGACCCCAAACACACCAGCAAGCGAGCAAAAGCATGGTTCCAGATGAACAAGATTCAACTGATGGAGTGGCCAGCACAATCCCCGGACCTTAATCCCATTGAAAACTTGTGGGCTGACATAAAAAGTGCAGTGCATGAGGCAAAACCAAGAAACGCTGAGGAATTGTGGAATACAGTGCAATTATCCTGGGCTGCAATACCTGTGGAACGATGCCAGAAGTTGGTTGACTCCATGCACCACAGATGTGAAGCAGTCATCAGAAACCGTGGTTTTGCAACAAAATATTAGTTTAGGATACTCAGCTAGGTTCACTTATCAAGAATTTCTTTGTTTGTACAGTACATTTTTGAGTTTCCAAGGAAAGATGGCAACACTGCTATTCTTTTGAACATGCCATTTCTTACTTTATTTGAAATATTATTATTATTATTTAAGTTTTGATGACTTTGCGCAATTGTTTTGCTTTGGAATAGAATGTACTGTGTCCCCAATGTATCTGTGTTCATTAAAGTACAATTTCTTTGAAGAATTTTGACATTTACTCATTTTTCTAAAGGCACTGCTATTATTTCGAACACAACTGTACCTGTACTGAGCACCATCAAATCATCTGATGCCTGAACAGAAAACAAACAATAAAAAACACCCAATAACAGTTAAAAGTCTGGATCTGATCTACTGCATTCATGCGTTTCAAATAGAGAAAAAAAATGTATACTTTTAAATTAACGGTCATCTAACTGACTTTGCGATTGCTTTGTATGCAACATTCAGGATTAAGGCAGTTTATGGACTTTCATACGTTTATTTTTATTATTTATAATACATCATGTACAAAGTCAGAAGGTGGGAACAGTTTAAGAACATGTAGTTTATCACATTGATATGCAAAAACCAATATACATGGAGGGGCATTGATGTTCCTGCCGTTTGTAAAATGAGCACTGATTTTAAACAAAAAAAATAATAAATAAAAACTGTTTACATATAAGTGACTGATTACATTTTTCAGGAGTTCGCTCGAGGTCCGACAGCGATTTTGATCCGGTCAAGGTTGTGAAATTCCAACATGTACATTTGTATCAAACTGTAAAATCCCCAAGCTCTTTTCAATTAGGCAGAACTAGAACTCAGAAATTTAAATCCCAATTTGCCTCATGACTGTTTAATTATAGATCAATTATCGGTTTTTAGGTAGAAATCCACAGCTATAGGAAAACGAATTTCACAGATCAACCTGGAAGATAAAAATAAACAGACATTTTCTTTGATTATTGGATGCGATGGTGGTAAAGACGGACCATGGGAGCAAAGGCTTCTGAAACGTAATCATTTCTAAACTGCCTTAGAGGTAAACTCCTTTCTGACATTTGCCAGGAACGCAGGTAAATTGTTGGTCTCCAGGAGTCGGCTTTCCAAGACTGGCAAGCACTCGAGCACTGGGTCGCTGGACACAGCTGGAAATATTCAAGACTTTGCTGTTAGATTAATCAGAAGAATCAACTGTGTTTTTCCAAAGACCTTGCATAAACTTCAAAGAAAAATTTGAGCGTGACTCACTTTGGTAGGATCCGTTTTCATTTATCCCTACTGTGATGACAAAAGTGCTGTCCGGGTCAGATAGACTGATGTTTCGGAAAACTAACTGCAGCTTTTCACCTATTAAAAAAACAGAACAACAATAAAAAAAAACATTTATTTTTAAATTTATTTCGGCCGGTTTCAGAAGATGGTCTTTATGAAGCTATCCAAGGATTACAAGAAGTCATTCTTTTCATGTTAAAGGACGCAATTACCAACAGATTAATTTAATCACATCGCCATGACAACAGGTAAATACAGAGTCGTGGCCATTATTTTAATTTGGTACATTTTATGTAGCATGGTCAGGCCTTGCATGATCTTTCGTCCTTTATTACGCTTCCTTCAAGAATAACAAAATGAGGGAGGTGTAATTTAGACTAATGTGCTGTAAAGTGATGCGATTTCAGGAATAAATGCAGTCAGACCGATAAGACCTGCATACGTGTAGCCCAGTGATTCTAGCTGTTATACTAAGCGTATCTATTACATTTATATTTTGGCTTCTTTGAGTATAAGGAAATACAACTTAGTAGTAGGGCTTGGCGATATGGCTTAAAAAAAAGACAAAAGAAAAAGAAAAAAATCAAATCTCCAATTTTTTATTTATTTATCTAATATAAAAATAAATAGAAGAAATTATTTTTAAAACCCTACTTTTATTTCAATGATCTCATCTGGGAGCTGACCTGAAGTCAAAGTGCAACTTATTACAAGCTATAAAACATGCCAACAAGATGGCGGGTCCCGGCATAATAAATAATGAAAATATAACACAAAATGTTTGGTGCTACTTGTATTACACATCTAAGAACAGGCTTCGCTTCACTTGTATTTCACACCCACTGAAAAAATAATAAATAAATGAAATAAATTTTTTTAAAAAAAATAATAAATAATTAAAAAAAAAAAATCAGTAAATGAATAAATAGTTCCTCGGGTAAAAAGGTTTTTACTCTTTGGATACTCTTTGGAGTATTTTGACAGTATAGTTTTCTAAACGTATAGTAAACATTGCATTCCATTACCAAAACAACTTCTCCTTTCAGAACTGATATAGTGCAGAGTTTCATGAAAGCCCAGCAGAGTGGATTGGCAAAAAAAACAAAAAAATTGATTTATGACCCAGCCCTACTTAGTAGTAGGGTAGAACAATTATTGCATTTGCAATATAATCACAATTTCAAAAAACACACTTTCCAAATCGCAGAAGTCTGCTATTTTTGGCTATTCAACAATGAATGGATCAGACGCGTCCTTTAGGTGTCGCTAATATATTTAAAGTGGGTGTGTTCCACTTGGAAGGGAAGAGAGTTGTTGCAGTGAGATAATCTAATTTTATTATTTGTTTCAGAGTTTATATAATCATACGTTTTTACCAGAAACTTTCAGGAATCTCACCATAGCAAGTACTGGTCAAACTATTTAATACATAGACTTGTTTGTTGGTAGCAGGGCTGTCATAAGCGATTATTTTAGTAATCGATTATTCTGACGATTAATCGAGTAATCGGATAAAAAAATTGACAATCAGCAGATTTTTCATGTAATTACATAAGCTTATTTTATGAGTAATAGAAATAAAGGAAAAATGCAAATTAGCAAATAATGCACTATTTTTTTAATAAGGATAAATCTGCAGCTAAAAAAGGTCTAGGATGAAAATGTTAAAAGCGTAGCCCTTTCTGGTTGACTTAACATCAATACAACGCAGCTGCCTCTGTAGTGAAAATGGTCACAAACAAAAAGAAGTTTAACTTGCATATTACATTCTGGATTTTGTTTAGATTAAAAAGCATAATTCTATTCATATAAAACAGAACCCTTCTAATGTACTTCAGGGCTAAGTTATACTCCACAAATAGACCGTAAAATAATTACACATTCATCAAAAAAGGTAAACAGGTCATTTAAATTCAGGCATAATACATACTACCTTTTTTTCAAACTATTGTTACCTATGTTTAATAGAGTAGAAATCCCCATAGTGGGGACATTTATGCGTGACAGTGGCAAAAACAGGGCAATTATTGTGCAATTATTAAAGAGTTTTTATCTGAATATGCCTTAAGTGTTCAAGTTAAAAACTGAAGAAAAACATCAGTTTATTTACAGAACGATGTAATATTTTAGTCAAACTTTTTTTGTTGCACAAACAAAAAACTGCAAAGATGTCAGCAGAACCAGAACCAAACTTTCCCTAAACTGACAGCTCTGATATGTGTCCGCAGGTCTCTGGTGGGACCTGCTCTTAAAGCTATTTTTATTCTGCAGTGAACGAGCTCTGCCTTGTTGTCCAACATCTTTAAACAAAAAAAAAATAAAACAGAGGCTTTGTTTTCACCTGTCCCTCAGTTAATTTTACATGACAACCTAACAAACTCACCTTCTACTCATAGCTGCACCCCTCTCTGTTTTTCACATAATGGTATGGCCCTTACGTGATTGGCCTCCACGTTGACCAATCAAAACCAGTCCTGGCGAGAGAGGAAAGGTGTGGGCTGAGCAACGAGAAGGAGCGCTAACCTTCGGCAGCTAGAAGCTCAGTGATAGGAGGCAGCTCGCTGCACAATTTTCTTTTCTGGTAAATTTAAAGTGTCCCTACAACTTCAAAACTTTAGGTTTCTTTCTCTGCGCTGCTTTTTGCCCATTGCTTTCTGTCTGCATAGCGGCCATCTAGACTGGCCGTCCATTTATTATCAGGCTAGGCTATCATTAGCAGTAGCCGCCTGGCCGGAACACAGTGCGCATAATAATATTCTGATTAATAAAAATAGTAGTACTTGTTCACAAACAACTTTATCTACAGATCATTTTGTTGCTTGTGGTTAATGTAGATAAAAGTCAAAGTTAAATCGTAATTATGGTTGAAATATATCGCAATTTAGATTTTTGGCAAAATCGTACAGCCCTACTTAGTAGCGATCAGTATTGAGCAGCAACAGGTAGGAGAGGGGGCAGCACCACATTCCTCTGTGCATATAGCCACAGAAAAACCACCGTTCAGCATCTTAATGAAAATATATATATATAAAAAAGCAGGAACTATATAAGTTTGATTAATTTTAATGGGTGTGTCCTCCGATAGCCAGCCAGCTTGTCATGTCAATCCTTTCTTTTCCTATAAATGAAAACACTCTTTTCATCAGAGTTTTTAACTGAAGTTGTACTAAAGAAAAATCTCTAGATCTTTATCCAAGAAACACTATAGCAACGCTTATGTATGTCTTACACAGATGCGTTCTTCTCACAACGGTTGATGGCCTCATTGGCTTACCTTTGATCGGCCGAATCTCCAACCCCAAATGTGTCTGGAAAACAAGTGTGGCTTTCTGGATATTCCTCAGTCTGTCTTTGTTTGCTCTGTGCTGAGACTCAATTACTACAAAGGAAAAACAAGCGACATGATTGTGAGCTACATAACTAACCTCTGTGATACGTCATTATTTCAGTTATTAAGGAAAAAACAAAACATCTTACACTCTTTTCTCTTCATTTGGTCTTCTTTGAGTCTCTGAATCTTCTGGATCATGTCCTCTTTCTGGAACTCTTTCTCATCAACCGCAGACATCACCTCTGATACGGAGCGCCGTTTCTCCTTCAGTGCCATTTTTTTGTGCTCCAGGTCTGCAGAGTCAAACGTTGGTGTCAAAACAAGAATATGCAAAGAAAACTGAATGCTTTCAGGACGCACTCCAATATTGTCTCCTTGTCCGTTGAAACAAGAAATCAGGAGGGACTGCTCATGGTTTCCTGGCGAAAACCCGTTTAATGCATGAGTGGCGGAGGCCATGAAGGGAAACTTACCCCCTTGTGTTTCCTTTATTTTCTCAAACAGCTTCTCGTCATTTTCATATTTCTTCAAACAAGCATCTGCGCCCAAGAAAGATTTAGAGATATAGGAAAAATAAATAGTGACTTGAATATTCATATCTGTTAACTATGGCTAACGAAGACTAGTCTGATCGGCTTTACTGTTACGTGTTATATTAAAGAAACAACAAGACACTTGTCTTCACACAGGCTTTATTATTCATATACAATAACCAAATATCTGAATGTTCACTTAACATTATTAACTGCATTTTAAGCCCATAAATAAAATCCAACTGATAAATTATATAAATTTGTGAAATTAAAGAAACTACATCAATTACATCTAAGCTACAATATTTTCACAAACTCAGAAAGTTTCTTTTGTTCCTTCACATAGAAATTTAGCAGTATTAAGGAATGGACAGCTCCCCGTCTCTGAGGTAAATTAACGTAAAATTTAGGTGAAGGTATGAAGTGTAGTGTGATTTAAAAAAACAAAGAATCTTAAAAGGCTGTTTGATCGAGTGCATCTCTAATTTCTACAAACAATATAATAACCTGCAACGTTTAAAATAGACAATTTCCTACAGTCCAGTTATTGAAATAATTACTGTTAATAGATGGAATAGTGTAAAAAAGTAAATAATTTTACAGTCAGTTTCACGAGGCAATGCGTTTGCACCGTTTTTGACCCTCTTAACAACTGAAAGTTGCATCTCACTTGTAAAAGGATTCATAAACAATTTCTGTTGAAAAATTAAACACTTTTACATGTTAAAGGAACAAGAAAACAGCCAACTTTCCCTGACCAGTGAGTGGCAATCCAGACACGAAACATCATAGTTATTTTTTCCTGTTCACATTAAAATGCATCAAAACTGAAAGTTCTTCCTGTTTTGGCCACTAAATGCGCCAAAAATAACATGTTGATTGATGCACTTCCTTTAGATTTTGGCAAAACTAAAGACAAAAGTCAGGGTTCAATGATTTGATTGGGAATAATCTTGTAATAACTTTATTTTCTGCTGGATCCAAAAGCACCAATTAAGAAAAATGCCATTAAACCCATGTATTGACTTGAAACAAGTGCATAAAAGACTGAAACGTTTAATAAAATTTGCAATTAAACTGCATTGCTTTAGCATTTGTTTTACAAGACTTAAAAATACCACCTATATCAAGCAATTTCTTGTATTATGGTTCATGTTTTTTGACATTTAATTGTTAAAATAATGAGTTTGTTAGTGTTATTGTCCTTAGGAAGAAAATGTATTTTTTTAGGGGAAAACTGATATTTGTACCGGCCTAGGGCTGGGCGATATGGACCAAAAATAATATCTCGATATTTTTAGGCTGAATGCCAATTTACAATATTTATCTCAACATGTTTTTCTTTTCATAAAGGAATTATAAAAAAAAATATCTCTAAATCAAAGCTTTATCCCAAATGTCTCACAGGCACATTTTTAACAAAAAAACTATGAGAAACGGCTGAAAAATAACTTACTGGAATACATAAAAGTATAATGCTAACAAAATATAGACCATTTCGATGTAAACAATATAGACTCATCTTAAGCTTATATCTTTTTCAAAAATGTTGAGCTTTTTAAACTCTCGATATATTGTCAAACTCTATATCGGCTAGTTAAAAAAAACAATAACTTAAATAAAAATCTGCCTTTTATTATCTGCTTGCTTCCGAAAGTATTAAATACCAGATCTGACAAATGAGCCTGATTAGATCCCATATTCTAATTTATTGAACATGACTGTGCTTTCACATGAAAGTTTAATGTGCATTCAAGATATTTAAATACTTTATTCAACAAAGGCTTGATTAATAAAAATCAAACAACTTACCAAGTGCCGAGTTTACAAACTGTCTGTGATTGTGAGACAACTCCACAGCTGTGTCAATTATGTCTGCATATGTTTCAAGGTGTTTATTGTGGATCTCCTCCATCGCACTGGCGAACCTTTCACTTATAGTCGGGTCGGTAATGGATTCCATGATGTTCTGTTAGAATCTGTAACAACAAGAGGAGCCGCATTCATTCATGCACCACAAACCCTGCCATTTCCAGCCAGTCCAGTGTCTTGTAATTACCGTATTTCTCGGACCATAAGGCGCACTAAATATTCTTCACAAGTGTGTAATATCACTCCGCCCCTTCACGTATACAGCTCTATCCTGAAAGGAAGAGCTATCGATCTCTGTCGGGAGGACAGAGTAGTTGGACTACACTGCCCTGTTTCTGAAATAAGGCCAAAATATACGTAACTTTTAGATTATATTGACTTACTAGGTTTATTGTTGCTATCGTGTACTCTGGGCTGCCTAAAGGCTCCCACATATTTGGGCGTACTGCGCGCTTACTTTGAGCTTGGTGGACTACGCGCTGACTCTCCGTGGACATTTTACCCCCCATAGCCCAGCATACTGTTGCCTACATTTCTTGTGGCAAATTCCTACAATTCCCACACTTTCTGCCAATGGGACGAAGCGGCAGAACGGATGGTAAAATGTGCGATTAGCTAGCTGAGCACCTAAAGTCGTTTCTTTTCTAGCAGGCTCCCACCGCACACCTGTCAGTGAGAACAGAGAGGGACTGTGACGCCGCGCATCCTTGCGACCGCCTGCTTGTAGCGGCTCAGTGTATCAAGCTTGGTGTCACATATAAATCGGTTTGATGTAAAGACTTCTTGCCGCGAGAACTTGTAAAAATTGAGCTGTGCACGTACCTGTAAGCGCGGACTTCCGCGGAGTGAACTACGCCCGAAAATGTGGGGGACTTTACATGAATGCACTTCTAGTTTCGACATAACAGTCAGGCAATCTTGTAGACAGCTCAGGGGTCTGATCGGGTAGTGACACGGTGTACCGTAATGCTCTGAATATTCATTAAGTGGAACGACTTTGTTGCTAACCAAAGACGTACTTACACATTTTAACAGATATTTGAATGCATTGTGCCACATAAAATCAGTCAGTAAGCACAACTTTAATCATATATAAGGCGCACCTTAAATCTTTGAGAAAATGTAAGGATTTTAAGTATATCTTATAGTCCAAAAATAGGGTAGGATCCGTTTATCAGAACATAAAAATAAGGCTGAGGCTGAAGGTGAGAAAAAGTACAGATCAGATCAGTGACTGCTTGCTATAAGTTATCCCAAACTTATTGTTGTCAATCACTATATATTTACCATAACAAAACAACATGACCAGAAGTACAGTATTGCACGAGTGAACAAGGAGAAGCAACCGAGCCGAGCGAGTCTGCAACACCCAGTGGAGGTGCAAAAAGAAAGAGTAACCCTAACGCCTCTGCACGTAAGACCAGCTCCCTCAGTTGACGTTTTTAAATCTCACTTAAAAACACACTTTTACTCTTTGGCTTTTAACAAAATGCGAGTCTGACAGGGATTGTACATCTCGGCTGCTTTGGTGTGTTACGTTAATGTTTGTTAGGATTTTAACTGTTTTTATCTTCGTCTTCTGTTTTCTTATTGTGCCACATTTTGGTCAACCATTTGGTTCTTTTTAAGTGCTATTTAAATAAACATGGTATGATACTTATTTGTTTTGTTTTTTTATAGCAAGTCATCATTTTTACAGCTTTCAGCAACATTATGACACATTGTATATTTTCCTAATACTCCACAGCCCTACTGTTTGTCTTATAAAAAGGTTAAATTATGTGATGTGGACCTCTGTGTAGTGTTAACAGCAAACATGCTTAAATCAAACACCACCGGACTTTCTAGCCAATTGTGGTCAATTTGTACATGGAGGAGGTGCAGAGCAGGGCACTCGGTGCTTACAAGAAAACACCACCAACTCACTGGTTTAGATATGTGGATGACAAGAACTTGAGGCATTTACCAACAACATTAATTCCGTGGACAGCAACATAAGGTTTACCAGAGAGGATGTCAAGAACAACATGTTGCCTTTTCTGGACTGTGCGGTACACATTGAGGGAGATGGGAGTCTCAAAACTGAGGTTTACTGGAAGCCCCCACACACAGACCAATATCTGCATTTTGATTCACATCACCCACTGGAGCACAAACTCTGTTGTCAGAACTCTGAGTTACTGGACTGAGAATATTCCCTTTGTCACAGAGGAGAAACAAAAAGAGCACAAGGACGGCAGGAAATCACTGCAAGCTTGTGGTTACCCGAAATGGGCAATTGTCAAATCAGCCAACAAAGCTGGCAGAAAAAAAATCAACACTGTGTCGAACACAGAGGAGGGAACAGAGAGACGTAAAAGCATCGTCATTCCATATGGGTCAGGAGTTTCTGAGAAACTCTGGAGAATTTTCTCCAAACACAACATACCAGTAAATTTCAAACCTAATAACACTCTCGGACAAAAACTGGTTCATACCAAAGACAGAAAACCCAAACGACAGCTGAGTGGTGTTGTGTATGCGGTCCAATGCAGCGAGGACGGCTCAAACTCCTACATCGGAGAAACTAGACAACAGCTACATAAATGCATGGCTCAGCACACGAGGGCCAGCAGCTCGGGGCAAGATTCAGCAGTCCACTTCCACCTCAAGAACAAAGGACACTCTTGACGACAATGATGTTCAGAATTTGGACAGGGAGAACAGATGGTTTGAAAGAGGGATCAAAGAAGCCATCTTGGTGAGAAGAGAAAAGCCATCACTAAACAGAGGGGGAGGATTGCATTTCCAACTTCCCAGTGTTTACAGCTCGGTCCTCCAACACGTTCCAGAGAGATTACATCAGCAGCCTCGTCATTATTCAGGTGACCAAGTCCTCCACTCACACCAAGCAATAGCTGCTAAGGACCCAGGACAGTGACTGTGGGTCATTGATTTGCACCTGACCTAGAATGTGCCTAAGAGGATAGACCTCCATGTCCTTTAAAAACACCACCAGAAATGACAAATACTCCTGGATAGGTGTTGAAACGTTTTCAGAAAGAACTGAACTAAAGTCTGATTGCCTCCAATTTAAGCCTGTTTGCTGGTGTGATGACCCAGATAACTGAG
Source organism: Fundulus diaphanus (assembly GCA_037039145.1). Classification (NCBI taxonomy): domain Eukaryota; kingdom Metazoa; phylum Chordata; class Actinopteri; order Cyprinodontiformes; family Fundulidae; genus Fundulus; species Fundulus diaphanus. The sequence continues at coordinate 34,595,195 of CM073132.1, read as the reverse complement.
AATTTGCACAGGTATTGTGTCATGTTATTCCAAGGTTTTTAAATATTATAGATTCAGTACGGTAATGCTTATTTCTAAGAATCAAACCGGGATAAATAAATGACCAAACTAAAAAGTAAACACTAAAAAGTATATGTCTATTAATTGATCAGTTGTACATACAGTTGTTGCTTTTGCTTTATAAAAATTGCGTTAACACATGATCACTTTACTCATGGTAAACAAGAATTTCTTACTTGCTCAAGCCATTTTTCTTATTTATGTCTGTGTGTCAGTTCTTTACCGGGTTTATTTTCTTCTCCATGCCTGATGAAAGCGACTTTAAGATAGTCAATGCCGGCTGGGAGGCTTTGGACATGTGCTAAAGGGAGAGATTTATACACCTGACAAAAGATCTCAGAAAAGGAGTAGCTAGGCAGGATTTAGTGAAGGGGCATCCACAGTTTGTGGATTGATTGGAGGAGGAGCAGAGGAGTTGGTAACGGTGGACGATACAGGAGACAGGGTGAAATGGATGCAACCTTTATTAAGGAGCACCTTAAAAGTCTCAGATAATATCATGGCACAAGGACTGGACAACAAAAGCGAGCAAAACAAAAAAAACAGACAATGCTTAAAACAAAGCTCTTCTAAATAGCTTTAAGATCAGATCCACCTAAAAGCAGAAAGCCAGACTAATTAAATGAAGCCAATGAAAAAGAGAAAGGCTTTGAGTTCTGCACAACGAGAAAACAAAGTCTCAGATTATTAGTATCGTCTCATCAGCTACAGCTGTCCATTGTTCTATGAAAACATGTCTACGTCAGCCTCCCATCATGCATTGCCGTTAAACACTATTAATAAACATTGTCAGGAATCCCATGGCGACTTTAGCAATAATAGCCTATTTTTAAACCACTTTACCAAGCAATGCTAGCGGCGGTGCTAACTGGGTATTGTCATCAGTCTGTTAGCCGTAATGTAGCATACCTCCATTCAGAAATGCCACTGCAAACTGTATCTGCTAGTTTTCCTGGACATGGATTTATCACTCACCTGTGCAAGATTGAATCAAAGCATCACTCGTCTGACTTACCATTTATCGCTAGACGTCAATGGTTGCTTTCAAAAATCCGCGGTCTGTACGCAGAGGGCGGTTCCTGAACACCGGAAATGACGTAGTTTGAATTCTTCTTCTTCTTCTTCTTCTTCTTCTTCTTCTTCTTCTTGTTTTTACTGTCGGTGCATTACCGCCACCGATCAGTAAAGGAGTGTGGAACAGGACAAACATGCTCAAAAAATTATTTCTTTCAAACTAAACCTGTAACCAATAAATAACGAAACATAATATTATAGCTTGAATCGTACTTTTCCTCAAAATAGTTATAAACGTATACTGTTATTTTTCCTGTTCAAGACTCCTTAACAATTCTATTCTTTATTCTTATTCTCTGTTAGTTCCTACAGATATACATCACATGCTCTATGGTTTCACTTTTCTCACAGTATTTTGTATTTTGTTCTCAACATATGTTTTGATCTCTGCTTTGCTAACTTGTACTGCCATCTCTACCTGATCTGGGATCCATAAAAACTGGACGTCTATCTCCATACTATTTACTGTATATAAAGATAACAAAGTTTCAGAAATTATATCCTCCCTACATTTTGATATTGCATTTTTAAGGCTAGACAGAGCTGCACTTAAATCTTAACAAATATGCATTCTCATGGGTCTGACTTCCTCTATACATTGTAATGCAAACACGATTTCCATCACTTCTGCTACATATACTGATAAATGATCATTTAATCTTTTGACTAACTTTATTTTTAGTTCGGGAATGTAAAAAGCACTGCTTTATTTTCCGTTCTCTGGATTTTTAGACCCATATGATAAATGTACATAATATCATTCCCCAACCCTTTGGAAAATGCTGTATAAATAAGGTTAAGAATGTCTGAAAACTCACCAAGTAGTGTGGCTCCTTCATGCTTTTACTTACATAAAAATTATTAATATTACTTTTTAACAGGATTTCCTGCTGCATATTCACCCCCACGACCTCCCCCAACCTCCCACCTGCCGGTCAAAATGAGGAACTTCACATTGCTCATAACACCACTGTAAGACTGTAACATAACACACCTGCACGGTCGCATTTTAGGAATATTTAGTTAGCTCAGTAATTAAATTCAAAAAGTTTAACTCATACACTGTATAGATCCATCACGTGCAGGGTGATATATTTCAAGCATTTAATTTCTTTTAATTTTAATAGCAGACTGTTAAAACCTTTCTCAGAACATTTGAATATTACATAACACCCATAAGGAAAAAATATTTATTAATATTTTTACTGCTGAATTGTTGTGGTATGTCAGTGGCATGGTCTATGCAATGATGGGGAAGACCTGGCAGTTGTCCAGCAGATAATTCTGACACCCTTTAATAGGAGGTTAAGTCACAAAAAGTCATTGCTAAAGAAGCTAGATGTTCAGAGAGTGATGCATCCTGGCATAATCGTAGAAAGTTGAAAGGAAGGAAAAACTGTGGCCTTCAAGGGGAACCTAGTGATTATAAGTTGTTAAACTATAGACCTGTTCACGGTCTCCCCTGGTTCTTTTATCTGGTAATGTGGTGTTTCTATTGTAGACTTCTGTAGTAATAAAAAGACTCTTCAAACCGTAACTATATTTTACCATATTTAATCTAAAAGACAGATGAATGTTTGCAGATTCAGTACTGGGTTCTCATAACAACACAACGCAACCGGTACCCGAGAACCCTGTTTTTCCTTTCACACAGATATTTTATAGGAAGCATGTGTCCACCCATTCAGGGCCGTGCACAGCTTATCAGCTTTCCATTCATCACATTGGTGGAGAAGATCATGCTGTAATGCAGACGTCCTTGCTGACACATATCACCCATAACAGTCATTCTGTCCAGTATGTCAGACACTTTACGTCCATTTATCTGTAATTTCCATGGCAACCACCTTTGCAGTCCAGTCTCTGTAATTTCATAATCTCCAACAAAGTAATGATGCTAACAACACCCATTATTTGACCTACAATGACCTCAAGTAAGATGGTAAAACTCCAAGTATTGATGGACTTGGACGGTCTGTGGACCAGGGTATCCACTTGGCCAAAGAATACAGAGTGCAGTCGTGCATGAGGGATTAATGTCTTGTTGTGAATCCTACATAACTGCAGTAAGCAGCATCCAAGAGTATCAGACAGCTGGCTTGAGCATTTATATAAATCATCAAGGACAGGTTTGTGGCAGCACAGAGAGACTTTCAGGCCCCATGGGCTGCAACTGTCCTAACTGTGACCTTTGAACCAAACAGAGAACTGAGACTGTAGCTTAGCTGTCCAAGGTGCTCTTTAGCATTTAGCATTTTATTATGGGAGTCAAGGTCCCAGAGTCTAGAGAAGAGTGGAGAGGACCATTATTCAGGTTCCTTGAGGCCCAGAAGTTTTCATTGTCAGTGATCATTTATGGGCATGTGAGAAACCAAAATGAGGTTTTTTTCTTCCCCCCGCAAGCAGTGGTGTTTTTTGTTATTTTTATTATGGTTCATGACCCAGGATGCCATCCTGTCAAGAAGAAAAACAAGCACTTGAGAAGAAAAAACACAAAAATGGGTATATTAATGCTTTTTGTGAGGTCCAACCAATTGGGATTGTGGAATGTGAAAAAAATATGACAGAGGCAGATGGCCGTTCACACTGAGCCTAGTCCTGCTGAAAGTGTTTCCATCCTGTTAAAGTGGAGTTTTCCTCTCCACTGTTGCTTCATGCATGCTCAGTGTGAGGGATTGCTGCAAAGCCATGGACAATGCAGACGACTGTCCACTGTGGCTCTACGCTCTTTCAGGAGGAGTGAATGCTGCTTGTCAAGACTCGATGCAATCTGCTGGGTTTCCTTAGATAGGAAACTTTTTGACCAATCTGTATGATTTGATTGAATTTGACTTTGTAAAGAGCCTTGAGATGACATGTGTTGTGAATTGACGCTATATAAATAAAATTGCATTGAGTCTTATCATGTGGTTGCCTGATGCTGTAGTTCCAGCTCAACCGCAAATTCAACCAGAATTTTTAAGACATTTGGACTGCACTTTATCGTCTCTTGTTAAAAATCTAAAATATTTTATAGTTGGGGTTCTCCTCCACTGTTAATTTGTGGGTCGAAAGATGAGAAGTTTAGGAACTACCGACGCAAAGAATCCCACTGAGAATCATTGCACCCAGTTACCTCAGTTGAGGAGGCCAGATGGGCTCTGTTTTTTAAAGGGAAGCCCATTTAGTTGCTGCGTTTGCTGAAAATGACTGTATTAATCAGGCTGAAGTGATGCAGGTTACAGGCAGCGCGCGCTTTCTCTCCCCTGGTGTTTGCAGTGGCTAATATTTAACATCTGTACAAGCCCTGTTCTGGGAAATATCTTAATGGCTACACTGTCAGGTTGTAAACAGTCTTATGAACATGTCCTAAAATGCTTTCCTCTCATGACTTGGGAACACATTATTATATTCCAGATGAACCCAGACAGCTTGCACTTACTTGTAGTTTCCATGGCTTTGATGAATGATTTGTGATGCCTGCTGGTTTGCGATATAAAAGAGATGCAACGAGAGAAGGGGCATCATGGTGCTGCTTTGACTGGTGCTGAAAAGAAACCAACTGCTCTCAGAGGAAACGGGATGGATTTTATTCACATATTAGGTGTCCAAACTATACAGCATCTGCAGAACAACTACAAAGAATACAACAGCTTCCTTAGCCTGATGTCAGCAGTGGGTGACCCTCGTAATATTTTCTCTGTCTATTTCCCTCTTTGGTTCCATCTCAGTCATAATGTTGGTACCAAGATGATATGGGTGGCTGTTGTCGGAGACTGGTTCAATCTTATTTTCAAGTGGTAAGTCTGCTCAATTGACGGGATTCTAGCTTTACCTTGTGAGCATATAGATTTAAAGCAGACATCTTCTTACTCAGGGTTCTGTCTGGGCAGAGACCTTATTGGTGGGTTCACGAAACCCACTTGTTCCAGAACGGCACAAAGCCCCATTTGGATCAGTTTCACATTACGTGTGAAACAGGGCCCGGTAAGTAGGTTTGTACTGTTTTTTAAGCTAACGTAGTTAAATAAAAAAAACAAGAAACACTTTCACTGATTTGTCTTTTCACAGGTAGTCCGTCGGGTCATGCCATGGGCTCATCATGTGTGTGGTACGTGATGGTCACTGCCACTCTAAACTTCGCCAGGTCCTCCTGCAGCTCTTCTGTCCGGAGTTTTCAAAGGTGGACATTTTTTTGTGATGCTGTCACAAAGCGGAAAACCAGGTCTAACAATTTCTTCTTTTTATTTTCCTGCAGGTTTCATCTCTTGAGGTCCGTTTTGTGGACCGCCTTTTGGGTCATTCAGATAAATGTTTGCATTTCCAGAGTTTTCATTGCAACACACTTCCCTCATCAGGTCCTCCTCGGACTCGCCATCGGTACGTTCTGTTTGGGTTCGCGCATATGTCCGATGTGGTTCATGTTTTGGATGACAATCTGTTTTTCTGTCTCTACAATCTCTAGGTATGCTTGTGGCTGAGGCATTTGACCATATTCCCTGCATCTATAATGCAAGCCTGAAGCTGTACCTCCAGGTCAACATGTTTCTTCTCTCGTTTGCCGTTTGCTTTTACTTGCTCCTAAAGCTTCTGGACTTTGACCCTCTGTGGTCGGTTGCCAAAGCCAAGATGTGGTGCGCAAACCCAGACTGGATCCACCTGGACACCACGCCGTTTGCCGGACTGTGGAGGAACCTGGGAGCCCTGTTTGGTCTGGGGCTTGCAGTGAACTCAGGGATGTTCATTCAGAGCTGTAAGGGGAAAAATGGCTGTAATAATATATTTAAACTCATGTGCATGGCTGCAAATCTCACCTTTCTGCAGCTGTATGATCTAATCAAGATGCCAACTCAAAGCGAGGAACTCTTTTACCTTCTGTCTTTTTGCAAAAGCGCGTTGGTTCCTTTTGGCGTCATTGCTGTCATACCTTACTGTGTTCATTTGCTAATCAGAGATGATGAGCGAAAACTCTCTTAGTTTAGGACAGTGATTTCTACAGAGCAACACTTTCTGCTGTAATGTGCATTAAAAAATATTATGACTGTTATTGCACACACAGAAGCACTGAAACAGCAGTTTATGTGAGAAACAATGCATATTTTGTGGTTTAGATAATACATTTGTCTCATTTGACCACATTCATGATAAGCCTTTCTGAAGTTTAGCTTGAGTCTTAGTTTTTTTGGGAATATATATACAGAAGTTTGTGAAAAGCTGCTGGAATTTACAATAGGTTTATTGAAATGGTTTATGTGCAACTCTACAACATGATTTAATCCCTTCAGAAGTGGAGACTTTGCCAGTTTATGGATCTCTGTCTTTAGCTCAAATACAGAAGCCGAATAAATTGTAGATTAAATATTACAAAACAACTTTCTAACTTTGAAAAGACTGCATTTGTCAAATATACTGATTAACACTTCTTACATAAGATGCAGATGGCCGATGTTCAGCATACTTTTTGTTATTGTGAAGTAAAAACGTAAATACAATTTCACAACATAATGTACCATAAAGGTGCCTCGTTGGGACATGGTTCCAAACTTTCACTTTTACTTCATTCTCTGCTGTTTTTTTATTTGCAAAATCATTCACCTAATTCTCTCTGTTTGCATTGTAAGTGTTTGTGTGTACATTCTTGTCTGGGTGTGTTCAATAATCAATTGTGCGTCTCCTAGCAGTTTCTCCAGGAAAATTTAGACGTTAATGATCCTAAAGGTAATGAGGCAGATCAGAGTCTCTGATGTAACTGGATTAGATGGATTAATTAAACTCCTGAGCAGAGCTTCGTTTCAACTTTTCTTACAGTCTCATGGTTGCTTAGCATCGGCTGCACTTGAGGCCTGCTGCCAAATGATGTAACCGCTCTGAGAGTGAAGTTTCTTTGCCAAAAGAAGCTTGAAGAGAACTTCATGTTTCTGGTTACTTAAGAGTGTATGTCTTGATGACATCAAAAGCTGGATGACTTTAAATTTCCTGCATTTAAATTCTGACAAGACAGAAGTTGTAATCTTTGGGCCAGAGTCCTCAAAAAATAAACTTCTTAATCAATCACTGAATCTGGATGGCATTAACTTGGCCTCTGGTAATAAAGTAAAAAATCTTGGTGTTATTTTTGACCAAGACATGTCATTTAAATCCCATATTAAACAGGTTTCCAGAGTTTCCTTTTTTCACCTCCGGAATATCGCCAAAATTAGAAACATTCTGTCCAGGGGTGATGCTGAAAAACTAGTGCATGCATTTGTTACTTCAAGGCTGGACTATTGTAATTCTTTACTATCAGGAAGTCCACAAAATGCAGTTCGAAGTCTTCAGCTGATCCAAAATGCTGCGGCAAGAGTTCTGATGAAAATCAACAAGAGGGATCATATTTCTCCAATTTTAGCTTCCCTTCATTGGCTTCCTGTTAAATCAAGAATAGAATTTAAAATTCTTCTTCTAACGTATAAAGCCCTTAATAATCAAGCTCCATCATATATCAGAGCTCTGATTACCCCGTATGTTCCTAACTGAGCACTTCGCTCTCAGACTGCAGGTCTGCTGGTGGTTCCTAGAGTCTCTAAAAGTAGAATGGGAGGCAGATCCTTTAGCTATCAGGCTCCTCTCCTGTGGAACCAACTCCCAGTTTTGGTCCGTGAAGCAGACACCCTGTCTACTTTTAAGACTAATCTTAAAACTTTCCTTTTTGACAAAGCTTATAGTTAGAGTGGCTCATGTTACCCTGAGCTACCTCTATAGTTATGCTGCTATAGGCTTAGGCTGCTGGAGGACATCAGGGCCTAATTTTCTCACTCTACTGATTTCTACTGTTCTTCATTCTACGGTTCTCCAGTTTTGCATTGTATTACATTGAAATGACTGTCGTCATTTCAGCTTTTAACTTTTTGCTCTCTCTCTTTTTCTTCATAGTAGGTACACCTGGTCTGGCGTTCTGTTAACTTTGACATCATCCAGAGAAGACGGCTCACCCGTTACTACCATCTAATGTAGAACAGATTACTAGATCAATGTGTGCTTCTGTGCTTTTTTGTCTCTCTTGTTGTGTCTCTGCTCTGTCTTCTGTAACCCCAGTCGGTCGAGGCAGATGACCGTTCATACTGAGCCCGGTTCTGCCGGAGGTTTTTTTTCCCCGTTAATGGGTGGTTTTTCTTCCCACTGTCGCTTCATGCTTGCTCAGTATGAGTGATTGCAGCAAAGCCATGTACAATGCAGACGACTCTCCCTGTGGCTCTACGCTTCCCCAGGAGTGAATGCTGCTTGTCGAGACTTTGATGCAATCAACTGGTTTCCTTATATAGGACATTTTGACCAATCTGTATAATCTGACCCAATCTGTATAATATGATTGAACTTGATTTTGTAAAGTGCCTTGAGATGACATGTTTCATGATTTGGCGCTATATAAATAAAATTGAATTGAATTGAATTGAAAATAAAGAATCACTTATCACTTGTGCAGTTTATCCACATTCAAAGCATTATTTAAGGGAGCAGTGGTTTTACTTTGAAAATTCTCATATTTAGAGGACAATTTCATTCATATGGCTAAATTTAAGTATAAATATGCTCTGTTTTAAAATGCAAAATATGATTAAGGTAAAACCAGTTTATTTAAATAGCACTGATTCACAAAAAATGCCATCTAAGGTTACTTGACAAACATATGGTTTATATACAGAAATAAATCAAACCAGTCCAATCATTTAGACAAATAAAAATTAAATTACATACTTTTCAAATTTCATTTATAGTACACCGCAGTCAAGTTCAGTTTTCAACAGACTTTGTTCGATAGAAACCCCCAGAAAACTTGTAACTGAGCATGCCACGGCATTTTTTAATGATGGTTGCCTAACTCACTTCAGACCTTCTGAAAGGCAGAATGAAAACAATTTGCCTTCCTTCTGATTGACCAATACTAGAGTAGCCGACCCAGTGACGGATTGTCCACCTTATTTGCATTATAAGGAAGAAATGCATTAGGAAAAGTAAAAAAGATGGAAAAATGTGAAAAGAATACATAGAAATAAAATAGCTTGTGGGGAAAACACGATAAAATATTTTAAGGAAGAAATAAAAGAGACATAAATGCATCATTGTGTAAAAGAAAAACATGAAAAAGATAGTAAAATTGAATAAAATGCTTAAATATTGTGTTGGAAATAAATAAAGAGAGTGTGAAGGTCAATTAAATTATAGAACAAGTGGTAAAGTAAATTAATGTGATTTTAAACTAAGATATTTACAGATGTAAAATAATTTATCATTTTTAAATTAATTGGTTAAATGTTGGTTAATTTATTGGACCATTTAAATTAAAATCTTTTTAGTTCTGTCAGTTTCGGTCCTCCGTACTGGGGTGTGTCAATTTAAGTTGGCCGGGGCCCCAGGCCGGCAGGGGGCCCCAGTTGCAAGATTTGCTTAGAGCTAATGTTACAGGTGAACTGTGATGACTAAACGTAAAACATTTGTATATGAGCATTATTAACAACACATTTTTTGATCAGATTATCAGAAACATATTTATAAATAAAAATAAGAACAAGAAAGGGGAAGGGAAAAAACACTTTATGAGGAAAAATCTCAAACTTTTGCACAATGTTTCATTTACACATTATAATATTAAACACAAATGTGTACAATACAGCGTTTAACCTCAAATAACAAATATAATTCATAAAACAGAAGCTGTTTAATCTCTTGGCAGGGACAACTTCAGAGTAAAACAGATAGCTTATGCAGCTGGCTCTAAGACAAATAATGCTATAATATCTGAAATGTGAGCAAGGAACAAATCAAAAGGTACTTGTTGCAGGGATGCTAAGTTGCATGTCAATGACTGTTTCCCTGCTGTCATCGCAGTTGTTTTGTATCTCTTTAATGATATAAAGGTTTAAAAGACACATTCTCCAAACGGACAAAGAAACTCCGTTTTAGGTATACCTTCTGATTTATTTATACAAATATTCTTAAAACTGTTTGGTGCTGCAAGGGATTAGCTGATCGGAGCTCCTGTTGTGACCAGTTTGTAATAGGCACCCTTTTTGGCCATGAGCTTATCATGCGTACCCTGTTCGATGACTGCTCCGTGGGACATCACCGCTATGATGTCGGCCGTCTGGATTGTGGAGAGCCGGTGAGCGATGACGATGCACGTGCGTCCTTTTCTTGCTTCATCCAGAGCAGACTGGACGGTCTGCAGAAAGACAGAGAGTATTCAAGCAAATGTTCTTTTGGGTTTTAATGCAAGCATGCAGGTCATTTCTAAGGCACAGGAATAATGAGCATATGCTTAATTTTTGAATCTCCCTTTTTTTATGTGGTTAAAGCTGTATTTAAAGAAACTATGCTTCACCTGTTCACTTTCTGTGTCCAGAGCTGAGGTAGCCTCATCGAGCAGTAAGATCTTGGGGTTTCGGACAATGGCTCTGGCAATGGCAATGCGTTGCTTCTGTCCCCTTGATAGCTGTGAGCCCTGGGCACCAACCTGAGTCTCATATTTCTACCAGCGTGTGGTGAGAAGGAATAAAAAAACAACAGGTTTAGAATTAGTTATCCATGAAATGCTCCTCATTAGGAAGAAATGGTACAGAAGCACCAATACTCCCTTGAAGCTATTTATGTTTTGTCACATTATAACTTAAAATTTAATATGTTTTATTCTGATTTAATGTGATAGATCAATACAAAGTAGTGCATAACTACGAAGTGGAACTAAAAGAAGATGGGGTGACAAAAACAAAAAGCGCTAAACACAAATGCATGCAGCACTATTTTATATTGGTTTATTCTTTTAAAACATTTTCAAGCCTATCAAGTCAGTTAAATAAGTATTATGTATAATATTATAAAATTTGCAGTGAACTTGCTATTTTAAAACCGGGAGGATTTATTTTGTATAGAAAAAAGCCGTGTCTAAGTTTAAATCAAGTAAAAAGTGGATTTGAATGTTAAATCAGCTGAATTTATGCAGAATGGCTCTAATCATACATACCACTCAAACCGCCTGACACTAGACACACAAATGGCCCTGTCTCACTAACAAACGCATTCACATGCAAACACTGGTAAACAGATTGGTGGTTGGGGTTAAATGCCTCGTTCAGGATCACATTGACCTGTGGAAGGGGACTTAAACCCTCAACTTTCAGACTGCTAGACAACTACTCCTCCCAGTTGCTGACTAGCTTGAAATCAAAAACATTTTAACATCCAAATTAGATTTCAGATTACAGCCCCTATCATGCCAAATTAGCATTGACCCAGATATTGACTTATTTTTTTGGTTAATTTATCCACTTAGTGAACATAACAGTACGACAGCATTAAAATAAAACGTCTCCACTCACATCTGGTAGAGACATCACAAAGTCATGAAGATGGGCCTTCTTGGCAGCCTCCATCACCTCCTCCATGCCAACACTCCGAGTGTTATCTCCGTATTGGATGTTCTCCGCTATGCTGCAGTCAAATAACACTGGTTCCTGCGACACGATCCCAATCTGAGACCTCAGGAAGGGAACATTGACGCCACGGGATGGGTGACCGTCAATCAGCTGGATGTAGTATAACAGAGTTCAACCAAACTGTTGATGTTCGAAAACACATTTCTGGAATTGGTGTCATTTACATTTAAATGGACCAACACACACCACTTGCCCCTCATCTGGGTCGTAGAACCTTTCCAGTAACTGGACGCTGGTGCTTTTCCCACAGCCGCTGCTCCCAACAAAAGCCAAAGTCTGACCAGGCTTCACAGAAACAGCCAGGCCGTTCAGCACCTGAGTGTCTGGTCTTGTCGGATACGTAAACTTGCAGTTGCAAAACTCAACTTCTCCTTTGAACATCTCCTATAGATGGTTAGAAAGTTCTTAAAATACACATCATGTGTAGAAAAAAAAAGTGCAATAATTTGATTTAAAACATTAAGCATTTGAAATTCACTGACCCATTTCTGTCCATCTGTGTGGCTAATGCTGATTTTAGGAATCCTGTCCAATAGTTTAAAGATCTGAGCAGCAGCGATTTTGGCTTTGGCGTAATCTGGAGTGAAGGAGGAAGCTCTCCCCAGCGCCGTCCCGCTGATCACGATGGCTGAAATCACTCTATAGAGACAGAATGCAAGAGTAAAGCTTCACTATGAGGTTGATTTAAAAATATCTTTGAAAATGTCTGTACTGTGCACTTTTACCAACCTAAACACCAGCATGTATGGTAACCCTTCAGCTCTGACCAGGTAGCCTCCATATCTAAACGAAGCAGCATATGCCATGAAGGTGACGCACTGGGCAAAGCCGAAACAGAGCCCATAGATGTTGGCTCTCTTCTTGGCAGATTTATAGGGAAGCTCCAGCTTTTGCTCATATGATTCCACAAACGAGCGCTCTTTGGCTAAACCTGCAATGGTCCGGATGTTGCCAAGAGCCTCACTGGACACCTGTGGGAGGGACACTTTTTGTACCTCTCAAACTCACAGCTTAAAAAATTACCTAATTCATGGTGAATGATCTAGTTTGGTACTGGATCAGAGCGGTAGCTTACCTTACCTGCTGCTTCCATGGATTTGTTATCTTCTTTTGCAAAACCTGTGAGCATTTTGGCTTGGAAAACGCCAGACAGCCCAATTAGAGGCAGGAAGCACATGATTACCAATGTTAGCTTCCAGCTGAAGTAGAAGGCGATGATGAACGAGGCTCCAATGTTGGTCAGGGAGTTCACGATCATGCCAATCTGGGAACCAGTTGCCTGCAGAAACAATTTCAGCCATAACTATAACAACTATCATCCCATTAGAAAACACCAATAAGCAAGATAAATACCACACTATAAAAAAAACTAAACAAAAAAAGGCTTACCCCCTGGACCATAGATGCATCTGTGGCCAGTCTGGTGGTCAAAGCTCCAGGACTGTTGTTGGGATCATCAAACCAGGCAATTTCCTGTCTCAGCATGGCCTGGAAGCCCACTTTCCTCAGACGGCGGGTCAGCAGCTCTCCAGACTTAGCAAACGCATATCCCTGAAGAAACAAATGTCAGCCACTCTGTTTGGAAACATTTTTCTGTGCTGCTTTGTTTCAATATATCAGAGACGTTTTCAAGAAATGTCTTTATTTTTATGAGTAAATGAATCTGTGGATGGTTGTTTGTTCTTTGTGCGCAGAAAAAAAATTAGGATGATATTTTTAATGACAAATGTAATCTTAAATGGAAAACGTGTCTACAACACAAAGTATTTTCCTTTTATTAGCCAAAAGCTTTGCTGCAATTCTAATACATAGTAAGAAGGGACACAAACACCCGGTGGCTTCTTACCCACAAAAAGACTTGAGCAAACCCATTCCTCCAACTTTACCAAGAGCAAGTTGTCATTTTTGTCGCTGGGAACAGACTACAAACCTTTTCTAGACCACACACACACACACACACACACACACACACACACACACACACAACTGAGAGACACCACACCTAACGATAAAAAAACGTAGATAAGACATGTTCGCTCGTACAGTGCGTGGTGTCCGGTCAGACAGCGAGCTCAACACACCACACACAAACAGATTTCACTTAAGATCATTCAGATACCAGATGGGAAATCTTGCAAATCCCTTCAAGATCAAATGTGAGTTCAGAGTAAATAAACATGGATGACCAGGAAGAATAATGGCGATAGTTTGTGGACTAATTTCAACAGAGAAAAAAACATAAGAAAAAGAAAAGGCGTTGCTTAAGCAAGCGGAGACAAAGTGACCAGGGGCTCTACGCTTGCTGCACTGTGAAATGGAGGCAAGTTGAGGGGTCTTCTCTCGGGGAATCCCTCACCTCTCTTTCTGATTGGCTACACGTCACATTCAACAGGCTGCATGCTCAGTTGTCGGAAGGGGGAGATTGGGGCAAAAGATTGGGCTAAAAATGCTGCCATGTGAATGGCAGCATTTTGAGTGCTGAAATGAAACAAAAAGGTGCAAAATACAGAATATGGTATTTGCTGCTTTGGGAATTTTTTTGTTGTCTTTTCCTGACTGGTATCTGTAGAAAAAGATATCGCTCTGATGCTTTAGGAGCTTTGCAGATATCTTGTTTTTACTCTGGTATAACATTAGTTTAATGGTTAACTCTGAACACAGCCACCCGGTAAAAGATTTCAGTCAAAGACGAAGTTGGAAAAAAATGGCAAATTCTTTGTGTGGGTCTCACTTTTACGTATCACAAGAACTCTGCATTTTAACAGAGGTAAAGTAGACTTTTTATTTCCACTGCAGTTATCACAAAAAGTGAAGAACATTTCTCAATTTGTTTCACTATGTTCAACCTGCCAGGAACTGCAGGTGAAGATTACTCTCCTTGGAAAATATCTGGTAGTTTGCTTTGTCCACTTTAAATAAATACAATAGAAAATAAAGATTTAAACCTAACGTTTTTAAAAAATATATTGCTAGTGTGATGTGAAATAATACTGTATCAGTGCACCAGTTGTTATGGAAATGGGTAGTATGAGTCGTAAGCATAACCTATGTATGCTCTTTTACCCTAACCCTAACCCTAAAGCAGTGAGTGGGAGTTTCTTTTGTGTGATTGCAGAAACTAATGCATGTCATTTTTTTTTAAACAAATGGCATCACCTAGATATATATACATATACATATATATACATAGTTATACATATGTATATATATATATATATATATATATATATATATATATATATATATAGAGAGAGAGAGAGAGAGAGAGAGAGAGAGGGAGAGAGAGAGAGAGAGGGGGGGGGAGTTATATATGTATATATTTATATTATTTTGTGTGGAATGTTGTGTGTATATATATATATATATATAAATGTTTGTATATCTGAATATCTGGAGCGTGTAACAAAAGCAATTTCCCTCTGGGATTATTAAAGTATGTCTGATTCTGATTCTAATTCTGACCTGGGAGTATGCATGTGTTGGCATGTTTCAGAACACGTTCTGAGCTTATATAACATGTGTAATATCTTATTATTCTTTTAAGAGAACAACAAACAACCTGCAGAAACTGTGAAAAGAAACTGGTCACAGCCACGATACAAAACAGAATGCAGATGCCGTTGATTTCTTCCCGCTGCTGATTCACATCCTGAATGGCAAACGTCTGAGAACACACAGATTTGGGGAAATCTTTAACAAAAGTAAAACCGTTTTACTAAACAATCTGTTCACAATAACTAATCCAACCAGCTCAACTTGTAACACAGAACACACTTTACAGTCATCACGGGAGGAGTTCTCACCCCAAGAATCTGGCTGAACAGGACTGCATAGATCGGGTTAACAGAGCCATTGATTGCAGCTCCCAGTGATCCCAGCAGCATGTACGGCCATTCTGGCTGGTTGTACTTCAGGATGCGTGCTACCGGAGCTGACTCTTTGTTTTCTTCCGGGCTATCCTCAGCCGTCTGCTGAAAGATCTGCATGAAAGCAATGCTAGCCAGAGACTTAGCATGTTCCAAAACATGAATGGGAGACTTATTACGTTCTCTGCCGTGACTTGGACACTCGTAGGGATCCCCAGGCTTCCTCTCAATGCATCCGGGACAAAGTCGTTTGACAGCTGGCTCTGAGATCGCAGACGTACAGAGCTCCTGCAGGGTTGGGATTGAGAAAATCGAACTGATTTGTTGATAATACAGCACTGTTCTCACTGTAGATTCAAATTGTGCTACCTTTTACTGGATCTGCAGCTTCCTCGTCTAAAACTTTCCACTTTTAGATCAAAGTCATCCTCAGGAGGCTGACTGATCACAACTAGAACAGGAGCAATCAAATTGTCAAGACAACTCTGAAAGTTTCCAGTGACTTAAACCAAAAGCATGAATGGCATGTGTACTTAGTGGAAGATTTTAGCCTGTTACCCCTAACCTTGCCTTGAAAAAAAGATGCAACACAGTGATAACCTTTGCTGAAAACTAACTACCCCGACTTGCTGTTCAAAATGTCTTGTCTGGTGAGCTCTGTGCGTATCATATTGCATTTATATATACTACAGATGAGATGATTTGTAATTTCCAGCTGTTCAAATTCACAAAGCAAACAAATAAAATGAGCTCTAGGCAAAAGTAATGTAACACCTCCCTTTAGACAACACTGTCTGTCCTACCAGCTGAGTTTTTCCATTGTGGTTTTTGCGCGCTTCATGCAGAGCACATCTAGTTCTGTGAGATTCTTTGGCTGTCTCACAAGTGCACCTACTTCAGGATCCATCCTTAGTTCTCTGATGATGTGTGGAGTTGGGAGAGTCACTACAGAAAACCCAAAAGACTGCAAAGCATGTGGCAGGGCTCTGGGGTGTGTTTAAGCCTCCCTGTTTGTTGTAAGAGCTGTTTGTTTTATGATGAATGTGTGTAATGCTGCGTTGTCATTTTACAATCAGCACCTTTCCATTGACAAACGGTCCAACAATACCACAAAGGTTGGGTGAGGTTTAACTTTCTGCATTGTCATTATTTATGTGTCATTTGTAAATGTAGACTTAGAATTTTAAGAAATAGAAGAAGGAAAAAACACATGTAGGACGAAGCTCTTATTTCACAATGGTTTATTTGTTTTGTTGGTTTTACTTCTTGCCTACACTGAAATGATTTGTAATGATCACACCAGCCCTGCGCCTGTTGTCATTTACTCCCACAGTGCATGTACAGTCCCATTTATTCGATGGAATTAATTGTAGTTCAGTTCTTCTAACCTAGTAAAGTCCTAATTACATTAAATGTCATCTCAAGGCACATAAAAAGACAATCAAGTTCAAATCATATTCAGTTCTTTGGTCCCAAATCCTTTTATGTCTGTGAAGCTTATTCCAATACAGCTGTACATACATACATGCTAACCATAGTGCAGGTAGTTCTATAATGCTGGAAAAAAAGTAAAATGCTTTGACTCATCGATGTTGCAATAAACCCTCCTATTTCTGTTATTTTTGGGTGTCCTGCCCTCGTGCCAGCTAGGTTTTGTGCTGAGCTTAAGATCAGTCAAGTTTTGATCCTTCTTGTTCTGTGGTTGTTAGTTTTGTTTTTATAGCTCCTTCGTTTTTTTTGTTAGTTTGTTTTAACAACCTGCCCAACATGATCTTGCTGATCATTATGGTTCACAACATTTGTGATGATCCATCCTCCTGGCCGGAGTGGCCACAAAGAAATTTCACCACGGTTACAAGCGGTGACAATAAAGAATCTTTGAATCTTTGAATCCATCCATCTCTCCATCCATCCTGGAGCTCCACTAGGATGTTTTCTCAGATATCAGGCTTTGTTAACATTTAGCGATGAATGATTTTTTTTAATTTTTAAATTTTTTTTTATTTGTCATATTTTTCCTTCATTTGCTCTTTTGTAGATCCCAAACAACCTATTTAGGGTTAGGCATGAAAATATGAATCATTATGATGTTTGAAAAATGTATTCATGACACTGGGCTACTTTATGTTAGGTCAATGTCGTGCTCCCCAGTACGCTGCAGCTGCATAAACAGGAAACACACATGGAACTGCTTCATTTTTTAATAGTTGTTGAGGGAATTTGAGTATTTATGAGTTAATTTGGATTTTCCCAACAAACAGTGCCAAAGTGAAATATAATCGGCTCGATTATAATCGGAGTTTTACCCACATTTGGGGCACTTTACGGATATGAAATCTGAAAACAACCCTTCACAGATAGATAATTACCCTTAGCTGTGTTGGATGAACCCTGGTTCTGCAGGGTCACCAGAGTGAAGTAGACGCCTTGCTTTTCCAGCAACTCGCTGTGTGTTCCTCTCTCCACGGCCTGTCCGTGCTCAAATCCAACGATCACATCTGCGTTTCTGATTGTGGAAAGGCGGTGGGCAATGGAGATGGTCGTCCTTCCTGCCCGTGCCTACAAGGAAACCTGGGTGTTAGTCCCCAGAGCAAGTCGAAATATAGAGCTTTTTAAAGATGTATTTATTAACAGACGGAGACCAACGTTGTCCAGAGCTTCTTGGACTACAGCCTCACTCTCGTTATCCAAGGCTGATGTGGCCATGTCCAGCAGCAGGATTTTAGGGTTTCTGATGAGAGCTCGCGCGATTGCAATTCTCTGCTTCTGTCCTCCACTCATCTGGCCTCCACCTTCGCCCACCAGTGTGGCAAATTTCTGTGTAATCAGTTGGAAAATGTTTTGACTTTCTAAAGTCCAAAACCGGCAAGTACACTGCACTGCTACCAGTATGTGAATGTACCTTTGGGAGTGCCATAATAAAGTCATAAGCATTGGCCTCTTTTGCTGCCTGGATGATTTCGTTCATCGTTACTTCAGGCCGGCCGTATTGTATATTCTCTGCGATAGTTGTGGCAAACAGCACTGGTTCCTGCTCCACGACTCCAATGAGAGAGCGGAGCCACTGGATGTTTAATGTGCGGATGTCATGGCCATCCAAAGACACCTGGGAATAGGAGTTACAGTAAAAGATCATTATGTAGCCTTCAAATGTTTAGCTTTACATGTGCTTTATGTGTGCAGGTATTTAGATTGTTACCGTTCCTTCCTTTGGATCATAAAATCTTTGAATGAGCTGGATTGCGGTGCTTTTTCCTGATCCGCTTGGCCCAACAAAAGCAGTCGTTTCTCCTGCTTTAATCCGAACGCTCAGGTTATCTAGAATCTGAATAAGCGGTTGGAATTTCAAAGAGTTTAACTAACACCAAAGTGGGAACAAAATAAATGTCAGGTGAGTTGAGTTACCTTAACCTCAGGTCGAGATGGATAGAAGAAGGTGACATTATTGAACTCAAGATCACCCTGGACTTTGTCTAATTTATGTCCATCCTCTGAGAAACAATTGATTTCTGGTTCCTGTGAAAGAGGCAACAGATTTATTTATTTTATGCCATTCTATTTCAACTCCGTCCAAAGTTGATTTCCTCCCACAACATGTCACGTTACCCGATCAATTGTCTCAAAAATAGTTTTTGCTGCTGCGCGACCGGCGGCGAAGGCCTCCAGACACGGTGAGGCCTGGCCCAGATTCATGGCTGCCATCAGCACTCCAAAGAAAACCTGAGAGAAAACACAGCAAGCTAACAGTGAAGCAGGAGTACTCTGTTGGTCATGAATCTGGAACAAATTTGAATTTAAACCAATTTGTTGTTTTATTGCTTGTTTGTTTTTTTACTCTGATAGTTTTAAGAGATTGATCAATGAAGTTTTCAGATTGTAAGCAATTTAGCTGTCAACAAAAAATCATATCATTACAATTATTTCATGAGAATACAATACATTTTTCAAATTTATTGATCACAACAATACATTATTTAAGGTTAGTGACCGCAAGCACTTTTTTAAAACACAGTTTTTAGGATTTTTTGTGATAAAAGGGGGTAAAAACAAAAGGGATCATATTTCTCCAACTTTAGCTTCCCTTCATTGGCTTCCTGTTAAAACAAGAATAGAATTTAAAATTCTTCTTCTAACGTATAAAGCCCTTAATAATCAAGCTCCATCATATATCAGAGCTCTGATTACCCCGTATGTTCCTAACAGAGCACTTCGCTCTCAGACTGCAGGTCTGCTGGTGGTTCCTAGAGTCTCTAAAAGTAGAATGGGAGGCAGATCCTTTAGCTATCAGGCTCCTCTCCTGTGGAACCAACTCCCAGTTTTGGTCCGTGAGGCAGACACCCTGTCTACTTTTAAGACTAATCTTAAAACCTTCCTTTTTGACAAAGCTTATAGTTAGAGTGGCTCATGTTACCCTGAGCTACCTCTATAGTTATGCTGCTATAGGCTTAGGCTACTGGAGGACATCAGGGCCTATTTTTCTCACTCTACTGATTTCTACTGTTCTCCAGTCTACTGTTCTCCAGATTTGCATTGTATTACATTGAAATGACTGTTGTCATTTCAGCTTTTAACTTTCTGTTCTCTCTCTTTTATCTTCATAGTAGGTACACCTGGTCTGACGTTCTGTTAACTGTGACATCATCCAGAGAAGATGGCTCACCCGCTATTACCATCTAATGTAGAACAGATTACTGGATCAATGTGTGCTTCTGTGCTTTTTGTCTGTCTTGTTGTGTCTCTGCTCTGTCTTCTGTAACCCCCAGTCGGTCGAGGCAGATGACCGTTCATACTGAGCCCGGTTCTGCTGGAGGTTTTTCCTTCCCGCTAATGGGTGGTTTTTCTTTCCACTGTTGCTTCATGCTTGCTCAGTATGAGGGATTGCTGCAAAGCCATGGACAATGCAGACGACTCTCCCTGTAGCTCTACGCTTCTCCAGGAGTGAATGCTGCTTGTCGGGACTTTGATGCAATCAACTGGTTCCCTTATATAGGAAATTTTTGACCAATCGGTATAATATGATTGATTTCGACTTTGTAAAGTGCCTCGAGATGACATGTTTCATGAATTGGCGCTATATAAATAAAATTGAATTGAATTGAATTAAAAAACAACAAGACTACTTTTGTTGCTACTAAAAAGTTTTGCAAATTTGTCTGAAAATAATGAATGATTCAATGAATTAAATAATCAACTAAAAATTAACAAGTGATTGAATAAATTAAAGTTATAATTTTATCAGAAATGTTGCTGTCTTCTTTTCCATATCGTTTTTTTTCCAATAACAACTTCTTTTGTTCAGGGGCGATGGTGACACAGAGGTTAGGAGGTTTGTCTTGCAATTGGCGGGTTGCCGGTTCGATTCCCTGCTCTGATTGTCTCTGTCGTTGTGTCCTTGGGCAAGACACTTCACCCGCATTGCCTACGAGGGCCCGGTGGTGCCGTTGTATGGCAGCCTTGCCTCTGTCAGCCTGCCAGGGCAGCTGTAGCTACTTACATAGCTCACCACTGTCAGGGTGTGTGTGTGTGTGAATGACAAAGACTGTAGTGTAAAGCGCTTTGGAGGTTGTCAAGACTAGTTAAAGCGCTATACAAGTACAAGCCATTTACCATTTCATTTAAAAGGGTATTTAGTTTTTATGAATGCTGGTGATAGGCACCAGCACCCCCCACGACCCCATGAGGGATTAAGCGGGTCAGAAAATGGATGGATTAATATATGGAATATACAATTTCTAATTTGTACTTCCAAATCTTAAATGCTTGTTCAGATATATTTATTTATAATAAATGTTAATATTTGATTTGAAATACAATAATAATAATAATAATAATTTGACATGAAATATGCATTGTTCTTACATTCCTTTACCTGAATAAGGCTGCCTGGAGTCAGCTCCTTGGTGTCAATGACCAGTTTAGACCCGTACCAAAAGGCCAAGGCGTAACACAGGAAGATGATGCACCACAGGTATCCTTGAAACACTCCTATGATTGATCCCTTTTTAACACCCCAGTTCTGCGCTTCGATGAGGTTTCTGTCATACCTGTCACACATCAATTAATCAATCAAACTTCATTCATATCATACACTTTACTCTCATAGCGACACAAACTACTTCACAGATAAGAAACAAAACAAACCCCTAACCCATATGATCCATGTGTTGTATTCAAGCCACACAAATAATTGTTTTGTTGAACAAAAGTACCTTTCAGCTTCTTTTTCCTCGCCTCCAAAAGCTGCGACTGTCCTGATGGACGACAGGACCTCGTCCGCCACTGCTCCTGCCTTTGCGTAGGCCGACAGCTCTCGTCCTGTTAGCCTGGCCACAGCCTTAAGAAGCACAGGTGACACACTCTCAGAAACATTAAAAAGTATCAACATCTGCCTCCTCGTTGTAAAAACGTTGCCATTTTACTACCATCGCCATGAGTCCAGCAGCTATGCCAATGAGAGGGCTGACCGCTATGACGACCAAAGTAAGCTTCCACCCGCCGATGAATCCAACCATGAAGCCAAAAACAAACGTTGAGATCCTCTCGATGAAAATGGACACCTGATCGGCGATAGCGTTGTTGATCTTATTGATGTCACTATGAAGGGATAGAGGACAGAAGAAATACATAAAACATGCTTTTGGCAACAGTGGCAGCCTTTGAACCCGCAGACTTACTCAGAAATCCTCGTGTTCAGTTCCCCTACAGAGTTGCAGTCGAACCATCCGATCTCCATCTGCATAACCTTCCTGAAATAGGTTTTTCTGATCCTCTGAGTTTGCCTTGCAGCTGCTGACACCAAGAAAACAATCTAAAACACGAAAACGAGTTATTTATTTCAATTTCTGTGTCAGCTATGATCTGCTTAGAAGATGTTTAAAACTGACAAAAAACGTCTGAACTTACCTGAAAATAACTAACAATCAAAACACCTAATCCGATGCCAACGTAGTAATAAGCAAACAGGGTCATCTGGGCTTCGATATCCACCCTGGAAGGACAGAGACGTGAAAGCAACAATCAGCAGTCAATCCACTCCGCAGTGCACTCTTGACTTACCCACAGGAAATCGTGGCATTATCGGCTGTTTCAAATATGGAGCCATTGGTCCAATAGATGGTGTTGTTTATGCACTCTTTGTTTGGGTCTTTGAGCTCTTGGATCTCCAGCTCATAAGCCACAAAAGTGTTCGTCATCATGCCGTACACCAGGAGCATGAGGGGTGAGGCTGAGCCGTGGATCAGGGCACACAAGCTGCCCACCACCATCATCAGTGTGTCTCTCCAGGTGGCAAACCGAAACTTCAGGCAGAGAAATGTGAGAAGTGACAAAATTGTTTATAAAAAACAATATGAAACCAACTTTCTATTTAATTGTGGAAATAAAACATTGATTTAATGTTATAAAACGCAACAAAGGTAGTGTTTTTTAATTTACCTTTCAACTCCATTATATTTGGAACAGTTGTATAAATCTGAAGCATGTTTGCCGTATGCAATGTAATTTTGCTTGTTCAATTTAAAATAGCCGGAAAACTGAGGATGCAGATTTCTAAGCACACAATGCACGCATTAATTATCAATACTAGATTTCAGCTTCCCAAAAGTATGTGATCCTCAGAAAATCAAAACATAACATTTGCCTCATTATAAAATGATCTTTAATAAAGAAAAGTTATGTAAAGATCCAAGGACTGCCGACCTGAGAGGTCTTCAGACACTTACTTGTGTCCTCCACCGTGACGCTAAGCCACAACAGCTGATTGCTAAAAGAAGCTGGTAGATACAGATAAAAAGGTCTGCATCTAGCCATATTAAAGAAGTTGAGTGGAAGGAAAAAAGTCTAGTGGAAAAAGGTACACTAGCAAAAGAGATAGCCACAGCCTTGAAAGGATGGTGAAGAAAAGCCAATATAAACAGATTTACAAAAATATATATATTCTTTTCCATTTTTGTATATTTGTATTTAAAATATCTTCATTGAGAGCAAAGTGTAAACAAAGTCCAATTACTTTCTTGTCTGTGTGCACAAACTTGGTGATGAATGCTAATTCTGACTCAATTCTGATTTGTGCTTCGGGAAGTCGTGCAGAAGTGTTCAGGGCATGAGCTACAATTGTCTCATTCCTTGAGTCAAGCCCCTCCTGAACCAGCGGCATCAAGAGTCTCCTCTGGGATTTGGAGAAAAGGGACTAAACTGTTGCTCAGTACTCAGAAGTCCTCTCTTCAGCTGAAAGGAATGTTTACATTTCATTTGGAAATTAAGATCTTGGACTTGGATGAAGTTACTTGAGGTCCACTGTGAAGTTCCCACAAACAGCGATGGTTTGGGGACTCAGGATTTCTGCCAGCCCTGGTTTATTGTGTTTGATCAAATCCAAAGTCAGAGTAGCTCTCTATCAGAAATTCTCATCCAATTTATACTTCTCTTTCCTGACAAGCTTTATGAAGATCTTAAATTATTTTTCAACAGGACTTGGAAGCTGCCCACACTGCCAAATGTGCAATACCTGGTTAAATGACCCCTCGGCATGATTATCCAGCAAACTTGCCTGACCTGAACCCCATGCAGGATGTATGGAGGATTGTTAAGACGAGGATGATAGACACCTGTGTGCACAATGCAGATGAGATGGAAACCCGCTGTAGAAGCAACCTGGGCTTCTTTGGTACCTCAGCAGTACCACAGGCTGAACACCTCCAGGCTACCTTAACGGCAGTGATTTATGCAAAAAGAGCCCAATCAAGCATTGAGGAGAGATTCTGAACTAGACAAGGACATACTTTTTAGTAGTCTGACATGTCTGTATTCAAAAATTCATTCATTAATTGATCTTGTGTAATGTAATTTTCTAAGAAACAAAATTTTAGGTTTTTGGTTGTAGAACACTATATGAGGCATTATGTTTCAATATGTTAAAGCAGCACCCATTAAATGCTTATTCATCCTGACCAAGGAGAAGCTGTGATTCTGTACTTTAAGGATAAAACAGGAGACAATTTCATGCAAAATTTCTCTATTCCACACAGATTTAAAACTATACATAAAGTTTCAAATATTTATATGAAACTGATATTTGACTAAATGTCCTTTAGCAAGTTGCAGAAAATCTGTGTTTCTGATCATCTTCCATCTGGAACACCAAACTTTGCTCAGACCTGCCTCTGTTGTTCAACAGTTTGACTCAAAGTGCTGAGCCATGACTCAACCTTGCTCAGGATGACAAAGCAAGTACCAGATGTGGCTTTCATATCCAAACCTGACAGCCATAGTAATGCTAAATTCAGGCATCCATCCGTCCATCCAGTGGCTAAACACAGTTGTCCTTGCAGGGTCAAGGAGCTGGTTGACTACCTCCTATAATCATTGGGCCAGATACAGGGTACACCCTGGACAGGTCCAACTGTCCATCACAGGGCAACATCGAGACACACAGGACAGGCAACCATCCGCGCACACACTCATAGAGCAATCTAGAGTTATCATAAACCTAAGAGTCATGTTTTTTTCACTGTGGGAAGCGTGACACCGTACTGCCCTCATCCTAACATCATCCGCTAATAACATAAACTCTTCAATAAAGATATTAGTGATACAAACTTATAAGCTTGCATTTGCATCTTCTGTGTTTTTGTATGCAGTAATGAAACCTTGCTGTTTATATTGTGCCTGAGTGAAAGTGAAAATACGTTTCTTTGCGGTTTGCTGTGTGTCCAATCAAGATAAATAAAAACAGTTAAAACATCACTTAGAAGACAAAGGTTTTGATTACATATGAATAATGAATTTTAGGGCAAAAAGATTGACATCAAAAGTCTGGAAATGTTGAAAATCAATTATATATATATATATATATATATATATATATATATATATATATATATATATATAAAGAGAGATAGATAGATAGATAGATAGATAGATAGATAGATAGATAGATAGATAGATAGATAGATAGATAGATAGATTTAAAACTATTTACCAGTTGAAAGTATCCGACACTTAGAGTATTGTCCTTTTTCTCCTCATCTCTGAAAGACCAACAATATATAATATATAATATATATATATATATATATATATATATATATATATATATATATATATATATATATATACATATACCAAAGTATTGCTTTTAAATGTATAGGATATAAGCCTTTTATCATCAGCTCACCTGATCTGCGTGTCTGCCAAGAAAGTGAAGACAATTATGAATTAAAAAGGGTTTTTTTTTTCAGGTTAAAAGCTAAACTGAAAAAGTAAATTAAAAAAACTCAAATGAAATTGTCACCTTTATCTCATTTAGAGTGGCAAACTTACCTTGTATATCATGCATGAATGGTGCATATTGCTTAGATTCCTTCATGTTTCCAGGTGGTTCTGCTGATCACTTAAAATAACAAAAATCATTAAAATTAAATGGAAATACACGATGTGTTCGAGTGACGATAAAGCTCAGATTGTTGATCTTATTCCACAGCAAAAATATATTGCTTCACACAGGCTGAATGGATGTAATCTTTGTGAAAACCTTTGTACTTCAGTAACTCAATACTCTATGTGGTTTCAGATCAATATCAATTATCGAAAGAAAAACAGTTTAATAGGTGTTCCTCGTTAAGCAAAGCAAATGACAAGATTGTGCAGTGGGAAAATAAAAATGTTCAGTACCTGGATGTCTTTCTCAATCCACCGGCAACAATGAGGCTCTTGTGAAGAATTTCTATCCTATTACCAGGTTGACCTATGCCTCCATGTTCCCATTATCTTCACTTCAATTAGACTGATAAGGGTCATGTAGACAGTTATCTCAACCAGTTTTTAAATTTGCAGCAAAAATGTGTAGACAACCAGATTAATTCTCTATCTATTAAACCAAAATTGCCCAAAACATTATTCTTTGTTATTCTGTTTTAGTTACAACAACAATAGATTTTTGAATAATGGACGTTCCTCCTTATCAATAAGGACTGTAAAATGGGAGCAATGACCGGGAGGGCGTTGATTGTGATTATGAGCGATTATTCTAATTGTACATTAGAAAACTTTGTGGTTATATGTGGCTTTGGTTCCTTCCGGAGATTAAAACAGTGTTATGAAAATTTTCTTAGCAAACAGTTTTAATAAGGATGGTCCTTTAAAGCTTTATAACAGGAATGATAACCAGGCCTATATGTGTTCTCCTGTGTGAATAAGCTTGTGTATGGATGGCTTGAACAAACTTGCCTTTATTGATCATTTAGATCAGTCAAATAAATATTGGCCTTGTCTTCAGTCTAAATTATAGTTATATTACTCAGCAAATAAAGAGCATCCATCTTATCTCCTCTGAATGTACTGCTTTTGGTAGATCTCGCCCTTAGTTGTGCTTCTCACCCTCAACTCACCCTCAAGCCTTTAAACAGATTCCGAGTTTTATTTTTTACAACAAACTCTATTTATGTTCTGCAGCTTCAGTGCTGTGCTTCATTTGTATGTTGCTTTAAATAGGACTAACATGTCACCCCATTAAAGTGAATACAGTCTTAAAAAACCCCAAATCTCTCTTTTTATTAACAGGTTTCATGAAGAAAGGATGCTTCATTGCAAAATCCAGGACTATAGTTACATAAGAACTTTAATAGTTGTTTTCACAACCAAAAACTAATAATAAATAAAAGCTGAAAAGATCGCAAAGTCATCATAATTGTGTATTATGTTGGTATCATTGTTAAATTATGCAATTGTGTATTCATTTGGGAGGTGAATGCCCGCTAGTGTAAGGAATGCAGAGGTTTTGGAGTTTGCTCCGTTTTTACAGCCGGCTATTATTGACGATGATAATTTAGTGGGCAGGTGGGGCCTGTAGTTGTAAATACACATGTAATGCACCCCGGTGGAGGGGGGGGGGGTCTAGTGTATATATCCCCAGCAGTCATTGGGAAAGAGGTGAGGGGCTACACACTGAACCAATTGCCTTACACTGTAAAGACAAAAACACAATGATGATGAACTGATAGTAACATTATAATTTTTGCAAAAAATTAAATAAAAACAAAAAAGTAAGGAAATATGCGATTGGTTATTTTTTCTTTGTTGCAGCAATACTTGTCTTTGCAATAAAAGCAAAACTGCTTAAAAATAAGTTTATTTGCCCTTTAATGGTGGCACTGTTCTAGCGAAAAGGTACTTGCAGCTTGAGCAGAAAGGATTAGAAATACTTTTATTGCCCCACAATGGGGTCAACAGTAAAAAATGAAAACCACACTAATCTCTGGTTAAAATGTTTTGATGTATTACACAAGTGAAACATAAATTTAGTGAATATCCAATTTAGACATACTTAAGCGGGGCTGCACTGTTGCCGTGCAGCAAGAAGGTCCTGAGGTGGCCCCCCGCAACCCTTCACTGATAAGCAGGTATAGACAACAGATGAGTGGAAGGACATAAGTGTAGTTGAAATCAGACCAATCATAAGTACTTCTCTAAATATAGAGTACATGTGAGCTCATTTTACCTTGTCTGTCTAGGAGATATGATGTTGGATCCACTTCCTTTAAGATAGTTTAATTTCACAGAGGGATGTTTTAATAAACTAAATGGTTTAAGGGCGAAAGGGAGGAGAATGGCTAACCACAGGGATCATTACTTTGAACAGACTGTGATTACATTGATAACCAGCAGGTGGCGATCGTCGGTTATCCCAGTTTACATCGCCGGAAGTCAGGGCGGAAAAACACCAAATCTACCCACAGAGGAGTGAAAACAAAACTTTGTGGCAATTTCCAGTTTATTGCCAGTTCCTTCTGGGTTTGGGAGATTGGAGCTCCGATTCATGCAGTGACCGCAGAAAACGCAGGTGAGTACGCAGAGCTTGTCTTTACGATCCCGGGAATCTGACGTTTTCGGCTACATGACCAGAGGAATAAATATCCCTTAGGAGTCGATTTGTCTGAATAATTAAAAAAAAGAAAAAAAAAGAAAGAAAGAGAGCTATAGAAAGTTATTTAAAGTGTAAAAACTTTTTTGATCAACGTATTTTGGCGTGCATTAATCTGAAACACTGCATTACTTAAAAAAAATTAAAATTACGATACATTTTTTTCCCCCGGTGCATTTGTTAATCTTTCTGGAAATTTTAAATTCGCGTCTGTAATCGTACATATGATGAACTGAACAAACGCACACATTAAGAGGAGATATATATATAGATATATATATATATATATATATACATATATATATATATATATACCATCTTAAGTATTAACAACTACAATTGCGTGTAATATTTCTAAAACCTAATCTGTTGCCGCTCAGGTATATATTAGTTCTACTACTGTGTGTGCGTGCGTGCGTGCGCGCGTCCCGACTCATTATTGGGAAAAGTGACGCATAACCAGTTTGTCCAGTTTGCGCTGCACGTGTTTGCGGTAAGCAGAAACAATCAGAGCGCATAACAAGCGAGCGCAGCCGCCTCTCATCAAAACCTGACGGGACACATGCTGTACGAGCCTCCTCCTCTCATCCTGTCCGCTTTTCGTGCTTCCACCACCCGAGTCCTGCTGAGCCAGTTTCCCAGCCTGGCAGCCTGCAGGAAGCATACTAGCTGGTGGTGGGGGAGGGCTTTCCCACAGCAGTCCCGGCTAGGATCTTCTTTTTATGAATGACATTATAGAGCTTTGGCAATATATTTAGTTTTAATTTAGATTTATTCATATCTATCTATCTATCTATCTATCTATCTATCTATCTATCTAGAATAGAGCATGAAAGTATGAGGGTGGGAGCTGATGAAGTGCTGCTTTCCTGCTTTTACATCCACAGGTATCAACAAGCACAGCACAGCTCATGTAAATAGGATTAGGGTTACAGGAGTAATGTTTGACTCAGTTTTAAAACGAGATTCTGGTAATTTTCCATTCAGAAATCCTCAAGGTCTGACTTCTATATGTTTTAATCCAGCTGCTGCTTTCAAACCCATTTCACAGGTTTTTTTTTAGCTTACTTCGCTGTATAAACAGTGAAGTCTTAGCACAAGTTAACTTACTGGTGCTATGTGTCAAGGTTTTAAATATTTACTTTATAAAAAAAAAAAAAAGCCCTAACAATGGTCAACATGCTGTTCTTGCGGTTTCTAGTCCTGTTAATGAGGTGCCAGAGTTACCAAGGCGGGAGGATAAGTGGCTGAGAGAACGCTACTGATGCCTTTCTTTTCTTTGCCACACTCTTGATGTAGACCAAACGGACCCTTTTGGAAATATTTTGGGTAAAACATAGAAAATCCTAGTTTGCAACCAAATGGGCGCCACCTGTCACCCCCATTAGGACTGCATCCAGAGAGCCTGACTGAACAACCAACTGATAGCAGCTATTATAAAGTGCAGAATGACCAAATTATATATTATAAGAACTTAAAACACTTTTAAGTCCTTTAAAACTACTACCACAGTTAGTGATTATTCAGTTTTTTTATTATTTACCTTAAATCGTAACTTATATTAATATTCCAACTAATAATTCATGATTGTGTTTAACCGCTGTAGGAATAATTGCAGTTTTTTCCCCTTTTATAGATCATATTTGACATTTTTATGTAATCTTGATGTAAATGCTGCAATAACATGAAATCGTGATGTTTTTTTGTTTTGTTTTTCCTCGATGTCATCACACTGTGAGAAGCTCACACCGGCTCATGCTTTAAACTGTGCCGGGTATCAGTCAGGGCTGTCCCCTTTGCTTCCCACTGGTTCAAAACTCCGCAGCTTCGCTCATTGTAATCTGGATAAAAAGACACAATAGAAATCCGGTATGGGGTGACGTGTTCCAAAGAGAACAACCCTGTTCACCAAGTCGCTCGTCATGAGGAAGAAGCTTGAACTCATTTCAACTAAATGTCGCAATCTTTGTCTTTTACCTCTATCACAGATTTTATTGCAGATATCCAGTCCGACCTTTCCCTTTTTTTTTTTTTTTTGCTTCGTATGAAACAAATTATACCAATAATAAGAAAAGTGTCACATGAGTATTGTTTTGTCACCTTTTAGGCTGCCCGATCCTGAAATTGCACGAGTCAAAAATAGCTCGGGCTGTTATCTTGTTTTTCTTAACCACGCCTTGATAGTCTCAGGTTTTCGTTAATGACCACAGGGAAGAGCACTGGCATCTTTGGTTTCACGTTGGGCACAGCATGTTACGGGAATAGTCAGGATTCCTGTCTAGTGCAGAAACACTTCTACCCCAGCTAGTTTGCTCAATGACCGGTGAGCCAACTTCTTCAAACAGGTTTGTAATAATATGAAGAACATTTAATCTCCCATTTTCTTCTTTACTATTCAGACTAGGTATGTAGGCCTTTGTGAAAAACATGTCTATCTGTGGAAAATTTTTGGATACTGATCATGACTGGAATTCCTTCTCGGTATTGTTGGGTGTATCTTGTCTTCTTTGGTTTCTTCCTTTATGCGTCTGCTATGAGTCTCTTTACTCTGAGCTGGAAAAGAGTTTCATATTTTAAAATCTTTGCATTTAATCAGCTGATTTGACTTCCTGCGGCAAATTAATGTGTTTTGACTTTTGGCTTCTAAAGAATTTGAAAAAGCAGAGGGTGTTGCCGCAGACTCAGGCAACTAATATAGTTCATTAATCATTCCTCTCTAATAGTTTTTCTAATAGGTCTAGCTTTTTTGCATTCTTAAATCATAGTAAATAGTAGAGCTGCCAAAACGTCAAATCACAGTCAGCTTTTCAGTAACATGTGCAATTTCAAAGTTAGAAAGTGCTTTCATGCTGTATTTGCTGGACTGCTATACTCCAAGTCGTTCTACATGTCATTAACACACGCTGCTGAGACCCATACCACATACATATTGGAGTGATGATGAAACAAAGAGGAAAAATTGAGAAAATGTGGGTTAATTGCGAGTGTAATTTATATTGCCTCATTTATTTAGTAATGATATCATTGTGTCTTTCCCTAAAGCCTACACATGTATATTTTAGTAACTTGGAGCCGCCATTAACTAAAATATAGTCAACATGAACCTGGTGAAGACCCAAACTTGCTTCCGCTCTGATAAATAACAAGCTGTGACAATAAGCGGAAAGCACAGGAGGGCGCAGGTGTGCACGTCGACGTCACCGCCATATTGTGTGTGGCAGAAAGTAGTGAACGTCTATGTTCCCTGTATATATTTTTTAAGTATTCAGATAGAAAGACATAGATGGAGCTTATATCTACTTGTAAAGAAATATATATAGATTAATAGATTGTCAGAACAGAGAGCTATTGATCGATGTTTTTAGACATAGATGTGTGTATGTGTGTGTGTGTGTGTATATATATATATATATATATATATATATATATATATATATATATATATATATATATATTACACACCACTGCTGTGGTAGGAAAGTGAAACTATAACTGACCTCCAAGACTTATTGGATAAGGAAACGGTGAAGTGGTTAATTTCCGGCACTTTATTTGACAAACAGAGCGGAGATTACATAGATGGAAGTAATCGCACCCGACGGTCCGGCTGCAGCCCGTCTGCCCTGTTTCTGTCTCCCCTCAGCGTTCGCCTCTCACTAATACCTGACCGCTGCCTTGCCGTGAGACAAAACAAAGACAGCCATATCCTATTCATTATCCCGCACAGCAAACACGGCAACATTGACCTTGGCAATCAGCGGATAGTAGAGCTGATGTGCGGTTCTCCTTGTGTGACGCCACACAGACATGTGTTTCCAGTGCTCACATGTGTGTGTAGCGTCAGGTTTAGATTAGATTCAACTTTATTGTCATTACACAGGTACAGGTACAAGGCAACGAAATGCATTTTAGGTCTAACCAGAAGTGCAATAGCAGCAAGTGCAGGATAAACAATGGTTCCATAAGTACAGGACATGGGTTTTTACTGAATAGATATAGAGATGGATACTATTATAAACAGAATTTTACTGATAGATTTGTCCTATGAGTATAATATATAGATAACTAGTATTGTGAACTAAATTTACAGCTGGATATGTACCGAATATAATATACAGGTGGATATTACTATGAATAGAGGTTTACAGATATGTACAATAGCATAAGATAAGTCATGGTGACTTTAGGATAATAATCCAACTACAACTGCACAGGTCTTTTGTTTAGAGGCATGATGTCTTCTGAGGTAAGAGATATGAATATTGAAGATATGAATCTCCCTAATGCATCCATTACGGCGGAGACTCAACAAAGCAGAGCTGAACTCAAGCAGAACTCTTGAACCGAATATCCAGCCTATTGAGGCAACTATAATAATATATAATATATAAATGTTTGCTAACTCCTTTTACACGCCGAGCAAAGGCCATGTATGGCAAAGAAAATAAATATTTAACTTCAAAACTTGTGCTAGACACCTTTAAACAAAAGACATGCCACACGTTGTATTTATTTCCACTTTTCCATAGAATAAAACGCATAAACATTTGCAATCCGACCACATTTTGTTCACCTCATTAATTCGGTTGAATCTTGTGACAGACTGCCGTCTAATGCTATGTAAGTCAAAGCTAGCTAAACCTTTTGAAAGATTTGAGCTATCATGTAGCTAATATTTCAAAAACGTTTGGGAGGGGCTGAGCTTTTGAGCGTTGCTCAAACTGAGAGAGAAGAAAGGAAGAGAGCAGAAAACAGCAAAAGCGCACAAAGTATGGAAACAATTTTTTTGCCACTATGGCTGAATTACTCGATTAGATATTTGCCCACTTTGAGTCAGATGGGTAACATGTGGTTTTTCTTTGGCTTCCTCTCCCCTCAAAAAATGCTCTTGAGAAATCTCGGTTTATTGTCCCTTCCAGAAATTTAAAAGAAATTTCCGCCCTTGTGACATTTTCAATAAACACTGAACATAGTCATCTGCTGAACATTTAACCTGAAGACCTAACTGAACATCGTTGCACAAACTGACTGATGCTAGTGCCAACATGTCCTGAGAGCGTTACCAGGGCTGTGTCTCCCACGGTATTGCAGCATCTAACAACACTATTCTTTTCCTTTTTTTTTTTTTTTTTCTTTTTTTTACCAACAAGGAGACAAATTCCCTAAATTCTTAAACCAAATCTGTTTTGCCATTCATCACCTAGGATTTTGGCTGCAGTTGTGGTCTTCCTTTGACTTGCTTTTGTTGTAGTAACGTGCCCGATGCTGTTATGTGGTTACAGGTCTTGCCCTGCAGGCCTGTTGGAAACGAGGATCTTTTAAAACAGACCCATGCTGCTGAAAGGTTCTGCAGGATGGGGCTTGGTTTCATTGGGAGGCAATCGTTTAGACCTTCACTTTGAAAACGTGGAGCTGGAGCGCACCGACTATTACGCAGAATCATCTACTTATTGTTGTACCCTGTTTGTGTCTCGTTCAAACATGAGCTTACAGTACTTTAGATAAAACACGCATACTTTTCAGAATTGCTCACACCTGGGCAGAACTAAGAGAAACTGCTGGCTCAGCGTTTTAAATGTTGACCCTGAGAGACTTCCTTAAATTTTAGCTTGTATTTTTCAGTGTAGACAGACGGCTTTTACTGATAGTTGTTTTCGGGGAGCAAGAAACACCTTTTATGACAGAATCAGCTCTGCTTTAAACTCAGAGCCGACTAAAAATCACATTATTATTATTTTATTATTGTTGTTGTTATTATAATTATTGCGGCTTACATAGACATACCGTCTTCACATGCTCCTGACTCATTAATCGCGTCTGCGATGCCTATACTATCGACAACTAACTTATTTTCTTATCAGATGTTCTGCGACACGCTCCGTCTTATTTGTTTTCCGTTATTTCTGTTGGCTAACATTTCGCTGAGTCCTCCCGTTGCACGATCCCTACCCAGCGGCAGACAGATTCCTCTGCTCTGACAGGTCTTTTAGACTAAAGTCACCCGAGGAGCAAACATGCTTCAAATTTCTCTGTTGTTTGACTGGAACTGCATTAAAACTCACAATTTGCCCCTCTGTTATTTTTCCGTGATTTGCTGTCGTTGCAATTGATCTCTATCAGTTTAAATCTCTTGTAGGGTTATAATTATTTGCACAGCAATGCTTTGTTTATGTCTTTTACAGGTGTAGTTCAGTGAACTGGGAAAAAATGTAAATAATTCAATTGAAGATGTGATTGGTTCATTACACATAGAGTGATCTATTTAATATCCTTTTTAATAATAATTAAATGCAACATTTACAGTCCACTGAAAATAGGACTTTGGACTTCGGTGTAGGTGAGAGGCTTTTGACGTCTCTGGTATAGGAACGACTCTCCCTGTAGCTCTACGCTTCTCCAGGAGTGAATGCTGCTTGTCGGGACTTTGAAGCAATCAACTGGTTCCCTTTATATAGGACATTTTTGACCAATCTGTATAATATGATTGATTTGACTTTGTAAAGTGCCTCGAGATGACATGTTTCATGAATTGGCACTATATAAATAAAATTGAATTGAATTGAACTTGAAAAGTGACAGTTGTAGCTCACGTCCCAGATTTGTCTGGAAGCTTGTTAATTTTCTACCTAAACTTTTGAAAAAGCTTTGCTACACGATCTTCTTTCTTTCCCCTCAACTTTCCTTTGTTATGCTTAGATACAGCTCTCTGTCAACACCCAGCTTCTTTAGCGATGATCTTATGTAGCCGATGACTCTCTGCTGGACTGATTTCAGCAGTCTGGCCCGTGATGGTGTGAGTTATAACATGGTCATAATGTAACATTTCTGTATGAAAATAGCTTCTTCTTTTTTTTACTGGTCTCACACAATACTTACATTTTCTGACAAAGTTAATTTTGGGGTTTGTATCCGTTTCATAATCATTCGATTGAATGCTAGAAATGTATAATGAATGCGTGATATTTCTATGTATTTAATGTTTTGTAGCTAACTTATTTTTGCTCCCTTTGCCCAGAAATAAAAACAATGTTCCTGTCCATCCTCGGTCTGGTGGCTGTTTGGTACCTCTATCGCTGGTACAAAGAAAGAAAAAGAGTTCCCAACAAGGGGGATAAATATGTGTACATCACCGGCTGTGACTCCGGGTTCGGGAACATGCTGGCCAAGCACCTGGACAAACTGGGCTTCCGCGTGATCGCGGGCTGCTACACGGAGGCGGGTGAAACTGAGCTGAAGAAGTTCTCCGAGAGGCTGACGGTCGTTTCCCTGGACGTCACCAAGTCTGAAAGTGTCAAAAAGGTGGCGGCTCAAATCAAAAGTCTCGTTGGGGAGAAAGGTGAGAGCTTTCCGGCCCGATGTTTGTTTTCATTTCATCAGATGAGCGAGAAGTAATCAGTCGGGGGCGATTTTGTTAGATTTTGGCCTGGTGACCCTGCTGTAGCCTGAAGCAGCACATTCTCTCGCTGATGCGGCTGTTTTTCACTCCCATCCCAGGATCCATCTTTTTCTCGTGTCGTTTCAGGTCTATGGGCTGTCGTAAACAACGCCGGGGTCGCCACGCCGTCCGGTCCCACCGACTGGCTCACCATAGAAGATTTCAAATCCATGCTGGCCGTCAACCTGGTGGGAGTGATCGACGTCACCCTGAGCGTGGTGCCGCTCATCAAGAAGGCCCGGGGCAGGGTGGTGAACGTCGCCAGTGTGTTCGGGCGAATCAGCCCATTCGGGGGACCTTACTGCATGTCCAAGTATGGAGTGGAGTCCTTCAACGACAGCCTGCGGTAAGAAGGGGTCCGATGCTTGGCTGCTCTTGTTTGAGATTCTGACGAGCGTCCTGTTTGACCTGCATTTATTTATGTGTTTTAGTCTAAACTTGGCGCCGTTTGGAGTCAAAGTTTTGTGCATCGAGCCAGGCTTCTTCAAAACAAGCGTGACTGACACTGTGATCCTGAAAAATAACTTGAAAAGCCTCTGGAATAGATTATCTCCGGAAATGAGGGAGAACTATGGGCCAGTTTACTTGGAGAAAGGTGGGTGGTTGTTGGTTTTTTTTTTTTTTTTTTTTTTTTACATCTCTTCTTTTCACTGTCCTTAATTACCACCCATTATAACAAAACAACCAGACCCAAGTGGCATACCAAATATTGGTGGACTGTATCAGATAGGAATGTGAGATCTGGAGCCAGTGTATTCCTTCAAGGACCAGTACACTACAAGCAGGCATAGATTACAAATTTAACTATTAACTTCAGACAGCAGTAATCTGGAATAACATCCATTTAAAAGCTGTTAAATATTTAAAATATTTTATCAGAAGAACCTCATAATCATAAATACCTAAAATTCACATTTGATTTTCAAGTGTTTGCAGCTTGAAAATTGATTGCAGCCATTGATTATAACTGACTGTTATAATCAATGGCTCAGCTCATCTAAGATGTTTTTTTTCCCATTAAGTGACAGAAGAGTAAACGTGAAACTGTCCTGAAGTTTTTTTTTGACCTCTTATAGTTTGTGCGGTAAAAGAAAACACATCAATCTACTCTGCTTTTTGGCAAAAGCATTTTAAGTTCAACTTGGATAAGCTTTCAGATCCAGGAAGTAAGAAAAATGCATGCACATAAAAACAGTATAAACCTCCCTAAAACAGAAAACTATTGAGTTTGGATTTAGGAATACCTGTAAAAAAGGCAGATTTGAAACTTTGAACAGATAAGTATATTACAGGGTGTTAAGTTGCCAAAGTTTTGTTTTTTTTTATTTTCATACATCGGGCATTTTGGTTTAATTGTTTAGGATTTTAATTAAGCTGCAAGCTAAATCTAAACCTTTTGTTGATCTGTATTTAAACTTAATGTTGCTGTGACTCTCTTTCAGCTCTTGAACGGCTGGATAAAACTTTCAGCCAGTTTCGGGATGGGGACCTGATGAAAGTGGTCCACTGTATGGAGCACGCCATCGCGGCCGTCCACCCTCGCAGCCGCTACTCCCCAGGATGGGACGCCAAGTTCTTCTGGCTGCCCATGTCGTACATGCCAGCTTGGATTTCAGATACATTTTTCCTTAGATACAATCCCAGACCTACAGTTTCTATGCTGTAGTTTCTGAAATGTCTGTGATTTGAGACCCTCAGCTAATTTGAAGACCACTTTTGTTTTATTTTCACAACAATAAATGTGATTTACCTACGAGTATGTCACCTTTACACGTCTAATGTCAGCTGTGTGCATGTCAAATGTTAACATCTTTTACATCTCAAGTCCTGTGATAACTCTGTTTAACCTTTACTTGAAAATGAAGTTATTTGAACGAGTTATGTATTCAGAATGACAATTTTTGTATTTGTTATAAAGAGTAAGCTCAAACAATAATGTGGTGTGTAACTTTTGCTCTTGGACGTCATCAGAGTGGATTTGAGGGTAAAGGGAGCGCGGTTATCAAAACCAGGGGGCTCACGCAATCTTGTTTAGTCTCTTACACAAGCCCATGCTGGTGAACCATTTACCCCTCTCCTGTATCCATTATGGACCTTGACTCTGTAGATAGAGCGCAAAGCTTCCTCTGCAGCTCTGAGTTTTGCTCTGTTAATTTGGAAAGCCGAAGGTGCGGAGCGGCCACTTCTGAAGAGCTGTAACCATGGTATGTTTACATTTATTCGTAATATTTCATATGAGATGGATGAATTCATCAGCTGTTTTGATCATCATACAAACCAGTGCAGAGATAAAATGTAACATGTAGGACATGTAGGATTTGTGCTTAAAAAATATATATTTTGTACTTACATCTGCTGCCCTCTGGTGGAAAATGAAAGTTATTGCATCGAGGAATCTTTGGCTGTTTTTTTTTTTTTTTTTTTTTTTTTTTTTTTGGATCTGCAAATATTTTTTTTTTTACTTTTGAAGTGGTTGTGAATAAAACAGACTGTTTTTATGTAATGCAGAAGTTTTTTTTTTTTTTTACACACTTGGGCCATGTCGACTTTTTTTTTCTACATGCTGATAAAGCACAGCGGTGTGAATATTATGGTTGGTAGATTGAGTAAAATCTGTGACTCCTTTTGATTCAGTGTACTGAATAATTTTATTTTACAATTTGAATTTCCAGACGTAGAAGTTGGGGAAACAAAGGCAGTGAAAGCGCAGTTAAAGTTTCTTCTTTCTTTTGACTTCTTTGTACTAAAGCAGTCAAAACAGAAGGGGATTTTCCTTGCATTATTTTAAATATAAAATTGTAACTTCTTTGTAATGATGTCATAATAAAATTCTTTTAAATTCAAACGTTTGCCGCCAGGAATAAATACACGTTGATCGAGAAATTCTAAAACTATAATTTGGGGAGATTATTTTTACAGGATTTAAAAAGGCAAATTTACGCATTTTAGAGATGTCCTTTAACCTGACGTCAGTTAAATCAACTCGAGATGTGTGATCACTGTCGTAACCACAAGAGGCCACTAGATGGCGATGAAGTATAAGCAGTCTTTATCATCCCACACAGTGCGTGGGGAAATTCAGGCGAACCAACAGCATGTAAGGGAAAGTTAATGAGATACTGTATAATTGTTAAAAATAGCATTCTTGGATTAAAGCAAATGTGCAACTGAGTAGGGTGAATTTGAAAGGTACACCATTTGAATGCATACTCGAGCATAAAAAAAGAGACCAGCTATCTTTAATGAAAATGTGTTTTCCCCTTTTGCAATTATTGATTAAATTAAACCAGGACCATTGTGGTGTGCTAGCTGTGCCTTAATTTAAAAAAGCGGTGAAACAAAAAGATGGAAGAATGCTTGTTCCCAAGTTTTTGTGAGGTTGAAAGAGTTGAAAAGTTTTAACTGCTGAAAGTTATTCTAAGTTTTCTCCTCTCAGGTGCCAGTCAATGATACAGTTCAGTGCTTTGTAGAGGTAAGTTTATTTCTTTTATTCCTCTTTGCGTTAGACCTTCTCCTGTATTCAATTCCCCTCTGTTTATATCTTCTATGACACAGGCCTTCAAAAACATTCTCACAACTTCTATGCCTGTGCAAATTCTCACTTATCAGGGTCATGGCAACAGCAAACAGGCTTAAATCGGAGGCAACCGGGCTTTCGTTCAGTTCTTCCTGAAAACGTTTTGACACCTATCCAGGAGTCCTTGTCAAGTCTGGTGACTCGAACTTGAGCAACCTGCAGTTGGTGCTCTGCTGTTTTAAAGGACATAGAGGTCCATCCTCTTAGGTGTAAATCAATGACCCACACGTCACTGTCCTGGGTCGTTAGAAGCTATTGCTTGGTGTGAGTGGAGGACTTGGTCACCTGAATAATGACGAGGCTGCTGACGTGATCTCTCTGGAACGTGTTGGAGGACCGAGCTGTAAACACTGGGGAGTTGGAAATGCAATCCTCCTCCTCTGTTAAGTGATGGCTTTTCTCTTTTGGCCAAGATGGCTTCTTTCAGCCCCTTTTTCAAACCATCTGTTCTTCCTGTTCAAAATATGGACATCATTGTCGTCACAAGTGTGTCCTTTGTT
Source organism: Fundulus diaphanus (assembly GCA_037039145.1). Taxonomy (NCBI): domain Eukaryota; kingdom Metazoa; phylum Chordata; class Actinopteri; order Cyprinodontiformes; family Fundulidae; genus Fundulus; species Fundulus diaphanus. The sequence goes on along the minus strand of CM073132.1, from coordinate 34,555,316 downwards.
CTTGAGGTGCAGGTGGACTGCTGAATCTTGCCCTGAGTCGCTGGCCCTCTTGTGCTGAGCCATGCGTTCATGTAGCTGTTGTTTTCCTTACAGAGGAAATCAAATCATTTTCCCAGCACTACACGCTGGGAGTTCTCAACATTTACACAAGAGCTCCTCTCTGTAACTATTTTCTCATTGAAGTAATGATCGCTGTACACTGAACAACTGATCTTTTAGCTTTTCTTAGGCTTTGTATGGGCATCAAAATGCTAGCACTAAAGCCAACCCATTTATCAACTTCCCTAGTTGTGGTTCTAGTGCCTTGGCTTAGACGTAATGTTCAGAATGAACAGGGACACCGATTGTTTGGGTATTACGTATTTTGTTTTCTTTCTTTCTTTCAGGTACTCCTATCAAATTTGGCCTCAACCTGTGTGTTGCTTCTGGGCTGCTGCGCTGCTGTCCGCTGGTACATCCGAGATTCCTACAAGATCGGTGGTTTTAGTCAGAAGCATGTGTTCATCACGGGCTGTGACAGCGGCTTTGGGAACCTCCTGGCCAGGCAGCTGGACCAGAAAGGCTTCAGGGTTATAGGCGGGTGTCTCACGGAGAAAGGTGCTAAAGATCTAGCAGCAGCGACGTCCCCCAGACTGAAGACCATCCTGCTGGATGTTACAGACAGCGCGAGTATCCGGAGTGCCGTGGAGTTTGTGAGCAGAGAGGTGGAGGACCGAGGTGAGCAAGGACCGGACCACTGATAGGATAGGGTACCACTGGGAAAGATAAAGATAACTTTTAGCCTATTATCACCATCCCCATCATCCTCCTACTGGTGCATTTAGTACATTCTCTTCATTCAAAAGGGTGGATAAAAATATTTGTCCATACTTTGACCATCAGAAATCACAAATCAACACCTTAGATGAGTAAAAACCCATATTTCTGAGCTAAAAGTACCACAAAACGATCTCGATGTTAACTTTTTTTTATTGTTAAAACAGCGTTTAACTTCATTGTTCAAAACTTCTTGGGCAATTTGGATTTTTATCTGTGAAAATCTTATGAAAAATAAACTTTACCTAATTATAGACATCAGCTTATTTCAAACATATTGCTTTTATTTTCATTAAATCTTATATCTTACGTTGATGGAGATTTTACAATGTTTTATTGTGTACTTGGAGTCCAAACCTAACAGCACCATTACGCTACAGTCACTTTATAAGGCAAACAGTACATCTTATAGAGTCCAAATTCAGGTCAAATCAATTGATTCCAATACAATCCCGTCATACTCAGGTTTGAATCAACCTAAAGTCTAGCTCAAGCTAAATTATATTAAAATACTGTGGCATGTAGTTATTTATTTGATAGCAAAATATCTATCAAAGAGAACCCAGTTTATTGCAGCAATCCCTCATCTTCACTAAGCAAGTGGTGACAGTGGGCATCAACAACTACCTTTTAACAAGAAAACATTTCCACCAAATTTACTCCCAGGATGAGCATGAAAAAAATACATTTATTTATATACTGAAAGCTAATTAATAACTTAACGTGAACGATGCCCATTCAGTTTGTAATGCAACTTTGGACGGATGTGACCAGTTTAGGTTTATCTATTTAGTGCTCTATGTTGTTCTTAAACAGGTTATAACAACTTGCTGTAGAATAAGATAAATAGCAAACTGTAAGGGTAATGTTTCACAGGACATTTTGGTTCTTAATGCCAGTCGCTGATGGTCCTCGGTTTTTCCCCACAGGTCTCTGGGGGCTGGTGAATAATGCTGGCAGGTCTGTACCCATCGGACCGACAGATTGGATGCAGCTGGAGGACTTTACAAAGGTCTTGGACGTGAACCTGATAGGGGTTATTGACGTGACCCTGCAGTTTCTGCCTCTCCTGAAGAAAGCCAGGGGCAGAGTGGTGAACGTGGCAAGTATTCTGGGGAGGCTTTCCCTCACTGGAGGAGGATACTGTCTGTCCAAATGGGGAGTGGAAGCATTCTCCGACAGCCTCAGGTAGAGAAATGAAAACCTTTTTTTTTTTATTAGAGTCTACTGATGTGTCTCACCATCTTGAAGAGTACTACCAGATCTTTCTGCACTCCACAGGGTCTAGTCAGTATTTTAAAAACACCCTAATAATAAGGTTGAAAGTTACATGAAGAAAAAGAAACATTTGATGGTTCCCAAACTCTCTCTGATGGAGGAAAACGTCTAATGGACCTGGACATGGGGAAAAAACATGTCTTTTAAATGTGTTATTAAACTTAAAGGTTAAGGGCTTCAAAGCATTTCTCATGTATCTAAAAATTATGAGAAGGACATGAAGTTGCAGTGTCTAACAAAAGTGAGTACACCCCTCACTTTTTGCTAAGATTTTATCATATCTTTTCATTGGACAACACCAAAGACATGATACTTTGATACCATGCAGTCAGTTTGCAGTATGTATGAGTGTAAATTTGCTGCCCCTCAAAATATATCAGCACACAGCCATCAATATCTAAATCGCTGGCAATGGCGAGTACACTCCTAAGTGAAAATGTCCAAAACTGTACCCAATTAGCCATTTTCTCTCCATAGTGGCAGTTTGACTCGTTAACATTAGAAGGCCACAGATGTGAATGGTAGAGCAGATGTGTTAAATTTGCCGTCATTGCTCTCCGACTCGCTCACACTAATCACTGAAAGCTCAACATGGCTCCTCATAGCAAACCTCTGAGGGTCTGGGGAAAAAAAAATGTTGCTCTACATGAAGATGGCCGGACACACACAAAACCTGGGGCACAGTTGGGACATTTCCACTTAGAGGTGTCCTCACTTTGGTTGCCAGCAGCTTTTAATGGCTGTGTGTCGAGTTACTTTGAGTGGACAGCAAATTGACTATTTTGGAGTTGTCTCATGAAAAGATATTAAATATTTACAAAAATGCTAGGGGTGTACTCACTTTTGTGAGATGCTTGAGATGAACATCCAACCAATGAAATTGCCTGTATGTTTCAGGCTGTTATTTCGGGTGTTTTATAAGAAAAGAAATCTATTTTGAGACATGTTTCAACTATATTAAAGATATGTCCATATATTGGCCTTCTTCCGTTGTTTCCCTCCACCAGGCTCGATACCAAACCTTTCAAAACCAATGACCCAATATCTCACGGTTTGATCTTAAAAGTAATAAAATCATGTTTGAATTTTGAAAGCTGGGAAGCGTCAACCTTTCTGGTTCAATGAGTAAAAAGTAGATGGTAGCATGTCAGCAGCATCAAGCTGTGGAAAGTTTTTCTTCAGCAGAGAAGCTGGTCAGGGTTGATGGGAAGATGGATGGAGATAAAAGCTGTTGGAGGCTGCTGAAGACCTGAGACCGGGGCCAGGCTTCGATTGCCAGCCGGGCGACGGCCCCAACCGTGCAGCCAGAGCAGCAGTGGAACTGCATTTATGTGTCAGAATGACGCAGTCAAAGTCCAGACCTAAACCCAAACGGAAAAATAAGAATTTGTTTCAACATTCAAGTTCAAGAGCCATGAACGTTTTTGCAAAGCAGTCTACAAGTTGATTTAACCCTTTGTTGCTTTGATTTGTTTCTTGTGTCTTTCTTGTCACACAGATCAAGATCTGTAGATTTTTTTAATTTGAATTTAGCACATACAAAATATGGAGATTTAAATATTTAGTATGTAAATGGAGAAAATTAGGGACGACTGGGTGTTATGGGATTTACGTAACTGACGACTAGAAAATGGCAAAAGCACTTCCAACAGGATCCTTGGTTGATGTAGAAAATGTGACAAGGTATTGTTTGAGATGACTTTGTAACAACAGTCCACAAGGGGTTAAAAACATGTCCTTATCTGCCCAGGAGGGACATGCATCACTTTGGCATTAAGGTGAGCATCATTGAGCCGGGTTTCTTCAAGACTGGAGTGACCAATGTGGATCTCATCAACGCTGACCTGAGGCGGCTGTGGACGCGCCTTCCTCAAGACGTTAAGGACTCATACAAAGCTACATACCTAGACAACTGTGGGTAGAAGAGCAGCACTTTTAAACCCACAAAGGAGTTAACGACGCGTTTCAATTCAACGAGTCCTGACTGCTGTTTTCTGTTACAGATATGAGGATGCAGGGCTTCTCTATGAACATCCTATGCTCTCCGGATATCTCCAAGGTTACCTGGTGCATGGAGCACGCGCTCACCGCCCAGTATCCACGCACACGTTACGGAGCCGGCTGGGACGCCAAGTTCTTCTGGATCCCTCTGTCCTACCTCCCTTCGTTTGTGTCTGACTTTGTTGTAAACATGTTCCTGCCCTCACATAAAGACACAAGAAACGACTGAATAAGGTATTCATCCTGTAGACAAAAACAGCACCCTCTATGTTCACTGGCACTCGCTGGAAATATGAAAATAGCCTGGAAACAAACATCTTTTCATCGTGAACATCTGAGTGAGCAGTGCGCTGTATTTCTCTAGCAGTGAGTTTTCTTATGTGATTTATCATTTTACTTGATTTTATTTTTCTTCCTTATTGCTAGACTGTAGATAAAGACAAGTTTAGGTGAATTATTTTCTCATAGCCGCTATCTGACTCATGAGGATCAGCGTACGTACTTGTACACGCTTTACCTGAATGTTACACTTCTTTGTCCTTCCCATTTTGAGCATCGACTAAGAGAAATGACCCTTTAAGTCATTTCAAATGCTTTCTTTAACAAAAAAACATTAAATGAGCAACTAAAAGGTAAAAAGAAGAACTGCTTTAGTTACATTTATTACAGAGGAACTGTTTAGTCTGTCAATATTTTTGACAAATGTTTTTTTCAAATTTAAAACATATTTAAATCAAAGTTTACAATTTTGGCACTTTATACATCATTTAGTGTTCTTATAGGCAATAATTTAATTTATATTAGCGCTGCAAGAAAGCAGCTAAAAGGAAGTAAAATTTTCTTGAAATGAGTGTATTTGTCCTGATGATCTGCCAATGGAATGAGTATTTTGACCCCTAAAATAAGATATTTTAGATATACTGATATACTTGTTCCTATTTTAAGTGCAAAAATGTTATTCCATTGGCAGATCATTAAACTTGCTGCTCAAATCAAGGACAAATACACTTATTTCAATAAAAATTTATTTACTTTTAGTTGTTTTTTTATAGTGAGCACATTCATGATCACAGATAAATGTTTGTCCTCATTGAGGTTTGAAATAAATTAGATAGGAAAACATCTACACTATGCTATACTAGGGTTGGTGCATATCTATAGAAATGTTGGCCTGGCCTGTGATTGGCAGGCATCACAGGTCAAAGCAGAGGCATGCAGGACAAACATCCATATACAATTTATGAAGTCCTAAGTGTAAGAGTCCAGTTAACCTAACATTCATATTTTTTAGACACTGGGAAGAAGCCAAAGTATGCAGAAAAACCCATGCATGCTTGGAGAGAACATTAACTCTCGATGTAGAGACCCCAGCCAGGATTTGGACGCAGGACCTTCACCCTGCAAGACAACAGCACTCACAACTGCCTTGACCTGGACTTGAATGTGACATTTTTTTCTGGAATAGTTTACACCTGGCTGCATTGTTTGTCATCAGAAAAAGGAAAATGCAACGTTCTTGGTCACATTTATACTCTGATGTTGTCCTAAATCTCGCCAACTTGAACCATTTTATCCTAAAGTCCTCAAATATACATCACACTGCTGGAAAATTATGCTTTCTCATCCTCCTCTACCTGACTGCAAGTTACAAACTGCAGATATTCTGTTAAGGAGGGGTTTGATTGAGACGAATACCGCCCTCTTCTGGACAATATTCTAATTATATGACCAGCACCTGTAGTAATAACTCTTCAGGGCCCTCTTTTATAAAGTTATTCATTTAGATGTCAATTGTTTATTCTCACTGGATAATTGGGAACAAATCAATGACCAGGCTTACCTTACCTAAATATGACAAATTTACCAATAAATATTTCCTGTCATTTCCATAGGACACGAGTTCTGGCAATATTGTAAAGTAATATTTTGTTGTTTTTACCACGCTATGGTATATTAAAATACACTGTGATCCCCCACTCCCTTCTTCTGACGGATACCCTTGGATATTGATAACGCTTTGATTCTTTGTAATGTCTGCAAACCACACACAGCTTTAGCTACAATGGTGCAAACGGGAAAATGCCAAGAAATTTCAACCAGTAAAAGTGAATTTTATTTCAGGTTCATCAAATTCACGATAATTGAAAGGGAGATGTTATCATAAAAAGCCACAATCCTGAAAATAATCAAAAAGGTGTTTCAATTATAATAATTAGTTTTAGGACGTGCGAAATATCCAATTTTGTTATAAACAGCTTTATTTTAATAAATTTCCTCCTGATAGAGTTGTTTGTTCAGTTAAATTGTGCAGTTATCATGGATAAAAATGACTTTACATTAAACGTAATGGAAATATTTGTTTTTAAAAATGAAATTTAATCATTTAGTGTCAAGGCAGCAAATGAAAAAAACATTTTCTTTGTTTTCCTGTAGGGTTGGCTGCTCTGAGGCGACTGTTTTGATTAATAGCGCCATCCGCAGGCCAAATGCAGAAATACACAACCAGGCTGTTTAGCTTTACAATAAAAACAAGAGTTTAAAGAAATCTGAGACTGGTCAAGTTATTTTATTGCTTTTATTTCCAAAAGCCATCTTATCTAAAAAAAAAAAAAAAACAACTTCCAAGCAGTATCGAGGATTTTCCATTTCGTAACACTTGGCTGCATATTTTCATTCATTCAGAGCCATAAAAACATCTGTATGCAGGAGGCAGGAGGCCTACTTTGTTTCTTACACACTCAGTCCTTAAAGCGTTCAATTCCACGTTCCCTCATGATGCAGAGATTATGCAGAGAGACCTTACTTTTCTCATCCAGCTGAAGAGTTTAAAAAAATACTCAGTTTCCATAAAACGAAGATCAGCTAATAGAGGAATTACTTTATTTAAGACAGCATTAGTGATGATGGCAGCTACCCCTGGTAGTAAAATAATTCTCTTTCTTTAGCAACAACGTTGTACTGGGCAAGCTGGGAGCAGAGCTTCAATAGTTAAAGGGTGGTCTGTTTCTTATGAGCACACAGGGGGGGGAAAAAAAAAAATCACCCTACTCCGTAAAAAGTCCCTGATGTTGCTATAAACCAATTTGGCACTGACACAGTAGGGCGTCTTCAAAGCTGAAAACGAAACAAAGCAAAACATGACATCGCTGGGAGGATTTAAATTTTTTTTTTACCCTCTAACAGAGAATCTACAGTGACATGTTCCCACTGCAAAAATGACAAAATGTAAAACCAGCGAATCTGGAAAGTGGTCCGGACTGTTAGAAAAGCTGTAGAAAATGACATCTGTAAAAAAGGGGTTGGTTTTCTTTTTTTTTTTTCTTCTTTTTTTTTTAGACCTGGAGGATAAAAACGCAGTCTCTGATGCAGTCTAAACCAGCGGACGTGTCACCATTTAAAGCATTAAAAAATGAGGAGCACCAAGTGTGCACGTACACATGTATAAAGGTCCCAGATATGTAAGGACGGAAAGCAGTGTCACTGAGGGAGGGGGGGGGGGGTGCACCAAATCAGTGAGGGTGGGGAGCTTTGCTGTTCAGGAAGCGGGCCTTGCTTGAGGAGACTGTGGCGCTGCGGATGACCTCCATCCACCTGAAGGCAGAGAAAGTTTTTAGAGAGACGAGTCAAACACTAGAGATGGATGGAAAGAAATAATGGAAAGAGGAGCAGTTTACCTCTCAAAAGTGTATTCGCTTTCCGATCTGAAATAGTACACGTGGGACTTAAAATGCAGCTTGAAGACGTAGTCCTTGTGAATGTTTTCATGGTCAGAGGGAACCGTGACAGAGTACCCCAGCAGAGGGAGGCTGGCCAGAGGATAATCATCCTGTGGGAACATGAAAGATTTTAGAGGTGCATAGCCACATTATTTGCCTTTTTTATTTGTATACGTCAGTAGCTTATTCTGGTTGCTTACAAAGTATTTATGAAAGATTATCACGTCCTGCTGACGTATTAGTTGTTATTTTGGTGTTTTATGCTTTGTTTTTGCTCAATTTGTAAGTAAATACAGCATTTCATGTTTATTTAACGGAGATGTACTGCACATGCGCAGCAGGGGGCTAAAACAAGGAAGCGGCGATACAATGAAGAATGTTCCAAGATATAGTGGAAAAAGGCAAAAATAAATACAGTTCCAAGAGGGAAAAGACTGGAAGGTCGCTGGGAATACAGCATGAACGTTGGTGTTCACTGAAGCGGACGCTAAAGCTGCTGATTGCTCAGTTGTGACCGCAGAGTTGATTGATGTGAGTAAATGTTCTGATATGAGGCTCTTAAGGGTGCTGTAGATCGTTTTAGTTAATTAATAATGTTTGGTATTTGATCACGGCGAGCTGCCGCTTTACTGCGAGGCATATCAGAGGGTCAGGCTGTGTCCGGCATTATTTCATTTTGATTTATTAATCAATCCAACCGGCATTATGATAGTTCTGCAATACTGTCGCTAGACGGCGCCACGTCTGTTTATATCTGATCATCGTGGCCAGTGCTGGAGCTATTTTTATCCACATAAAGGACCATCAAAATATTATCAGGATGGAGGCTTCGTGTATATAACCTTATTTTATCATAATCAAATGGTTTTTGGTCTTTTTCTTCTGAGCATATAACCTGGCTATATACCTTTAAAAATATTTGAGACTATTCACATGTTCCTGTATCAGTGCAAACATGGTTACAGTGGGGAGAGAATGTGACGTCTGATTACTTTTTAGACTGCTTAAACCAACAACCCTGACTTTTGCAGGTTTGTGGCAGTGAGTAGGTAGAGTATCTGCATTTTTCAAAGAAAAACTCTAGTGTTGTTTCTAGTTTTCTAGACTATTATGGAAATATAATTATGAAGTTTGTCGTGAACTAATTGCCAATACGTCTACAGTGGCCAGGTTTTTAAATATGGAGGAGGCAAAAACGTCAGACTGTAAGAGAAAGGATGGATGGATGGAACAAGGGAATACAATTGTGAGATACTAATACTTTTCCCTACTCTGTTTTCCTTTTCTCTATTCAGACCTGGAATTGAATTAAACTCCATTCTTTCTGGCCTGCGTAGGAACCCTGACACTCAGATCACCTGCAGACCAAGCACTTTCTTTAGCTGGAAGCAAGAAGAACAAAAATCTAAATGGGAACACACATCCACAGCTAACATGGCACTTCTGCTTGATATTCTACACGGGGATGTGATGTCGGAGGAGGGGGAAAAACAGCAGGACGAAGAGGTGAAAGGGGTTCACTGTGCAAACAGCAGGACTCGTGTTGGTTTATCACCTGGTGAGACTTGTAGAAAAACAGACTGAAGTTGGTGAAGACCACCCAGAGCTTCTGCCACCCGTTGCTGTTCTTGAACTTTCTCAGCAAGTTCCCAGACAGCTGATTCTGCAAAAACAGACGGGAACATGTTTAATACGAAAGCAACAAATGTACGATTAACAACAAGGAAAAAGTCAGATTTAAACCTTTTTGGTACATTTTGCTTAACTAGAGCTTTAGATTTCCTGATCTTTTATCTGATTTTAAATAGCTCTGTGAAAGTCTGAATATTCCAACATAATGTTATGTAATTCCTAATTTTTTTTCTACCTTCCAGAGCAGATTTTACAGCGCATTTGGGAAGTATTCACAACACTTCCAACACACACACAAAGCCCAGTCTTTGCCTTGGCAGCTCAGATGCTCCCTGCTTCCACTGATACGCATCATTTGGATAGGAAGGACACTTAAATCCACTGAACATCTCTGTAAAGACGTATGAATGATCTCTACTGACACCGCCTATGAAAACTGGCAGATTATGATGGGATCTACAGAGAAGAAGGGCAGAACATATTCCAAAAAGCCGACAAAGAAATCCATAAATACTGGATGCCAAAGGTGCCAAATCAGTCCTCAACAAACCCTGTCAATTCTATTGAACAGGAGTTTCTTGTTCGTTTTTTATTTTTACTGCATTTGCAAAACATTTCAAACCACTTTTTAAAGCTTCTCAATATGGGATATTTTGTGTTGAATGTTGACGGCAAAAATCCTTTTAGGAACAAAGCTGTAACACAACAAAATGTGGAAGAAGCGAAGCTCTAATTACTTTCCAGATGCACTGTAAATTCCTCCTAGACTGAAACAACCCATTTCTATAAACCACAAACTTTAGATTTTATCTCATACGTCATAAAAGTAACTTTCTTATTGTTTAGTTACAATAAAAACAACATCAGTTTTTGGCATTTCTTATAGGGAACCAATTACTTTGCATGTATTTTGGTAAAGTACCTTGCGTTTGCTAAAGCCCAACACCTGCATATCCTAAATTCAAATGAAAGCAGAAGTCATATCTGGCTCTATTATACTTTATTAGATTTAACATGGTTTTCCTACAAGCACTTCAAAAACATCAGGCTGAGGTGTGACACTAACCAGTTACGTCTGAATTCATCCTGCTGTACAGCTGCTGATAGAAAGTTTCGACACCTTTCCAGTCTGTTGCACTTTGACTGCTCATGACTCCTAAAATAAACACTTCTCCTTAATTACATTTTCCTGGTGTGCATTTGATGGTTTTATTTATGTTTTTATGTGCAATTGAATAAGGTAGAAAACAGATGGATGTTCTCCATTAATCCATTGAGTGCTTGGTTTCTCTCTAGCTCTGCTGTACTGAGCTTTGAAACAAAAGTTTTACTGATTATTTTCATAGCTTTAATTTTGTGGGACTTCATTCTCACGGATGTGCATATTTATTACAGTTCTACTCTGAAAAAGTATTTGCCTCCTTAGATTCATTTTCAGTTTTTTGCATCTTCATTTACATACAATTTTTCACGTCATTAAACTATTTTATTATCAGACGAAGATATTCTGAGAAATACAACAAGCAGTTTCAGACGACTGTTTTATTAGGGGAAAAATGTACTGAAACTATTCTGACCCTAAGTGAAAAAACAAATCTACCATCAAGCTTTTAGAAATAACTGCCAATGTGTCTGTTGCATTGCGGTGGATGATTTTAGTTCAGCCACGCTGGAGGGTTTCCAACCATGAGCATTTAAGGTCATGCCACGCCATCTCAATAAGATTCAAGTCCAGACTTTGACTAGGCCACTCCAAAACCACTGATCATGGCTGCCCAGGTCCTGAAGCAGCAAAACAGCTCCAGAGCATCCAACCACAACAAACATGTGTGACTGTTGGTTCGATATTCTGCTTTGGAAGAATTGTTAGTTTTAAAATGTGTAAAACTTTCAAAAAGTTGCAGATTTTTGTCTACGGTTCACAGAATAGCTTCACAGAATTTTTTTTGTAAATGTGACATGGGCAGCAGCATTTTTCTTTTGGCCTTTAAACCCCACCACAGATGCCATTTTGCCCAATCTCTTTCACATTGTTACATCTAAACACCCTAAAGGAGGCGAGGGAGGCCTGCAGTTCTTCAGATGTTGTTCTGGGTTCTTCGTGACCTTCTGGACGATGCGCTATTGGAGAAATTTTGGAAGACCAGCCACGCCTGAGGACAGTCATCATTGTTTCATATGTTCTCCATTTGTGCGCAGCGGCTCCTACTGTGGCTCACAGGAGTCTCAAAGGATTGGAGATGGTTCTGTAAGTCTTTCTAGACAGATTTAAGTCGATGATTTAGTTTCACAGCCGTTCTTCAAATTCTTTACATTGGGGCTTAATGTGTTGTTTGTGATGAGTTTAGATAATTCAGCCTTCTTCACGTTGTCAGACAGGTTCCATTTAATCAAATTTTGAATCAAAATGCATTGATTAATAAAAGATTAAATTATTTTTTTCCCCACACAGCCAGGTTGGCATGGACAGCTTCTTTCCCCACAATAAATAATCATTTGAAACTAATGTTTGTATGTACTAACCTTATCTTTGTCTGATAATAAAATATGATGATCTGCATGTTTTAAGCAGCAAAAACAGAAAAACTAATCAATACGGCAAAATCCTGGTTAAAGGTAAACGCTTCAGATATCAGTCCTGAAATTGAGTATTTTACAATTCGATTATCGCCTGTATAACCTTTCAAAGTCTGTTTAGGGCTGGAGATAAAAAGGAGCCGACTTTACTGCAAGATGAGTCTCAAAGAAAAGCAAACGTTTTAAAACTTGAAAAGCATTCTGGCAGCACCTAAAACACACAAACTGGGCCTCTCCTGTCTGCCTGGCTCTTTTACCTCTAGACTCCTGCAGGATTCACTAAAGGAGAGGCTCTGAACTCGGTACCAGCAGATAACAGAGAGTGGCACTGGTCCCTGGCCATTGGGGGCCTTTTTGTCCCTGACTGGACTAGGCTCCTCTACCACGGAGGAATGCACAGATGTAAGAGAGAGAAAAACAGACAGGGAGGGAGGGACAGAAACACAGAAACTGAGTAGGTTACACCCAAGCATGCAGTGGCAGGGGGTTAACAACAAGGCAGACAGTGTGTCCAGGCAAAGCTGTGAAGAGGACGTTGTTACAACAACAGAGGAAGAGCAGAGCTGGTGCAGGACGCAGCCGGGTTGCAGGGACGCTACCTCACAAATCAAGATCCTTTCTGTTAACGTGGGATAAGAACATTCAACAAACCAACATAATACTTTTAATTAAAAGACAGTCAGAGATTTAATTTTCCAGAGGGGAATAAAAAAAGGAGCGATGCAGCCGGTGGAGCAGCAGCTGTGAGTTTAGATCAAGACGTCGCACTGACCGCCGTCAGCCACACGAGAGAGAAGTTGAGACAGCAACCTCGCTGAGACGGAACATAACAGAACATATTTAACATGTGGTTGGTGAAGGTCAACACCAGTCATCTTTGAGCCAGGTGTGAATACACATTTTTCATCAGAGGAAATATTTTAGTTAACAGGGCGGTAAAAATAAAAAACTGCAAAAGTTCAGTTTCAAAATTTCACTTGCCAAAGATCTTTAGGTGACTAAACAAATAAACATATTTAGAGGATGAATTGAGTAAAAACTATTGTTTTACTTTAAATGATACGTATTTTTGTCAGACTTCAGCTAACTCTATTGGGGATTTCTGTGATGGACCAACACACAGTAGAACATAACGGTGAAAAGAAGACAAAAGGATGCATGGCTCATGAAATTCTTTACAAATACAAATCTGAGAAGTGTGAGACATTTAAATTCAGTCCCTTCCACTCTGATTCTCCCAAATACACTGCAGGGCCATCCTTTGTCTGAAAATAGACAGTCTGTGCAAAGGGACCATTATTCAAAGAAGCAGCCAAGAGGCTCATGGTGACTCTGGAGGAGCTGCAGAGCTCAGGTGGGAGAATCAGGAGAACTAGTGTTGGTGACAAATGTGGCCTTTATGGGAAAGAGGGAAGAAGAAGACTTTTGACGGTGTTCTGGTTAAATGTGACCAAAATGTAACTTTTTGGCCACCAACCAAAAGGCCTCTGGTCTTACAAAGCTAAAACACCTTGAACAACATCCCCACATTAAAACATGGTGCTGGCAGGATCTAACCTGACCCTAGCCAGATGTATTTCGCTCCGCCTAGCTCCACTCATCCATCTGGGACTGATCCATAGGAATGGCGTTTCAGAAGGCTGGGCCTTATCAAAACTCCTTGCATATGATTGGACAAGCCACTTGTCTGTCACCTTTATCAACGTGCTATTTCAACCACTCACACCGAAGCTAACCCGTGACGCTGTGAGAGCGACGCAGGAAAAAACAAAACTTTTTTTTATGTGTTTGCGGCTCTAGTGGCACGCGTTTTCTTGACTGAGCTGACAGGAAGAGGGTGAAAGACAGGCGGCAAAGCGCCACGGGTCGGAGTCGATCCCGGGCCGACCGCGTTGAGGACTAAAGGTATCCTAACATAGTTAGCGCTAACCGCTCCGCCACGGGCGCGCCCCGGAAAACAAAACTTGCCAAATCCGGTCGGGAGAAGGGCGAAAACATGGTTTCCACCAACAAAAGCCTTCAGAGCCGTTCTCTGATGTTCTTTTAATGAAACAATATTAGGTAGATTGGACAACACGGAAGAAATAGCAGCATCAATGCTAACGCTTGCTTCCTCGATGCGAGCCGCCATTGTCTGAATCAAAACAGTCTCACGGTCGCTTCTCCACTACGTCACATCTATGAAACTCCAGCCCTGCGTCCTGATTGGCTGGACAATAAAATTGGTTGGAGAAATCACTCTCTATGGGAGAGGTCCCAGATGGATGTGAGTGAAGCTAGGCGGAGCGATATCAATCTGGCTAGGGTCAGGTTAGGCAGGATCATGCTGTGGGGGGCAATTTTTGTCATCTGGAAGAGGAAAGCTAAATACAGGACAGCAATGGGAGAAAACCTGTTAGATGCTGCAAAAACCTGCAGCTGGTGTGGATATTCAGGCTCCTGCAGGACAACCAACAAAAAAAACATATGACCAGAGTTCCAGTGGAGTGGTTTAGATCAGTCAAGATCAAGAACTAAATCCATTTGGGACTCCATGACAAGACCTGAAAGATGCTTTTACAGCTACTCTCCATCCAATTTGACCATCTTAGGCTATTTCGAAAAAACTAAGAAAATCAATGAATATTTCCGTCTCTAAGAATTATGAAAACAGCGTGTAATTTTCTTCCCACCTCAAAGCTATGCCCCACTTTGTGTTGGTCGACCCAGTTACCCATTGTAACCAATTGTAAAAAGGTTCAAAGGACATGAGCACTTCTGCAAGGCACTGTATGTCTTAGTTTAGTTTAAAAAAGTAGAATTATAAAATAAAAAACAGCAGTAAAACACATTAGATGCCAAAATAATAAGAATTTAACCGCTCACTTTTTTTCAACCTATTTTATTTCTCCAGATTGCTTTTTTGTTTGCGTAGACATGGTTCTTGACAGCCGACTGGCTCTATACTAGATGGCTACATGGGTACTGATGCATGCTGGGAAAAGACCCGAGGATTAATTCGCTTCACACGACTGCCGAAATTGACCATGGCTGCAAGCTGAATTCTTGCAGTATTCGTGCGTTCACAAACACACGAGAATCCATCTTGTCCCGCTTCAACCGCTTGAGACCGAACCAAAAAAACGGTTCAGGCCAATCGCGTCGCAGCCTTATGGTTTAAGGCGGGACATACCGCGGTTTCATCTTTGAAAGAAGAACAGCAACAAGTGCCTTGGCTAGCTTACCTTGTTGTGGTTTCTCATGACATCTGCGGCTAACCTTTCCATTTGATACCCTGATTGGCTAAAACCAACCATTGGTAGGCAGGCACTAGGTGTCGCTTCGACAAATTCTGCTGAATGTGCCTCCTTTCCCCGAACGGATGATAATATGCAGAATACTACACATCATCAACCTGGCCGGCCAGGTTATGCAGAGATTCCCTTGTTTCATGTGATGCTAATTTACTTTTTAGACAGAACTCTTGCCTAAGATGTTAGGTGGCTTTAGGTCATTCTTTTATCTGTTACAGTTATAGCGTTTTACTAGCGTAACCTCTGACTGCTCCCATGCGTACGGTTTAATCCCCATAGGTTGATCCCAGAGGAGCACAGATGGACACCGCTCCACCCGAGAGACCAAAGTAAATGGAGACGCAGCACAGACCAGAAACAGAGGAAGAAAACAGCAGGACAGGAGGCGGAAGGGCAAGTCTGAGCTTTGGCCGATACCTCCACAGCTACGCTAAAGTCCACCATGGACACGCTGGTGTTCCTGTGCCAGCACACGTGCACCATGGTGTTGCCACGGTGGGGGGTGGGCTTCTCCAGCGTTGTGGGCGAAGCGGGCGTGTCGTCCTCGGACTCTGCCTCCGCCGGGGAGTCCTCCGGGCACTCTGGGAAAGTCGGGAGGTTGTTAGAGCTACACAAGAAGCAGGAGGGTCGGTGAGGGGAGAGAGGAGCTTAAACACAGACAGCATCAGATCATCCTGAAATCCACAAGGATCTGGGGCTTCAGCCACGGAGCTGCTTTACTCATCGTTTCTTTTTCACAGCAGACATTGACTAATATTAATCTCTGACCACGAATATTGTAATAATTCAATACTTCCTCTTTGTTTGTCCTCGAACTTACTGTTGTCAGTCAGCGTGCAGGTCAGCACATCCGACATGGGACCATTGCTGGTCTGTGCCATCTCTATCGCAATCTTGATGTCCTGGATCCACTTCTCCATCTCTGTCAGAGAACTGGGAAGGAAAAGAAGCAGAAGCAGGGAAATGTCACTGTGGTGTTGCCTCCAGATAAGAAACAGTCCTGCGAGCGAAAACAACACAGAGCTGAAGTCTGTTGTTCACCCCCCTGTTCTTTAAAGCCTAGGCCACTGCCCCACCAGCTCTGAGATGGAAACTGAATAAGTCCAATTAGTTCATCATTTCACATTTGTAAAAATATAGCACTTTTCCAGCTTTTGAATAAGCTGATTTACGTCTTTCAGACTGTGGTCATCAGTCAGCAGATGAGACAAGACGTCTGTACGAGGAGCTGCTGGGAAAAAGTTAATTTATCAGAAAATAATGCAAGAGTGCAAAGACAGAAACTGTTCCAACGATTTTAAGGTGAATGAGCAGCCAGATCACGATGACACACGCCGCCACACTGGACCAGACCCACCATATGGTGGTAGTGCTCGACAGTGATTTATAAATGCAGCTGGACTTACATTTGGACTCATCTTTTAACCAGTGGCGTCTCTGGCATGATAAGTTAAGTGAGACACGAAAACTCAACCTATTAGCAGCAACTAATTTTTTTTTTTTTTTTTTTGCGATGCATACAACCTGATTTTCATCAACGTTAAATGAAACAGATAAATTGGCATTAACCAACACACCATTTTATATAAGCTATATGTAATTGAATTTTTTTTACATAAAATTACAAATAAAGGCTCACTCATAATGTTCATTTATTGAACAGAAAAGATTCACACCGATCCTTCGATGAGCCAACAAGGCCAACCGACACCAGATGGCCGCACACTCTCCAGGAGAACGTAAAGGTAACGTGTGCATTTCCAGTATTTTGATTGGACGATCCAAGCTTAGGGCCAGAGGATTTGTGCCCCACGGCTGTCTGCTGAGAGCGTGTTGGGCATGCGCGCTGCAAATGTTCATTATCTAAACAAATGTTGGTGGGCCGGTCCCACAAGGTGCCTCAAGAGGATTTAGCTTGTCACTTTTCTGGCAGACTTAGATATATGGACACAAATGTTTATAACAGAATTTATTGGTAAGGGACTTGGTGCTTTTTTACAATATTACAATATTATTAAAAAGAACGATCCTGTCCCATTGATTGTTGTGAACATAGAGCTCCACAGCGACATCTGGTGGGGCCAGGCCCCACTGGCCCCAAATGCAGAGATGCCACAGCTTCTAATCAAAAGACCATATGAACACAGAAGCAAATACCTTTGATCCGCTTGAAATATGTGCACTCACAGCACAGATTTATCACAGAAATATGAATCAGGCTTCAGAGCAGCTGAAGAAACAAAATTAAAAAAATCAATAGAACGGAGTGATTCACGAACCTCCAGATACCCCCCCACCGTGTTAACACGTTACGGCTCATTCCTTGGGGATCTTAAAGCATTCCCAACCCAGAAGGGACAAATAGTCCCTCCAGCAAGTTCTAGGAATGCACGGGGCTCTATTCCCAGTGAAAAATATATTAAGAAAAGCCCAAAAGGAGGCAACCTGATAAGATGCCTGAGCTACCTCTGTTCAGTGCAAAGCAGCAGTGGCTGTACTCCAAACTCTCCCTGGATGGTTGAGCTAAGCAACCCTATGGAAGAAGCTCATCTTGTATGCAGGATCTCGGCCTTTTGCCCGTGATCCATATCTCGTGGCCATAGGTGAGAGCTGGACAAGAGAATCGAAAGCTCGGCTTTTTGAATCAGCTCTGTCTTCCCCACGACACACCAGAGCAGCACTCCAACTACTGCAGAGGAAGTCCTACTTTACTTAATCCATCTCAATGCGATTGTTGCACTGTCCTAAAACCCTTTCCCATGTTTTCCTACGACCTTGCAGGACCTGCTTAGTTAATCTAAGGTCCAAGGTAACTAAGGTTATTTACCTTGCTGCTACCACCACCGACTGGCCCTGTCCGACCAGGGTGAAGGCGTGAGGCACACCCCACTCATCCTCGCTCTCTCTGATCTGGAGGAAGAACACAGAGATGCAGAAAAAAAAAAAAAGACATTAAAGAGACCCAAAAATCTGGGACAGCGAGGACCAAAAATAGAGCGAGTGGGAGAGGAGGAAGGAGAGAGGATAAGAAGGAGATGTACGTTCTGGTTGTCCTGACACGCTCGTGCATTTTCAGAATAAACAGCTTGCAGCTTTAAAGCAGCTCCTTTAGCAGTAATGACAAACTGGTGACAGCCACTCGGCACTTACTGTCATGCCACGCAGAGGCAGCTGCCCGTGCACTTTGAACTGATTGGTCGGCGTCATCCCTCGACTTGTGTACAAAATGACGTCGTTAAACTGTCACCAAGGAAACACAGAGAGAGAGAGAGACGGAGAAAAATAAAAACCCTTATATTGTTACATAAACAAACCGAATTGAGTATTCGAGGCGTTGAACTGTAAAAGTTCAAAGCAGCACGTGTTGCATCTTTGTAGCACTGAACCTGCCAGCACCATCTGGATAACACAAAGCAGGAACAGATGAGGGCCCCGTTGTTTTGTCCTGCTAAGATCACTCAGCTAAATCATTAGATTAGTGTTTGGAGCCGAGGAAAGAGGACCATTACCAGAAAAAACATTCGCTGCTGAAGGCCTTTCCCAGACAGCTTGCTAAGGCAGCCTAACCTGATGAACTCCTGAAAAGAACAAAGAAATGAAATAAGAGGGGTGCGCATCTCCTAAAAGCCGCGCAGAACATTTTCCCCGTTTACTTCAGACTCACTCGACCAGGAACCACAAGATTGTCAACACCCAGCAGATCCTTCTTCAGCTCTAGGAGCTTCTGGAGGTTCTCCATCTTGATCAGACTCCCCTGGAGCTGCTCCACCACCTCGGAAACATCTGCCAGAGCAGCTGGAGAGCAACCACACGTATCAGAACACACTGCCAGATTACCGTAATCCAGGAAAGTTTTCAAAAAGCTGCGCGAGCTTCTAAGAGCTCTGGTCTGAGTCCCGCACCTCTGCAGTCCCTGAAGTCCACGTGAGTGGCTGGGTAATGCTTGCACAGGCGCTCCAGGATCTGCTTGTAGTGAATGAGACGGTGGATGGGACGCAGGACGAAGACATTCAGGGGGACGTAGCACACTTTCTGCAGCTCGAAGTCTCGGCACAAATCCTCCACCTTACGGGACGCCTGGCAGGCCTTTTCCAGCTCGAGAAGGATCTCGGACTGCTTATGCAAGTTTGTTGTCAGAGGCTGCAAGCACAGGTGTCAAACGTCAGGATGGCACACTGCTGGTTTCATAAAAGCCTTACGGTTAATCTGAGGTCAGGAGTCACCTTCAAGGCTTGAAGGTTTTTCAGCATCACGTCGCCGATGCGTTGGTAGTCTCCTTTGATGTGCGCATTGGAACGTCCTTCCCTAAACAAGGACGGAAATGGGATTTAATATCTGCAAATACACAAGAACCTCCTGCTAGATTTTAAGGCAAAACAAATCATTTTATTGTTTTTGATTGTCTGTTGCAACTAACTTCCTGATACATAGTGCCTTGCAAATGGATGCTAATAGCCCCTTGAACCCTTTCACTTTATCATGTTGCAACCACAAATTTCAAAGTGGAGGAAACATGAGTTGTGGTTTTCAAACTTAAAGAATACAAATCTGAAAAGTGTGACATCTACTTGCATGAATACACATTCAGCAATTGAAATGTGTGCTTTCTTTGCAAAATAGCCGGAACTCTGACTAAATGGATTGTCACTGAAGAGCAGTTTTCAAATCTTGCCCCATATTTACAAATAAACTTAGGTCTGACCTTTAACTGGGCTAATCAAACATGGGTAATCTTTAGTCTGAGCTCCTTCATTGAAGATCTGGCCGTATGCTTAGGGTCGCTGTCATGCTGGTAGGTGAAGGTCCACAATCTTTTGCCTCCAACAGGTTTTCTTCAAGGATTGCCCTGCATTTACTTTCATCTGCATTCTTATCAACTCAGACCATCTTCCAGTTCCCTGCTGAACAACAGTGGTACATAATGCGTACACCGACATGTTTCACTGCAAGAAACGTCACGTTTCAGGTAATGTGCCGGATTAGATAATTAGTGCATTAAGCGTTTTGCGCGTAAACCAAAACAATCAACTTTAGTCTCATCTTGCCAGAGTATCCAGTTCCCCATGCGTTTCCTACATGATTCATGACAAAAAAGGACTTCTTATGGCTTTCTCTGAACAATTGCTTTCATCTAGCCATCCATCCATAAAGGCCAGATTAGTAGACAGTGCGACAAATTGATGTCGTGTTTACAGCACAGCACTCTGAAGCTCCTTTCCTCTCCACGATAAGAGTTCTTACTGTTGACCGCGAGGAAGGTCAAGGAACAGGAGCTAGAAGCTATTATTAAGGGTATTCGGATGGAGCCCCTGTGTTAAAGTTTTCCACAACCTTTTCCTGACCTGTCCTTTTGTTTCTTGATCTACACAATGTTTTTAAGTCACTAATGTTGTCTAACCAATCTCCGAGGCTTTGGCAGAAAACTTCTGAATTGGTTGCTCCGGGTCTAAGAGTAAAAAGGACTGAATATGTTTTTAAAGCCACGTTTATCAGATTCTTATTTGTAAAAAAGAAAGAAAAAAAAAACAGAACCATATGCGATTCTACTCTCACTTCACAAGAATACACTATTTTGTGTTAATCTACACCAGGGGTCTCCAACCTGCGGCACAGGTGGGTTTTTGGACCTTCCACCATGGCTCTTGATTACTTTGGCTAAAACTGATACAAAAAGACAACTATTTTTAAATGTGGCTATAGTTTTTCCAGTTTTTTCATGGAACAATAGTATTCAATTTCCACAACATAATGATGCTAAAAATACCACTAATATTTTTTAGATCCATTTTTGTCATCAGGATGGATGCAGTTTTATTTATTTTTTTACATTTTGTCCCAAATATCAACAAACCTATTGAAGAAAAAGTCTCCATCTTCATTTTGCAAAAGTTATATATTTTTCTTTATGTTAACACCTAAATATAGAAATAAAATGGGGGTTCTTCAGACATGATAACAAATCTCCCATCATAGAAATTCTATAAGTAGTCTTTTTTCAAAAGGTCCTATAACATTTGCGGATCTAAACTAGTTTTATTTAGCTGAGCCGAGGGCAGAAATGACTCTGAGTTGTAAAAGTTGCAGACCCCTCGTCTAGAGCATAAAAGTCTCCACAAAATGCACTGCAATTTGTGGTTCTAAATGTGAAACGTGTCATTTAATTTAGTCTTTTTACATCATTCTAATTAACTTCACATCAAATATGCATAAATAATAATTTTTACTATATTTAAGGTGGCCAGGTATCAGTACATTAATCAACTGCACAACAACAAAATCTTAGATTTTAGCACATTAATTTATTCAGATAGTTCCTAGTAAAGCTATGCAAAGACAATTCAAAAAACTTCGATGTCTACCAGCAGGTGTCTCCCTTGAGCATGAGATCGAACATATAGGTTTGTAGGCTATTTGTGATCTATTATTGGACTTAATAAGAATATTTATTATTTAAACAACTAATTACAGAATGTGTTTAAAAACATTTTGCCTCATCTACAACAGACAGATTTCTAATTTCGTTTACCAACAGAAACTCACAGCTCCACTTCCATATTTGAATATGGAAAGCCAAAAGCAAGAAACACATGTAGGCCAAGGTGATTTGCATTCACATCAGACTGCAGTTCTTATCATTAGAGTAAAGCGCGGTATCACTTTAAGCTTTCATGTGAACTTCTGACGACTGACAATCCCCACAAACCCTCTGCAGTGAACGCCTGTGAATTCTAACAGCTTGACTGGGTCCGTGCATCACAATCTCCATGTGCGGCTGCGTGTGTGCTCAATAAAGCAGAGCATCATTACAGCACGTCACACAGCACAAATCCACAGGAAAGAAAAGGCCAGTTTTGTAGGAGCCACCGAGGTTGTGGATCCTCAGGTTGCTGCCTTTTAATAAAATAAAAACTAATGAGAAATCGGGGTCAACTCGAAGCTTATTCTGAATCCCTCAAGTAATATCTTGGATGTGGTTTGAAAGTGAAATGGGCCTCACCACAGCGCCAGCCTTTGCTCCACCTCCCTGAGAAAACCAGTGTGGAACTTGTGGAGTGGCTCAAAGGTGGAGACGATGGTGTTCTTCAGGGAGTCGGGGGTTGCCTCATCTAGTCCCACTGCACTCGGGAAAGACTGGAAAATACATACAGTAATGGAGTTTAACACATGGAAATACACTTTACAACACAATTACTAACTGAACAGTATCGTTAACAACTAACCCACAGTTGTTCCACCACAGATGTGTGGCACATAATATAGAAACCCTCCTGAGAACAACAACCTTAAAACACCCGGGACACTACAATTACAATTTATTTTCTTCATACTACTAATAATGTTTTTTAAAATAACATTCAAGGATGTTATTATCGTAAGCTGAAAAAGTGAACTTTTTTCAAACATTGGATGCTGCAGGAAGTAAAGAAAAAAAACATTAAACTGGATTGTATTTGTGTTGTCATGCATATAAAAAATAAACACTAACAGGCTAAATAAATATGCCACGATGACAAGTCAATCTCGGCCTTTACTAAGCCCTTTCAGACAAACTTCACTGGAGTTTCCCTCTTAAACACTAGAGAATTGTGCTTGTGTCCCGGAGGTTCTGGGTTCAACTCCCACAGACTACCGCTATGGGTCCCTGAGCAAGACCCTTAACCTCCGATTGCTCCCCGGGCGCTGCACAGTGGCAGCCCACTGCTCCCCAAGGGGATGGGTTAAATGCAAAAAACTAATTTTATTGGAATGTATGCTGCAATGACAAGAGTATTATTATTATTATTATTATTATTATTATTATTAAGATGATGATGATTATTATTATTATATTATTATTATTATTATTGTTATTATTATTATTATTATTATTATTACACACAGTATCTATAGGTTCCTTAATAATTTTGGTTTCAAATTTCCATACTTTTCAATATTCCACATATTTTGGAAATATTTGGAGAATTTAACTACAAAACATTTTCCTATCAGGTTTTATTATCTGTTACATACAAAAGCTACATTTTGATTCTGCAGCAAAGTAAAGATCTATTTAACACCTTCTTTGGTATCACTAAATTAACTTATATTTCAGGTATGAGGAAGAAAAATCACAGAAAAAGGAAGTAACCTACTTAACAATCAATATACAAGCCCCTTTACTCTTTTCTGAAGGCACATTTTTTGTCTTTTAGATTCTATAATAAATGGAAACTCAAACAATTTTTCATTTAATTATTATTTTTCTGTACTTATCAGACTTTGAAAAATATCAGATCAAATTCCCGACCTTTCCATACTGTGTAGGAGTGGCATATTCATTTTCAATAAGAACAAAAATTATAATTGTAATTTTTATATGTAAATATAATAATCCTCCACAAGTCCTCCATCAGATTAAAGTCAGATCTCCGATTAGGCCATTGAAAAACATATCAACCTCTAGCTACATATTAGCATGCTAATGCTAACTTTCATGTGTTTGCATGTTAAAGGGGAAGTCCGGTCAACAAGGAAAAATCAGGGTATCATTAGCTATAACTAAAACTAATACATTTGTGGTTATTTAATGAACTTATCTTTAATCAATAAGAAAATAAAAACATAAATTGTCGTCTGAATCACTGTGTATGGGGGCTGACATGACTGCCCAAATATGGGCAGTAAGGGGCGTTTGACATCACATCCTGCGACGTAGAAAAGCGGAAGCGGCGACAGCATTTCTCTCCGCTTTCCATGCAAAGTCAATAGGAGCCGTTCTACACAGCTGCGATCATCAATAATTATTTCGGATTTCCAGAGGACTTCACCGCTGACATTCCCAAGAGCTATTGCTGAAGCAACAATGCCCACGTGCATGGCCATCGGATGTTCCAACACAACTGGTAAAAGAGGAAAAAACATTGCTTATTTCAACACAGTCACTTCAGCGATCTCTCCTCCGCTGTGTGTGTGTGTGTGTGTGTGTGTGTGTGTGTGTGTGTGTGTGCGCGCTCAGCTGCAGCGCCGGTGCAAAGCCGTGCTCAGCCCAGCATGTGCTGGAATGCTCTTATATTTTAATACTTATACTATAATAATCAGCTAACTTAAGTCACTTCAGCGATCTCTCCTCCGCTGTGTGTCTGTGTGTGTGTGCGCGCGCTCTGCTGCAAACTGAAACTGAAACCCCGTCTGTTAGATGCAAAGCCGTGCTGCGCGGAGCGCGCACACACACACACACACACACACACACACACACACACACACACACACACACACACACACACACACACGCGTGTATAGATATATACTGTAGGACCCGACTGAGTTTGATCTTGGAAAATAGTGCGCCGTGACAAACAGAGCGTTGAAACTTGCTCAACAGCGGGTCCGCCGAGTGACGTCAAAAAATGGGAGGTGACAGTACTATTCTTGACCAAGATGGATTCCTCCACATAAACATGATTAAATGAGAATTATTATTAATTAAAAAAACTTATAATTTTTTGCACAGTATGTTGTAGTTTTATATTTAAAGTACTTTCAGCAGTTTGAATTCTGATTTTGACCGGACTTCTCCTTTAACATTACTGTCAACATGCTAACATGTTAGCTCTTTTAGCTCAAGCAGGACAGCTAACTCTCCCTCTTTTTGAGCGCAAGTTAAGCTTTTCCCACAATTAGGAAAGGTGAAACAGTTTTTTTAAATAATTGGACCTTCTAAACACACTGGGAAACGGACAATCGGTGAACCCAACAAAGGTTAGGTCTCCACTGTGGATAAAAGATTCAAATTGGTCTTTGGAACAGTGTAAAATGGTGACTCACCATATGGTGCAGTAAACGGTGAATGGGAGGGTAATTTGAGCACAGTTGTGGTATGAATGATTTTCCTTCTCAAGAATTGGGGCCTCACCACAGCTTCAGTAAACCTTTTGGACCTTTTCAACATGCATGTGGACAAGAAAAAGGGTTGAACTCTAAGGGCTTAGGAGTTTTATCTGTGTAAATACTTAATTTATCATTCTTAATATTTGTCCTTTACTTGCTTTATATCTAACCTTCTCATTTTTACCTCTGTATAGCCCTTTGTGTAAAACTTGACTGTATTAAAAGTGCTCTATAAATAAAGTTGGATTGATTGATTTTGTTCCTTTATTGATGCAGACTTTCCTGATGCTAATTACAGGAACTTGCTTCCAGAATCCCTTTATCTGTTTTTCTGTGGATGAACTTTAGCTTTGTGACAACTTCTAAATCCTTTACTTGGCCGAGGTGGAAAAGAAGAATCAATAGTCATTCTTACTCAGTTGCTTCATTAAGACAGGGTGGTGGCAAAAGAAGCAGGTTTTGTGTAGCAAAACAGACCGAGAGAGCGCGGCTTTCTTCAGCCGCTCTGATGGGAAAAGGAAATGGGCTGTCGGAAAAGTGAGTGTTTGTTTTTAAGGGCTGAAGACAAAGCTCCAGCTGTTATTCAAATGACTTCACCCTCAACCACAGCAGCACCAACCAGCATGTGGAACAAAGAAAGAGTGAGACAGCATGCGCACACATGAACACACACAACACTAAATCAGAAGAATCCAAGCTCACTATTTATTATGTGCGAGTAAAACTTCTTCCAAAAACTTCACAAAGCTACCATTTTCCTCATATGAGGAAAAAAAAAAAAAATCAGGCAGCAAAACACCAAACTTAATTATAGATGAAGAAGCAGCACAACACATTTAATATCCTGTTTATCTGCCAGGTTTACTTTGAGACGTTATCAAACGATGCGGGGTGCACACGCTTGCATCCAGCCAATAAAATCTGAGAGAGTCAAATGAATAGGTGAGCCGCACGCAGAGGGAACACGCTGCTAAGTCCAACATCCTCTTTAAACACAAACACAATTTAGTATTCACCACCTCGTGCGAGATGGATAAATGCATTTCAGAGCTCGGGTGTGAGGAATGAATAGAAAATGAAATTGCTTCTGCCAAAGTGTTTGCGTGTCACTGCCCATCTCTGTGATTTGGCGGTCGTGCTGCAACGGAGCAGCTAAACCTGAATAATGAGTGTGCTTCTCCCCAAGAGGACGCGCATGTGGAGGGAGAGCAGACAGCAGAAAGGCTTGTTGATGTAGGCTAGACTTACCACAGTAACCACCTCCAGGTCCTTCAGATATGTCCTCTCTGTCGTCAGCAGCTCTTTGGCGATGAAATAGGCTCGATCAGTGGGGAACCTCTGCATAGGCAACATAAACGAGAGAAGATGCTGAGAAGGTCACAGAACATGTTTCTGTAGCTACATTTATTAGCACGTATAAGTAATTGTTTTATAATGTACAGTTTCTTGCAAAATTAGTGATACACCCTATAGTTTAACCATTTTTCATGTTCTAACCACAAACTTCCATGTGTTTTATCGGGATTTTAAGCAATAGACCATCACAAAGCAGGGCATGATTTTTAGGTGAGAAGAATGATGCATGGGTCTCACATTTGTTTAAAAAGAAATCTACAAAGTTTGTTGTGCTTTTAAATTCAGCCCCTTTTACTATGACAACTCCAAACTAAATCTAGTGCAGTGGAATAAATATTAAACAAGATGCTTTTTCCTCCGCTTTTTGGAGGAAAAATGCACCATGGATACTTTTCAGTCTGGTTTTTCAAAATTTCACTCAAAAGAGACAGCATTACTAAAAAAAAAAAAATCAAGTGACATGCTGATGGCAGCGGACTCTGTACACAACTCTGTGTTGGTTTTATTGGACTTAACATCCGCTTTTGACACTGTGGATCACACTGCGTTCTTAGTGGACTGAGATACTCGTTTGGCATTTCTGGCATTGTGTTAAACTGGTTAATTTCTTACTTATCAGATAGATCTTTTACTGTTTTTATGAACCAAGCTTATTCGGAGAGTGCGCCGTTGTGTTGTGGGGTACCTCAAGGTTCAGTTTTGGGCCCAATCCTCTTTTTATTCTATATATACCCTCTGGGGGACATCCTGAAAAGCTAGAAAAATGCATCATATCATCTGTATGCAGATGATATACAGTTGTACTGCTCATTTCGAGTAATAGGGATGTCTGAACTCAGTAACTGTCTAACAGTGATCAACCAATGGCAGTGCAATAATTAGCTGCAGTTAAATGCAAGCAAAACAAAAACTGTTATTTCCCACAAAGAAGAAATTCCTGCAATCAGGCAGCGTCTTGCTTCTTTAAGATCCTACTGTGAAACGTAATCTCACAAATCTGGGTGCCATCTTTAACAGCTCCTTGCATTTGGAAAACCACTGTAAAAAACTAGTTCATAACTGCTTTTATCATTTATATCTCTAAGATCCTTTGTGTCACTGACCAAACTTGGGATGGTTGTTAATGCTTATATTTCCTCCCGTTTAGACTAATGAAATAGTTTTTTTACTTGTTTGAATAAAACCTCCTTGGCTTGCCTTCAGCTTGTGCAGAATGCTGCAGTGAGAATGCTGACAAAAACTATCAGAAGGCCCCTGTTCTGGTCTCCCTGCACTGGCTTCCTCTGAACCTGAGGGTAAATGTTAAAATTTTGGTTTCAACCTTTAGGGTTTTCCATGGCTAGGCCCATCAATACATTCTGGATCTTTTGGATCTTTTTTCTCCATCTAGGACTCTGAGGTCTTCAAGTCAAATGTAGTTGGCGGTACCTTGACCCCGTTTTAAAACAGGAGACAGTGCTTTTCAAGTGGTTGCAGTTCAGGGGTACGCTCCGCAAACTTCGTAGACTAACAACTAAAGATGTAACAAAAAAGAAATATTTATTCAGATGGACCTTTGTGTTTTAATTGCGTTGCCCTTGTGAAGCACTATATGACGTATATGTCTGTGATAGGTGCTATAGAAATGAAATTTTACAATTTTCTTTTTACTCATAAAACAAAATCCTTAGCTTTGAACATTTCATAGAGAACTGTTCAATCAAAATGGAAAGTGAATAGCGTCACTGCAAACCTAGCAAGACATGCGAGTCAACCAAAATCAACTGATGGGACATTAAAAACATTGACTATAGGAGGAGTCAAGAGGCTCGCAGTGACTCTGGAGGAGCTGCAGAGATCCACAGCTCAGGTGAGAGACTGTCAACAGGATAACTATAGGGTGAGAACTCCCAAATTATGGTCTTTATGGAAAAGTGGCAAAAAGAAAGCTGTTGGAGGTCAAACTGCTAAACACCCTGAAAACACCATTCCAATGGTAGAACATCACGCTGTTGGGATGCTTTTCTTCAGCTGAGAAAGGGAAGCTGATTGAGAGCATAGACATTATATATACATAGACGCCTCATTACGTGCTGGAGCGCATCCTGCGTCACCGCCATCTTGGATGGGTCTCTCTTACTCCAGGCTGGCATAGGAGCCAACGGGAGTAAACGCAGAGGAAGCAACTTTGCCTGTATTTTCTGCAGTTTATGGTTGCAATAACTGGCGATAATTATTGAAATTAGATCACGTAGTGTAGATCACCATTTTGGGTTGAGATTGGTTCTCAAGATGTGTTTTTACTTGGTGAAAACATTGCAGAAACCCAACAGATGGACCATAATTTCATGCATATTGATTTTTTATCTCTGTATTTCAGAAATTAAGGCTGAATCACGTTGCCAAATTAAGTACCATGGAGTTACACATGCAAGAGGATGGGCAAAACGGTTCTTTTTAAACGGTCTTAAGCTCCAGTCCTAGCTGTGGGAAGGAGTTAAATCAGTGAGCATGGACATAAAAACAAAGAAACACTTTTCAGACTTTTATTCAAAAAATAACTTTCTAAACCAGGTGGCACGTTCCGTCCAACTCACAATTACGTGCTACTTTGTGTGAAGGAATTGAATAAAATCCCCAAAACGCTGAATGATATGGCCTTCATTTACAGACCTTCCTCCGGACCTCATCTTCATCATCGGTGCGAATGCTGCAGGCGTCGTTGAGCAGCGGGCTGGTCAGAGGCGAAGGTTGACGGCCGTCCAGACTGTGGCTACATGGCTCCAGGGACTTCTGACCATTCACCATCCCATGGAGGGGTACGGACAGATGAGGACTGTGGGGAACCACACCTATGGGGGAGCCAAACAACATCCACAAGGAGAGAGAAAGGTGTCAGTTTGCGTTAATCTCATAAAAAGCATTTAATTGAGCTGGGGAAAAGCTTCTCCATTTACATAATTTTAGCCCAGATGGGTGAAATTTATCACATTCAAGATACATGAATATGAGATCTTAGTGTCTTTTAACCACCTGAGGATAAGCATTTAATCCAAATCAGATGATAGTGAAAAGACGTTTGTGTGCTAATGAAATTGAAGCTGAAGCTATTCACCAATCCACAGATGCTACATCATAAAATGTACTGAAGTATAACTGGTAAAAGGGGTATTGTTTCAAAAAGGCAAAAAAAAGAAATCAGCCATGACTCACTTAAAATTCAAGACAGCCCCAGCAGCCTTTTTACACCCCGTCAATCAAGGCACAAGCTGAGACACATATTGCAGGCTGATCGAGAAGAACCACTTCTTAATGCCATCTGCACAGACGTTTGCTCGGCTTACTTACTATGTTGTGGCTGCACACGCCCATCTCTATTCTCTCTGTGTCTTCTTCTGTGTGTAGGCCCGAAAGAACGGCACTGAAGCTATCTTAGGCACTACCAGCTCACTAAAAATGACTCCCATGAACAACATCTGCACATTTGCCACTTAGTGGGAATAAAAAAAAAAATCGGGAAGCAAAACTAGAGAATGGAAAGGATCTAATGTCTACTACCAACACCAGACTTTAGAAAACAAACACCTCCTGCTCAAGCACCATAAAGAATACGAAAATGCTCTGAAAAAACAAATATGGAAACTAATAGTGATCTGATTTCTATCGCTTTAGCTATTTTCACATCTATAGCTGAAAGCATTGCAGTGACAAGCGTATGCAAATCAGTTTAAAGACTAATTTCACTGCGTGACAAGAGAGCTGTAAAAATGCTTTATATATTGTTTATTATATTCCTTTTAATAGCCTAGATTTACAGCCACATTCTCCAATCACGCGCTCCACACACACACACAGAAAATGGACAGATAAATTACAGTGAAGTGAGAGATAGAGCAACATGTATATTACAGTACATACAGCCGAGGACATGCAGTTAGGGCAGAACAGGAGGATGTGCATCAGGCCACCGTCCTGGACTTTAAGCACACCCTGAAGGACACTAGTGGTTGAAAACAAAAAAACAACACAGTCTTTCACATAAAGCTGGGGCTGAGAGCATGCAAAGATTAATGTTACACGGGCTAGCGTTCACCATAATATCCCTGGTTCTGCAGTGATCCGGTTGTTCACCCATGTTCATTTATCATAACCACTAACCAGGCATAAATGGAAGAAGGTAGTCAAAATGGACCAACAGTGCTTTGCTAAAGTTTTAACACCCCTATGAAATTTACCACATTTTGTCAAGTTACAGCCACAAACTTCATCGCATTTCATGGGATTTCATATAACAGACTAACACAAAGTAGTGCCTAAATTCAAAGTTTCAAAGAATATTTTAAATGGAAATCAAACAATCAAATTTTATACAGATTAAAAACATCTGGGGTATTTGTTTCAGGGCATCAGGGTAAAAGGGACGAAATACAAATTCACGCCACAGTTTTATTATTTATATTTCTACAATAACCTAAAAGTTATCTATCCTTTTTTGACTACTCCGTACTATTTTGCATGCTTCTGTCTATCACATAAAATCCCAGTAAAATACATTGAGCTTTATGGAAAATGTGCTTATGTAAGTCAATGTGCACATAAAATCACCATCTGTGTCTTTGTCAAAGCTAAAAACGCACTGCAAAAGCAGCCTACTATGAGGCTTTAATGCTGCCCTTTAAGTGTCTTTCACACACACATACACACACCGCCAAGCTTTTGTTTTCCTGCTTTGAAATAATATTCTGGTTAGTCGGATGACTGCAGAAACAAGGACCCACAGAACGATAATCTGGCTTCCCCCTCCACCCAGCACAGAGATGGACAGATAAGAAAAAGACAGCTTCATGCAGACAGTGGACGTTGGTCACAGAGGGGGGGAAGCACAGGTGTAGCAAAAAGATTATTGCAAATGCAACCAAAAGACAAAAGAAGTGCAAAAGAAAAAAGTGCAGTGCCATTCTACAAACGATCTCTGCTTAGTGACTTACTAGAAAAACATGCAAGAGAAATGAGAAATCGTCGCTGCAGGACACATTTACATTCACCCAAACCTGACCAAGACGCTGCTTTGACTAATTAACGTAAAAATATTAAAATCTACTCTACTTGTTGCTCTGAGGTATTTCTAGCGTATTGCTGACATGTCAATGAGAAAAACAGGAATCAAACATTTTAAAGTTTGCTCCAGATGACCAAATAACTGACTCTGTAAACAAATACTGAATCAAAATGAAACTTAAAAACAGAAATTTTCCTTTAAGATCTTTTGTCATCAAAATGTTTCTGCATCGAAGATGGAGATATTCGTTTCTTTTTTTTGTAGAATGTCTATAGATTTTGCACCATCGTCAGTCAGATACCTATTAGAGAGCTACAAAAAAAGGCTGGTAGATGGCAATCAAGTTTGAATTGGTGACATAAGATCTTAAAGGAAATTTTAAGTCCTAAAAACAGAACAATACGTGTCTTGCAAAAGTATTTAAACCAATGACAGTTTTTGCCATTTTGTTATGGTAAAACCACAAACTGTAGTATATTTTATTAGAATTATAAGTGAAGGACCACCATAAAGTCGCACGTATGTGTAAAGTGGAAGTGGAAATGCCGCTGCTTTATATAAAAAAAAACAAAAAAAAAAACTATTTACTACTTAGGTGCCTTTTGAAGGGATGAGCATCAGATTTTATTTTGGGGCATCTGATTAAAGGGTGTATGAACACAGATGGCTGCCATATTTTTCAGATTTTTTTCTGTTTATGAAATTCATTTACAATTTATTCTAATTATTGACTTGGGCAGGTACCAGGTTGGATTACATTTTATTTATGCGTATCAGGAAATAATTCTAATGCATGGCACACTTTTTTCAGATTGTACTTGTAAAATAATGCTTAAAATTCTCATTTCCATTCATCTTCACAGTTATGCACTGCTATGTGTAAAATACACTAAAGGTTTTGGGTCTAATGCCCAACATGGGAAAATGTTCAAAGGGTTAAGAATACTTTTGCAAGGCGCTTGTGTTAGGAAGATAACTGTAAAGAAGCAACAGGGAAAAATCCCGGCAAGTTTATAGAGACCTTAAATGTGATTATGGACAATGATAAACTGCTCTTTCACCATTAAGAGGTTAAAAGGCACTAAAGTGAGTCTTCTGCAACTTTCTTAACACCTCACATTTTAGTCATTTTTGCCTTTCATACTGATATAATCAGAACCACTATCTTTTGTTGGAGTTTCTGCAGTGTTCGATGGGTAACTATTCAGTGTGTCGACATAAAAAGGCAGCAGTGAATGTCTGTTTGGACATATTAGAATAACTCAGAAGAAAGTGAATCTTAGAAATGTAAAAGGAACCCGTCCAACACAAGAAGGATTCCCAAAGCCAAGCTTCCCGCCTCTCTTCTCAAGTTTGTTAACGTCTGCTTAACAGCTGAAAATCTGTCCGCCTTCCTCATCGCTAAAATTATGGCATCCATCCTCATCCTCTGCCTCCTCGTCCAGCTGGAGGCTCCCAAAGGAGAACTTGTTCCTAGGGATGGAGGAGCTGGCCTCCACTTTACTGCTGTGCATCACGGGGCTGCTGCGCTTGTCTCCGTCCTCCCCTTCCGACTCGCTTGACTCCGTACCACTGGTGGTGGAGCCCTCGCTCATCTGCACAGCCCCTAGGTGTTTGACTCCCACCTGTCCTGACCGTTTCTTTCCGGCCCGGGACCTGCCCGGTGCCGAGAGGCCGTTGGCTGTCATGCGACGCTCGAGAGCAGCCATGCGTTCGGCCCGAGACATGACGGGACGCGATTCTGGCCCTGGTGGGGACGCGCCCTCATGTGGGTCTGTACGCGAGATGTGATGCACCTTTTGGAGATTGTGTAAGCGAGGAGACCGGCTCGGGTGGGGGGAGCATCTTGCCTCATTAAAGAGGGGGGACGTGTGGCCGTTCTGCTCAGCGTGACTGAGAGAAGGTGCTCGATGGGTGGGTTTATGGGCGGGTGTGGTGACAGTACTCCCCGGGCCAGTTGCACGTTGACCCGGGAGGGGGCTGCTACTCTGCTTCTCTCTGTTGTGGCCTCTGAATTCCCCCACGGTGCTGTAACCGGGACTAAAGTCAAACTTTGGACCTGAGCGTGTCAGAGACCGGTATGTCTCAAGGTTCATGAGGAGTGAAGTTCTGGAAGAGGAAGGAGACTCCCTGTACTGCATCTTACCCAGAAAATGTTCCTGCTGGGAACCAGACCCCCGGCCCAAAACGCCCTCCTCCCCGTAACTGTGATTTGCTCTACTCTCTCGGTCCCTTCCCATGCTCAGCTCACTGTCTACGCAACCGATGGCTGAGCTTCTGCCTTTGGCAGCCCCAGAAGCTGGACCTTGGCTCGGATGTTCTGGGGACGTCCGTCGAGTTGACCCTCTTGATTCCTCGATCTTGGAAACGGACCCCTGTCTGTCTTCGTGGCCGTTGCTCTGGTGGGCTGGGCTTATCTTTGAAGTCCGTGAAGCTGCTGGGTCTTCAGCGCTGACAAGCGCTGACTCCTTCCAGTGATGGCGAGGAGAAGAGCTGAGTTTGTCCTCAGGAACACCACTCTGGTAGAGTTAGGAAAAAAATGACAACAGTTAAGGAAGTTCAAAGACTACATTTTGTTCAACATAAATAACTAAAAGCTGTGGTTTTGCATGAATTGCACCTCATCTGAAAATACCGTGTTAGATCCACAGGCAGGAGTTTTGTTTGCAATTTTGTTTTGTATGCACTCTGTGCATACAAAACGACAATAAAGTTTGTCTAAGTCTAAGGAGTAAGTGCCTAGGCCATACATTTAAGAAGCAGATATGTTAAGACACTGAGCAGAGAACATAAAGAAGCAAGCATAATTATGGATGGAAAACAGGCTTTTAAACATATATGTAGTATCAGGGTCAAACTGGTGCACTGACAGCAAATGCCACAAACCTCAATGTATTTTTTTAGGGTTCTATGTGTTATACCAGCACAAAGTAGAGCATAAGCGCACTAGTTTTTAAGTCTTGCCACAGTTTGTCAATTGGATTTAGGCCGGGTCTTTGACTGGGCCACGTGAATATGCTCTGATTTAAATGAGTCTATAGTAGCTCCAAGCTTCTGGAAGCTGAACCTCTACCTCAGTCTCAAGTCCTCCCAGCCTCTAGCAGTCTTCTCCTAGGACTTCTCTCTATTTAGCTTCATCCATCTCTGCAACAACTCTGATCAGTTTCCCTGTTACTGTGCAAGAAGAGCATCCCCACACCATGATGCTGCCACCGCCAGGATTCACTTTGGGAATAGTGCCTTCTGGGTAATGGCCAGCCTATTTGACATTAACCAATAATCCTATATGTTTTATACATCAAAAAACAGTACTTAAGATACTAATTTGTGTGTTGATGTATGCCGAGCTGTTCTCATCTCCCCAAACATACACAACTTCCCACTGCAGCGCTGGAGATTCACAGACGCTCGTGTGAATAATGAGCTGCTGTAGAAAATGTAAAACTATCTTCACATTGCGAGTACGTCAAGAGAATCGAACCCCTCTTTTTTGTCACAAAGATAAAAGCAAAGTTGTTGTGTGCAGGGATTTTGCTCATGAGGCAGATGAACTGGAAAATATGTTGATAAGCGCTTCTGTGACATAGCGACACGCAGGTGGCTACAAAGCCGACTTGTACACTCTGATGTTTATGAGGCATTTAAAAATGTCAGTAACACTTCAATTTCCACAACAAGTATCAAAGATGGCGGACAACAGAGGCTACTGCCATCCGTTAAATCATTAACAACGAACCAATGGGGCCACCACTTCTCTATTCAGTAACAATGTAGTTAGGGTGTTGATAAAAGGTTAATCACTCAGTTTGGGAAAACATATTTAACATATTACACATTTCAGTGTCAATAAACTGCGTTAATTTAGCAAGTTAACAAAAGGACAAAAATAAAATCAGTTTATCTTGTCCTCTGTTTTCCTACATAAGATAATCTCTTCTTTTTTAATCTAAATGGTTGTGAATTTTCCTCAAATGTAATGGTTTTACACAAATGAGGATAATACAAATATGTTCATATGTTATTAATTAGGATATATTTATCGTTAATCAAAATAACCCATGGTCCTTTTTTTTTAAACCAATCATGAACCATTATCTCAAATATCAAGTATTTTTCTTAGGATTACATCGCAGTGGATTTATTTTACTAATTAGGTGATTTTCCGAGGCAACAGGTTCAACTGGATTTCAATTAGGGGTATTGGAGTAAAGTGAGGAAGCCCCACTTTTCAGATTATCTTTTGTAAAATATTTTGAAAATGATGTATTATTTTTCCTTCTATTTTACAATAATACACAATTTTATGTTGATATATTCCATAAAATTCACTAAAGTTTTTCATCGTAACTTGACAAAATGTGAAAAAAGTTGAAGAGGTGTGAACAGCGTTGCAAAATAGTCTTTAGCAACTTCTATTTCTGTTCATTTTCATGAAACCACAGGCTGTCAGGCAGAGTTAGAGTGATTTTATCCAACCCAAACATGGCTCACTGGGGGCTGTGGGGTTTATATCTACTTCATAACGTTAGCTAAAAGGTAAGTATCAATTCACGTAAATTCAAGAATAACTAAACATGAATAAAAAAATAAACATAATGTAACAAATAGTCTGGTGAGAGCCAGTGTAAAACCTAAAAACTCACTTCTGATGGCACTTCATGGTGGCGAGGAGAAGGCAGCGGCGACAGGCGACTGTTGTGTTGAACTCGACTGTTGTATCGGACCCGGCTGTGTTTCCTGCCAGATGGGATGATGTAGGTTAGTGTTATACATCTTGTCATCCTTTACTTAAACCCAGAATGCCCAACATGTCTCCAGCCGCTACCTTTCAAACGGGATCTTCTTGAACTCAGATTCCCTCACGTAATCAATCAACTGCTTCTGTGTGCGACCGCTGCAGCGTAAACGCAAGCGCAAGAGAGAGAGAGAGAGATTATAAAGAGTGTTTCTGCAAGAGCAGCAGCAGACTGTTAGGTGAGAGAGTGGTCTTGTTGGAGGACAGTTTTACGTTGGGAAAAAGCGCTCCACCTAAATCTGAAGGAAGATCCTCGTGTGAAGAGCACAGACTTGGGCTTGGGTTTAGGTTCCTCAAAGAGGCGGAAGAAGGCGTGGTATTCCACGCAGATCTTCCAGAAGATTTTACAACAGTCCCTGCTGGCCATCAGAAACTCCAGCGTGTCCGGACAGGAGCTCTGAAGAAACATTGAGAGATCATTTACAACCATGACGCGGTCCGTCTTCTCCAAGTGTGATGAAACGACGTCACCTACGTTTAGATCCGGCCTCAGCTTGATGAGGAAACGCTTTCGCTTGAAGCTCAGTTTGCGTATTTTGGACCAGCTGAAGGTGTTGATCTTTGTGTGTGAATTGCTCTTCGCGTGAGTCTGAGGTGGTGGAAAATGTGAATAACTCTTTTTAAAACTTTTATTTGGACAAACTAAGGAACACAACAACCAAACCGCCGTTCACATTTGTTTGGGGAACCTACCTGGAAGGCCACGACGCCCATGTGTGCCACAGCCAGACTTAACACCGTACCTTCCAGATCCTTGGCAGGGTGCAGCCGAATCCCGTACATATCCAGCTTGCGAGCAACATCTAACAGCTGGAAATCTGATTCGGCTGGTGACTGACCTCTACAACACACACATGAATACAAATGCACACACAAGTTTTATCGTAGGATGTTTCTGAGGAGGTCACACGAGTAAGACACATTAAAATATACAATGAGGGAATTCTGGAACATTGTGAATAGAGATTCATAAAGAAAAACCCTGGTCATCAGAATCAGATAGTTTTCCGCCAGGTTATAGTTAGCTGTTTTCAGCATCAGCTCAAAAAAATTATAAGCTACATAAAGAGAAACAGTATTGTATGCTTTATACTAGTCTGTGGTTCAGTCAGGCTATGAGAGAGAGAGAGAGAGCAGGAGTTCAGAAGATAACAGGAAGGCAGAAGATGGTGCAGCAAAGTTGTCTGTTTCCCATTTTAGATCTTTCTGCTGGATTAAGAAATACTGACAATCTTAAAATCCCAGTTAAAGTATGGATCTAGATTCTCTAGGATACCCACAAAGGCTTGTCTTTTTAGAAATGCTAGCTGTGCTAACCACGCTAACTACAAATCTAGGATGATAAAACTGTCTAGAATGTTTGTTTCTTTTAAAATATTGGTAAAACTCTTGTTTTACAGTGATCTCTCTCTCTCTCTCTCCCCGATCGAAACTTGACAAGGAATATTTACCTGAAAACTTTAAAAAGCAATGAAAAGAATAATATCGATTACTCCCCGATTAACTCATACACCTCACAGATTTAGGTTAAATGCAATCTTTTAATTTGACCAGCATGTTTACTGTGACTGGAAGTGATAATAAGAACAGCAGCCAGTGAGTCAGACAGAGACTCTGTCTAGGGGGAGGAAAAAATTATGGGGGCGGTAAAGAGGCATTTCCACGCTCAATGACTTCCCACCACATATAAATCGTCTAAATACAAGTGGAGGCATGCAAAAACTGGATGAGCAACTATAAGATGGGTTTGGTTGCTGTGATACCAATAAAGTCCCCACCCCCCACCCCACAAAATATCAAGACAGGGATATCCTTAAATAAAATACCAAATAAAAACAGAAATTATTTTCATTTTTCAAAACTGATACTCCTCCTACATCGTTTTATTGTCTTATATATGTCTATATCCATACAAACACACACATGTACATATGCGTGTGAAGACCCATACAAAGATACTCGTAATATGAAAAAAAAAAAAAAAGAAATAAAACAGCTAAATTAAATGGACCTATGAGTTCTTCAAGAGTTTAACAACTACGATCTCTTTAGATAATTTCTGAGCAAGTATAACAAAACCAGCCTGGACCTTCTTCTATGTCTCTCTACCAGAGTTTAAAGGCACCACAGATTTAAACACAGGTCTCTAGTGTTCTTGTTTTTGTTTGTTTTTTACTTTTTTGGAGTAGATGTGATGGCTGGGGAAAGAGCTGCAAACTTTAACTAACTTTCCTAATTCCCATCAGTAGATAAGCCTCCCTGTTTCCTGGGTGTGTGCTCATTTACAAGGGATTTAACGCAACGCGGCGCCCGGCCAGAGGAGCCACGGCTGGCGTTATCAGCTGTGGTAAGAATGAGCAACTCAAAGAGAGCAGTGAAGCTTGTCTGAAGCTGTAGCAGCTGACCACCGTGCGCTCACGGCCCGCCGTGGCACAGAGGGCACCGACGTGTTGCCAAAGCTTCTCCTCAAATAGCTTGTGAGAAATACTTGATGGAGTGGCTGGATGGGCTCCAGTAATATACTCCCAACAGCATTAAACTAGATAGAATTGAAAAGTAGTGCAATAAAAATAAGCCCAGTTCAAATCCAATCCTATCAAACTTCTTCATCGGTCGTCTCTAAATAGATGTAAAAACTGGGTTTTCATCCCACTAACCCAACTAAAGACAGCTGTGTGTGTGTGGTTGTGTGTCACTTGGTGATCCATAAGAAACTTATCTCTTTTTTAAAATCTCTTTTTGGGGCAACTTAAGTCTTTTGTTCTCACAAAACCCTTGTAAAAGTATGCACCCCCATTAAACACTTCTTCAAACGTAAAACATGGTGAAGGCAGACCCCAACAGACGTCCAATAAGCATCACCGAGGCTTC
Organism: Fundulus diaphanus; assembly: GCA_037039145.1. Classification (NCBI taxonomy): domain Eukaryota; kingdom Metazoa; phylum Chordata; class Actinopteri; order Cyprinodontiformes; family Fundulidae; genus Fundulus; species Fundulus diaphanus. Next base: position 34,516,076 of record CM073132.1, on the reverse strand, counting down.
AAAATAAGTTACAAAAGGCTGGCTAAACTAAGTTGATATCTGTCAAGCCGCTGTGAGAAATAACCCATTCATTTAGTGGCTGCTTTCCTGAATGTGTCACCTGCGTAATAAAACATCCCGGAGGGCCACCAAACAAAGCCTGCAACAACATTTCCTGTTCACGGCTGAGGAGAATCGTTTCTGTTCACGCACGTCTTGTTATTTTAACTGGGATTTAAAGATCCCACACTCACATATGCTTTGAGTGGAACGCCATGATTTTGTCGATCAGGGGCATCTGATCTGGAATGTAGTTGTTGTTTAGCAGGTGGGAGCGGCAGTGGCTGTCGTCAAAGTCTCCGATCTCGGCTGAAAGAAAGCAAAGAAGAAGGAACGAAAATTAAAAAAAAAATCAGCTCCAAAGTTGGTGCTGCTTGGGAAAAAAATGCGACAGTGGAAACACAACTGGATGATCTGAGGTCCACAAATGACCACCGACGGAAATGACTCACTGCTCTGCTGCAGCCATGCAAGACTACATTCAGACAAGCAGACTGAAGGGTATCCATAGCAACACAAAGATAATCAATTTGAAATGCTGTGTCGTGTGCAGCATGACAATGTTTGATGATAAGCTGTGCAAGAAAAAAAAGAAAAAAGCAGCAGTGTATCTATAAAAGACAGTTGTCAGATCTGTCACTGCTTTGGTGTCTAGAGCCGAGCAAAGAAAAGGGGCGTGCATCCTCACACTGGATGATGTGGGACACCATCAGAGCCGCGTTGGTGTCGCTGCAAATCAGACGTCCACAGGAGAGATCCTGCTTGATCTGGAGCGCAAACAGGTACCTGAGGGAGAACAGAAACACAGACAGGCGTCACATTAACAGACCCCTAGATGTGATCGAAGGTCAAACACAAACACTACACTATGTATTGCAAGGGCTGTTTAATAGTTTTAAGAAAAATATACAGTTTTAAATTGTCTTGGTGTGAGAACATTCAATTTTTTTTTGTGTGGTCAAAGCGTTTTTAAATGAACTGACAAAAACATTGAAGGGTTTTCTCTGGTTATATATGGAGCATAGAGTGTCACTGCAAGCTGTCAGTCAGCCGTGTGTTACGGATGAAGAAAGGAAATGTTGGAAAAGACGATCGTTTGTGTCGTTTCTGGAAATCAAACAATGGGGCTGGGGTTTGATTAAGTTATAATCAAATGTAAATGAAGAAAAATCTTATATACTCTGGTTTCACATATAAAATTGTCCCCTAATCTTGCAACAGGATTAAAATAATTTAACTAATAATTTAATGTATCTTGCATGAACTGTATTGGGCACATTATTCAGATCCTTTGCTGCTGAAATTATTCATAAATTTCATTTAAAACGGTGATTAATTGTGAATTAAGTAAATATTGATAATCTGAATAAAGCACAAACGGCGGATATGACTACAGGTATAATGCAAATTAACAGCATTAGGCATAACGGTACATAATCATAATTACATTTTCTAGGCTCAAGTATAAACAATATTTTATTGATGCTGCAGTTTTTAAATAGGGCTTTGAAATTAAATAGCATATTTAGCATCAGCTTCTGTACAATCAATTCAGGTCCATCGTAGCAGTAGTAAAAATAAAGCTCGATATTTTAGACTCACAACTGGATGTTGTTCAGACTGATTGCTAGATGACAGCAAAGGACCTCCAATACGATCCTCGGTATTTGCAGAAAATGGATCAACAGACATCTCCGCTGCATTAAAATCCCCTTTTTGTAGCCCTTAAATACATTTTTGTTGTGTAGTTGGGGTTTCTAGAAGTGTAGACAAGTTGAAATTAGTCTGTCCAGCTGTTGCACAGATATCTTTACTTTCTGTTTGGCGCATATTTTTCAATCCGTTCAGTTTTCTCTATTCTCTATTACGTTTTTTGAACAATTTGCTGCGGAGCTGCGAAACAAGGTCAAGCAGCAATATTGAGTTAGTCAGACCAAAGTATTGCAGCTCCACTTTATATAGAACACAACTGAATGATTTAAATGCAGAAAGGAAAGATTCTAAAACATAATATATGTAGCTTTTGAATCTCAATAAGGTATGTATAAAAAATAGAATATCAAACAGAAAAAGTAACATAGGCAAGTGCTTAAACAGAAACACTAATTAAACAACAAAGAAGTTTACAAGATTAACATTTGTTTATGCTCTTGGTTGAAACAGAGATGCTCCTAAATGTTCTACAATACAGAGTAATACATGTGTAGAATTGAAAATTGAGTACGAATATATACAAAAAAAAAAAAAAACATCCACTATTCTTCCTAATGTATGAAAACACAAACAGTTGTGCAGGTTTAGTCTGTTACCCGTCAATTATATCTCTCAGAAAAGATGCCGCGCCTCCAGAACTACAGAACAGAAACCAGAAAACCATTAGCTCCACCATGCTAATCTCCAGAGGGCTAAACTGGTGACATGGCAGCCATGACATTTGAATCCTATAAACCAGACGGGTCATAAATCATGTAAGTGTCGGGCCCCATGTTTCATTTATACCTACCAGCAGATATATTTCACGCTGACATGTATACAAACATACGCCTCTGTGCCTAGAGGAAAGACAAACGCTACGCGCAGATAACGCGACTTAGAGGATCTGGAGAGGAGCTCACCTTGTCATCTCCTCCAGCAGCTGCGACTGGTCAGGCGGGAAAAACTTCACACTAAACCTCAAGATTGTGTGTTTGGGTCCTGTGTGGAACAGGTTAGTTAACCAAAGAGCATTGGCATCTTAAAAGGAGCTATTGCAGTGCTTTTCCTCAGCTGTTACCTACAGTCAGAACAAGACTAAACAGCTTACTGAAACACTTACGTCGAAGCTGCTTAATAATCGGTTTGATGTGATCCAACCAAACCTGCCAAAGAGCAAAAGCGGCTCGTTAAAGTAGGCGGTTTTGTCGTTGGCAGTTTTAAGACGAAGCTTTATTTTCATTTTTCCTCACCATCATCTTCTGCTGGTTCTGAAACTCCAGGCCAAAGTAGTCACCTTCAATGAGATTCATGTGGGAGCACACCAGGTCAAATAGCACCTTGCCAGAAGCTTTTTGCTGTGAACAAAAGAAAAAACATGTCGGACAACGTTTAACACAAAGCAGTAAAGGCAAACTTTTGTTCCCTAGTTTCAATACAACTTTGATTCATTTGCATTAGTTCATACGTTTAACGACATCCTACCATTTCATGACTATGGAATAAATCAAAACGCTTTGACCTAAACAACACTCAGGGAGGTTGGGTAAAAAAAAAAAAAAAGACAATCTAGTCGAGATGCGTGGGGCTGGTAGAGGCATGCCGCACAAGATCTGCACATGAAATTACATCGAAAGGGGGTCAAAACATTTTGAATGAAAAGAAACGCAAGATTCACTTTAAGATTTTTACTAACACAGCCTTTAGAAACCAATTTTGTGGGCAACGTTATGCATCACCTTTTTCTATCACATAAACCCTCAATAGACGCACTGAAGCTGGTGACAAATTTGGAAACATTTAAAGGGTGTGAATACTTTCACAGTGCCCTGCATTATAAACCAATTTACTGGTATAAATGATCGTTTTCTGTGTCACAAATGTCCCATTGGGCCTTTCTCCTTCCATGCTAGTATTCAAAGACTCTGCCACGAATAAGTTTCCATCATGCGCGCTGCAGCCAGAGGGGACGGGTTGGACCTCGTCTTTGATCTGCATTTTCAGTTGCTGTGGCTGGCGGCCCAGCGGCCTTTGAGATGGAAACCATATCAGGGTGGGACAAAAAGTCCCTCTCACCGCCTCCGTCTACTGTCAACCAACACGCAACTGTAGCAAATACACAGGTTTCAACAGTCTACTGCAAACACAGAGAAACATTCCCACATGAGGTCAGATTAATGTCAGGGATTTCTCCCGACAGATTTCTGCTACCGACACCCAGACGGGGCTCGACTCTCACAGGCTCGCACAACAGGAAGACTTCTGCCTGGCTGCGTCCTCGTAACTGGTCTGCACCAGTGCAGAGCGCAGCTCGGCTACAGAATGGGAGCGTTTGCAGTAAGGAGTCCCTCCAGGCTCGGATGCTGATCCAGAGCGGTGACTAAATACGTTTCGAGCAGGGAGCTTTCGCACGACAGGACGGGGACACGCCGAGGTGCGTGCTACGACAAGATTTTCCCCGACGCAGCTGAAGGGGTTTGTTGTGGGATTTTAAGTTTATATGATACCGTCTGTGTTCCTCTCAATGCTTAAAGAATAAAAACTTAAGCTCTGCCAGCTTAGTCAAAGTGATTACACGTCCTCATCTGTAAATGGAAAACCTCCCCCCAAACAAGACAATCTAGCCCTTTTCTCCATGCTTGCACAGTGGGTTTTCTACTGCTGAGAGCCAGCTGTTTGCATATGATGACAGCACCGATGAGGGAGACTGCAGAGAAAGAGGTCAACAGTGCACACACACACACCATTTTATTTCCTGAGAGACTGCCGCGTGTAACAGGCAAATAGGAGCCTGAACGCATTCTATGTCGCAGGTTTCAGTCAATAAAGTCGAGCCGAGCACAGAGAAGCCAATAGAGGGTCTCTCTCTTTGAGGCTCTCATGTCCAGCCATATAAATGTGCCATTGTGTCTAAAGACGAGACAGGTTGGGCAGCGGCTGATTAAAGCTGACCAGGGCTTGATTAAATGCAGCTTTTGCAAGGCCGGAGTCACGACACCGCAACAGACCTCACAGCAAGAAGATTGTTAACGATGCACCAGTCTCCAAAAGAGACGCGCGCGCCATCGTTTATCCACCGAAAACAAATAGTAAAACACGCCGTCAACACACTCTAAAGTGAAACTCCAACTGATATAGGCACACATAAATCACACGTCACAGCATTATTAATGAGTTTTAATATGACAAAGGGCAATATTTAGTAGACTATTATCTTTCAAGTGCCATGTATTCACGCTCTGCATGCTAATAATATCTCACAGACCCACATGACAACGTTTACATTGGTGCATCTTCCTCCAGATCGTCTTTTGTAAAGAGTGCTGAGTTAATTTGCACAAAACAAACTTTGCATTTTGCTATGCACGCTCCCTGCTGCTAGACCTAAGTCAAAACGTTTTCTTAATCAAGCTTCCATAATGTTTTACAGTGCTGTGAAAACGTATTTACTCATTAAAATACTTTTTAAAAATCCTGCAAAGGCAATCTTACAATTACAGACAAAAGGCAGTTTAGAAATTGTGATTTCACACTAAACGACAAAAGCTATCCAAACCAACGCGTCCAAAAGTGAAAATATAATAACCGGTCTTGTTGAAACATGAATTAAGTGTAAGCAAACGCTTTGACTCAGTGTCACTAGTCATACACAGGGCCTTATTACGGCCTTACCCAAACAAACAATCCCCTGTGAAACCTGTATGACAACATAAAGTGGTTATAATTGATCAAAAAGCAACCCATTATTCCTCAGTCTAAAGAAATTCAAAAACTGATGAGAAAAAAAGCCCCTGGCATCTTAACGGCTCAGCGGTAAGAGTAGCTTTCTTGCAATCCTAAAGTTGTGGGTTCCAGCTTCCTTCCTCCTGCCACATGTCGATGTGCCCTTGGGCAAGGGTAAATATGGCTCTACAGACCTTCTCAGGAGTGGCCAATATAGAAAAATGTCTCCAAGATCACATCCACCACTCATTTTGGAGCACTGTAGGCATGACTTGCTTCAGTTAACGTCAGCGCTCATGATTAACCAATGATAACGAGACTGAGCAAAATCTGCATCAACGTGATCATAACAAGCCATGCTGAATTTGTTAAACCAAAAATCACACAGAGGCCTTGCTCAAATTTCCAAAATGAATCTTGACATCCCCCTAAGACTCACTGCTGAGACAGTGATGGCTCCATTTAGAAAGTGTGTCTCCCCCCGTTAAATCTGCTGCAAAACTAACATTTCAGGATGTTACAGTTTATTGGGTTTGGCCCATTTGAGAATAAACCCTCACTTAAAAAAAAAAATCTTTCAGTCCTTTTATTTTTTTTTCATCTGAAGTGACACATATTTCAAATTAAAGAGGCATTCTGCTTGTGGACTGAACACCACTGGCATCCCCAAGAGGTTTTGGGGTTTGTACGGCTGAGTAGCAATTCCTGTTAATTTAAGCCACTGGAGCTATACAAGGCAAAACAAGGGTAATTTATTTTGCCCATCTGGTTTTACAGAACTATTCATGTTTGGTCATTATAAACCCTACCCTAGTACGTTGAGTCTTTAGGTCAAATATGAAACAAACTAAACCAATAAATTAAAGAATTTAGACTCAACAGACTGTGCGCAAATAATGATAACACACAGTCCGGTGCGACGTTTGCGGTCGCTCATCATTGGCAACTCAATGAAAAATAAATCTCTTTTCACAAGAGTATTGGACAAGTGATAAAAGGGCTTTTAGTCAATGAAAATTACTTTTAATGATTTATTATTACTTCTCATCTTTCTCTTGCTACTGTATAAGATCTAAAACCAATAAGGTTTTGTTCTTTGTTTCTGAGCTACAATTCACATAAAGGCAGACATTTATGTCCATTTATATTCATGTTACAGTTCTTTACAATACTGTCTATGTGAACCGGAAATTACCATTAAATACATTATATTTATGGTGAAAAGGGTGACCTTATTTATTTATTTGCCAAACTGAAAAATTTGGGCCCTGACTTTGTGGTTTCTGAGTTGCTTGTAATCATCTTGATTTCATTCATCAGAGGTGACAGTGTGGGCCAGAGGACAATTGAGTGTCCCAGCAGGAAAAATGACACCAAACTCTGAGATATGTAACCACATACTGCTGGCAGTGGGTGGATTTTGAGTCTGCATGTAGAAATGTGCCCCAGTTGGTATTAGAGGACATCCACAATAAATTCAAGATGCATCCAAACTTTGTTTTCAAATTGCAGAGTTTTTTTTTTTTGGATCATCATTCCACCCAGGAAAACACCTATTACGAGTGCATCATCAACTCCCCAAAAATGGATGTATTATCAATGATGAATGTAGCCCTCACACAGAGATATAGTACAATCTTTGTGCAAGAGATCTGAGACCAGGTGCATCTATGTCATAAAGCCTCGGGAAAGGGAACATTCTTTTTTTTGCCCTGTCTGGCAGTGTAGCATTAAGAATTGCTGTGCTAATGCCAAAGAGAGCCCAACAGATTTTACTTGGTGGAGTAGTGGAGCACTACTGCTTTTTCCATAGCGCTCTGCTTGATTTATATTAGATTTTATCCTGGGACTATTCCATGTTCAACGGACACAAAAAGACTGAGTCACAAGAGGTCTATAAGTTTGACATGAAAATTGTGAGGGAACCGTGAATAAAATAATTCCCCCCATCCTTTTGCTCTCATTGTCAACTCCTGGGTCTCCAGTGCACCACAACCAAAATATTAAAAAGAGACTTGACTCCCTTTGTTCTTTCATTTTATGCGGAGCCTAAAGGCACTGGCAGTCTGTTTGCCAACCATGGCACCCATCCCCCCCCCCCACCCAAAAGATAAAACCTGCAGTTAAGATTTTGGCTAGAACTGCCAAAACTGTGGGTTATTCTGGGTGAAGTGGAGCATGCTAACAATTCCTGGAGGGCGGCAGCTGAGGGACAACACAGCTAGTTTACACCTGACCTTTACAGTTTTCTTTTTTGTCTTGAATGCTGCTTACTAACGAGCGTTGGGAGGTGGGGAGGGGATTTTATGGGGTTTCACCCTGAAGTGGAAACCAAAGAGGACATGCACAGACATTGCTGTCATCTTCATTTAGCCATCTTCATTCAGCCTGAGCTTGCAGAGGTCAGTGTAGCGATGCAGACGCATGTAAACACTAGTACAGTCTGGGTTCAAACATAATGGTGCCAGACAGACGCTTCCTCCACGTCTGCTGACTCGGACTGCGTCATCTCTTCCTGGAAATGTGGACAAAGGTCATAGAAAATTGAGATTTCTGACATTTTGCTGCCATTGTAGACATGGAAAGAAATCTCAGCTGCAGAGCACATGATGTTTGCGTAGAAGTTAAAAGAGGATTTCATGACAGATATTCCTACACTGGTCAGACTTTAAAGATCGAACGTGCAAAAAAGAAAGAAGAGTGCATGGATAGACAGATATTTGGGATGGATGGATGTATGAATGGTTGGACGTATAAAAAGAAGGATGCATGGACATATGTATGGATTGACAGACCGACTAACCCTCGAATGGACTGGCCAATGTAAGGACTGATCAATGCATGGATGGATAGATAAATGGATGAAAGCTTTAGAAAATGGAGTAGGAAATAAAGTCTGGAAGGACATTCATTTAATACATAGATGCTTTTCCAGAGCTGGGAAACAAATCAAATTCCAAACTTTTACAGACTAATGGTTTCATTCTTTTCCACTGTGCCGGCTGTGCTGCCCATGTGGCACCCGCTGGTGCATTTATAGTGAGAAGGATCATGAATGTGTCACATCCCAGCAGGGGATTTTCAACTACGCTTTAGATCAGATGACTGTTTGACTCAAAGGAAGGAACAAAGAAAAGAAGAACAGAAAAAAAGACCTTTTGTGAAAGTTGACAACCAATATATTTAGTCAAATACAATATACATAGTTAAAACCTCGTCAGAATAGAATAGAAATACCTTTATCGTCCCACTATGGGGAAATTCAGACGTGACAGTGGCAAAAACACGTAGACAGGAGAAACCAACAAGACTTACACTAGATTGAATTATATGAATAAAAAGCTAATTTAAGGTTAAGCTGTAAAGCAGAAGAGAAAACACACAAAAAAATGTGTTATTAATAGATAATACGGCATTGTCGGGTAAAATATACAATGTTCAAGTTCAAATATCAGAAACACAGCAGCTGATTTATACAACGATGTCAGAAAACTGTACAATATGCATGAATGTACAAACAAATATTCCTAGAGCTCCAAATGGACATTAGCACCTGACAGTGTAAATAATTCATGATCAGATCACAACCTGTGCAGATTAGTATGTTGTAAACATTTGAGTTTGTTGTGAGCAGCAGAGATTATAAAGTAGCATTATTAACATTTCAGTACAAGACATTTAGAAAGTTTTTTTTTATTATAAGTGTGTTCCACAAATCATGAAACATGCTGTTAACCTTGGCGCCCAATTTAGCGGCGTGGTAAAGTTCTATTTAGATGCTTTTTTGAGATCTGGGCAACTGTATATAATCTTTTTCAAAGTCTTAAATCTTGTCTGGGTTGTCATATTAAATCATAAATAGTTTAAATTGTGATTTTTTTTTCTTTAAAAACTATGATAAAATAACGCTCAAATCAGTTTTACATTGTTTTGCTAACATGAGTTGTGGAAGAAATACGTATTTTTGTAATATGTATGAATTAAGCTTCTGTCACAAACAGCACACCGAGCTTTTACCTAGTGGATGTCTAACACCCTCACATGTCATGTAAAGATGCTTCTGTGCTTCCTTTAGGTCACTTGACCATGGAGATGACTGTTAAGATAATTTTTAAACAGATCTGTAAAACTGCCGGATAAACACGGCGCCCAATACTAGACATGCCGTGAGTGTTTCTTGGAATGTTTCATGGCGTCAAGAATGATTCATCAAGAGGTAAAAAAATCTGTTCAGAATCCGGCATATGATTGTTTGGATCTCCAACTTGCATTGCTTGTCGTCATTTCAGCTTTTAACTTTTTGTTCTCTCTCTTTTTTCTTCATAGTAGGTACACCTGGTCTGACGTTCTGTTAGCTGTGACGTCATCCAGGGAAGACAGATCATCCGCTATTACCATCTAATGCAGAACAGATTACTGGATCAATGTGTGCTTCTGTGCTTTTTGTCTGTCTTATCGTGTCTCTGCTCTGTCTTCTGTAACCCCCAGTCGGTCGAGGCAGATGACCGTTCATACTGAGCCCGGTTCTGCCGGAGGTTTTCCTTCCCGTTAATGGGGAGTTTTTCTTTCCACTGTCGCTTCATGCTTGCTCAGTATGAGGGATTGCTGGAAAGCCATGGACAATGCAGACGACTCTCTCTGTAGCTCTACGCTTCCCCAGGAGTGAATGCTGCTTGTCGGGACTTTGAAGTAATCAACTGGTTCCCGTATATAGGAACATTTTTGACCAATCTGTATAATCTGATTGAATTTGACTTTGGAAAGTGCCTTGAGATGACATGCTTCGTGAATTGGCGCTATATAAATAAAATTGAATTGAATTGAATTTAATCTAAGTTTTGGAGAGACCAAGAATGTTCTGATGGGTTGTGTAACATGTAATGTCATGCGGCAATAAAACTGTCTCTCCGGTGGGCTGGACAAAATCTGAGGTTGCGCTGAGTCACTTTTGGTAGCATACTAACAGAAAGAGATTCTCAGTGTTCCTAACTGAGTATCATTTCCTCCCTAACACCGCCTGCGCGGTCTGCATGTGCATTGTGTGTATTTATAGATGACAAAACGGTAAATCTTTGTATTTTTGATCGGTCAGAAACAATAAGGATGAAAACTGGACATTTCTAGTTAACAGCTAATGTCCTCTTTGCATTTGAATTTCTAAAAGGAAAAGGGGTTTCAATGCTTTGTATTGTATCTAAACTGGACAAAGTTTAAGAAACGTGTTTGTTTAAAAAAAACTAATCAAAGGGGGTCTGGGGGCCAAAAAGGCTTGAAAATTGTCCTTTTTCTATTTTTAAATGAGTGTGTATTTATATATTATTTAGGTCAATGACTCAGAAACCAAAGGGATTAATGGGCTGGATATAAACCTCAGTCGAGATGTGAGAAAGCAAAAGTAAAACATGTTGTCTGAATTGAAATCAATATAAAAAGCTTTTAATTTTTCTGAAGATTTTCCAGAGATTTTCCTTTTCTCATACTTTTTAAAGTTTAAAATCACTTTTTAAAATTGCACTACAGCCTTGCTGTGCTTCATTGATTTAATCCTGGAGACTAAAACATGAGTAGAGGGTTCAGACGTTTGCCACTCACTCACGTGACGTGGCAGTGGAAAACCCCAGGAACAATCTCAGAGAGTTTTAAGTGAACCGTGGCTTTGCTGATACTACGACTGAGGGCGGGGCTGAGCTGACCGCGCGGTTTACAGTAGCCCGCTGTAATGTTCCCACTTTGCATCCTCCTTAAACTCTCGTGAAAAACACATGTAAAGCCCAAAGAGAGCCCCGAGCAAACACCCCTTGACGAAAGCGCTGTGAAAATGTTTCCACGTGATGTTTGCATAAGCGCAGGTATGTGTGCTGTAAAGGAAGGACAGGACGGGGACAGGGAGGTCAGCTGCAGCTAAATCTCATTGTGATTCAGGTCATGCACTGCAGAGGTTCCCAGGGTGACTCTGCTGCTGTGCGAAGCAAACAGAGGGATGGGAGGAGGGAGGCAGGCCTCCGGATAACCCTGTGAACATACAGATGCACGCACCAGTGTGCAAAGCGGCGTGCTTGTAAGCTCAGAACCGCTCTCTAATTAGATAAAAAACTAAAATTGGAAGAAACGTTTCAAGGTTTTTCTGGTTCGCAAGAAATGGGCGACAGCTTTTTTTAATTTGGGCTCCAAACTCCGATGTTTGAAAAGAAATATCTCGACAGAACTGAAAAGAAAAGTGATGATTGGGCTGCCACAGCTGTCAGAGTCATTCTGTCACAGTAAGCTAGCCTGTAGGGCCCGAGAGGACAACCATGAAAATGATGCCGGCACCAAAGCCCCCGCCTCCTCTTCTTCCTCTCTTTGACTCTCCTCACATTCGTTTTCCTTCCTTACGCCCCCAAGACTCTGGCCTGCTGGAAACATATTGATTTTGCATAAAGGATAATTAAGTGTCTTGTTGTGCTGCTGAATATGTGCAACAGCAGGGAGCTCAGCACACTTCAGCAAAGGCCACCAACTGTTAGACAGAGGACCCCAAAGCAGAGAACGACTCCAGGTCCCTTTCGGTAAATAGGCCAAAGCAGAGATTTGACCAATCAGAGAAAACGTAAAACTAGGCTACTATTTCACACCAGCTGAGCATTTCTGTCATGCCTCAGCCAAATGTTGAATATCAATGAAATAACCTGAGGGCATGTCTTTGAGAGCTTTAAATTCTAAAATTAGATTGGTTGTTTTCTAAATGCCATCGTTTCTTCCAAGAGCTGGAAATTATTGTCACTGAAAAATTTATGAGTTTACATAAACAAGAAATATTAAAACCTCTTTATTCCAATCGCCAATGCAAATTACCTCAAGCAACATGCCTTCAAATATACTTTTTTTCTTTTCCTTTATTTTGAAAACCTCCCCACAGACAATCCAGAGCTATTTTTGCTTTTGCCCCAAGTTTAGCTACAGACAATTATCTTAGAGTCCCAAAGATACAATTCACTGAATCTAATCCCTGTAGAATACCCTAATTGTGCTTTGACAAGACCATATATTTTGGCCTGATGCTGGTCTAATGCTATGATTTATTTGCTCTTTGAAAAATAGACTTAAGCTTTAAAAATTCTCCAGTTCAAGTTTGATCAGCTCAAGTACTTTGAATTTAGACTGATTTTCTTAAGTTTAGCCAGAAATGATCAAATGTAGTCTGGACTCATTAAAAACCGGAGCCCCTCAGTTAGGCACCAACAGAAAGCTTTGAAGCCGATGGCGACGGCCCAAAGGCACCTGGTTGCTGAGACAGCATCCAGCAGAGCTCCTCTAGATGCCAGAAACCCCTCAGAAACATGCGATCTTGTAATTGTTTAATCGCATTCATTCGATCTTGTAATAAGTGGCGTTGTGCCGTTAATCCACTGCATCCGCCTTATTAAAAGAAATCAGCCAGACGAAAGGAGTCTTTATATCTCAAAACGACACCAAAATGTTGTTTTTCTTTAAAGACTCCTCTATTTGTAATTTTATTCCCTAAATGTGTGATTGATCAAGTAGGAAAGAAGTCATTTTTAATAAAGTGTAACTTAAAAAAAAAAAAAACATTTAAATTATCCAGGTTTTACAAGCAAGCCTTAAAAGCAAAGATATGACTTTTATCCACAGGGGTGTAACATCAGAAATAATGGGAATATATTACAGAATAATAAGATTTTTTGCTCCCAGGTTTTGGTTTAATAGAAGTTTATTTTTGGAAAGCTAATTAATAAGCCCAATCGGGCCCTTTGAACATTTTTTCTGACTGCTTGAAGTGAAAAAGTGATTCTAAAATGCAGCAAACCAAAGGTGAGAATGCTGAAAAATGTACTAGGTGCCATGGGATTACCTCTAAATACAGTTATAGTTGTTTTTGCCAGCAATAAATAAGAGGAGCAGTCTGAATAAGAAACATTATTCTCAACTCTATAAACAACTGAATTTACTTGTAACATTTGAATTTTTTGTACTTTCAGAGGAATGAAACTTAGAAAGCTTTTCACATATTAAGTTTAAATGTATGATATTATCAAAGGTCATTTCATGAAACATATTTAAACATTTTACCTATACTTGAGGAATAACCTTTTTTAAGAACCTCGTTCATCTTTGTAAGGGGCAAATGTAGCATATTCCTGTCTGCCGTCTTATTTTAGTCGACCATATATACTGTAACTTTTGTCGGCTAGATTTTGTCAACAAAAAATAGACTAAAACTAAAATGACTGCAGATAATTGAAATAAAGCTAAATCAAGTTTAATTCAAGACAATGTCAAACTAATTAAAAATCTGCCTTTAAAATTAACAGAGTTTTTGCCGTGAAAAATCTGTGAATATTTGTCTCTTTATGATTACACTTCGGAGATATTTCAGCAAGTATTATGTCGGACAAACAGTGTTTGGTGCACTATGCCACGTTTTATTGCGAGTTGAAATAACAAGCAAGTTTAATTCTTATGTTATTCAGGTGCGCTGAGCCAAGGTACAATTACATCAATACTTAATGTTATAATTAGCCGTTTCTGAGCCGATCGGAGCAACGGATCAGTGTTGACTATCAAGGCCCTGAAACACATCTTGACAACTGTTATCACCTGTGAGTCTCTCTCTCTCAGCTCCGACTTTGCAGACAATCAATAGGTTAATTAGGGGTTTAATTAGGTGTAATTGTGACACACAGCTTCCACAAGGTCAGGCCAAGAAAGACACTTTCACAGTTACTCTCATTTAAATAAACACTCACTCTTTTGGAAAAGTCATGCATCACTATTCGTGTCAAGGTCTTGGGCTATACTATATTACTGAAACATAAAATATAGTGTAACCTTCATTTAAGAAGACGTTTATTCATGCATTTATTAAAAAAAGAAAAAAACTTACCTTGTAAAATTAGCCTGGATTTTTCACATTTTTCTATAAAGTGTCACTTCAAAATTATTTATCTGCATTTTGTAATCATATCAAAGCTGTTTCAGAAAAATAAAAAGTGTGACAAGGAAATAAACTCTGCCCAATACATTATGTAAGTCATTAATATTCTCAAACAGAAATTATTTGAGAATTATTATTTTATAATGGCAATAAAACCATCACAACCAGTCTCTGTATAACTGGTAAAAAAAAAAAAAAAAAAAAAACAGCTCACAATCCTCTGCAGCAGAACAAAGCAGGGCAATATTCCAGTTTCATGCATCGTTTACCAGAAGACCGAACGGGTACACAACTGGATCGCCCAGTGTTATACCTTCACCTCGATCAAACGTTGGGAGGAAATTAAGAACAATTGAGCAGGAATGTGAGCACCCAGAACTGAAGATACACGATTTATATATCCATGGAAACTGCCTGGACTGCAACACTTTCATTGTGCCTTAGAAACGTTCAAATAAATTAGAAGCAGATCAGACTAGCCACCTGCTAGTGGAAAAGTTAATTTCTAAGTCATGTGAATCTACCATGAGGGGATACTAGTTTCTGGTTGTATGAAGAGAAACATTCAGATATTATACACAATCGTCAGTTCTCCATGTTGGCCTTATTGGTGCTGTTCTTGATATGCAGCAGCGTTATTGTACTTATTACTCAAAAGTCTCTGTAATCCAGTGGTTCTCAAAGTGTGTGTTGTCACATGGGACCGCTGAGGAGCTGATATACACCTCTCAGCTTATCAGGGTATAAAAGCACTTTGAATGTGTTAAACCTTAACATCTTTTAGGTGTCCAGCTATTAGCAATCCCTGAAAGGTATGTTGAGTAACAGCGACCCAAACTGTTTCAAAGGTGTGGGAACGAGAAGCAAGCTAGCAAGGAGGACACCTTAGAGCGTTTCAGTGACTCCGAGCCCTCCTAAGGACTCAAGATGTATTAACAAGAAACATACGACTTTATGTAAGAAATACGCAAGTGGAGCATGACAGTGGTGTCTGCAGATGTTGTCCGATCAAGAAACAAAGACCCACTGCAAAATGTGCAAATAAGACTAGGTGAAGTGGAACGACGAAGATGTAAATGCTCATTTGGAGAAGTGTGTGGAGAAATGTGACAAGAAGGTGGCGAGGCTCTGGGCACGGCTGGAGGACTTGGATAACCGGAGCGGAAAGAATAATGTGAGAATGGTGGGGCTGAAATGAGGCAAAATAGAAAGAGGAAAAAGGATTCAGTATGTGAAAAAGATCATTTATCAGGGATTTAGCCTTATGGGTAGCAAGTTGAAAGTGGAATGGGCTCATTGCTCACTGACTCCCCCCACCAAACCAGATATGAACAAACCACCTGAACCATCCAGACTCTGTTTCTGTGCTCATCTGCCTGAGATAAAGTGCTGCAGACAGCCAAAGAGAAACACAGGATAAAGTGGGAAGGCCGCAAGCTAACCTTCTTTGAGGCTCTGATGAGCGAGTTTTAGAGAAGCGGAGACCTGTCAATGCTGTAAAGAAACATCGGCAGGGGATGGAAGTGAAACACCGACTGGTGTTCCCGGAGATGCTCATCTTCATGAGGATAGGAGAGAGGAAGACAATCTGAGACGGTGCAGAAGCTAAAAAAACAAAAGCGTAATCATACGAGGCGTTTATTAATCAGCGAACAGGGTAAAATTCATGCCGGTTCGAACGCTCTGGGGCTCCGGCAGCTGTGTTGCCCAGTGACGATTTTCAACGGACCTCACGGACCAACTTTAATTAACAGATAGAAGTGGTAGTCAAGAAAGGACAATAACGTTGAAACATGTTTTAAGTTGCATGGCTTAGTTTTAAATTGTTGCTCTTTATGTTGTTGCTTTTTTTGCTCGAGGGGAGTCAGCATGACTGTGCTCAAGTGTGCGTTATTAAGTGCTGGATCAAGTCAGAGGTGGCTGGGGATACGCAAACATAGTATCATGTAACAAAAATGGATGTGGGATTTCCTATTAAAAAGAAGATTTTGATTCATGCGGACTCCAAAGGCAAACAAAATATAAGCGCATAATTGGGAGGTCGGGAAGCGGCAACATTTTAAATAGACTGGTTGTCTCCTCCTATTCTCCTATCCTATTGTATGTCTGGTACATGCAAAGAATTGACAATAACGCTGACTTTGACTATTCAAGCAAATGAAACATTGTAATGATCATTGTTAATAAGAACCTAAGTCCTGTCCTGGTTAAACAACATAAAGATAAAGAAGTAAGGTTCATCTGTATTGAAGTTTTGTTGAACGGAATTAAGACTCAAATTAAGACCACAATCTATATGCCCCTAATCAGGAAGAACCTGGCTTCTTTCATGAAATCAGCAGCATAATTGGCAACACAGAGGGTTATATTAGGCGAGGAGGCGATTTCAATTAAGTAATGGATGGATTTATTGACAAACGCACACCTGGTGGAACGCCATCGCCTAAAGACAGGGCTGCAATCCAAATGCTAGTATATGACTTGAATCTGGTAGATATATGGAAGCTAGTAAACCCACAGGAAAGAGAACATTTCATTTGCACAGTCACAAGTCATACTATTGATTTTTCCTTAGGATCAGATATGTTAGTGGAGTCAGTAATGGGATGTGAAATAGACACATATACAATAAGTGACCATGGCATGGTGGAGTTACACACACACACATTATATATATATATATATATATATATATATATATATATATATATATATATATATATATATATATATATATATATAATATTTTGTATTATATTTTGTATTATATATATATATATATATATATATATATATACACACACATACATACACACACACAATAATCCTGAAAAGAAGTGGCTTCTGCTGTTATTACCCCTTTAATGTACATCAATACATATGTATATAGTGAATGTACATAAGACATCCTAAATCTGCTTTATTTCCTTTTTGTATTTTTTATTTTTCTTATTTTTTGATCCACTGTATATATGTTACACACTGTATATACCTGATGCACCTTTTCCTCCTTTTGGCACCTTCTTTTGAATATTGATTACTGAGCCGATGTGACAAGTGAATTTCTCCAATGTGAGATCAATAAAGCCTATCTTATCTTATATGTATGCATGTGTGTGTGTGTGTGTGTGCGTGCGTGCGTGCGTGCGTGCGCAAGTCTGACAACTATGATTTGGCCCAGGCTTGTTTTCACGTAGCACAATCAATAAATCTTTCTTTCTATAGCTATTACTATGGGATAAAAGACTTGCGATAACTATAGTCATAACTTCTAGCAGCAAAAAGGAAAGTCTGTCCATCCTTTGTTTGTGTTGGTCTGCTGACAAATGTCAAGCAGCGTCTGAGAAGTTAATTTTTTAAAATAAGTGTTGAGAAAATCCTGTCATAAATCAAGGAGGTCCTGTCTAGCAGCAGTATTCTGAGTCTCCTTGCGTGTTTGCCCAGCATATAAATAAACGTGACCCACTGAGGACAGAAAAAGTTGTAACAAGAAGTAGTAGTACAATAGATACTTGACTGTAAGAGTTGCATTAAAGGAAACAAACTACTCTATTTGCCTGCCCTGGCTGACAGCCTGAAGCAAATGAACCCCTTGCAACCACGTGACTCCGTTACCCAGAACCCCTTGCGTGGAGGCCATATTGGTTGGCAGCCACCCTTACCAACATGCAATCCAAGCCTTATGTGGATGAGTTACAGCCTTCTGATAAGGCATTTTACTATGCTAAATGTACAAGGATCGGTAATGCGGACCCTTTGGCTCTTCCTGATATGGATTTTTCTAGCAATCCCGAGGATTGGCCATTGCCATTGGCTATGCGGATCTGGTGAACTACCTTGTGTTGTCACCCACCCCAACGTACAGTGGCGATCAGATGAAGGTGTACAAGAGTTTGGAAGCGCACAAACAGTTCACTGCCGGATGGATACGTGAACTTTCTGTTTGTTACCTGAATGATGTAGCAGTTGTCCGTGGAAGGGTGAGTTTAATATTGTTCAGTCGGCCGTCGTGAGGTTTTCGTGAGCGCATCCTGCTGTTTAAGCAGAGCTACGAGGGGGCGGCCTCCGCTCCTCTCCGTCCCCGGCCCGGGACTCGCGGGGCCCAATCGTCGGTCGGCTCGCGGAGGGGTTTGGGAGGGCAAGCGCGCCGGTCCGCGCGATGCGCTGGCCGCCTGTTTCGGCACGCCTCCGCTCGCGGGGCGGGCCGGGCGACCTGCCGTGCCGCGCGGCCGCCGGTGCGGTGCGAGCTGGGCTCGACCCCCTGCTCTGGTTCCCTGTTCACCCACCGTCGCTCGCCTGCCCCTGCCACCACAGCGAGCGGTCCCAGAGGGGGCACGACGTACAGTGTGTACAGTTCGGTCGCGCCGCACAGATCGTGAGCAGTGAACTTTTTAAAACCCGCGGTTCCGTTGTTAGCACACTGCCAGTCTATTATGGTAGGCAACCTATAGAACGACTTTTTGTCCCTCCCAGCACGATTCCCACAACCAACAATGCAACAGGTTTGCACCATATTGAACAATCGCTCTGCCGGCCATGCGAGTAATAAGCTGACTGTGCCAGTGCAGTGGTGGGCTGTCACGCTAGCGTGCCCACCAAGATGGAGGCGCGCACCCCCGATCACGTGACTGTGACGTCAGCTGCAAGGGGTCTATTGTGATAAGACGTTAGCATCTTATTAACGAAGGAAGTGGATATTTTAGCAACAAAGAAAACAGACAGAGCTTTGCTCTTTAGAGGTGTATAGTTAATTTTCTAATATAGAAATGGTGAAATCTGGCTGCCAATAATCTTGTGAAATGTTATACTTTTCAGCATTTTTCTACATGGGCTCCTTTGCGCAAATTAGCCCTATAGTTATAATGTGGGGGGGGCTGCTCAGTGTGAATAGTCTTAAAATCTCTGCTTTGAATAAACAACTTTTCTAAATCCCATAAGCGAAACATTGAAACATGTACTCCCTTCATCTGAACTTTTCATGGTAGCATCTAGCACAACACGCCACGATTACCGTAGCTCACATCCCCGTCTAAATGCACGACTTTAAACTGCTACACAAAAAGGAGAGCACAGAATTCCCGTTTTAGCCTCACCTGTTCAATTTCGGATTCCTCTGCTTTTAGTTCTTTAAATGGGCCTGCCCTGCCCTACGTCTCTGAGCTTTCACGATCACACTGGCCCTCCCGTCCACTCGGGTCAGCGGACCAGCTTCTCCTGGATGTGCCGAGGGCATGCCAGAGGGGACAGAGCTTTTTCTGCACCAGCTCCAAGACTTGGAATTGACTCCAGTGCACATCAGACAGCCCTCATTTATGTGCATTTTTAAATCTGCACTGAAAACCTATTCTTTGGCTTTTCACCCGGCATGCAAGAGTCCGTCTTGCTTGTTTGAGTTGCTTTATAACATCTATTATGTGGCTTCTTGTGTTTGTGTTTAAATAAATATGCACATCTGTTCAGCACTTTGGTTAGTTGTGCCGTTTTTAGTTTGCTTATAAATAAAGCTGGCTTGGGTAATAAGATGTATAAATACCACGAGAGAAGATATTTTACTGTTAAAAAAATACCTAGGAAGCATACATCTTTCCATTTAACTAGTGTGGGTATTAAGCATCGTTTAAAACCTTCTAAATAAGTTATTACTATTTATTACCCAAATGTAAACTCATTAACTAAATTTCACATGATTCCTGCAATCAAAGTTGATAAAGACTTAAAAAAAATGCTGATATTCAAGACAACACCAGCGGTAAAATTTGGCTACAGTGCCAGACTTAACCTGCTGACAACATCAGGAAACTAGCTCCTTCCAGGGTGTTCCATCAACACTCAGACGCCGCCTCATTGCAGACCACCACAGTTATTTCTGGAGAGGGACTCGCTGTAAGGGAAGATAAGACCTTGGTGCCTGTGTGGTGTTTTAGAGCAGGCAGGTCTGGGGTGGGTGGGTGGGGTGGGTGGGGGATTTGTTGGTGCTGTTCGTCCCTTCAGCTATAATCTCCCTCAGTAAGAAATAATGACAGCTGTGCATGCTGCTCTGCTAGTGAGGCCAATCAATTGGGCTTCTTGAGATTAGCCTTAAACTACTTATCCCACAGAGGAGCAAATCCAGAGGAGCCCTTAGTCCTGTGATGTCAGGAATATGCACAGAGGGCGGTTGCTGTTAGGGAACATAAAAAAAACGTATGCAAACACGTTAAAGTATTGCAACGAAAACTATATAAAACCTGCAAAACTTATAAAAAACTTTACCAGGTGTATTTGTGAATTTGTAACAGGTTTATGTATTTCATTAGAAGCTGGAAATAATTAGCTGTCAAAATTTCCCGCATTTATGGGGTTATAAAAAAAAAAAATCAAACGCTTATATAAAACACAAAATATTAACTATCAATATGTACATTTTTTGGGAATCAGTTCAAACATCCGGTGAACAAATGGGGCAGATACAACGCTGTATGCATGCATGTATTTATTTACATTAAGGCTCTAAATTTTCTCTTGGTCAGTCAGATTTTCTTGCTCGAATATAGCTGAGCTAAGAACGTGCAGGTGTCAAGACCAAAGCCTCGAACCAAGCCGTCACTTCAAGGAAAGGAAGATTAAGGTCAGCTTCCAGGGAATCACCTTGAGTTTAAAAAAGCACCCCTGCTGTAGCCACTGAGTGCTCAGAAAGTTATCTACTTAATATAAAAGGAAAGAGGGATGTCCATTTCTCTGCATGTAGGACAATTTTGAGGAAAATATGAAATGTTTAATTTCTACTTAAGGGACAAATTGTAAGGCAACAGAAGTGTTTCGCTCAAACATGTTGTGATGCTGTTTGGATACATGTGAAATGTGAGCCAAGGACCAAGGGCATTATCTGTGGTTGTTCTATATTGACCAAAACATCCTCATTGGACTGTTGATGTTCCCTTTTTCTTGCTGCTACTGCCTGAACAAAGGGCTTTTAAAACTGCCCTGAATCTTCTGTGAGAAGTTCTACCGCCTCTTTTTAAACTACGGTTGCCACATTTGGGGGTAAAGACTGGCCTCTCTAATGTGATCCTGGAAGGAATCAATTGAGTCAGCCTGCTCTATGAAAAATAGGCGATCCGTCCAGGGTGTACACCGTTTTTTGCCCAATGACAACTGGGGCTAGTCACCAGTTCCCCCCGCAACCCTGCAAGGAGACATGGGTATAGAGATCTATCTATTGTCTATAGTATAGACCAACATGGTGCCCGGGGGCACCAGGTAGCCCCCAAGGACCATATGTGGTGCCCGCGAGCCTGTTGAAAAATTAACAAGTGTCCAGGGCTGCATCTAAAATGTGATTTTATTTACTGTATTTGCGCTTCCTTTTTAATCATACTTGTATTTACATAGATTTAAAAATGATAAATGCATTAAAATAATGTATATATTACAAAGTTAAGGTGAACTCTGACTCTTCTAGTTCAAAGCTCAGTACAGGTAGCTCTTTGTATGTCACATTACCAATGAAGGAGCTCTCAACTTCTAAAAGGCTGGTGATCCCGAGTCTAAACTATAGACAATAGATGGATCGGGTAACTTTCATTCTGACTGGTCCTGTTCTTGGGATTGGTTGGCTGGAAACATATTTTTCCCCAACAGTGAACCCGTCATACTAAAGTGTTGAAGTACATTGACCAAAAATGGTGCTTCTCTAGTTATACTATTTGGAGCTGTAGGAATACATTTGGACAAATCTATTGTGTGAAACCATTCTTCCATCGAATTTTAATGCCCGCTTATCCAGAGTTGTGGGCAGGCTGGTGTCCAAATCCTGGGGTCATTGGTAAGAGACCTGGGGACACCCTGGACAGGCCATACATCTTTATGCTGTATGTTTTAATAAATAAAAAATGATCACAATTAAAAAAAAAAAAAAAAACGAGTTCCTTCCATCTACATGTTGATCAAATCATACATTGGCTGTCACTGAAACTGGGTTTATGAAGATTGGGCTCTGTAAAACAAGAACTGTCCTCCATCTCCATTCCCTGTAGAGAATACTGCTATTTCTCACTATCATGAACAATCTTCTAGAGATCTGGTGGAAACACGCTTCTCATTTAGATGTGGAAAAGTCCGCTGCACAGTGGAATGCAACAATCAGGAGAAAAAAAATCTAATCGGTTACATTTCATGCAGCATGAATAGAAGGACGTGGCTTTATAGTTCATTTCCTGAGGGTAGAGCCTTCAGATTACCTTCTCTCCACCTTATCTGAAAGCCGCAGCGGCTCTGAATTAGTTACACACAGTGGTTGAAACTGCAACAAGCTTCTGTCCAACATTTAGGTTTGCATTTCAAAAACCAGCAGGGGTAGTTCGGACTACTCCCTTTCCTTCTGCGTTTCACTCAGCTCGGATTAAAACCTCAAGGCCACTGCATGACCTTAAGCTTAGCGCCCCTGTCCTGAGCTGAGATCCCACATTCAAGCTTCACGGTGGAGAAACTGGGAGACAAGCCACGACCCAGCTAACACGCTGGGTTAAACAAGAATTTTAACCACTGAGGCTGCTCCGCTCAACGGGAAGTCAAAGCATGACCAGCATGTGTCACGGTCGAGAGAAATACAGGAACTTGAAACTAAAAGGAAACAACCAGCTGAGATTTTTTTTTTTTATGGTAATCATCTTCATATAAAAGGTGATTTTAAGCAGTCTTTGGTGTGACGTGTGCTTCGGTTTATGAAGCACAGCTAAGCTTGGTTTTTAGAGGGACAATCTTATAATTACTCTGACCAAAACCAGTATTTTTTGGTAGTTAAAATTGCACAAAACACCACACCCTGAATAAGTCGCTAAAAGCACACCCTTGCTCCTTCCAGCCTGGAAATACACATACTGGGTCAGAGTGCCGGAGTTTAAGTGGCCTCAGAGAGCCAAATCATCCACTCTGACTGATTTAATAATTTATCAGCGATGAATGAGAGACCAGTGTGCAGGTTTCATTGAGTACGAGTGCGAGTTAGGCGTGCGGGGTTGAAAGCAGCCTCGGCGAGCCGGCTGTGGGTGCAAACAGGGCTTTAGAGTCTCGCAGCGCTGACTGAGTGGACGTGATGGATTTTTTTTTAAACCAGGGAAGATCTCCATGGCAACCTCATATATGCAGCATGGCTGCTCTGCTCTGAAGCTGCCAAGTATGAATCCATCAGCAACCACCTTATTTATTCTTCTACGGAAACGGACATCAGGCGAGCAGGAAGATAGGGTTTTTTCCCCCCCAGAGAGGCTGTGATCAAATTCACAACTCATTTTCTAGAAACTGATACTAGCAGTTGATCCTGCAAATATGCGTTATGACATTAGTAAGTCCATCCATTTGTTAAGAACCAAACCAAAGAGCTGAAACGGCCTTTGCACAGAAAGCAAACAGCAATAGATAATTAATACGATTTTTCTTTAAGTATTTAACACCAGTGTACTTTCTCCATTAAGATTTTTGCTCTTCACTAAAATTCCTGATGGGTATCTCAAGAATCAAGAATATTTTATTCATCATCGTGTGTCACTGCAGCGAAATTTCTCTTTGGCTACACTGGTTCACATTACACACAATGAAGGCAAAAAAAACTGGCAAACAAACATGCAATGAACAAAGGTTACATTTTTCTTTTGTAGCGTTTTAGACAAAGTCATGGATAAAGATAATGAGGTAGTAGGGTGCTTATTGAACAATGATGATTTGAGGCTTCGTTTTAAAGAAATGTGCATTTTGAAGACCCTATGACTGCCGATCCCAGACCACTGCTACAGAGAACGCAGAGAACAGTCAGTCAGGAATTTCCCAGCAAATAAACTGACCTCAGAAAACACTTCAGCCCCTCAAACTCTTAAGTTTGAAAAATAACAAATGCAACTGGCCCAAATAAATCCTCCGCTGACTCTTAAGATGCTTCTGTGTTGATCAGTACTGGAAGGGCTGATTTGAAGTAGAAATGTCACAACCATTTCTACTTCAAATCCATGCTACACGCCGTTTCCAAACAAAAATGTCTGATATGTGCACCTATAAACATTCATTACTCTGGACTTTCAGTTTTTATGAATGTCAAAATAGTCAATATTTTAGTAGAGATAATACCTAAACATAACAGTATCTTTAAAAGATACTAATTTACATAAAAAGCAATCCAAACTGAGCCATATTTATCTCTCCAACTTGGCGCATAACTTCCCACATACGGTCGCTCAGCCACTCCCAGAACATAGCAAGTACGCCTCAACAGGAGCCTTTGTGACCCTCTTTAGTCAAAAAGGCAAAAGTGTTTTTTGGAGGAATTTTGCATCTAAGACGGTTGAACGGGAGAAGCAGAAAGATGGCCTGAGGCGAGCTGTGCTAGCACCACAACCCTGGCAAAGCATCTCGCTGATATTTGAGAGCATTTTTAAAAGGTCAGTACAGCTCCTGCCTCTGCAGCATTTACCTAGTAAATATGCTGGACAGAATTAACTAACAATATCTGTTTTAACATTAGCTACTTACTGAGTGTTAAGTTGGTCTGAGTTCACCCATCGAGAGGCACTTCCCCAGCGCTGAGTTGTTGCAGTGTTTGCTCTGCACAACGGCTTTGTTGTTGTTGTTATTATTATTCTCATTATTATTAAGCGTTATCTTGTCTACAATGCAGGGAGGCTACCCCTTTAAATATATATTTTTAATAAGTGGTGATTTGCCTTCTACTTCTTGGTTTTAGCCCTACTTAAAATATGAAAATATTAGAATACTGTACTTAAATCAATCTCTTCATTATAAAGAAACCCATGGCTTCAGAAAATGGATGCTGCGTGTCAAGTATTTTTCCTAATATCAGTTATCGAGATACCGTGACATTTCTACTGGTATTGCACCACAAAATATTCTCTCAGAAGACACTTTATAAATAGTGGTTTAAGTCAGAAATGTCACCTGTTACTGTTCAACTAAACCCTGTGTTTCACATTTGACTGTACAGTGTGTTCTTGCACCCACAAACAGCCATTCAAAAGTCCTTTTACCAACCATGTATGTCCTTATTTAGTTAAATATCTCCATGCTGTGAGCATTTAGACTAGATTACTAAGTAATAGCATGAAATTAAATAATGTAAGAGAGTAATATTAAAACCGCAAGACCTATTTAAAGGATATCTTCCTAAATTGCTCATATCTCTGGAGAATAAAGTGTGCATCCTGTTTTAAAGCATAAACCCAGAACTACACAGAACTACAAGCTGAGATGAACTGCTTTATGTGAATTAAATGCAGACTGTGTTCGCACTTAACATCAGTGACCCCTAAATTCAGCTACTGTTCCCGACAAGGACACAAACAGGAAGGATCCATGACGAGTTGGACAAAACCTGCAGGAATGAAGGATCCTGTGTCCTCACCACCGCTGCCAATCTCAAACTGTTACTTAAAGTTGCTAAGAGCCACAGCAGAAAATAAAATCAGGTAAAAGGAGGATAAGACCTCTAGTGCAATCAATTTGATACTGAATAAAAAGGCATTTCTTCACTGGCAGCAACTAACAAAGCTATGATTCTTTTAGCACTGGACATAAAGAAAAACTAGAGTCATGGGATTCATGCACAGAAGGTCAAAGAGGCAAACACATTCCTCAAGAAAGAATGACAGAAAAAAAAGGTACTTAAGTAAAAACACGTGGATTAGCAGATTGAGCCTTCTGTTTGGACGTCGTTCACTGTTAGCTATGGAACAGTTTCCAGGTTAGTAAAGTCCTGCCAAAAGAGTCAAGTCAGCGGTGTTCAAGCATTCATACCTCATCAACCTTTTGTCCTATTACAACCAAAAACTTTGATGCAATTAATCGAGCTTTTAAGCAAAATACCAACAAAGTGGAAGAAATCAGTGAAGAGGAAAGGAAATTATTAACAGTTTTCATAGCATCCTAAAAAAGCTGCAAGCAGCATGTTACCCACATATTTGTGTTTCCTGTTGTTTCAGTCTTGATATATTAATAGATAATAAAGAAAACATCCAGGAACTTGTGTCACAGACCATCATTTCTGGTTTCTTAAAGACGCAAACAATGCAGCAGATCACAGCTGATCAAGCAATGTCAGCAATGTGGTCAATTTTTCAGGAAGTCGAAGGGGTAGGGAAATATAAACAGTATATAAAATTTTATATAAATATTGATTATATGCCATAACGGCAACATTAATATTGGATATACCAGCGCATCTCTAATTACATACATACTCTTATTGTCTATGCTCCGCTATCACATTGCCATGCAGAATAGAAAATATTCAGGGCTCTAACGGCACACTACAATTTATAACGTTGCGCTTACAGCGAAATTATGACGCAGTTCTGTCTTTAAATTAATCATCAAGCCAGAGCTAAGATAATCGTTTAGATCAAAGCATATTCAGACCTGAATCCAACAGAGAATCTGTGGTAAGACATGAGCGTTTACTGCATGTTCAAATACATGCCTCATCCAATCTGTAGAGGCACTCGGATCAGCCAGAGCCAACCTGAACCGAGCCATAAGAACAGCAAAGCGTGGCTATGGTCAGAACATCCAGGGATTCTTCCACCACGGGACAAACACCAAGCGCACGTGGCAAGGCATCCAGACCATCACAGGCTGCTCCTTTTACCCTGTGAGGACCACACAGACTCAATACACTCAATAATGACTTTGGTCCGTGTGAAGCTCCCAACAACACCCCTGTGAGGAGATCCACACCTCATCCAGATGAACGGGCACTCAGACTTGGGACAGCTGACGTCGTGTGGAGAACGTTGAGAAGACCCAGCGCAGGGAAAGCAGGAAACTTACCGGGACGGATGCTCAAAGACTGTGCCGACCAGCTGGCTCACATCCTCGCTTGCTTTTTTTTTTCATTGCTGATTTACTGTGTAACTATGTGTTTTTTTGCCACTGTCACGCCCAAATTCCCCCAAGGTGGGACAATAAAACTATTTCTTATCATAGACCGCCCTGTGGCAAGAGGCTCATCAGCTTCAAATGCAGAATAACCAGATTCCACAACAGCTCCATTCCACACGCTATCAGACTGCTAAACTCCCAATAACACCCCCACCCCCACCCACACCTAAAAAACTATTCACTTTACATGGACACTGAACTCTATTGTAATACATCCTGCTGCTACAAATACTTCTACTATTCATATTGTCTCACGCATAACGTTTCTTTACATGTAAAATTTCTTCTTTTTTTTTTGGTTTTGCTGCAACATTGCTGACGGATACTTATATTTATAATGTTTCTCTTTTGTCTTCTGTTTTTGTACTTGCAATAAAATGTCGCTCAAACGTACATTGTGAATGTGCAGCTGAATGACAGTACAGTCTGTCCAAGTCTAAGTAAGTCATGATGCAAAGAAAAAGGTGACTTAGGTGGGCTTGAATAGAAAAACACAAAATTTGCAAAAAAAAATTTAAAAACAATGTATTCTTTCCTTCCTTCCACTCAACTCCATCCATCCATTCATTCCTCGTCTACACCCGCATTTCCATGCAGGGTCGTGTGGGGGTTGGTGCTTATCTCTGTTGGTCATTGGGCAAAAGGCGGGGTACATCCTGGACCGGTCGTCAGTCCATCATAGTCCTTCTACTCCACAACTGATAATTATTTTCTGTTGGTTTGTTGCATAAAATCCAAACAAAATTCTGTTTTATTTGTGATTGCACTGTGCCAAAATTTTAAAAAGGCTCAAGAGGTATAAATACGTTCACGGGGTGATGCAAATATGCAGGTGTTACTTGAAAATCCAATCTGCTTCTGTCTCCTGTCCTCTTTTGCCCACCTTCACAACCCTTCCTCAATCTTTGCTTCAATCACCATCACACAAACTCTGTTTCCCACATTTCTTTTTTATCTGCCCAAAAGGCCCCAAATTCAATTACAGCCAAGATTCAGAGAGAGGCAGACTGCACGAGTGCAGCTGAAAGGAATTCGACATGTCAAAATAATGCACCAAGGGACTGACTTCAGTCTGAAGGTAGAGCTGCAGTAGAGAAAAGATAGACACACAGTAAAAGGCTGCGGTTTCTGTTTTTTAATCAGTCCTTAAACCTGGCAGGAAATAAGTCCTTAACTCATCAGCAAACTTAAGGAGAGGGGAGCAGCAAAGGTGAAGCCAGAGCAACGCAATAAAATAAGGCACTGCAGGATAAGGATAATCCCAAGACACCGCACCGCCGCTTGGCTCTGACATGTTAATTAGCCCCCTGAATCTGAATGAGAAATTCATAATTCATTGAAGAGTGGCAGCGCTGCAGCGGAGCGAACGTACTCTAAAGAGGGTTTCACCATTCATACGCTACCAGGAGATCAGAGAAAACGTGCAGGCTTCGCCTTTGATGTACGCCGATGTCTGCGGCTCAGTCACGGGGGTCAAGAGCTTAATACAAGGATCAAAAAGATGTCGTCGCAGGGTGAAAGGTTTCTGTCAATGAACGCCGTGAGGCTGTCACAAGAAACTACAGCTGCGTTTGTCTCACCCTTGGTTTAAAAAAAAATGAGATGACAGTGGGCAAATCAGCAGGTAATCCTGTGCACCAACATATGAACCAAACAAACATGTAGGTCCTCTACAAGAAAAGAAAAAAAACACATTCATCTGGGTTACCATAGAAACAACACTTATTATAGAAGCACCAGTTTTCCCAAAGCACCTGTGCACCGTATAGAAGGCGGCGCAGCATATAATGCCAGACATAGGATGACAGCTTCCTTCAGTGGCTCTGTGCTGGCTGCGCCTGCTCACTCTGGACATACTGTGAATAATGCAGGGGGGAGACAAATTATTATACTGACATAGCTGGGTTACAGCAGGTGTCTGTCTGCTTCTGCTAAAGGGAAAGTGAAGCTTTGACAACAGAGGAGTCTGCATGCAGTTCATTCATTTCATTAGACAACTATTTCTAATCAAGAAACAAGAGCTTCAGGGAGCTTACTGTGGTGCTGGCAATGAAACTTGCAATGTAAAAGAGTGAAGAAATGCGTCTTTGAAAGAGCCGTATAGTAATTATTTTCTATCAACCTGGTTTCAGTGCTAAACCTTAGGGACCGACACGGTATACTTCAGCCCTGCCACAGAAATACTAGTGGAATCTCAGCAACAACTAATTAACTAATTGAATTTTATGGCCTTTTTGGATCATTATTTTGCGCTGCCAATGTTGCTGAACTTTTATAATCGATTTAAATTTAAAAGTACACAACTGAACGTTTACCTCATTTTTGCACCATTATTATTTTGCACTGCCAACATTGAACTTTTCAAATTAATGCCTTTTTTGCACCATTATCTTTGCACTACAAACATGGTTGAACATTCTTCTGCACACTTTTGTTTTTTTTTAAAAACTGCTTTTCTCCTGCACTGTACATTCTTATCAGTGCTGCACTTTATATTGTAATGTTATTTTATTTCAACTGCAATCTCATTACATTGTAAGCTGTATGCAACGAAATTTCTTTTTGTTTATACAAAATGACAATAAAATTTGTCTAAGTCTAAGTCTAGTGTCAGAGGGAGAAAAAAATGCTTTTATCAGAAACTTGAAGTGGGATCATGCAAATATTGCGAGTAAAGAGGCGCGGAGAAATTAAGTAAAAACTGTTTCTACAATCAGTGTTCCTACTTTTTTCAACAAGGGAAGGACACAAGGAGAGAGAAGGACACACACAAGGAGCAAAGGAAAGAAAGAAATGAAGAAAAAGGAGATGAAGGTAGGAAGGGAAATTAAAGGAGAAAAGGAAGGAATTAATAGTCAATCGGCAACAAGCATTGGCGATAAACTTGTCTGAAACACTGCTTGAAATTCCCGTTTTAAGCTCTTGTGGTAAATACTGATCTGAGAGCAGCTGGTCAAGACTGCAAAAGCATCCACAAACAGACTGTTAATAAATTAAGCGGATTCTATCACAGTTTCCTGAGATGTGGAGATAAATGACATGATTTGTTTAGTTAACTGTCTCCCTGAACTGTGATCCTCGACAGTCCCGACGCGTTTCTGCTTCTACAAACCTGAATGAAATAGCTAGGTCATTAGCAGGACTCTGTAGACTTGACTGCATGGCAGGAGGTAATTTAGCTATTAGATTCAGGTGTGTAGGACAAAAGATGCATTTAACAGTGGCAGGACACTGGCCCTCGAGGCCAATTAAGGGAGATCAAATATCTCGACACCTTTTGTTAAATATTACCGCAGCAACAAGATGGAGAATACAAACCAGTGCCGTTGTAGAACCGGTTAGGAACCGGCTCTAGCACCAATCCTGGTTAAGCAACACAGCAGCTTAGGTGTGAAAAGCCCCCAAAAAAGTACCGGATTAAAATTTCACAGAGCTACAAGGCTAAATATTCCCTCAGTGAGTCTTTAAATCCTCAATTGTCTCAGGTTCCTTGTCTGTAAATAAATGTCGCACCAACATGCCCAGATATTACAATAAACAGCAATTTTAGCTGCAACAGATATTGGCATAAAACAGTATTTACGCTCGTTAAGAAAAAATGAAAATATACGCAACACGTTGGAATAAAAGTAGAAAGCAACCTGGTTAATTTTAAAAACCATTTTTTCATCCTGACTACAAAGTATTTAAAAGGAAAAATTAAAAAAACATATTTACTACTTTCTATGATTTTCAGAACGATTGACAATAATACCAAACAGATTACATTGCCCAAGACATTGTACTGGAAACTGTTATAGTAAAAAAGCTATGGAACATACTAAGGCTGCATGAGGTCAACGTATTCTTGTGATATTGTTGCTCAGTACAGGCAAAACAAAATCGGTTGCGATTAATTTATTCACCTCATCGGTCTCGTTCTTTTCCATCTTCATGATGCTCCCACCTCGCTCTGGAGGCATCAGCATCCTGGCCAGTAAATTCTTAATGAGGTGCCGGCATTAAATGCGGCATAAATTTATCAGAATAGCAACATTTGTAAATGTAAGCTTGAGCTTGAATTATGTAAACCTGGTAAATACTGAACCCACGATTACAACACTGCACATATTTATAGAGCAATGATGATCATGGTTCAAAATATTGTGCAGCTGTAGATATTTTTGTAACAGTGTCTTTTTTTATGCGTGCCTGCGCTATGTATTTAAATTAAAAAGTGGGGGAAAAAAAGAGCAAAATTTGAAACTGCAAAGCTTTGATCCTTCATGGTTCAAGTGTACGTGGGAAAACAACGCCCTCATCCACTCCACATCCCGCTGTGGGATCTCATCTCATGAGACACAAGCCCCCCAAGGGTTCAAAGTTCATGTGAGGAACGTTTGAGAAGATTTTAAGACAGACCAGCGCAGGAATGCTTCAGAGCATGTAAACTGCCTGCTGTTTTGCTGCATCAGACGTCGACATAAAAGCCAATGGAGTGTTTAATTCTTACTTCGCATCACTATCGCTACAGCGACGCATATCTTCCCGTTTTATGATTATGACGGCGTTGAGCATTTGACACCCTGCTGACTTGCATCCCAAACTCCTGCGCAGCAAACACGACGCCATCTTTTAGAGAAACTAGGTCAATCAGCAGTGAAACTACGACAAGCTAAAAAGTTATTATCATGCTACACATGAGGGGACCAACTTCGTTCTGCTAAGAAGGGTGTGTCACCTGAATATGTTAGTCATAAATGATGTGTAGCAGCGTAAACCCCAAGCTGGTGCAGCGCCCTTACATGAATAATCTCCTGAATACCACCTCCTCGCTTTGCTCTTCACCAGCAGATATCAGCAGAAGACAGCAGTCTGGAGCTCGACAACCCCCCACATCTCGCCGAGCATGCGTTTTACGTGCCCTTTCAAGTAGGAACTCCAATATAGATGAAATTCCTATTGATGCGTGTTCACAGAAACATAATCTAAGCCACAACCCCGGAGGGTTCGGTCCTGCAGCTCGGGGGGGGGGGGGGGGGGTCATGGTACTGGTGGCAACAAGGCAGCAAAAAAGAGGGATGATAAACGACAAATAATTCCTCACCGTGGCTGGAGGCCACAAAAGGCAGCTGCACGCGCTCTCTTAGACTGAATAACAACAGATTAAACTCGGCGGAAACAAACCCGTTGGGAAGAGCAGAATTTAGGAGGAGATAGAAGAAAGGTTTCTATTTTCAGGCTCCCAATAGTGAACAAATGTGTAAGGATAGCAGAAGCGACAGCAGCGACAAATATCATGTCTGGACGCTGGTAATTCCCGGTCTCCTCAATGGATCAAGGCTGCTCTCTGATTGTCTCTCCCGCCAGGCTGCAAAGGCTTTCTCTGGTGACAGCGGAGATAAGCGGGGGGGGGGGGGGGGGGGGGGGGGGGGGGGGGAATACATATATGTGCCATATAGCTCTTTAATTCAGATAAGTGTTATTTATACAGTAGCTTTTTGGCATTTTGAAGTCCACGACAAAACAAAAAACATAAATAGTGTGGGCAATAATACATAAAAGATTCTACAACACAACTTCTAATTATATAAATAATATTTTATCAATTTAGAATAATGTAATATAAATTTACAAATACAACACAAACAGAATACCTTAGTCCACATACAAGTTAAAATATGTCAAAGATCCCCAACTCCAGTTCAAAACGAGGGATGCACCGATCACATATTTTCTTACCGATATCGATTTCAAGGTTTCTTTGGGATCTGACCCGCACCTTCAGATTATTTTTCTAGACTTTTACCCATAAAAAGATATATATTTTTTAAAGTGCTATAGGGTCTTTGGTAGAGGAATTAGCTTTCAACCCAATCGGAAACAAAAGAATTACAGGAGTATCACCATTCATGCACACAAGCACTTTCAAAAATGTTTTACTGCACACCAAACAAAGTGCATCAGTGGTTAGTGAGTTTATACACAGAAAATGACTGGAGTTCTTCTTTCTGATACATTTAATGACATTCTTTTTTATTATTTGGTACTTAACACACCAATTCAATCGCAGATAGAGTCCATCAAGTGAAATTGTCCAATTCTTATTGCACAAAGGCAAGGCAAATTTATAAAGCACTTTTCAGTAACAAGACCATTCAAAGTATAAGCCAACAACCCAGGTGTAGACAAACAATAACCCAGGAGTTAAAGAAATGCACTTGATAAAATTAAAAACAAAGTCTTGGAGTTGTTTCAATGGGACAGGAGCCTATAAAACTAAAAACTCCACCTCCAGTTCTGCCTCGAGAAAGTCTGAGAGCTGTTAAGAGGCATGAGGGTGACAATTTCTTGTGTGGTTGCAGAGGATAATAAGATCTCAGATAAGCAAGAGAAGTCCCATTAACAACTATGGATGGGAAGAAATTATCTCCTCGCTTTCACAGGGAGCCAGTGTTAGGAGACAGCCTAGCTGTAAAAACTCTGGCTACAGCCTTTATGATTAATCATGGTTGCCAATTGTAATACCACCCAAAATAGCAATACAGTTAGTAAGAGGGTCTGTCAAGTTTTATCTCATGGCTGGATTAAGAAAAAATGCAAAACAAAAGGCAGTAAAAGCACTAAAACAGCTATATAAAGACAAAAAGGTTAATTATATCCTTGATTTCAAAGGTCATCAATGCAAGTAATGGTGCAACGGGATCTCTCTTGGAGTTACCTGTGAAACCTCTTGTTATAGTATTTTAGATTAACATGTTATTTTAGATAACATCCCCAAATCCAGAACCCTATGGAACACCACATAAACAAACAGTCATAAAATGAATATAAATTACACTTAAACCAGTTTAAAGCAGTCCTTATAAACCCAATAGCATGGTTCAAGTCCTTATAAAGAGATGTTGTTGCCAACATTGTTGAAAGCAGAATCCAAATGTAACTGGACTTGTACAGAAACAAGAAGAGCCTTGTGCGAAAAGGAGGTCATTTGTAACCCTAAATATTCTTACTATTTTCCTCCATCTCACAAATGCACTGGCACATTTCTTACGCTAAAAGGAACTGTGCATAGATGCGTGGGGCTGAAGTCATAATACAGTTAATCTTAAGGAACGCATCATGCATGACTCATCACTGCAAGGCCGGTGAATAACAGGTTTAGAAACTAATTGTCATGGAGTAAAAAAGAAAAAAAGGGAGGTAGGAGGGCCTTGATTATTCTTCTGAATTTTCTACACGCCTGTAAAAATACAATTTGTATTCCTCACAGCTTATAATAACAGTTCCTAAAGAAAGAAATTGGACTCAATCATCCATCTACCACCTCTGCTTGCTTCCTCTCTGAAGCGATGCGAGAAAAGCTGAGCATGTCCTTGCAACAGCGCCGAGTTAAACGGGATTTCACAGACTGCTTCGAGACCAGAGTGTCTTTCTTCTTCTCGGCTCTGCCCTCCTTTCATGCAGAGATTGAGAATACACACTGGTGAAACACGAGTTCCCGAGAACCCCTCGGTGGTATGAGATGTTGTGCACAAATAAAATGCATGCTGAATTTCATTAATGTAAACCTGCTTTGCCCTGCAGACCTAGTACAGTAAAAGGGTGAAATTCAGGATTTTTCCACATATAAGGGGATTTGATTTTCACGCCGACTGTGCTGCTGCCAGTAATTATTTCTGCATCTTACTCCACAGCTAATAACTTGTCCTTATGAAAATATAACGTCTCAAGCAAATACACACATCCTATGTGGAAGCATCCTACCTCGCTCCAAATATTAAGAAATACAAAAAAGCTGAAGAAGCTGAAATAAACTTTTTGTTTGCTCATCCAGTCCAGATCTCACTTTCAGTCAGTTGACAATGAGGCTCTCTAGATGTGCTCTAATTGCTTCTTATTTCAGTAATGGGTGACAGCATTTGGGGAAAGAAAGAACAGTTAGGAATGATGGAGTGATGGTGAGCCTTTTTAACTGGAGGAAGACGAGCCATTTTCTTTTGTGGCACAGCCCACTTTTTGGCTGGGTGGCTCCTGCTTCCCTGGTTTCTCTGTGCAGTTTCAGACTATAAACCCCATGAGAGTAATGGAAATCTATGGGAAGAAATTTCCCATGAAGTATCAGATGTCTTGTCTGAATCACTAAATGGGTTAAATATAGCTGGTCACATGCTGAAGAAGGACAACAACTCTGCAGTTAGTCCCACATTCTTTGTGAATTCATCTCCTGACTTATTAAAACCGCATTCCAGTTTGCTCTGCTGTGATAAACACTGGAAATAGTAGCGATAAACCATGGAGTAAACCGAGGCAGCATATTAATATGGGATTAAGCTTCTCTCTCTAAAGGAAACTCTTGTCATTAAAATGTATATCTTGTGTGGCCAGTGTTTACAAAACCAAATGGGAATATTAACATGTAAAAGTTGTGGAGGGGGGAAAAAAAAGAGTATGAGTTCTTCTGCTGCTGCTTTGGGTTAACGTTACATTGCAGGGTTTCCCCCACTGTATCGTAAGCCTGGTGGGACGCCAGGCCTCACTTGCCCCCTGCCAGGCTAAGCATTGTTTACTTATTTTGAATTAAAAAAATTATACACCAGTAACAATGCTAGCAAAGATGGTATATACCACAGTTGTCAGAATAATTGATGCTTCGATATAGTCGATACAAAAAAAAAATAATTTAAAGATACAGATATGCATAAAAATCAATATAAACAGACCCATTCACAACATCTGACCACTGTTGCACTACTTCTGGCAGCAACGCACAGCCACTCAACCCCTCTCCTCCCTGCAGCCGCTCACCTGACCCAAATAATGAGCTACCGCTGGAAGTCTTAAAGTCAGCCAACATGCAAAGTACAGCCTGAACAAAACAAGCACCCCTCTTTATAGACGTGGCTGTTCAAAGATTCTTTCCCAGGCAGACAGCGGAAAAAACGAAATGGTGAACGCCGCAACATGGTAAACTAAGAGTACAACATGGATGTTTGAGGGAAACATGAAAAGGTCAGTAAAGCTCCTGTATCTGCCACAGTGTTGTAGTAAACCTCCTGGACAGCATAAGCTAACGCTACCTGTTGTTAGCTTGACGGACAAGGATAGCCCAATGACTGGGTTCTGTTGGTTGCAGAAAAAAGTAGGAACCCAAAAAAGAAATCAGGAAGAGGCCTTTTTCATACCACTGTATATGTGACCGGTGGTGTTGTTTGTTTTAGAATTTGCTTAATTAGGATTTATCTTAAGTGCAAACAACTGATATTGACTTTAATTGTATTTTTTGTGTTTGTTAAAACAGTATTTCAAGTGTATGCCATTTTGTAAGACTCTTTAGTTGGCGTTCAAGTATTTTCAATGTGTTACAATAATGCATAATGACAAAAATACGTTTGCCGTATTTCCGTTACGGAAATACGGCAAACCGTATTTCCGTAACGGAAATACGGTTTGCCGCCCTAGCGGGATCTACCACTGGGCTTAGCAAAATTTCTGGGGGAAACTACATTGATACTTTGTTTTTAAATTATTCTCTTTTGGATTGGACAGATTAGATAAGTGGAGACTGATAAACATATTAGCTCTCACTTTTACCACTACTAGGTTTTGGCTAGTACAACAGAATCCAATCTCAAGAATAGAACTTTTAAAACATTAAATTAAATGTTACTTTACGTTGTATTATTTTTTTTAAAAAGGCAGTTTCTGGGGAGTAATACATTAGGATAAGCTCACATTTATTTCCACTTATAACAGACAAAATACCCCCAACACTGGCATTACAAGCAAATTTACCTTCATGTGAACCTTGAGATAAGAATCACAGAACCTACAGCTGGCTGTTGCTAGTGTTGATGCCTGTCCAATCAAAAAGAGATTGTACAAAAAAATTGCTCTCATTGGAGGGGAGTTAGGAAGAAACCTATGCATTCCTAACTTACATCTCCAAGCGGCACCATATGCTACATTCTGTAGGGAAAAAACAACTGTGGCCTCAGTGTTGATGACGCATAACAGTTTAGGGCTTTGAGCTAAATCTCATTTCAATTTCAAGCCTCCAGTAATACTAAAAAGCCCAAAACCTGTTTCACATAAAACTCTATGAAGCTATTTCCTGAAGTTTATACATATTTAGACATTGAAAGATTCCCACATTACAGCTTTTGTGGCATTTTAACCTCTCTTGCAAACCGTTTTGAACTGTTCTGTCAGTTTGTTTCTCCATCTTCAGTTCTTGACTTCATGTTTTACCACCAATGAGGACAACGCTGTAAAACCTGCTTCCAGCCTACTATCTGCTTTTTACCTTTTTCCTTTTTAGAGTTCCTCATCTGGAGAGCGTTAATGTACGTACAAAGATGTGATTTTAAGTGATTAAATTTCCATTACATTAACCAGTACTAATAGTCACTTCAGCCTGTTTATTCAGGCCGACTTTTAAATGTGCTGGTGGCTTTACAGTCACATTGCTTTAGAGGAAGCATTATTTTGTAGCTTAATAAGAGTGTACTGGGTAACATTTCCATACTGTAGAAAGCAAAGAAAAATGCCTGGAGATAATTTTGTTATTAAGTCAGATATTTTTCAGTATAATAGTCTTTTATAAGGGTGAAGCAATGTATGCATAATGAGTAAAGAGATGGGTGGCGAGAAGTTGTCAGGGGTGTGATTTTAGAGGACTCCATCTTTAGTAGCTCATTAGAGAAAATGAGGAGCAATAGCAGAATAACATCAGAGGGAACATTGCCTGGATACCTAATAGTTAAAGACTACATTACATGAATCCGTTTTACATTACAGTATTATAAGTATAATGTAGCATAATGATTGTTACCTGGTGTTCTCTGTCTTAATTCTTTCCATGGAAGGGATGGGTGGCCCAGTGCTTCTGTGATTGGCTCTTTCCAGAACTTAGTTAGTGACAAATTTATTGCTGATTGTTAACTTTGTGTACTATTGCCCAATGATTCTGCTCAGCAGGGCATCTCAGATCAAGCCATTGACAGAGCTACTGCTGCCACTTACTGTCTGTACTCCCCTTTTCTCTGTAGAAAGTATTCAAGCTCCAACAATTTTGCATTTAATTTAGCATCTTTCTTTAATGGAAACCATTGCGACAGGTCACTGTATTGATGACTTTGTGTACTCTTTCTCTCCATGGAAAGTACTCCAGTCATTTTGTGTTTAGCGCAGCCTATTTCTTGGATCAAACCATCAACAAAGCTTTTGGAGCCAGTAGCTTTCTATACTAACCTTGTTTCTTTCTATCAAAAAGTAGTCCTTGTCTAGTGATTCTGAGATTAGCAACACCTCTTTCTTGAACGCATGCACTGAAAGAGCTATTGCTTCCATTTACTGTGCACTGTTTTTTTTTTTATCCCTCGTTAGAAAGTACCCATGGCTAAGTAATTCTGTGTTTAGCTGTCCCTCTTTTTTGGATGAACCCATTGACATAGTTATAGATAGCAGAGATTAACCACAAAAACTTTGTTTTCTCACCATGTTAAATTCACCTGGCATAGTGAGTCTATAGCCATGTTTCCATCCAATTGTCATGCAAACTTTTAAAATGTTGCACTGGTTTGGAGCAAATTAACCAGGCTACGCAACGCGTAATTTTTGTCATAAGTTGACGATTCGCATGGCCGTAGTAAACACGAAGTAAAGGTTGCAAACTAGCATGAAGCACATGTCTAAAAAAGGTTTTCAGGATGTGTTCCCATCAGGCAAGTTGTAATTATTCTATCATGTCAACTAGTATCGCCGTTGTGACTTGCAGTCCGGAGATGTGGAGTAAGAAATGCAATTCAATGCGTAATATGGGAATATCTGGAAAATGCAGACAGCGGGAACAGCTGATCAGCCATGTAACAAATGTTCTCTACGTCAGAGAATTTATTTGGCAAATACGTTTCCATCTCCCATTTTGCTCATTAACTCTTTTTTGAGAAATCCACAAGACAACTCCCGAGCATAAAAACATTTTTGCGAGACTGAGGAAGTTATTTCAAATTTTGTTGTTTCTATCAACCTTTTCTCATTCGATATTTCAAAATACACGTAGAAAACAGTGATGGCACAGCTACACACCACTAGCCATGCCTCCTTCCTGGATGAAAACCACTGATTGAGGTATTGTTGACATTCTCTTTTTGTATTCTTTCATTCAAAAACACACCTTGCCCAGTGTTTCTGTTTCACCGTTTTTTTTCTGGAGGAAGATTTTGCAGAAATTAACTATGTGTGCTCTGTTTTTCTTTTATACAAAGTACCTGAGGCTGAGCTCCTTTACTGGAAATGTTTCTGCATACGTTTTTTTTTTCTTATAAAAAGGAATGGTTTCTTTCCACTGTTGTCACATGCTTCTTCGCAATTAGGGACTGCTGGAAAGTAAATGACTTGATGCAGTCAGCTGGGCTTTCTACCACAGATAACCATCAGGCCCCTATAAATGATCAACTGAAATTGACAATATTGTAGTACAATTAAGTTAAAATTCTATGTAATTGGATCTGAATCTGTCTATGTGATTATTTTAGAATGAATTGGACTGATCTAAAATTAATCTGAACCCAAGTATATCTGTTGTGAATATGTGCAACAAAAATAAATGGAACTAAATTAAATTGACTTAGCAGAAAGGTTTGGCCAACATATTATGTCTCCTTTATTCAAAGAAATGAGCATGCCTCTTTTCTCCACTCGGCCTTCATCCACCCATCCCCCACCTCTTAACCCCCAAATCCATGCAGCAATCTTTCACAGACAACTTCTTTCAGCCCCCATTAGCGAGTGTGAGCATCTTAATATCAGCCCAGACAGAGTCGGGGTGTATTGGCCTCAGGAACAGAAAGTGGATTGAGGGCAGGAGTCTGGATCTCCTGGACTACTAAACCCTGCATCAGCAAAAACACTGGAAAACCATTTAAGTAAATTACGTTTCCTCGGAAAAAACAAACACAACTTGGATGCAATCTGATTTACAACTAATTAATTCATAATCAGTCCACGTTTAACTGAAGGTCCCGGTATTTTGTGCCAGACGTCAGCGTCAACACAAATTCATGTTCACAACCCGAGTGCTAAATAGGCCACAGCATGGTATGTGACCCACAAGATGCTTCAATGGCCCATTTCTGTTCCCCAACCATCTGATAATCTGCCAGCTGAGGTGGAAACCTACCCAGCTGAAACAGAGAGAAAGGAACTAAAGCCTTTGGTATCGGTGACAAGGTGTGGCTTATTGTTTGCTTCGGGAGAAGATGCATCTGAGAAAACAAATCTAGAACAAATCGATACGTCCCTGCTGTAAATAACTGCCTGAAGTGTGTTTTCTAGATGACGCAGTAGGTTCTGCTGACTGCAGCAGCAAAGAGATCTAAAAAGTATGTCTCATTTGCATTAAAAGTTAAATAAAAAGCTTAAACAAAACTCTTCTGAGATACTATAAGCCATATTTTATAGCAGACAGATATGTATGAAAAGTGTGAAAAAAACAGTTGCCCTGAATTTAACTTACAGTATTTTTGTTTTAGAAGAAGAAAACTGCTGATCAAAAAAAAAAAAAAAACTTTTTCTGATCTTTCTACCTCGAAGCAGACCAGGGTCAACAGAAAATATGCTCCACGGACAACTGGAAAGCCCAATGAGATTGTTATCTGAACTGCCGACTTGGGATGGAGGGCATAATGTGTGTTAAATTGAGCATGAATGAAGCATTCTGTTATAGTAGGGTTCTTTAATGACCCTCTCCTGAGCAGAGCAACATCTTCAGCTTGTTTCAGTCGTCGCCACAACTCATCTGCATGATAACAGTCCCTCTATGTCCTTTAAAGTACAACTTACTGGAAGTGTAAAAGCATGCAGGGCTGGCTTTTGCTGCGCATCATTTTGCACTGATCACATGAAAACCTTTCATTGTAAAACTGAATTCCAAGCTGCACAAAAACGCATTTTGTTTTGGAATGAAGTGTTTGATCTGCATTTCACATCATCAGCCATACTTACTGAGATCTCTGGCAAAGTATCCGGTTTAAAAAGCCTCGTAAGAAATAGCTTACGCAGTAACGTAATCGCACACTGAAAACTCAGTGGTGGACAAATACATGATATAAGGAAACAATTGTTTGATAAAAAAAAGCATTGGTTAGTAAATATTTTTTCTTTTTTGATTTAGTGAACTCTAATAGGTCATCAACTTAACTTAAAGGTTTTCCTTTCTGCTCTGGTTTATGAATATGACTTTTAGCCCTGGGTCACAACGCTTGACAAGGACCTCTGTTTATCTTCCCATCATTTACAGTGAGCAGAATGTTAAAGAGGTCAAAAATCTCCAACTCTTAGTTAGAAAACAGCGGCAGGACTTCACCAAATCTATATAACAACCATTAGATGGTGGCATTACATCAAACTGTTGAATGGCAACGATGCCAAAATTAGGCCTTATTACACAAGCCTTGTTTGCCATTTTATTTTGAAATGCATTTACAAATGTCTTGCATATTCACTTACTATATCATTTTCTGTTTCTCTGGTTTGGCCATTTTGTTACATTATGGAAAAGAAATATTGGGTAAAATATGAGTATTTTTATTAACCTGCTTTGCCTCATTGCAGAAGGAGGAGATGCTTTCAAAGCACAAACTGCTTGTAGAAGATGTGACAGAACCTGTTTACAGACTGGATTCAAAAGATGTGTGTCATCTGGTACGAACATAGCTTAGGTTTTAACGCTGTAGCTGATCTGAACCACATTATGTAGCACAAACAAGAACAAGAACAGACAAGTCACCTTTTAGACACATGTTCATTCTGTGCTGTCCCGTTAGTACAGATCACCAGCTGTATAGTCACGCCCCTGAATCCTGATCAGCAGCACTGCTGGACACAGAAACGCTTTCTCGTCGAGATCCGACAGCACACTTTCATACTGTTCACAGGAATGCTGGGTGAAACTGTGCCACCTGTTAATGATTTCCAGGGATGAGACTGGAGCACTTGAATGTTTTTTCCCCTCACTCCACCATTAAATCCAGACACCGAAGCCTCCATCCAAGAATTTGTTTTTTTCACAACCCAACACATAGATCTTTAAAAGGAATAAAGAATCAAGAAGGTTTATTATCATTATGAGTTACCGTATAATGGAGCCTGTATAGCCCCATTTACACTACCCTTGTTAAACCGATCCATGCCGAGCTCGGTCCGAGCTTTGATCAGTTAACCAAGCCAAGCTTGGTTTTGACGACCGTCTGCACATCACGCTATCTCGGTTCCTTGGTTTCCTTGCCTCCTAGTGACGATCTGCGGTACTACTTCTCTCTGGGATTGAAGGCGTGACCAAGCAAATCAAAATGGCGGCGCCCGTAACATTCAGGCAGTTATGCTTGGTTATAATTGTGATACGTCGTTGTTCGCGGAGAGTCAGGCGAAGACGGCAACTTTTGATTAATTTACTTGACGGAGTCGGCTTTTGGGAAGTGGATAAAACAAACGAACATCTAATAAGGATTTACAGACGCAGGAAACAACGACAGACGCTGAGCTTCATCACACTGCTGAGCAGAATCATCACTGGAAACCGTGTGTCACGGTAGGGAAGCTAGTATTTTTATGAATGTCTGAAATGTCAGCTGACAGCTCGGAGATGACGCGGTCTGCTCATGCGCTCTTAGTTATTAGAAAACCGAGCTAGGGAAAAACCGGGCCGAGCCCACCCCTGGAACTGGGCTGCATTTAGCGCGGTCTGGTTGTGTCTGGCTCGGTTCAGTTCAGTTTGCGTTCCATTTACACTCGATAGTTATCTCGGTTACCGAGCTCCGACTGGTCTCGGCTCGGTTAAAAAGGGGTAGTGTAAACGGGGTATATGTTTCCTCTCAGAGCTAATTTAACATAGGAACCTTTCTATGCTAAATTGTCCCTTACTGGCGCTAAGGAACTATAAGGAATCCCACAATCCTTTGCGTAACATGACGTATAAGCACAGCCCACCTCACGGAAATTAACGAAAATGTCAGGAGAGAAGAGAGCGCACACTTTGTAGTTCCTTTTGGGAAGGCTTTAGGCCCGCATCTGACTCGCATCATCTATGTGTGTTTCCATCACGTAATGACGTTGGGTTTAAAGGCTGTTCCAAATCGGCACGGTAGTCCGAAGCTCCTTCGCTCCCCACAATATTGTTCTTACTGTTGACCCCATGAAAGGCCATTGACCCCATGAAAGTGTTATTAGATGGATTTTCTTTTTCAGAAAAAGCTCTGCAGTTTCTAGTATAGAAAAATGGCACATTTGAAGGCCCAACCCACTCTTTAGAGTCAAGAGAAAGTCCAAAAATTATACATGCATGAAGTGTTCACTCTGCACATAAATCTGAATGTGCTGGATTTATCTTGAAAGGAATTGAAGCGTTTTAATATTTGTTTGGTTATTTCTAATTGTTAAGAATTCATACCTCGCATGCCAGAAAGCTATTCAACCAGTTGGACTGAGGCTGGCAGAAATAGGTGCCCACACCTGACACTGATGTTGGTGCCAAAAATGATAAATGACAGAC
This sequence comes from Fundulus diaphanus, assembly GCA_037039145.1. Classification (NCBI taxonomy): domain Eukaryota; kingdom Metazoa; phylum Chordata; class Actinopteri; order Cyprinodontiformes; family Fundulidae; genus Fundulus; species Fundulus diaphanus. The sequence goes on along the minus strand of CM073132.1, from coordinate 34,472,235 downwards.
AGTTGGAAGCAATACAATTTCCGAATACAGTGCAGCTCCACTCCTGTGTGTTTATTTAATGAAGTCTTGTTTTTTTCTAAAAGTGTTTAAAGTAAGATCATATAAATGTCAGTATTATGTCAATAATAAGCAGCTGTGATCACTACTGTAACCAGCAGCTGATATAAACCCTTTTGAGTTAATTCCCAAAGACATTTTTAAATAACTGAGCCAAAGACTCAGCCCTTGAAAACAATCAAACTTTCTAATATGGCCCTTGTGAAAAATTAATTGTCTACATCTTTGCCCTATAAGTGTGTAGCATTTAGAAAATGTTACACCAATAGGAATAAAAATGAATTTCTAAAAGGTGCTATTTTCAGCTGTAGAGTACTTTGTTGATCAGAGTATTCAGGCTAATACTTAAAATGGGACCATTCATCACTAAGCTGCAGCGAATAAGGCATCCTGTTCGTTTTATGTCTCCCCATTCAGGTAGAATAGTTTAAAATGTTTCCACTTAAAGTATTACCAGTCTAAAGAAAGCACACACTCACTATTAATGTCTAATTTGTATTTGACTTTCCTTAATCCAAGCGACCAGTTTAGACCATTGTGTCTATATTTGGATCGTAGTGAGAAGACGCTAAATCCTTTAAATCCAGAAACAAAGGATGGAATGAAAACAGTAGCTTCTTTTAAATAAAAAAGAAACATGATTGTTTCTTTTGTCCGCCTGTCTGTTTTCACCTGATGTCTAAGAAAACACCACGTTACATCGCTGATGTCTCTCACACACACACACACACACACACACACACACACACACACACACACACACACACACACACACACACACACACACACACACACACCTGTGCAGTAAATCCTAAATCTTTGTGCTATTTAAAGTTTCCCAAAGACTGCCAGGAGAAAACAGCCCAAAACCAAGACAGATTGGAAGATTAGAAAGCACCGAACAGAGACCATAATAAACCGGAGGAAAACTGACATTACTCTAAAAGGATCCTTTCATCCATGCATGCAACTTTCAGTTGCCATGCCAACCTGTTACCAGTCTGCTGCAGCCAAGATGAAAATGGAAACACTGCAGTAATGGGAATCCTGATTCCTGCATTAGTGCTGCCATAATGAATAACTAAAACAACTGTAACTGGGCAAATTAGCAGAACAGCAACTTACCGAGACGTCAAAAAGCTTCTCTGTGTCATCCAACATGCGGACCCTGATGGTGACATGCCGTCCAGGGGGCATGGATGGAGGCCTGTGGCCGGGGTCCAGTGTGCTAATGCCAAGAGTCTCGGGGGCTCCGAGACGTTGACCTGCTCCAGAGGAGAAGGTCTCTGGGTCTGGCTCTGCCATGTTGCTCTGGGATGCTCACTGCAAAGCCTGCATCGAAGCAAAGACACAGGGGCAATCAGCGTTTAAACCCTCTGTTGTTCACGGTATTATTACTGTAGGTTCTAATTAAAACAAGGAATCATGATCATCCAGAGTAAAGGCCTTCTGGTCTATGCTATATTTACACTCAGCACTAATGGCTCATAATAGTTGCCTGTGGGAGGCACATTTGCAGTGTGTGTATGTGGGAAAAAAGACAAAAAAAAAAAAAGATTTTAGCATTTTCTTAATTTCAAAGCATAGATCACTCTTAATCTGATCTGACAAATGAATGTCAGGGCTACAGGGTAAAAATCAACGAGCCAGTTCAACGACAAGATGACTCAGAAAATCGTAAAAACAAGGCATGGCCAAAAAGACATGAGTTTTATCAAACGTGTAAATATGCTGCTGGTGATGTGAACTGAGAGTAACCTGAGAGCACAAAGGTGAATGGGAAACACCCCGCTTGAAAAAAAAAGTTGAAGGCAGGGAATAAAAATGAATCCAAACTAGAATTAAACTGGAATTAAAAATGATCTAAATATATCAATAAAATAATAGCCCAGTTGCAAAAAAAAAAAGAAAAGAAAAAAAATCTTGCTATAGAGGTTTTCTGGGAAAGTCCCACTGGGAGCCACAGGACCATCCTAGATCTCACTGGAGGGACCATAAACCCTCTGGGCTGGAAATGCTTTGGGATCCACCAGGATGAGGCGGAGAGGGACCTCAAGGTTTCTGTCTGGGCCTGTTAGCCCAACAACCCAATATCGCAACTCAAAGAATGGTTGAATGGTTGGAGCTTCAGCAAATTTTGGAGTGGAGACATTTGTGGCGTCAACTAATCAGTCCAAAAGTTATATTGTTTACGGTTCATGTTTGGAAAGGCTCAACACGAAAAGGACAAAAACTTTGAGAAACATGCCTTTGTAAGCAGGAAGAAACAATAGTGATAACACAGATTATGTATGTTCCTTAAAATAAAACGATATTCCAAATGCTCAAGATGATATTTCAAACCAAAACAGCTTAGTGAGATAATTCCTGGTCACAATAAAACGGCAGCCGACAAACATCTTCTCCGCCAACATCGACTAAAGAGATCAGCATCGGCACCGGATGATTCTAAAGTGACTTTAAAAATGGTGGCTGTTCTGCGATGACACATGGTGTCCAGCTGCCGTGCTTCCAACTGTTTATCCACAGCCAGATCCACTCAAAAGGCCCGTAACCCTTCATTCATACGACATTCCAGTCGACTGATGTCATTCAGAGACGTTACCAAGTGGAACGAATGAAACACCGCGGACAAGCGGGCAGCTGTTCAGCCGCCGCAGAGGTGAGTGACTGCTGCCAAGTTACGGCTGAAAGCTGAGTCAGGCATTTCAGAAGGAGAGGATTATATAATCACAGCATGTGGAGAAAACGAGTCATGGAGATGGTGGTGGACAGCGAAATACTTAAGCACTGTCCAGCTCTGGATTAATGACATGTAGGGGTGCGTTTGTGCTGTGCGTTACAAGTGCACGTTGGCAATAAAACACATGGGCGATGAAGCACGGTTTCCCCTGCAGGATTTCACAAATGACCAAGTTTTCAAAAGTGCACCTAAGATAAGAACATGCTAACTTGTCTTTATGTGGATTTGGGACAATGGTGCAAAAAGAGGCACAAGAATCAAGCTAATCTGATGGCATTAGTAAAAAAAAAAAAAAAAAAAAAACAATCATAGAAGACAAGCTGCTTTTGAGTTTGACTCCCTAAACAGGATGGATAGATGCTGCAGACGGTAAAACTGAAGCAACCGGCACCGCTCTGAACGTTGCCCCCATCTGTTTTCCGTGCAGTCTTGCCTCTCATATAAAGAGCAAATGCTGAGATTTATTTGTGATACTTTAAGCGGTTGCGTAGTTCGCCAAATTTGTCTTCAGCATACCCGAATAACTTCTCTTTCTAGACACCAATTCGGTCTCGTAGAGTTGGGCGATAAATCGATTTAATCAATCAGTTTGAATTTAGAATGTATTAAGATTTAATTTTTGGAAAATTGGGATTTTATTTTGCCAATGCACTCATTGGGCTTCAATGAATAGAACAGCATACAATGCTGAATATATACAATATGAAAATATATTTCAGAAAATATATTGTCACATTGTAAAGAGGACATTTTATTTACCATAGGATGTGACAGTTTTATTTTACTCATTTATTTTTTTTATGTTAGTTTGAAGTTATACAAGTGAAGTAAAGCATGTTCTGAGCTCATTGCATAATAGCACCAGCAACAAACATGTTATATTTTCATTGTTTACAAAGGCAGATCTTGCCATCTTGTTTTACAAGCATGTCTCACAGCTTGTATTCAGTTGCACGTTGAATTCAGGTCAACTCCCAGATCAGATGCTTGAAATTGCTTTAATTTCTTTTTGTGAAATGAAAAAGAGGTGGGTTAAAATTGATTAATCAGATTTGGTCAAATAAAAAGCAAAGATTTTTACGAACTAGCCCTACAAACTCGATAAAATAAAATACAGGTAAACGCCATTGAAAGAAGGATTTCATTAAAACCATGCAAAGAAAGAGGGGAAAAAAACCCACTAAATGCACTTTCCATTTGCGTTCTCATGAATTTTGGAAAATGATCCAGTTTCTGTGATGTCACCATTTCTCTGCATTTAAAGCAAATAAGTACAATTTAAATGTATAGCACCCTTCACACACATTCAAATCACAAAGTGCCTCCCAATAATGAGAACATAAAAGCAGCAGAATACTTATAAATAACTTTAGGACTCTAGTTTCTATTAGATCCTTTGTAACATCTCTTGAGTTAAAGGGATGAGTAGAGGGTCCTTAGGGCGTTCTTTTCATTCACAAAGGATGCTGTATCATTTGCACCCGTTTTGTTTGCTGTTTTCCAGTGAGGGTGCAGACAAGAGCCTCCAGAGAGCTAGACCTAACACCGTGGCTGTGGGCGTGAAAAAGAAGCACGCTTTAATTCAAACCCGCTAATTTATGACATCTGACCCCCTAACCGTGCATCACTCCACAGCTCGTCTTGATTCCTGGCAACCGTTTTTGAGCTTTGTCTCTAAGTTCATGGCTTGTATGCAGGGGTCCCATATTTGGGGGGGGGGGGGGGGTAGGACAATTCCAAGGGCCCCTGAGTGACTGGGGTCCCAAAAAACGGGAATCTACATATACATATGAGCTTTTGGGATGATTTTGATTTTTTTTGTTTGTCATGAGGCCCAAAATTCAGGACAGCACCCCTGCTCGCGTGACCCACACATGCGTGGCACCGTAACCAGAGACCATCCACACAAAGCAGCAGTGAAACAGAGGCGAGGAAGAGAGTAGACAACGATTCCCCCCCCCCCCCCCCCCTCCTCAGCCAACACATGCCCTCCCTCGCACAGAGCATCATGAATCAGCCGGGGTCAGGAGTTCTGGGTGTTCAATCTGAGCACCTAAAACAGGTCCAAAGAAGTACAGCCACCAGTTGTGCAGCTGGCACGAAAACACAAGTCCCCCAGTGTGGGACGTCTCCAGACGGGGCAACCTCTTCTGACTTTGAACGAGCTGCCTTGAAATTCCCCACGTATGCGCAATGTGGAGCTGGGTTTTTCACAACAGTGGCTCCTCTGTGTGCATGGGGCCCCTTCCAGTGCACAGCTGGAAACCTTTAGTGACAGCTGAATGGCCGGAGGGCTGCAAGCCTGATAAAGCCAGTTGTCCACCTGAAAGAAGCTGCATGACAAAACAACCAAAGAAGGGTCAATTTCCTCTTGTGCTCTGCAACAGATCCTGATATGTGGGTGTGGCTGGATTTGCAGAAGTTCCCTTGATATTACTGGTGGCGTGTGGTGATTAGGTGGAGGGATTCCTGCCTAACTGGGTACACTGCATGATGCATTTCTTGTGAAAAAAAAAAAAGAGAGAGCCGCTCCTGACTCACCTCTCACAAGCCTTGACACCGTGACTGTGATGTGGGTTAACAGAGCAGAGGCTGCAGTAATCCTCGGGGTATTATTACCTGCGGCTCAGGTGACATTAAGAAACTGCTCGGACTCACCTGGACACTCCGTGGAAGCTAAACTGGCAGATCACATTTGCACACTTCCTGATGAGGGATGGATGATTTAAATGTCACGGTGATCCACGGATCAAATTACGGAGACGGAGGAAACCTGAGCGGCTGCTGCGCTTGCCGAGGAATATTCGTGCAATGCCAATCCACGCTGCAGGACAGACAGGGCAGTCCCCTCAAAAAAGAATCCACTGGATCAACGCAAAGACGCGGAGAAGGATACTCCCAAAACTCAGCCCTAATCTCCTCAAACAAGTTCAATCAACGCTGACGGAGGACTTGCGTGCGCCGCGCGGCTCTTACCCCGTCTTCTCTCCCCTAATGCGGGCTTGTCCAAGCCAAAGTGTTTCCCGCAGCTCAACTGAAGGTGTTAACATCCACGTCCGGGCGCAGGGACAGAAATTCTGACTCCCAGGGAAGCTTTCAGACGCGGTTCGCCCCGCTGCAGAGACTCCCTGCGGTAGCCATGACGGCTGACTGAGCGAGTGAGCCGCGGAGAGACGGGATTACACTGGAGGCGAGCTGCACGCAGGACCTTCCCCCGTTGGTTCTTGCTCAGACAATGAAGGAAGTGCAGCACCTCCACCTTCTGACAAGCGCCGGGAGCTCTGAGGAGCAACAGCACCATCTAGCGGCCTGCGCTGGAACAACACACGCTTGGCAAAGATTCTGTTTATATATATACAGGTAAAAGCCAGTAAATTAGAATATTTAGAAAAACTTGATTTATTTCAGTAATTGCATTCAAAAGGTGTAACTTGTACATTATATTTATTCATTGCACACAGACTGATGCATTCAAATGTTTATTTCATTTAATTTTGATGATTTGAAGTGGCAACAAATGAAAATCCAAAATTCCGTGTGTCACAAAATTAGAATATTGTGTAAGGGTTAAATTTTGAAGACACCTGGTGCCACAAACTAATCAGCTGATTAACTCAAAACACCTGCAAAGGGCTTTAAATGGTCTCTCAGTCCAGTTCTGAAGCCTACACAAACATGGGGAAGACTTCAGATTTGACAGCTGTCCAAAAGGCGACCATCGACACATTGCACAAGGAGGGAAAGACACAAAAGGTTATTGCTGAAGAGGCTGGCTGTTCTCAGAGCTCTGTGTCCAAACACATTAATAGAGAGGCAAAGGGAAGGAAAAACTGTGGTCAGAAAAAGTGTACAAGCGATAGGGATCACCGCGCCCTAGTCCAGATTGTGGGAAAAAAACCCCATTCAAAAATGTGGGGGAGATTCACAAGGAGTGGACAGCTGCTGGAGTCAGTGCTTCAAGATCCACCACCAAGAGACGCTTGAAAGACATGGGTTTCAACTGCCGCATACCTCATGTCAAGCCACTGTTGACCAAGAAACAGCGCGAAAAGCGTCTCACCTGGGCTAAGGAAAAAAAGAGCTGGACTGCTGCTGAGTGGTCCAAAGTCATGTTTTCTGAACAAAGCAAATTTTGCATTTCCTTTGGAAATCGAGGTCCCAGAGTCTGGAGGAAGACAGGAGAGGCACAGGATCCACGTTGCCTGAAGTCTAGTGTAAAGTTTCCACCATCAGTGATGGTTTGGGGTGCCATGTCATCTGCTGGTGTCGGTCCACTCTGTTTCCTGAGATCCAGGGTCAACGCAGCCGTCTACCAGCAAGTTTTAGAGCACTTCATGCTTCCTGCTGCTGACCTGCTCTATGGAGATGGAGATTTCAGGTTCCAACAGGACTTGGCGCCTGCACACAGCGCAAAATCTTTTACAGCGCAAAATGGTTTACGGACCATGGTATTTCTGTTCTAAATTGGCCAGCCAACTCCCCTGACCTTAGCCCCATAGAAAATCTGTGGGCTATTGTGAAAAGGAAGATGCAGAATGCCAGACCCAACAACGCAGAAGAGTTGAAGGCCACTATCAGAGCAACCTGGGCTCTCATAACACCTGAGCAGTGCCAGAAACTCATCGACTCCATGCCACGCCGCATTAATGCAGTAATTGAGGCAAAAGGAGCTCCAACCAAGTATTGAGTATTGTACATGCTCATATTTTTCATTTTCATACTTTTCAGTTGGCCAACATTTCTCAAAAATCCCTTTTTTGTATTAGCCTTAAGTAATATTCTAATTTTGTGACACACGGAATTTTGGATTTTCATTTGTTGCCACTTCAAATCATCAAAATTAAATGAAATAAACATTTGAATGCATCAGTCTGTGTGCAATGAATAAATATAATGTACAAGTTACACCTTTTGAATGCAATTACTGAAATAAATCAAGTTTTTCTAAATATTCTAATTTACTGGCTTTTACCTGTATATATGTATATATATGTATATATGTATATATGTATATATGTATGTATATATATATATATATATATAGAGAGAGAGAGAGAGAGAGAGAGAGAGAGAGAGAGAGAGAGAGAGAGAGAGAGAGAGAGAGAGAGAGAGAGAGAGAGAGAGAGAGAGAGAGAGAGAGAGAGAGAGAGAGAGAGAGAGAGAGAGAGAGATATGTATGTATATTTTTGTTTGTTTGTTTTCTGTTTGCTGTTGTACACGGCAAAACAGAGTTTCACAAGTATATCCAGCTGCAGTCGCGGACACTGCAAAGCTCATCTTTCGAGTTTTAGAGTTCAGTCTTAATGTTGTTTGAGAGGTGCTCATGACTGACAAACACGCGTAATAATAAAATACTAAGTTACTAAAAAAACAACGTTTTTAACAATGCATACAATTTGATTTTAGAATGTAATTATTTCATAAAGAATGTTTAAACGCTTCCAGATTTGTTTATATACTAATTATTTCAACAGTGAAATAGTCATTGATAATTGTGTTAATCAGTTTACGGTATACTATTTAATGTATGTATTTCCAATTTTGATAACTTATGCGCCCTGCGATAGACTGGCGACCTGTCCAGGGTGTACCCCGCCTCTCGCCCATTGACAGCTGGAGATAGACACCAGCACCCCTCGCGACCCCAGCAAGAATAAGTGTGTATAGATAATGGATGGATGGATAACTTATGCAACTTTGGCGCTTTTGGTCCTCCGTGTTTATCCAAGGCATAAACATATGTCAAGTTCTACTAATAAAACTTTGTAAATCTAACATAGCATCAGGACTACGTCTAACACTGACAACAATTAAAGCTTACGTTATTATGACATCTGTTGAACAGGCAAAGGAAACCGAACCACCTTACATGAGCGAAGAAATGATAGACAAAGTTCTCATTTTGTGAAATTCATCTGGAAACCTGTATAGTTATTGTATAAATGTTCAACCTGGTTTGGAAAATACCCTTCCATTTAAACAACAATGCTTTTAAGGATGGATGCAAAACCAAGCTACACCAGGGTCCAAGAATTGGGTAATTTATTAAAAGGAAACATTTGGATTATTATTTATTCTTTATTTCTTTAAATTTATTTAACCAGGAAAGTCCCACTGAGATTAAGAACTTCTTTTTCAAGGGAGTCCTGGATGTAAATAAATATATCCAGGATAAATGAAAGGAACAAACATTAGCCCTTGCTTTTAGAATGGAGAGCTACACATTAAGAGAATGATGCATCTGGTATAGAATATGAACACTAAATAAACTTACCTCAGGGCTTTGCTAGATATATTCCGGCGTAAACCCTGCACCCATCGATAGGTTGTGAGACATGAGACACGGACATGTTAGTGGAAATACACCCAGGGATTGTTAGCATGTCTTGCTGCCGGTTGTCCCCCTTTCTTGGTTGCTTTTTATGAGTTTGCTGTCCTGTTGGTGTTTTTTTTGCATGTCTATCGAAGTTTGATCTCTTTTGTGGTTGCCATTCTTATGTTTGAAGGGATTTTTGGCTGTTCCTGTTTTCGCCTTTGTTGTCCTTGTGCTGGTTTTGCATCTTCATGCAGAATCTCTTGTTTTTCCTGTTTTTGTAATTGTATTGCCTCCCCCTGCCGGAGCTGAATTGTCTTTATCAACGTTTCAATCAGTACGTCATGTCCTGTTCAAACAGCCTCCCCTGACCGGACCCACCCATTATCCCAACTGCTCTCTGACACTGATAGTAGGTCATAAAGTTGGGGATTACGGACATCGTGGTGCCCATGATTGTGTTATGTAATCAGCAATGATTGAATAATTGCTTGCTGCTGTTTTCCTTTTTTATGAAGAGTGGGGGTCTTTTTTTGGCTTGCATTTCCCTCCACAACACCCACTCCTGATTAAATATAGCTTTGCCCAGCGACAAGTGATGGTAAACTCTTTCTCATCTCCATCACTTGTTTTCTCACTGCCAGAAGGAGTATCTCTTACACATGTATTCAGTGGTGTGGGATTGAAGAAGGAGAAATCATGGTTGGGGTCTTGGCAGTTTCAACGGCCCTCTGGAGGATTTGCGCTGGAACTGAGTCAATGATAAACAAAACTGTGAAAATGAATGAGCTGCAGCCAGAAAAAGGAAAAAAAGAGACAGTGCTTGTTTAGGTTAGCTATGTAACCTGTCAAGATCTTGGGGCACGGTATCACTGATCTCCTATTCAATAAAGGTATAGTGAATATAATCAATTGAATTAAACACTGATTACCACAGGAAGGAAAGACCAGGAAAGTACCCTGAGAGTATTTGTGTGCTGTGGGTTGCCATGACTTATTTCTCTAAAAATCTCCTACAGGAAAGCATTAAAATGAGAGCAATTTTCTGTGCTTTCCAGAAGTATTAACCACTTTTTGAACTTTTTGAGGAGTTTAAGCATCTTGGTGTCTGTATGAGTTTGCAACTGATGGTAAAAAGGAACAGGAGATGTCCAGTGGTGGCTTTGTCTACTGTAAAAGAGCTGCTTTGTGGTCTATTGTGGTGAAGAAAGACCACAGACAAAAATACAAGCTCTTCAATTTATGGTCACCCATAGTTATCAGTTATGGATCGTGATGGAAAGAAAGAGATCCCGCATACAAGTGGCCAGAATGAGCTTTCTCAATAGGGTGTACAGCCTCAGCTTTACACAGAGAGAAGTTCCATCATCCAAGGGGAGCTCAAGCTAAAGAAGCTGCTTCTTCACTTCAAAAGAAGTCAGTGAAGGTGGTTCATGCATCTGCTCCAGACCCCTCCCTTTGGACGTCTTCCAGGAAAATCCCACGGGGAAGACCCCAAGATTTGCTAGAGGAACTATCCCATCTGGTCTGGGAATGTGTTGGGACTCTGATAATGAGCTGGTGGGAGACCCTAACTCCTAACACTCCAACCATGGCTGGCTGGCTGGCTGGCTGGCTGGCTGGCTTGCTTGCTTGCTGGATGGATGGATGGATGGATGGAATCTTGACACAATATAACCACAAGCTTAAATGTGTATTGTGTGTGATAGACCAATACAGGGTAACTAAAACATTTTTGTTTTAAAATATTTTTATAATTAAAAATATTTTATCTTAAGACCTTAAGAAGGTTGACCTTCAATCTTGCTTGAAGGTCAACCTCAAATATTTTGCAGAACCTAAAGGTTTTAATCCAAGTTAGCCTTGAATTTAGCTTTAACCATCCTCCCATCTACTTTGACCTGCTTCACTGCCCCTCCCCACACCACAATTCTGCCACCCCTTTATTTCATGGCTATGATGGTGTGTTCAAGCTAATGTGTTGTGTTGGTTTTCCACCACATATAACATTTGCATGTAGGCCACATTTTTTATTACATTACACACAGCTGGACTAATTAGGTGACAACTAAAGACAAATGATTACACCATATTTAACTTCAGGGTATCCAGTGAAGCAGGAAGAATAAATGTTTTTACTAGTCTTGATAGATATCTGTTAATAATTTAAAAATCTTGTATCATTTTCCTTTTATTTCATAAGTATGCATCACCTTTTATTGGTTTATATCATAAAATCCAAAGTTTTACGCCATCACTTATATATTTTATAAAACTAGAGACATTTTCTCATGACTTAAGGATAGAACTATGCACAACTAAAATTCTCATGTAACACTTTTGATGACTGTGTATTTCATTTAGGTTCTATAATCATAAATAGACACTGCCACTCATAAAAAATTTTACATTCCTGATGTGCCTTGGTCGTTGTGTTAAAGGAGGACTTAGACGACACCACAGAGTTGGTAACAGAGGTTCTTTGAGAGGTACCGATAAACAGCAAAGCCAAGTACTAAAGCGCCAACAGAGGATGGTCCCCAATGAGGTAAGTGCAATGGAGATTGATCGTGCCATAGTGATGAATAAGGCTGCTCCAGTATTTGTTCAAATCCAAGAAGAACTGTAGCCTTAAAGTGTTCAAGATCTACAGCAATCCCCTTTATTGCACTCTCTACTGCAGTACTTTATTCTGCCTGAAGCTGTCAGTGTACACACAATATCAATTCGCGATGCAGGTTACTATATTAAAATACTACTGTGTGGTGTTGCAAATGTGAAACAGGCTATACATTCATTTTTACTCCATGCAATGTAATTGCATGATGTTTGCATTCCTCCTTCTTGAGTACATATGTAAACATCTTGTCATATTTAGTAATTATTCAAAACTATTCACAAAATCTTGTTTGTGGGCAAAATATTTTCTTACAGTCACCATGTTTCTTGTCATATGTTTTATAAATTCCAATGTAGTTTAGTTTGCATTAGTTACTCTGTAAAAGGATAGCCTATGTAGCAAAAATTGACAATATTTAAAATAAAACAATTAAAATTTTAAACATCAATAGAAACAAACAGAGGCAAATAAGTTTTAAATAGAGCTGTAAGATGTCAGGTAATCTTTATCCGGGTACGAAGAGGAGCGCCACCTCTCTCATGTTCTATCGCCCAACCAGCAGGGGTCGCTGTAGCAACAACATTCTTTGTTAAAACTTTGAAAGTCTTGTAAATACGCACAGTTTAAAATCTTTGAAGCTCCGCTGTTTACTACGGCGAGCTAAGTTTTAAAAAAGAGCTACCCCCGTTGAGAGATTATTTGCTTTTAAAAAATATATGTATGTTATTCACTTTCACTCCCATAGTGAGCCCAATCTGTTTTAAATATACAGCGGGGTCCCGGTTTCCGAGTCCTCACATAGACCAAGGTAGTATCCTCAGCCAGTTTATGATCATAAAAATAATAAGCATTATTAAGAACATTGTGATAATGGCTTATCACGCGTTTTGTTTTCTTCTTTAGTGGTTGCTAGGCAACGAGTGCGTCACAGCCAGTTGCACACGTCAGCTCTTTGTATACGTTCTATGCCTGTGACGCTGCGACGAAACAACATACTTAAAGCTAGTTAAAGCACACTTAAGGCTACTCTTGTAAAGGAAAAGCAGCAAGTCTGACGATACATTTTCTAACCAGAGAAAAAAACAACCAGAGTCACAATGGCAGAGAAAAGAGAATTAAACAGCGGACATGAGGGATATTTCAACCCTGAGAAGTTTAGAAATGACATTTGTAAACTTCTTCAGGACCTGACAGAAGATGAGTGGCGGTGTTTGAGTTCAGGGCGTTTAGATGAGCGGACAACAAATAGGATTGCAGAGATGGTAAAAGGACACGTTGACCCTTTGATTGACTACATCCTAAAACACTGTTCAAAGGAAAGAAACAGGAGCCCAGACGTCATCCCTGAAAGCACAGACATTCTCAACAAGTTAATCTATGAAGAGGTATCAAAGACTGTAATACGTTCAGTCTCCACAATTCCAAAATATAGAGAAAAACTGAAACAAAAAGGCTTCATCAAAAGAATTAGGCGGTTTTTGCAATGGTGTTTTCGAACATCACAGACTGCCACAGAAGTGTCGGAACCTGGAGTACAATCGACAGAAGGCGTCCCTCTTACTGCTTTAGAGTCTGGGCAACCTCAGGAATTTGGCTCTTGTCAAATTTTGGATTCCCAGAAAGAATCACCGGAGTATAGGCCCAGAGAGGAAGAGCAGTCAAGTACAGTCTTCCAGATTCAACAGATTTACCAAATGGTTAACTTGGATCCGACCGACGATGAAGAAGAAGATTCTGAGAGCACAGACATTTTTAACATCTCTGAAGAGGTAATCGACAAAGAAGACGTTCCTACGCTGACTTCATCAAAAGGTACAAAAGCTACAGTCAAAGAGTTTTTCAGAAATGGTTTTGGGTCAAAATGTTGTGGAATGGCTCAATACCTATCATCGGATGCGCAAGTTATATCAGAGACAAAGATAAAATCAACAGAATATGAGGAACAACAGAAGCTTAGTCCCCCTGATGACCTTGGATCCCAGCAGCAGTCAACAGAGGTCAGTCTTGGACAGGAACATCCAAGTAAATCTTCTGACTCCCAACTTCAAGAACGTAACCTGGATGTCACAGATGAGAGCTTTAAGAGCACAGGGAGTGACAGCATCGTTAAGGAGGAAGAGGATGCTGAAAAAGATGCGAAACCCTTTTTGAAGAGAAAGTCTGGTAGAAGGTCAGCAAAGGTCGCACCCATTCTTTTAGTACCAGACATATTGCCATCAATGGTTGTCCCAGACGCCTTACTGCCTCAAATGCCAGCAGCCGAGAGGCATGTTAAAGAAAACATCCACAAGGATGTTGAAGGTTCAATCACGCAGGAGGAAGATCAGGAAGAAGCTGCGCGTAAAAAGAAAGAAGTATGTAAAAATGCTGTGCAGCAGCTGATCTGGAAAATTATTTCTCATAGCATAAAATACTCAGGAAAGTCATGCAGCCAGAGTGTCTCTGATTTCATTGAGGAGCAGCTGTTTAGCAAACTATGGTCAGAAACCAAAGGAGATCTTTTAGATGTTGACCCAGAAAACATCAAAAACTGTGACATTGCCATTTTTAAAGACCTTTGTAAATTACTTAGGCCTCCATCATGTGTGCTGGATTACTTGTACTTGGACAAAGAACCAAGCCTCTATCATGCCATATTTGTGTCGTGCGTCAAAAAACACCTGCTCAATCCTAAGGAGCCCCGAGGCCACTTATGTAGTTTGTTTTAAGACAGACAGCATTTTCAGTCAAGGAACTGCAGCCATCCCTCAACAATCAAGCATCACCTGGCTAAAAAAAAAAAAAACTTCAACAAATATGAAAATACATGCATTTTTATACAATTGGCAATTTAGAATGCATGGCACAGCAAGAAGCCCCACTGACCCAACCCCCCCCCCCTTTGGCTTCCCCAAAAAGATGTTGTTGCTGCATAGTTTAGAAAGAAACGTTCCTGCTGAATCCTAACGAGGCATCCCGAAGCAAATTTGCAACCAAGGGGCGTAATGCCTAAGAAGGGAACTGCAGCCGTCCCTCACCAATCAAGCATCACCTAAAAAAATTAAAATAAAAAAAACTTCAACAAATATGAAAATACATGCATTTTTATACAACTGGCAATTTAGAATGCATGGCACTTAACAAAAAAAATGTGCACAACAAGAATCCCCACTGACCCAACCCCCCCTCCCCCCCCTTCTGGGTTCTCTCCGGGTGCTCCGGCTTCCCCAAAAAGATCTTGTTGCTGCATAGTTTAGAACAAAACGTTCCTGCTGAATCCTAACGAGGCATCCCGAAGCAAATTTTCAATCAAGGGGCGTAATGCCTAAGAAGGGAACTGCAGCCGTCCCTTACTAATCAAACATCACTTAGCCAAAGAAATAAAAAGAAAAAAACTCAACAAATATGAAAATACATGCATTTTACATAATTGGCAATTTAGAATGCATGGCACTTAACAAAAATAACTTAACAATTTAACTAAAAGAATTTTAGATGAGTTCTCTCTGGGTTCGCCGGCTTCCCCAAAAAGATTTTTGGGCTGCATAGTTTAGAAAAAACGTTCCCTCCACACAAATGTGGGTTTTCTATGGGTGCACCGGCTTCCCCATCCAAAGGGATGCGTGTCAGTTTAATAGCTTTTTCTAAACATAAGTAGCAAACCAAAGATGTAATATGTAAATGTCTGGTGAGTGTAACATACTCACTAATAGAAAACCCACCCTGACCATCTCTAGAACTGGTTGCCACTTATTTGGCAACGCCGAAAACTAAAACATGAGTGAATTGGCAGAAAATCGTTAGAAGAAACCAGCTCTGTTGCAGAAAAGCTGCAAAACATCATCAAATTTAGATTAAATAAGAAGGAGAAAAACAAAATCACCTACTCCAGGCTTTGATTAAAAGCATTTCACTTTTTGACTTCCTTTATTTTTGTTTTCTGTTTTGATTTCAAACAAATGTTTATTTTTTATTTTTGCTGTTTTGATTTAATAGTAATTATCTTGTTTAGTGTTATTTTTTACTTTATTTCTTAACCTTCTATATGTCTACAAGATAATAAGAGAGTTGGTAGACAAAGAAAGGGTTTTTAACCTGTTCTGGGGTGAAGGACGGCTCTAGAAAATGGCTAGTTTCCTAATAATACTTACAGGGAAATATTTTCATTCCAATAATATTTTTTTATTATGTTAATTTATTTGTTGTAAGACAGAAGTTTGTGTTTCATATCAGGTAAAAGGTGAACGTGCCTTGCCTCTGGTACCCTGCAATGATAACAACAGACTAATTAAATTCTTAAGAATTGTGTGTGTGTGTGGTGTGTGCGTATATATAGATACAACTGAAAAGGGGTTTGGAAAGGGGAATACAGAAGGTAAACTTTTTTTGTAATCATGCTTTTTCCACTACTGCTGGTGGTTTACGTGAGTATTATGCCACAGCTCAGATTTGAAAACAGAAACCTGCAGCAAAAAGTCAATTTATTGAAAGCAGATCAGAGGGACAGAGCAGAGCAGGTCCAATGGCTAAAGAGAGAGAAGGCTTACTGAGTATGACTGATTAAAGTGATGTGATGGTATCTTCTGCTTTCTAGGTAAAAATAGATGATTGTTCATACCATAAATGGTTTATTAGTGGGATTGAAGGATAATAGTATGCATTGACGGATAATACAAAGTATACATTATAGGATGATAAAAATAGAGTTTAAATAGAAAAACATGGGATGCAATGAGAGAGTTGGTGAACTGACTTGGATTTGGGGCTACACGTGTGGTAAATGTAGTGAGAAAATATTGGGTATGAAGAGCAATAGACCTTCTAAACCAGGGGTATGCAACCTTTACGGCCCAGAGCCGTTTTTATCCACATTATAGCTAAACAAAACTTGTTAAGTGCTGCAAATTTTACACAACTTTCTTTGAAAAAGGAGAACTTGTTAGCTAAACATAGGGACAGGCGTGCTGATGGAAGTGACGTGCTTGTAACTTCCCAGAATGGAGCAGGCATGCTCAAGGTTTAACTGCTGAACTCCTGATTACACTGAACTGTATGTAGCCCAGGCTGACAGTGGATGTCATGTATGAAGCTTGTAGTTTGGATGAGAGGAAGGGAAATATTGTAAACGAGTGATTTGAGCTTAACTCCGTCCGATTTATGTGCGATCTAATCCGTGTTATCTCCTACCAGTACTTCTTATTATGGCTCATGTGGTGCAAGCATGAGCTGAAGACTAAGAAAATAAACCAGCTAAAAAAATGTAAAAAAAAAAATACTGAGAGTAAAAATGTAAAATTTTTGGCTGCTAATAAAGCACATTTCTTTTGAGTTGCTCAAATGGTGTGAAAATCTGTAGCATTACTAAATGTCTCCACTGTGAGATTAATAAAAATGCAAAAGGAAAGTGGAACTGCAAACCGTTTTTAAGAGGTTCCAAGGCCAACCCATCAGATCCACCTCTGGCCTAGCCTCTGGCTCTCCAGCACGTACACTTGGTAGTGGAAATGCAAGGCAGTAAGGTTTTCTGAAAGGTTTGGCCATTAACATTTATTTTTCCAAGGAGTGCTATTGAAACAAGTTTTAAAAAAATTAAATAAAAGCATTATCATACAAATCCCAGAAATATTTTCATAAAAACGTGTCTAAATCTGGAACAATATAAATCCATTCCAATCCCCTTAGACTGACTGTTTTTTCAACAAGAAAAAAAAAACATTAAGCTGTCATTTCAACATTTTTCCCAAGTGGAGCCAAATTTGAAAAATCTGACAAAATCCCTATTTTACCATAAATTTCCCAAAGCATTGCCAAAGCAGAACTCTGTATTTATGGGGAACAGTAAAAACATTTTTAGTTCCCTAAATTAAATGCTTTGTGCACAAAAAATTGTAAAACATTTGTACAATATAGGTCAACTTTGACCCAAAGTCAACAATTCATAATAAAAAATCCCTGCTTTGTCATAAAATTCCCCAAATATTCTCAGATGACCATGTCTATATCAATGGTTTTTCATATCCCTAGATTAAATAATTAAGTCAAAATGGTCTGATCATGCATTATCGTGGGTTACCAGTATGACAGAAAAATGAAATGATTGAACATTGATGTTGCTTTTGCTCTGTGCATCAAGCACTGTCTACTAGGTAGGAAACATACCTAAAACAATAGAAAGAATACATAAATGACCTGTAACACGCATGTGGTGCAATAGTTTTATGTCCCTTTGCATTAAACGCAGCAATAGATTCGGAAGTCGATGCGCATACGCACTCGTTTTCTAAGGGAACCAGCCATTAGCTAAGCAGTTTTTCCAAGCTATCATGTGTTAAAATTAAATTAAATGTATCGGAGTGAAAGGTGAAGTTCACTCATTTGAAATTGTATTTAATGATTTGAATCTGAATTAATCTGGTTTGAAACTGTATTTAATTGTTCGGAAAATTCGGTTTTACTCATTTAAATTTCAGCTCTGGAATTCAGTTTTAATTTCAAAATTCAGTTTTTCTGTGCCGCACATTTGGTTCGGTAAAAAAGAAAAGGTTATCAAAGATGGACTCACAGATTTATGTTTCACGTCAAGCTTCCTTTAAGGTGTTGCACCATATTCTGTGACTGAAGGAGGCATTGTTTTCTCAGCTTTGCTGAGTAGAGTGGGACAAACACAAAAAAATAAAGAAAGAAAGAAGAAGAAAAATCTTAGCAAGCCCAGTTGTTTAGTAAAGCAGACTTAAACATTATGCCTAACATCAACTTTCACATGATAAGAGTGCTGTCACGGTCCACATGCACCCTATTATTATCATTATTATAAAAACGTATGAGAACAATTTTGTGTTGACACTTTATTTGATGGCTCACACTGACATATTTAGATAATTTGAAATATACACGGTCAGACAATATGACGACTATTGAAATTATGACCGTACTATAACCTATAGTAAAACACCCTTAGCCTATAGTATAATATTACAGTGTTTCTGGTGACTCTTTACTCCTTGTGATAAATAAAACGTAACATTGGCACTGAAATCGTGGCTGTCATAGAATATCAAATTATATATATATATATTTAATCGTTTTTCTGAACTTTCTGTAACTTTAGTAAAGGACTACTTGTTTAAAACAAACAGTAAAACGTGATTAAGTCGTTTTTACTGAATATTCTTTATACAAGTTATCGAGAAATATTAAAACAAGGGATTTTATGTGCCAAACACACTTTTTAAAGCAGCACAGAATTAATTTAAAAGCCATTAGACGTTCCACAAACTTCATCCTAATGAAAATGTTAAACTTATGCTTATTATCAGTGATTACTACTCATTTGTTTTACTCTGTAATAGAGAGGGGCCCTCTTTCTGATTTCTTTTTTTTTTTGTCTTGTCTGTATTTATTCCAAAGAAATCTTGTTTTACCATTACAAAATATCATGATGCAGTATTGTACTGGGTTAAAGATGTCACCCATGTGCTTCAGTTATTTCTTCCATCTGTGGTCTCCCCACAATTGTCCCACAACTCACTTAGGTCATCTGATGATAAATGACAATAATAATTACTTGTAACTACACAGAAGTGTTATAACATTACTAACAGTTAGAAAGCTAAGAATGCAACAAAAACACTGGTCTGCGTCATCAGTGACAGTGCAATCTTTCTTCTATGACGAGACACTGCTGAGCTATCAATAGCAAAGTGCAGAGATTCCTCAGTTTGAAGTTTTTCTGCACAATGATGATGACAGTAAAACATAGAAAGAAGTTGAACACATCTGACAGTGAATTTCATATCTGTGACAACTGCCACCAACAATATGGGGAGGTTAAAGTAAGGCAAGGCAAGGCAAATTTTATTTATATAGCACATTTCAGTACAGAGACAATGCAAAGTACTAATATCACATATGGGCTTGATGTTTCCCAAAACTTCACCTAAAGTACACTACAAATGTATGTGCTTTCAGTACCAAAACTCCACAGTAAGTCAAGTCATTTTAGGGAGTGCGAGGTCCTTGGCTTTCTGTCCATCTTGACAGTGCCAGGCCTCTTCTTCTGACGAAGGCCCTGCAAAGTATTAAAACGAAAATATGAGTTAGGCGTTTTTGAGATACATGCGGGTGTAATCCCACTTACATCATCTCAAAACTATCAACATGCAATATCTATGTAACCATCTCTCAGGTCAAACCTGTATGCATATTTCTGTTTTAATTATTGTCTTTATTTCATTTAGTACCTTCATAACTCTTATTGATGTGTGTTTATATGCATTGGCATCCCCCTGTGACCTTACTGTGTAAAGAGCTAAGAACTTCAACGTTTCAGGAGAAGTGAATCCCTATAAGAAGTGTTTGTGAACTAAAAATCTTTACTGTGGGATATTGTTTGTTCATTATTTGGAAAGAGGTAGAAAATTCTGGCAGTATCAGCCTGATAGTGTGTTTCCTCCCAAAATATAGGAAAGCTCCAGGCTGACTGCAAGACTGGGGGAGAAAGACTTAAAAAGTCAACGCTCAAGGAGTAACTAATCATAATTTTAAGGATATGTAAATTACAATATAATAGACGAGTGGAATAGATTGAGGATACGGATTGCGGCCTGTAGAATTTGTCCTCATATTGTTAACGCAGTCTCAGGGTTGTCTCCTGAAGACACTTACCAAATTTCTTGAGAATTTATTTAACCGTTAAAATGTCCTCGAAACAGACCAGGATCTTTCTGAAAATGAGTACATCAACTCAATTCAGTCTTATGCAACCTTAGTATGAAAATTACTAATTGATTTCAAATTTGTTTTTAGTTAAGCCCAATAAATTCACAATTAACTCTTGAATTTTAAACATCTTAGAAGCTCAATCCTCATTGTTTAATCGTCGGTCTGTGTTCTTACCAAGCGAAGTTCCGCAACGATTTATTATCGAGTTATTGAAAACAAGTTTTACTTATTACACAGTATGTGTACTGATTAGCATAACCCTGCAATTGTTTTTCAAAAATCACACACTTTATAGACTCCAAACCTAGCAGCTGTATTAGAAAAAAATATCTATCTATCTATCTATCTATCTATCTATCTATCTATCTATCTATCTATCTATCTATCTATCTATCTATCTATATATATATATATATATATATATATATATATATAGAGAGAGAGAGAGAGAGAGAGAGAGAGAGAGAGAGAGAGAGAGAGAGTGTGTCAAAAGCGCCATCTAGTGGTCAAATCTAAGATATTTTTCTCCATGCCCAAGGGTTCAATTTGTGTACATTTCGTAATTTGCTGGGCAAAAGTTTTAAATTTGTCAAGAGGTTGTCATCTTTGGACCAGAGTACTCAAAAAATAAACTTCCTAATCAATCACTTAATCTGGATGGCATTAACTTGGCCTCTGGTAATAGAGTAAAAAATCTTGGTGTTATTTTTGACCAAGACATGTCATTTAAATCCCATATTAAACAGGTTTCAAGAGTTTCCTTTTTTCACATCAAGAATATTTCCAAAATTAGAAATATTCTGTCTAGGGGTGATGCTGAAAAACTAGTCCATGCATTTGTTACTTCAAGGCTGGACTATTGTAATTCTTTACTATCAGGAAGTCCACAAAATGCAGTTCAAAGTTTTCAGCTGATCCAAAATGCTGCAGCAAGAGTTCTGATGAAAACTAACAAGAGAAATTATATTTCTCCTTTTTTAGCTTCCCTTTATTGGCTTCCTGTTAAATCAAGAATATAATTTAAAATTCTCCTTCTCACATATAAAGCCCTTAATAATCAAGCTCCATCATATATCAGAGCTCTGATTACCCCGTATGTTCCTAACTGAGCACTTCGCTCTCAGACTGCAGGTCTGCTGGTGGTTCCTTAAAAGTAGAATGGGAGGCAGATCCTTTAGCTACCAGGCTCCTCTCCTGTGGAACCAACTGGATTTTTCCTAAAATGAGCTACTTTTTTAGTCTTGGGATTCTTTGTGAACATGGACTGATTTTAGTCTTGTAATAACGTAACAGCAGGTCTGTTCTGTTGCAGTCGGTTGTTATGGATTATTTTTTTTCATGTTTTATAGAAATCTGTTTATTTTTTATGGATCAGTTTGCTCATGATTTTCTTAATTTACTGGGTGTTTTGTTTGTTTTAGTTAATATTTCACATAAAAAGCAATATCAGCAGTGATTTATAAATGTTTTTGGTTTTTTTTAGGTTTACTTCCTTTTCCTGGTTGATTCCACTTTTTAGAATATAAAAAAACTAAAAAAATACTATTACTCTGATGAAACTGCAGAATTGTTCAAATAACTTACGACTCTAAAGTAACAGTGCGCTCCTGCCTGGACAAATATTTAAGTGCAGTCATTGGAAAATGTACTTTTGAGGGGAAAACTGAAAAAATAAAGTAGAAATAAATATTTTTCAAATTTGTGAATCAAGTGATGCTCTTTATGACTTATTAAATATTTGCTTGGATGTGAGACTAAGTTAGCTAAAACCAATGGATAAAAGTTTAACTAAGATCCGATATCCTATGTAGGTGCACTCCATCCATCCATCCATCCATCCATCCATCCATCCATCCATCCATCCATCCATCCATCCATCCATCCATCCATCCATCCACTGTATTCCACTTATCCAAGATGGAGTCACAAAGCAGCAGGTCCAGGGAAGACAGCCAGATGTCCATCACCCCAGCCACACAATCAACTAATTCTGGGGGATTTCAAGACATTTCCACACAAGGGGATCTATGTATATAGTTCCTCTGGCTTATTCTGGGTCCGCTCCTTCTGGCAGGATAACTCGGTGGATAACTCACCTTTTCCTGGAACTCACCTGCTCATTTTCTCCCTGCATTATCTGGTGAACATCTACAACCCCGATAAAACCTGCTCACCTCTTCTCCTTAGCGCTCAGCCAGATCCCACCCGGAGATGCAGACACCCAACTTGAAAGTTCACTTCTTTCAATAAACCAGTTTAACTGCTATTCTGCCTCCTTATTTAAATTTAAAGCTCTTTCTCCCATTTCTGGTTAACGTATGTAAAGTGTATAGTTATCCTTTAATTTAAGAAGATTCCAGCTGAGTTCTCCAAATGTTTTCTTAAGTACTTTTGATTCGTAAGCCTTAATAAACATTTGTGTAATGGGTGATATAATCTCTGAAGGAAGATTTTTTGTTATATTTTTTTAACATAAATGTTACATTAACTGAAGATATCTAGAAAAAATCCTGTTGACCTAGACCAGGGGTCTCCATCTCCTGCCATCGAGGTCCGTTGTCTTGGAGCTTTGCGACGTGTCCCTGGTCCAAAACGCCTGAATTATATGGCTGGATTACCTCTTCAATATGCAGTCAATTTGTAAAATGTACATGGACAAACTTATCAGTAGACATTTCTTTGAACAAAATATACTTTTTACTCTTACCTTATGTGATATTTAGACTTTATTTATAACATGGGGGAACCATTAGCATCGAAAATATCAGTTGCACCCACTGATCTCTAATATACACTGGATTGCTGATTTGCCCGAAAAACTGAAGTCACTGGCCGCCATCTTGCTACTCCCTACTCTCACAGAATCCCATAGGATTTGGTTGCAACAACAAGCAGTTTTCTGGCTGTGTGAAAACGTTTCACAGGTAATTCTACAGTCAGTGGATGTACTAACACTATCAAGTACTAGGAAATTATGTGCTGAAATATTTTACATGATATTCATTTTAAATATATATATATATATATGTATATAGAAATATGTGTATATGTATATATGTATATGTATATATGTATGTAAATATATGTTTTTGTATATTGTTATTTATATATTTATAAATGTTATTTATAAATATATAAAAATAAATAACATGCAAAATATTTCAGCACATGACTTTCTCAGTACTTGATAGTTTTAGAACATAACATAAAAGTATATGGCATTTGACATTTTAAAAGTCTTAAGCCCCCCTGAACATGAGAAAATCGTCGTTGTTCGATGCTGTAGCGCAGATATTCCCTGGTTACTGGAGGAAAATAGGGAGTACCAATATGGCGGCTGGTGGCTTCAAAGCGACTCGTTCTAACAGCGGGCTATTAGCACTCCAGTGTATAATATAGCTCAGTGGTTGCACCCATAGACATAATATAAGAGTAGACCCCGCATCGACCGCTTTCGCCTATGTGCGCTGACGGGATTTGGGGGCGCCATCTTGGGGCAGTCGACAGCTCAGCTCAGTGTAATGTGTTGACCAGGCGCAGAATGAATTTTAATCAACTGTAACTCGTTGAATATTGAGCTAATTTTCACATTGTTGGTTTTTTTTTGCTTAAAACTTTAAAACTATTGTATTATAACAAATGGTCCAGTGTGTTTAAATAATCTTAGTGGGGTTAAAAGTAATAGAATATTCTGACAGGATGTATCAAAACACAGCCACTCATACAAAGTTTTTTATTACTATATAAACAAACACATTTGTACATCGTACACATATTTATGTACATAAATATATATACGTTCCAAAAATAACCCGTGATAGGCGAAATCCGTGAAGTAGTAACCTTTATTTATTTTTTTACAAATATACAATGAAATACTCCATAGTACATTGAAACCAAAGAACAAAACCTATTTACAGGCCCAAGCATTTTTTAACAAATAAAAGTACTGTATAAACGTTTTTTGTTGTTTTTTTACAAATAACTACTGTGCTGTAAAATAATAATTTGATCATCAATACAAACTAAAGGCTTCAAATTGCAGAGATCAGTACCGCCCCACCGCGACCCGAGTCATTGGATTAGAACGGGAGAAAATGAAAAATTATTATGAAAAAAAAAAAAAACGAAGTACAGTAGGACAAATAGTGACTCATGTGTATTTCAATGCTCTTCTGACTGAGCCGCTGCATCCTGATTCCGCTCTGTAGCGTTTTTTTCTTCTAAAGCCCGTGGTGCAGGTGTGTTTTTTTCAGGAGAAGATCATAGTTATCGGTAGTTATTGTCGCTCTTTTTACTTCTGGGCAAAAAGATTCTTATAAACTGACATGCCACCATCGATTATGTTTGAAAACTGTATATATATATATATATATATATATATATATATATATATATATATATATATATATATATATATATATATATATGTGTGTGTGTATGATGTGTTTATTCACTAATGTCTAACAAAGCTCTGATGCAAATCACGGAGCAGATGCATTTTTGGAGAGACTAAGTTACAAAAACTTGGACGTGTAGACCTGTATCTCTCTACCTAATATTAGAAAAATCAGATTCTGATCAAAAATATAAACAATATCTTTTCATCTTACTTGTGAAAAGTTATCCCTCGAGCCCTGACGTAGATAGTGCCTCGATTTAAACAAAAATGAGCCGCACAGTGTTGAGGCATCATTAGTGTGTTCAGCTTGAATCAACAGGATTGGGTAGCAGGTCAACCGCCCCAATATGGCGGCCGTAATTCCTGCGCAGGGACAGTCAATGCGGGGTTTCCTCTTATATGATGTCTATGAGCACCCCACATGAGTGCTTATTTGCTCATGGACTGTCAATGGTAAGGAGCGCCCTCTGGTGTTTCGCACCCTTTAAAGACTAAGAAAATATGGCTAAAGACTGATCCCCAGCTTCTCAGTAAACTAAATGGCTATTTTAATAGTTTTGTTTGTTTGTTTGTTTAATGAACTGCATTGGATCATCCCTAGTTTAAAATCCAAAATGCACAAAGTTGGGTTTGCTCTGAAAAGATTTTTGGAACGCACAAAACCAGCACCAAAAAGACACATTTTTCCAGCTTTGTTTCTGATATAATCAATAAAGTGTTTTTTTTTTCCTATGGTGTTCTTTCGGGTGTTTTGTGAGGTCTGGTGTACAGAAAGAGGTTTGGCACAGAATAACACCCAGAAATACATGACTCTTTGTGTAATGAATCAGTGTAACTCTGAACTGAATCACACCATACATTTAGGCAACGTGCCCATGATATTTTAATCTTTAAACAGCCTAACTTTTTTCAATGCCACTGTAATTTTGATGTGGATTTTCTGCGGCAGTTTCAAATGATTGTCAGAATGCAGGCAATCTCTTTTGCGCTTTCTTTTCTTTTTCGTGATGAACAAAACATTGTCCCGGTTGCTCAAACTCTCGCCTGTTGTTGCCTGCAGTCCAAAGTCCAGAACTGGCAGCGGCTTTCCCGTCCTGCGGTGGGCAGGCCTTTAAACCATGGCTAAACCGGCGGAGGGGTGGAGTGCTGAAGAGGGAAGAGCGGATTAAACACCTCCTGCCTGACGCTGGACGGCCAATGAAACCCTGCTCCGGAGGAAAGCGGAGCTGAGGAGAAAAACTGCAGGAAACTTCAGGGTTTTTTTTTTTTTTTAGGAGGAAAGCTGAATCAGTGGGCGGGAACTCCACATCAACATGAGCCAACTTCAAACTCGTGGTGCACGCTTGTAGGTGTGGGGGATCGACCCGGATAAACCGAGGATGGATTTCCTCTGAACGTCGATGATCGTCACGTTTGGATTGGATGGGTGGTTGATGCGAAGCGGTGCGTAACGATGGCCACCCCAGCGCACCCGGAGACCAGGAAATTTACACGGGGTCTGAGTAAACCAGGAACGGCGGCTGAGCTCAGGCAGAGTGTCTCCGAGGTGGTGAGGACGTCTGTGTTGGTCGTGAGTACCCACCTTTACCTCCCCCACGCTCCAGCCCCCTCTTCTCTTGCTTGGTGCCTGTTTAGACGCGTGGCTCGGGAAACGGTGGATTTGTCCCGCAAAAAAGAATCGGCTGACTTCAGATCAGCTGGGTGGGAGTAACGAGTGGGCTGTCATGCAAATATGCAACAGGTCTTACAATGAGTTACTGACCCCGACCTGTTTACACCAGAGAGAGCTGCAGAGCTTGTTTTGGAGTGGCTGAAGAATGATTGCTATGGCAGGGAAAGAGTTTGTTTATATAAATCCCTGCTCTTAATAGTTTATAGATAACAATTAAAGCACAGTGTGGGTGTTGGAAAACCTCTTTCATTCTTAGCTTCTCCAGCTGTGGGGTGTTATGTATGGAAATCCAAAGGTGCCACAAGTCAGTAAATAAACAAGGCATCAAATAAATGTATGTATGGAATCAAGATATATGAAAAAATATACGTAAATATATATATTTAGTTATATGATCGTGCTTATAATGAATGACTAAAATGTTATTCTTTGTAAAAATAATTGTAGAGAATTTTCTGCTATTTAATTACGTAATTGGTCCTGTGGTTCAACGCACCGTAAAAAGCACTGAAACGTTCACCCTAACATTTACGGATGGACCTGGTGGATAAATTCGATGTCACGTAAATTTCTTCATCCTCTGGTGGGCTGTGCCTCCATTATGTGCTGTGAGCTGAATCAAGAGTCAGGGCAGCTTCTGGGGCGTGTGAGACAATAATGGCTTAGACCCTGCAAACAGGTGTTAATTGTAATTACGTGCTCATAACTCAAAATAATATATAAGAAAAACTTGGAATTAAAGGCGGCAAAGACAGCGGCTTTAGTCTGACTCCATTAAAGTGGATGAGCAATCCCAGCAAGGTGCTTTCACACCGAACGTGATTCCTACAAAATTTCCATGTGAGCTGCGTGGTGTTGGTTGCTGTACTCTTCACATACATAAATGGTGACAGCAACTTCACGGCTTCATCAAATAGGAGGAGCTGCTATCTGCTTGTCTGTTCAACTCAACAGGGCAGTCCAGGGTTTTACCGAGCGAGTCCCAGGGCTGTGTTTGATGAGGAAAGCGGAACAACGGTGTCGGCGTCCCTGGGAGTCCACCAGATCCTCCAGAGATGCTCCCTGCCACCTACAAAATCTCTAAAGAGCATTCCTTACTTCATCCCGTGTCAATTTTAAGTTTTCTATCTTCCATTTTGGTTGAAAAAAGCTTTGTCTCCGCTGCACTCTTTCACATAACAACTTCCACTTGGTTGCCACGACGTGAATTGACAGAAAACTTCAGATTTATGAACTCCTGCGAAAACCGCGGGTTCTGCCTCACTCACGTTCCACTTCACCGCTCTTGACCACGTCTTTTGGATGAGGTTAATATATAAATCTCCCGCTCAGGCAAGCCTAAGTCGTGTTCGGTGTGAATGCACCGCTTGGCTGCGTGGACATTTGGCACAAATTTATTGAATTCCCAGGTGACTACTTTATCTAATATTTTCAATATACAGTATTATCTAAATTCAATATTTATACAAATAACATGCCCGCACCAACAGTCAATTAATCCGATCATAATGTGCCTTTATATGCACCTGGCTTTATTCAGAATAGAACCACTTTGACATGGACAGTTATCAAATTCCATAAAAAGACACAGAAGAAGAAAAACTTCTGTCTTTGCTGAACAACAAAAAAATAGTAAACAAAGCAGTGTTATATGAGGTTGTTCGTCTTCAGAGTGTCCTGGATGGACTTGCACCTGGTTCTAATTATGGTTGAGTCGTTACTGAATAAATAATAATGCTGAGCTCTTTTAATGTTTCGAATAGAAAGGTTGTATCAGGGGGCACAGCCGCTTTGGCTCCTCAACGTATTTCCGCCACTCAACAACGTAGAAATATGTCAGTTTGCCACATTTGCAATAACTTGATCCTGATAAGTGTTTACATGCATGTTGATTGGATTGTTATCAATCGACATAAACCTCCTCTCTCATTCGGAATACAATTTAATTCCAATTGAGTTTAATCCAATCACAGTATTCCGATTGTCTCGTTTACATGACGTGTTTTTATTCCGATCGGCCCTTTATTCCAACTACTCTTGTCCATGAAAACGTAGCTAATGATCAGTGGTGATGTCCCTTTATTGTTTCCCTTATCTGAAATTATATCCAGGCACCTAAAACAAACAAAAACACATTTGTGTATTTTTTTAATGCTTTTAATACAATATGAACCACAGAAAATTTCACAGAGTGTCATTCAAATCATTGCATCCACCATTATTTTACTGATTTTGCTGATATGGTTTGTATTCATTAGACTCAAGTGGATCCTGTACAAGAAGCCCACTTTCACCCCTGGTTTATATTTACTGTAGATAGGCTGGAAAGGCAGTTTCAGACCTGGCATATTGACTGGAGGAGTTGTGGCCCTGCCCACCGACTCGGACAGGTTGTGCTATGGGATAAAATTAATCAGTAAAGTATTGGATTCGTGTCCATGAAAAAAAATGCACAAACCCAGAATAAACAGTGAAACAGTTATAAATTTTTTGTGTTAAAAAAATCTAGTTTTATTGCCAGCAGATATATTTTTGTTTTTAGGAAATTATTACAACTAGATTTATCTTTAAATGGTTTATTCAATGACATATTTCTTGAGAATCAAATGCTTTGTTTCACTTTTGCACCTCCATAGATGGAGACATGTTGCTTGTTGTTTTGATCTGTTTTTTTAACAGCTCACATAAATTTGCATCTTATCCCTCAGAGCACTTGTAAAGAATCTGACTGTGCATGTTTGACGTTACTGTGTCAGGGGGCATCCCAGTTACAGGGCTGCTCTGAGATGAAGTACCTGTTCACGGATGTAGCCCTAAGGCTTCAGTATCATATTAATATGTCACCATTAATACCGATAAATGATCAGTTTGTCTGGACACCCTGACTTGCAACATCTGGGCAACCTGCGGCACACCTCCTCCTCTACCCTCGGATTCATTTTCACCCCGAGGAAAATGGAGTTGACCCTTTTGTTGTGTCCCAGTCTCTGCGAGGGGTGTTCAGTGCTCCTTTGTACCTGACTGTTCCTAGTTTCTTGGAAAAAGTTGCCAGGCAACTCGAAACGGACACCGTCCAAGCTCTCTTGTCAGGGAAATGGAATCCTGAGTCAGGATCCCAGACATCCAACCACACCTTCATATTATTTATTCATTCTCACTCTGGTGCGCAGCCAGGGACGCCTGAGGGAGGAGATCGACGCTGGATACAAGAATGCATGTTGGGAAATGGAAATGGAAATGCCTCAGGAGGCCTGGAGCAACTTGTAGAAACGTGGCTGTGTGAACAGAAACACGAGTTTAAATGATGATGAACACACAAGGAGATAGTTCAAAATTGGCCACTTTTAACTTTAAAGCACTTAAGGTATTCAGTCTAGTGAAAGTATTTATAGCCCAAAACGTTTTTCATACCACAAGTAAAAACTTCAACGTGTTTTTTGTTTTGAATTTTACTTGACCGACCAACATAAAGTAGTGCATATTTGTGTGGGCAGAAAATGATGCAAGGTTTGAAACTAAAATACAAATCTGAAAAGTGGGGCATGCATTTGTATTCAGCCCCTCTGACCTTTATAGAACTACGATTGCATTAGGCAGTTTTTGTATATCCCTCTTTGCAGATTAGTTTAGTGTCAGGCATCTGTAAACATAATTTTCTAGTCTTGCAGGAGATTTGATTGGATGATTCCAACACATAAATATTCTTGTCTAGGGTTGGTTTCCCTCTGGAAGGTGAACCTCCACCCCAATTTCAAGTCCTTTGCAGCATCTTACAGGTTTCCTTTCCCCTGTACTTAGCTCTGTCCATCTTCTCATCAGTTCTTGTCCCTGCTGGTGAAAACCTTTCCATCAGCATGATGCTGCTGCAAACATTTTTCATTGTGGTTATGTTATGTTCAGGGTGATGTGTAGTGTTAGTTTTGTTTTTTGCCACACATGGCATCTTGCAAATAAGACAAAAAGTTAAATTTTGATGCCATCTGACCAGACAACCTTCTTCCACACTTTTGATTATTTCGTCCTGGTTCTGCAGATTTAAAGAGAAATAATTAAGAAATGGTTGCCTTTAAACTTTCCCATCTGAACTGTGGTTCTTTGCAGCTCCCCCAGAATTATCAGGGGTCTATTGCCTGTTCCTCTGCTTAATTATCTCCCTCACTAGCCTGTCAGTTTGGGTGGATAGCCATGTCTTTGTAGGTTTGCAATTGTTCCTTGTTTTTCTGTTTGCAGATGATGTTTTCAGCTTCACGAGATGTTAGGAGCTTTTAATATTGCTTCATAATCCAACTAACAGTGCTTAGGTTTCTGCACAGCTTTCCCCCTGACCTGTCTGGTGTGCTTCTTGATCTTCATGATGCTGATTGTTTATTTATGTTTCTTAACAAACCTCTGAGGCCTTCACAGAACAGTTTTACTGACTATTGAGTTTAAATTGCACACAGATGGAGTGTGTTTACCCTTTAGGTGACTTCTGAATGCACTTGTTTGTACTGGGTGTTATTTAAGGGTATCCGAGTAAAGAGGTTTAAGTATGAAAATCCCGCTTCAGATTATTTAAAAAAAAAAAATAAACACATAAAATCCATATTCAAAATTTGTGTTTTTAATTTGACAGAATGTGAAAAAAGTCAACGTACAGAAGTACGTTTGCAATGCCAAATAAATAACTTGTGGGATCTAAATGAAAAGGCCCGTCCTTGGAAACATATTCTGTTGTGGTGAATTCATCGTGAAGTTTTAGTATTTTCTCCAACTTCCTAGCTTGACAAAGAATGTAACTTCACACAAAGCTGCTGTCTGCGCAGCTTGTAATTAAGTCCTCCATGAGCCATGGGAATGCCACAGCAGGACTGGAAAGATCTGTTTTACGCTCATAAAGGAGTGATTGTGCCTGTTCGGCTTCAGACCACGATGATGTTTCAGCTTGAAACACAAGTGTTGCACAAGCCTTAACATACACGGGTAATCTTCTGTATCTGGTTTTTACCCAGCACCAGTGCATTTTGGCCCTTCTCCTAACAGTTTATTCATTTTTGTGAAGGCACATGCGGGTCAGAGCCTCATTGTTTATTGTTAACGTGGAGAGCAGAGAGACGCGTTACAGGCCACAACACCCCTCTGCTTCTTCACACATCAGGCATGCTAAAAGCTCTATTGGCGCCATAACGGCTCTCATCAGTTTTAAATAAGTTTCTCCTTTTTACTCGGGAGGCACTTTGGTAACTGTACAAAATGATTTCTGTTTCAACGTCTCAAACATCTGCACCATTTATTGCCATGACTGTATTGACTGATTGGTAGTATGACAAATCAAAGGCAGTTGTTTTGTGTGTAAAGTGCATAAAATAACTGGAGGGGGCTCTTATGTAACTGTAATCAATAGTTCCAGCCTCCCTGCCTAATAGTAATATCCTAAAACGCTCTGTGTCCCTGCTCTGTGGCTGAGCAAAGGGAGCTCCACACCAGATGGGTGTCATTATGAGAGAGAGTGATGCAATTAGCTGTCTCTGTCCCCAGATCTTGCATAACTTGTACAACTGTGAATTATCAGGCAACATTGTGCTTCTCGTAAAAGTTGTGAGAATGACGCTTGATGCATCGCAAATATCCCCAATGCAGTAATGGAAGGCTTAAAAAAAAAAAAAAAATATATATATATATATATATATATATATATATATATATACATATATATATATATATATATATACACACTACCGTTCAAAAGTTTGGGGTCACCCAAACAATTTCGTCTTTTCCATGAAAAGTCACACTTATTCACCACCATATGTTGTGAAATGAATAGAAAATAGAGTCAAGACATTGACAAGGTTAGAAATAATGATTTGTATTTGAAATAAGATTTTTTTTACATCAAACTTTGCTTTCGTCAAAGAATCCTCCATTTGCAGCAATTACAGCATTGCAGACCTTTGGCATTCTAGCTGTTAATTTGTTGAGGTAATCTGGAGAAATTGCACCCCACGCTTCCAGAAGCAGCTCCCACAAGTTGGATTGGTTGGATGGGCACTTCTTGCGTACCATACGGTCAAGCTGCTCCCACAACAGCTCAATGGGGTTCAGATCTGGTGACTGCGCTGGCCACTCCATTACCGATAGAATACCAGCTGCCTGCTTCTGCTCTAAATAGTTCTTGCACAATTTGGAGGTGTTTTTAGGGTCATTGTCCTGTTGTAGGATGAAATTGGCTCCAATCAAGCGCTGTCCACTGGGTATGGCATGGCGTTGCAAAATGGAGTGATAGCCTTCCTTATTCAGAATCCCTTTTACCCTGTACAAATCTCCCACCTTACCAGCACCAAAGCAACCCCAGACCATCACATTACCTCCACCATGCTTAACAGATGGCGTCAGGCATTCTTCCAGCATCTTTTCATTTTTTCTGCGTCTCACAAGCGTTCTTATTTGTGATCCAAACACCTCAAACTTGGATTCATCCGTCCACAGCACTTTTTTCCAGTCTTCCTCTGTCCAATGTCTGTGTTCTTTTGCCCATCTTAATCTTTTTCTTTTATTGGCCAGTCTCAGATATGGCTTTTTCTTTGCCACTCTGTCGTGAAGCCCAAAATCCCGCAGCCGCCTCTTCACTGTAGATGTTGACACTGGTGTTTTGCGGGTACTATTTAATGAAGATGCCAGTTGGGGACCTGTGAGGCGTCTGTTTCTCAAACTAGAGACTCTAATGTACTTATCTTCTTGCTCAGTTGTGCAACGCGGCCTCCCACTTCTTTTTCTACTCTGGTTAGAGCCTGTTTGTGCTGTCCTCTGAAGGGAGTAGTACACACCGTTGTAGGAAATCTTCAATTTCTTAGCAATTTCTCGCATGGAATAGCCTTCATTTCTAAGAACAAGAATAGACTGTCGAGTTTCAGATGAAAGTTCTCTTTTTCTGGCCATTTTGAGCGTTTAATTGACCCCACAAATGTGATGCTCCAGAAACTCAATCTGCTCAAAGGAAGGTCAGTTTTGTAGCTTCTGTAACGAGCTAAACTGTTTTCAGATGTGTGAACATGATTGCACAAGGGTTTTCTAATAATCAATTAGCCTTCTGAGCCAATGAGCAAACACATTGTACCATTAGAACACTGGAGTGATAGTTGCTGGAAATGGGCCTCTATACACCTATGTAGATATTGCACCAGAAACCAGACATTTGCAGCTAGAATAGCCATTTACCACATTAGCAATGTATAGAGTGTATTTCTTTAAAGTTAAGACTAGTTTAAAGTTCTCTTCATTGAAAAGCACAATGCTTTTCCTTCAAAAATAAGGACATTTCAATGTGACCCCAAACTTTTGAACGGTAGTATATATATATATATATATATATATATATATATATATATATATATATATTTACTTTATCTGTTTAGGAGGTTCCCAGCTTTTTACATCTCCTAAATTAGTTTTGATGGAGGAATACCTCTGTAAATTTATTTACAGAGGACTCAGACTAAGGGATCCAACAGTAATTTTATTTATAAATATATATATGGCCTTGTTAAGTATTTCTTTTCAATCCTATATAAGCAAGAACATTTTCTGTGTTGGTAATTGCTACGTTTTTTTTTTTTTTTTTTATGCAAAATCCTTAAAAGTCATTATCCCCTTCCGTGTATGCAAATTGGTAGCCATATAACAAAATATATAAAATGAAATAAAAAATAACATAAAACATACATAAAATGTTGGGAGGATTTTAACATTAGGAATGAAAACAAAATACAGAAATAGAAGTGAAATTGCAAAGGTAGTGTGTATTCAACATTTAATTTCGAATGGGAGTCAATACCCCCCCCCCCCCCCCCAAAGAAAAAGTAAAAAAAAAAGAAAAAAAGTTGAGATATTTAAACATTTACATTAGATGTTGGGATGCAATTCAGTTAGTATATCCATCTGGGCAAAACTACTATTTATTGGTAAAGAGTAAATGCATGACCCTTGAAGCACAGCTTCCTACCAAATATTAAAGTGACTGATATGACAATGATGACTGTGTGTTGCCATATTAATAAGAAGCTCCACTTTGAATATGATAAAATAATAATTTAATGGCTGGGGATTAAGTTGCACTGTGCACAGAAGCTTCTCCTCGCCAACGGCTGTCTGAGTGCATAACAGAGTAGGTCACCTAACAAACAGACAGGAAGCCAATACAGTCTCTCTTACACTGTCAAGTACTACATATATTGAATTGTTTAAAAATAAAATCTTATCCTTTAGGCACAATCCCTCCATCCATCCATCCAGAGTCATGGGGACGGTGGTGCCTATCTCCAGCAGTCATTGAGTGAGAGTTCAGGTACACACTGCATAGGTCGCCGTTCCATCACATTATACAAAGTAATATTTGTAAGGAAAAATTAAATGATTCATTCTGCAATAAAATATTTGCTACCTAAAATATTTGCGGCACTTAGATTTGTAAAACATTTTTCTTAGCCTTTAGTGCAGCTGACAGTGTTAAGTGCAACTCATGCACCAGTCTCTGTGTCTTCTCAGATGCTAAAAATAGCCTCCTTAACATAAAGCTTTCCAACAGGCTGCAAAACTTTTTTTTTCTTGGCTGTCTCAGTGACAGCAAGAGTTAAAAAGTCATCTTCTGCAATTTGTTTTGCTTCCTGTTTGATTTAAAACACCTGTTGCACTTCCTCTGACTTCATTCTCAAACCTCTAATGATTTTTAAAAAAAAGTGATCATCTTTGCATCTTTTTCCCTTAGTAAAAATCCCTTCACTTTTTACAGGCTGTTGCTGGTCCCTCTTGTCTACTGACTTGGCAAAAAAAAGGTTTAATTTGTACGTTTCCGACCAGTCTGTCAAAGGTGTAGCTTGGCAAACTAAAACCATAGATTTTTGTTCTCAGGCAGGTTGTTTGATGGATGGAAAAATATATTCCTTGGTTTTATTGTTTTGCATACCTCTGTAGCTTCGTTGTATTGTATTAATTTCAATATTTTTACATTTTCAAACTTTCCTAAGACATGGAAATCCCAAAAAGGGTCCAGAGGATATGTAGCTTTTGTTATTTTCCGGGATTTTGCCATATCCTGTAATGCAGTAAAGCTTTGTTATCTGTGCCATTTGTCCTCTATGTGGTACAGTGGAGTTGGGAAGTTGTCGTTGGGCAGATTGGTGTGTATGAAGCTTTAGAAAACCCATAGTAATTAAAAATAATGGTAGGCTGAGCGTTAAAAGGAAATCCCCTTCGATTTTAATGGTGTGTTTTGGAGCAGACGCTGGGTGTTGCATACTATGGGTCACAGAACTGATCCATCAGAAGATTATACTTGAGTGTGTGAGACCTAAGCGGCTTGACCTCCCTGCTTATTCCCAGCTCTGTCTGCCTGTCGCTATAAGACCCTGTTGTGTGGGTCTGGGCGAAAGTGTGCACCAGCTTCATTCGTCGCTGCCCCGCTTAAAGGGTTCTCAGCAAAACAAGCTGAGACTGGAGAGCAGGTGGGTTAATAATACATGAGACTACTTTAGTAGCCAATGCACCCATTAAGAGTTTTCTGCTGTACTGTTTGGTTATAGATTACACCAAACTCAGCTGAGTTGTCAGTGTTGATTCAGCGTGAATAAGCTTTTCAGTAACGCAGCGACACGTTGACCTACATGCACTCACAGCGGCAGTAATGCAGCCTAATTTAGCAACAACTTCAGCCCTTATGCAGCTCATGTTGTCTCAGTCGACATCTGTGTTCTCTAACTCTCATAAACTAGTGTAAATATTAAAAAGCTCTACATTATAGTAATATAAATAGTATTTTAGTAACGGCATCAATGGTACGAAGCTCAGGTCAAGCTTTTTGGGTTGCAATTGGATCCCATCTGCTGATGGAAATACTTTCCATTCAATAACTAATATGTTTAGAAATTCAGTTGTTTTTGGTCATAATACTTGCCCCCTCACAGATTTCTTGTTTTTACACTTAACAAATAAAGTTAAGTGTAATCCTGTGTCAAGAGTCACAGGTCAGTGTTATCCATTGGAAAAATAGATATGAAGGCTCTGGGCTTTAAAACACTCATCAAGCTGTAAAATCCGTCTGATTCGGACTTCCCACTTGGGTCATTGTTTTCAATCTTTACCCATTTTCTCACTTTGTAGTTAAGATGGTGAGCATTAGATTTAATTATTTGATCAAATTAATTTGGTGATAATATGAAGAAGAATATGAAGAGAAAATATGAATTGAAAGGATTTCCCTCGTTCAGCTCAGAGTCCTTCAGTTTGTCCTGCAGCAGCAAAGCTAACTGTAGCGATCCAACAGCCAGATGGACAGATTCTGTTCCAGGGTAAATGAAAACTGACTTCATCCCCTGTACGAGGTCCGACCACAGGTTAAATACATGTCGAAATGAGTGTTAAGTGTTTTCCTCTGAGCTGGGAATGAAACCCAGGAATTAAAAATGTCACCCCTTTTTTATGAGATTATTTGGCTGTTTTCTCTGCCAGAAAGTGGGAAATGAGGAGGCCTTTAATTTTGTTTGACATATGTGTTGTTTTTAGCGTTATTCTTTGCACAATCATTTTTTGCAGAGAAAATATGATAATCGATATATTTCTTTTCACCGTGCAGGACATGTAGTTACTACAGCTACACAATTAAATGTTCTTTAATTGTCATCCTTGTGCTTCATCTTACTGGAGTAGGAAGTGGCCTTGATTTCCTGTCCTTCATCTTCTGATGGGGGAGGGGGTGGGTGGTGGTGCCATTTTGCCGTGGCTGATTTTGGGCCAAACATACGTTTTGGGCAGGGACCCGAGTTATAAACCGTCCACTCTGTAAGTATTCTGCCTAATAGAGTGGAGCTGTTTTGGAGAACAGAAGAGGTTACCATAATAGAGAGGGGGGGTTCTGCCGAGGAGTCAGATCTGTGGGTGTTTTCCTTTTAGTAAGTGTATGATAGAGCTCTGGGACTTGTTTTACACTCGCCTCCTAAGAGCATATAAACCCCTCCTCACCTTACGGGAATTTCTGTTCTCTTTAAAGCCTCCTTAAAGGGCTAGTTCAGGATTTTTTTTCAAGTTAGGTTCTGCAAAAGGTCTAAGCTTATAGTAGTTGATGTCTTACATGCATTCAATTGCCCTTTTAGATTATTCGCTTACCATAAATCCAGACGAGTTGGTCCCAGAGGCGGAAGGTAAGGCCAACCCCAAGAGGTGCTGACACCAGAAAGGACCTCTTCTCAAAAGTTTATGCAGCTTTTTAAACTTTTGGGTTGTTTGTATTCAGTGATAATTTATCAGGACAATGCATAGCAGAAGCAACAAAAACAAAAAGGCCTTAAAATGAAATCATACCTCAACAAGCAACACTTAAAAAAGACAAATAAAAAAGCTGAAACTAAGAAAGCTTAGACCTCTTCTGCACTAGCGACATGGCAGGACATGTAGAACAAACCTTGCTTGTTTATCTGAGCGCTCTCAGGGATACATAGAAGTTTACCAGTAACATAAAAAGAGGCTTGCCCCTTTTAGGGTGTTTAATATAATAAACTGGAGTGTTCTTGTGTTTTTTGGTAGCAGTGTTGCAGCAGTGATTTAAACAGGCCACTAGTGTCATAGTTGAGACTATGTAAGATTAGGGTACAACAGTTTAACTTTGAAGCAACGAAGGGATGAGAAATTGTTTCCTAGCTTGTGATATGTTCAAAAAATTACAGTTGTATGATAGTTTTTAGTTGCTGGCAGCTATTTCCAAAACTTCTGAGAAAAAGGAGCTCAGACTGTGCTCCAGCTATTGAGGCACAAAACTTCTCAACCTCCCTGGGAAAGCCTACTCTTTACCAGGTTGAGGTTATGTGCCCTGCAATTTTAAGATGTCTCCCTGGTTGCGTGTCTCCGGGAATGCTTAAAGGGCTTTGGGGTCCTTGTATAACCAAAGCAAAAGTGCTGTCCACATTCTCGGCAAAAAACTTAATTTGTTACCAGTAGAGGATAGACAGAGCCAGGTGTCCGTGAACGTCACAGAGAGTAACTCAGCGCTTTCATGTTGAGGATGGTCTCTAGTTTAGGATCCTCAGGGCCTCACCATTGCTTTTAGCA
Source organism: Fundulus diaphanus (assembly GCA_037039145.1). Taxonomy (NCBI): domain Eukaryota; kingdom Metazoa; phylum Chordata; class Actinopteri; order Cyprinodontiformes; family Fundulidae; genus Fundulus; species Fundulus diaphanus. Next base: position 34,433,653 of record CM073132.1, on the reverse strand, counting down.
GATGATGTCATTCTGTTTGTGTCTTCAACCCGTGACTTTCCACGAGTGGTTTGCAGCCAGAATGAGATTTTTCTAAGTTTGAGGCCATTGGTTCTCCACCAGAAAAAGGTAGAGTGTTTTCTTTCAGGTCAAGGGTCAGTCTTTGCCTTATGTAGAGGAGTTTAAGTATCTTGGTTTCTTGTTAATCAGTGAAGATAGAACGGAGCAGGGACGGATAGGTATATTGAGGCCTCGATTATAGTAATATGAGTGTTGGTTCTCTCTGTCGTGGTGAAGGAAGAGCGGAGCTAAAAAAGCAAAGCTCTCAATTGACCAGTCTGTCTACATTCCAACTCTCACCTGTTGTCATTAGATATGGATCATGATTGGAAGAAGATCCAGAGATCCCAGATATAAGCAGCTGAAGTGTTTCCTTCGTTTAGTGGCAGTACTCAGCCTTAGAAATGCGGAGGCGTGCCATCCTGGGGGAGCTCAAAGTAGAGCTCCTCTGAATCTAAAGAAGTTAGCTGAGGAAGGTTGGTCTGATCAGGATGTCTCCGAGGCAAGATCTACCAGGAGGAAAACACTCACCGGATCACACCCAGAGCATAGTGGAGGAATAGGGTGTTTTCACTGACGTCACTGGCCAACTTCCGGTCCGCCATATTGGGTGGTTCACTTCCTTATCTCTAGTTGTCCTACACGTATTTTCGTATCGAGAATGGATAAGTACGCCAGCACGCTAGAGCGACCAGATAAGGACGTCTATCTGAGGAAATGTTCCGTGATCGACCATATGGACCCCTATGCCTTCCACGGTGCCTTGTTTAGCCGTAATCCTGATGATTGGCCAAATGTAGAGCACGGCGACATAGTGCATTACCTGGTGTTCGGTGAAAACCCTCTGCACACTCTCGAGGAAATGAGAGCTTACAAGGGTCTAGAGGCTCACAACCAGTTCACATCTGGTTGGGTACGAGATGTCGAAGTTATGTACATCAAGGAAATCGCCATCATACGTGGACGGGTGAGTTTTAATAAGATGGTAAAAATGTAAACAATCCGACGCAAATGCGGCGCATGCTTCTGCGGTGGCTGACTGCCGGCGGTGCGCGAAGGCGCTTGGCTGCAGGGCTGATAATTAAATAATTAAAACCGCTCGCGGCTTTAATTATTTAATCAGAACAATGACCAGTGCAAAATTAAGTTGTACTTACCGTATTTACGCCGGCAAAAGCCTACCGGCGTAACCCGGAAGTAGCGCGGACGTCACTTTCCATATCGGACGTCTTCGGTTACCTTGTTTGTGGTGTGAGCGCCTATACTTCAGAACAGTTCTGAAGCTACAAGTCCTTGGAGTCTCATGTGCAGTTTACGAATGGATGGATTCAGGAGCGGCAGATCATAAAGCCAGCAAACAGTGGGAACACAGCAACTCGTTCAAAGGTAAGCTGCGCTCAGACGGGCTCTGGCACATGCTAAGTTAGTAGCTGCTAACCGTTAGTGCTAACAACCACTCACGCATGTAATGTACTTTTAACTAACTGCTATGTGTTTCAAACGTTTAGAACACACTCTCATTGACATCGGGATACTGTGGAAAGTTATGTTAGGTCGTCTTACAGCCGCGATCCAAGCGGGCCGACGACTCTTTGTTACCTCTAACAGCTGTTCTCCGTGGTTGCACCTCCAGGCAGGAAAGCGGAGGAAAATTAACCCGTTTCTATGTTTTTCCCATGGCGATCATGTGTTGCGCTGTTACAGCCCACAATACAGCAACGGTTTACATGTTTTAAATACTTAACAGTTAATTACCTGTGACAAAGTGAGCACCGCAGACTCTGGCGTATTCCAGCTTAACACCGTCCAAATCGGACCTGGATATCCGTGTCAGCCATAGGTGACGGCGTTGTTCAGAGAGCTGTTTTGTTTTTTCACACTGATTCACTATCACGGCTGGTAGGCGAAAGAAAGAGCGTTGATCTCCACCTCCACGGGCCGTGCAACCAACCATTAAACACGTTTTCACCATTGTTCACTTCCAATACTGCCTAAGGCGTAATACAATGCGGGTCAACGGTGCGAAACGACTGCCACCCAATACGGCGGACGCGCAGAGTAGTCACGTGAGCGTGACGTCAGCTGAAAACACCCTATTATATATCGATTTTGGTCAGGGAACACCCTAGGGTCCTCGTGAATGAGCTGGAGAGAGGGATGTTTTGTTCCTGGTAGCATGTACCTTTTAACCCCCAAATTGATCTTGTGACTAACATTTTAAATGTGTCTTTGAATAAACAAGAAGATACATCAATCAGAGCAGAGCATGCAGGATTCATAAATTGAGCTATGCGTCACAAACCTTTTAAGGAGATTATTTAAAAGAAGCTCATTTACACATGAAAAGGAGGTCTGAGGCGATGCAATGATCTTCCTACGAAGAATCGACCTTGTTATACGTTTCACACCAGAGTAACTAAAGCGGAAAATTCCATCCAAGTAGTTTTTACTGAAACAGCTGTAATATTTTTGCTCCTTACATCGTTTCACTTTTATACCAGAAAGTTTCTCTGATCAGAAATCCTCTGCATGTTCCGGTTTAAGAATTTACATAGGATCATTAGTCAGGCATCCATCTCCTATCTCCATTTCCGTGTAACTGTCTGATTCAAATGTGACGGTGGTGTAAAACAGGGGTCTTCAACTCCAGTGCTCGAAGTCCGGTGTCCTGGAACTTTTTAGACGTGTCCCTCGTCCAACACACCCAAATCAAATGGCTGAATTTCCTCCTCAGTCTGCAGTCAAGTTTTCCACAGTCCTGCTAATGACTCAACTTTCTGAAATAAGTGTGTTTAAGCAGAAACGCATATAAAAGTTGCAGGACATCGGACATGTTGGACTGGAATTGAAGACCCCCGAAACAGTATTTGAATAAATTGGCAGGACATTTTAAGTTTGGCATTGTATACGGACGGCAGAACTCCTCTTTGGCATTGCCCGTTCTTAGAATAGCTTTTAGCTTCAACCTCCCAGACCAGCGAATCTAGATTTATACTACCAAATGGTAATCTACTGCAGGTGAGATATGAACTGTTTATAACCTTTTAATAGAACCTCTCTTCAGAAATCCTGAGTGTGTTCTTAATCAGTTCAGTCTTTCATCTCCGGCAGTTTTCTGTGTTAAAAGCTTTAATGCCCATTTACAGTTTGTCTAGTTTTCACACTGTCAAAGAATATTTATATATTTACAGCGTTATCTCCATTGTACATCCTTTGACCTATCACTGTGCAGACACTCCTACTGCTGCAGCTCCGCGATTGCTGCGTATTATCGTCAACAGCACTTTGCAGCACTTTGCTTCCATCATCCGACCATCAACATTGCTATTTTTGAACCAGCAGAGCATGAACCTTATTGCAGTTGATGAAGATGTTCTTTGGACCTGTGTGTTTTTCCCCCCTCTCTGATCATTATGGTGTTAATTCAGTTTCCCAGCCTGTATAAACTAATAAAGCTCTGGCATCATTTTGTCTAATCCAATAAGGAACCAAAGTTTGACTGAATTGAACAAAGATCATAGCCTGGCTGTCCCACTGTTGTGCAGCTTACCTATTGTGTGTCTATTTATAAACCAGTATCTGTTATCTTTCTTCTGGATCAGAGTGCATTACAGTGTCTATTTCTTGGCCACATTATTTAAAAAGAGGGAACTGCAAGCCTTAGCCTGCAGTTAATGCTGGCAGTCATATGAATGGCTCCATTACAAACGGCTCTTTACATGGACCAGCCCACACAAGACTGAGTGAATGGAGGGGAATATATCCAATGTAGGTTGAAGCTGCTCTGCCGCCCATCAGTGATGCATTAGATTTGTGAAAGGCCTAGCCAGGAAGGGCAACTAGTCAAGTCAAGAGCCAAAAGGGCAAAATTGTTGCTCTGCAGGCTCACGTGCTCAAGCCTACAGATTAAGATAATCAGATCAAGCCCTGAAAAGCACTGACTGCAAACTGCCAACGTCACATCCATGTCATTTGAAGTAGAAATGTCTAGAAAGAGACCCTGAGTCTTTTTTTAAAAGGGGCCTTTATTTGCTATATAAAGGTCCTAACATGTAATTGTGGGAACAGGCTCTTACGAGATTTGAGGGTAGGATGTCGGGACAACTCTCTTCACCTTCTCATTATTGTTCAGTCAGTGGAAGTCATTATTTTAATCAGTACTGAATAATATTTGTGGAGATTGTTTAGAATGTTTAAGGCTGTGAATAAGTATTTGTTTCTCTTTTGAAATGAAATTTTCCAATAATACCATACCATATCAAATAAGCTTTAATGTTAAAGACAATAATAGTATGGGCGTGCTCCAATGGTGCATGGGTAGTGAGCACGACCCATAAACGGAGGCCTTAGTCCTCGACACGGCTGACCCAGGTTTGATTTTGGCCTGTGGACCGCATGTCTCCTCCCCCCTCAAACCCCCATTCCTGTCAGCCTTCTTTAAGAAACCCAGAAAAAGTGTGTATAAATATATAAAGAAATGATAATCGGAGTAAATACTAAAGGCTGATTTCAAATGATGATTTAATTTATTTAGAGAAAAAAGCTATCCAAACCATACTGGCCCTGTATGTGAAATACAACTGACACCAAACCCCCAACGTGTGGAATCATGAATTTACATTGATTAAACACATCTTTCAGAGAGAGTTAAATTTCATTAGCCACAACCAGGTTCCTTTAGTGCCAGACTTGCAGAGTCAAGTAACCAGGAAATTACTTAAATAGAACCTGCTTGAAAGCATGACGTTGGCTAAAAGATCTCAGAAGGCAACACATCATGCCCTGATCTAAAGAACTTTAAGAACAGATGAGAAACAAAGTCATCATTCATTTATCATTAAGTCATTTTCTCAAAGCAGCCTTGCTGCATTTGCGATTGAAACAATGGTGGATATCCAAAGGAGGGACGAAGGTATAAACATTTACCTCAGTTCTACAAAATGTCCGCCTAGCTGCATAGAGAAATAATCATAACCTGTCAGAATTATGTCATGCAACGTTCTCTGTTTGATTACAGAGCAGCATGGGGTTTTGTTTGGATCTTCAAAGTTCTTTTAGGCCTACAATATGCTTTGCATTGCCCTTCTTCTGATAGTTGTTCATCTACCTTCATTGAGGTAACAGTTCTGTGCAAACAATGCATGTTTTGGCTTTGTGGCATTTCAAAACTCTCATTTCAAAACAACGTGTTTGTTTTGCTTGGTGCTGAGCTGGTGAAAGATAGACAGCCTTATGCCTTTTTGTTGCAAAAAAAAAAATCTTTGAAAGCAGTTCTGTTAAAGTTATGTTCTGATACTTCAGCTCCGCTTAGTATACATAAGGGCCCTGAGCAGTCGAGTCTTTATTTTCTCATCGCCATTTGATACGTAGTTATCAAGCCTGTAATCCTGCAGACAAACTTAAGAACATAATAACTTATAATTATGGGAAAACTTAATTATTGGTTTCTTCTTCCACCTGTTTTGGATCACTCACTCTAGTCTTTGACTTGTTTGGCTTTAGTGTCAAGCAAGCATCCCACTCACGGGGTTAATCTGCTTTAAACATTGTATCTCTCATCTGGCCTCGCTGACATTGCTTCACCATGTCACTGACCTCTCAATCAGTCCACGTAGCAAAAGAACAGCTTCTGTCGGCTGCTGTGTGTCACACAAGGAGGTTCTGGCACAAACTTATCTAAATTCCTGAAATGAAATTTAGAAATAAAGAAGAGACACACTTTTTTTTTTTTTTCAACGTTTACAATTAAGGTCACACTTTTTTGAAAAGATAAAAAGTAGAACTGTTTTTTCTTCCTTTTTTCTGGTGAAGGTGTATTTATTTATTTATTGGAGAAGCCGGATGTTTCTGAGAACTATGCGGGGAACTACTTACCATTCCCGTTCTTCTGCTGATTGCTATCAAACTGCAAAGCTTAAAGTGAAAGCAGCTTCTGATAAAGTTATTTTCTGCCTGGGATTTCTTTACAAATACCTGCTACTTATTTGACTCCACCCGAGGCCCTGAAAATTGGTGGTTGGCCTTTTTTAAAAAGGTTCTGACTGAATGTAACCTGTCACCCCTGATTGATTTCTTCTTTCTCACAGTGTGTGCTGTCAGTTTCATTAAAACGAGCCCTAACTTCCAGCAGCTCCTAGGTTTCTTCTTATGGCTTTGTGTGCTGTGCTTGAAACACTTTCAGCCAGAGGGATGAGACATTTTTTACCAGCCTGGTTGCATAGCTGACATTCCTCATTCTCTAACAAAACGTAGGCAAGAGGAAAAGAGAGGAGAGTTTTCTTTTTATTTGTTTTCTTAAAGGGAGTGGAGGCAACACGGGAGAAGTTTCCTGGCAGGTTTTGTATCTTACCTTCTGATTTTCATATAAACCAAGCTTCTCAGAAACATTTTTTTTCTCAAAGGCAAACAGGAGGTACAATAAGGATTGGGAGCTTTTTCTTAATGGGAAAATGTGTTAACATAGTATCATCAATTCATCATCACATTTAAAGCAAGGGAAAAATGCCTCTTTGTTGTTTTTTTCTTTTGCTTGATAAATATGTAGACCATAGAAAGGATTGGCCCAGTTTGGTGTTCTGTTTTAGTTGCATTACTGCTGCTCTCACTCTGTCCTAAGTTAAACTTTTCCATTGCACAGTTTTGTTAAGCTGCTACCAAATGGGAAATTGCAGCCTGTTTAAAAATAGAAAAGGAAAGGAAAAACTGACACACTAGCCTCTTTTTTTTTCTTTCTATATATACATCCATCCATCCATCCATTGTCTATATAACCTTATCCTTGCAGGTTTAGGGGGAGGGGGACAAGCTTCACCACCTCCTTCCTGCTAAAACAAACTAGAATTTACTTAATGAGACATAATTTACTTGCAGAGATGTAATGTTTTCATGAAAATAGGACCAATGAGAAGTATATAGATTGAGAATAGAGCCTTGAGATTCTCCACAAGACGGGATAGGGCTGGGTATTGTTAGGAACCTTTCTATTCGATTTTCATTATTGGAGTATTTGCCAGTTAGTAAATTGCCAGCCAAGGCCTTTTCTTTCGGAGCATTGCGGTGTTGCGCTGCTGCTAAATGCATTACATCACTAAAAAATGCACTTTAATAATGCATTTGTGCATATTAATGCAGTCTTAAACACAAATCACAGATTCGTTTGGTGTGTGAAAACATTCTAACCAATTGGACACGTGTGCAGTGTTGGCACTGCGACTTCTGACACGTGTTTACGCGTTGGTATTGTGTAGCGTGGTCCCAATGTCTTTAACATATTCTGGAAACCCTGCTTTCTCAGTGTTTTTTCTGTGCGCAGGCAGAGCTTGGAGCCATTTAAGACGTTTGGCGATTTGCGTCTGTTTGGAGTCAACAGGTTTAACCACAGGTTGTTGTAGAGCGTCAGCATGATATCCGATTAAGTGGTTGCGCAGATTTGTCGTTCTACTGCAGTACTTTAATTCTTTCTGGCACAGCTTACAAACCCCCTTGATTTTGTCGGTTTCCTGAGATCCGGATTTACGCGGGAATCCAAAATGAGCCCAAACATCGAACTTAAAAGTTGACGGAGTTGGCGTTCTGCCGCTGCTCTCCATGACTTTTGTTGTGCGATCTAATTCAGCTTTCGTACTAAGGTGCTTACAATGGTAATCAAACGCACAGCGCCCCCCACGGGTCAGGAGGTGAATCGATTTAAAGGAGCTCCCAAATCGATTATGAATTGAGAGTGGGATTATTGTGATGCATCGATTTCTCAATTATTTTACTCACCCCTAACAGAGGAGCACCTCAAGGCTCTATTCTAGGTCCTATACTATTCTCACAATTGGTGCCACTTGGTTTCGTCCTCAGGAAACGTCGTATCCCCTTTGTTTACTGTGTGGCTAGATCCAAACCCCCTTTTCAGGGGAAGCATGTACAGTTACACTAGTATGGAGTCAAGAATAGAGCCTTGAGATACTCGGCAAGAGAGGGAAACAGAAAAGAAAAACATATGTTATACAGATAAGATGTGAACCACGATACCTCAAAACCTTTAATGTTCATACAATTTTACCTATGAGGGATCAAAATATGCTGTCCAAATAAAGGCCAAAAGGTCTAAAAGCAGAAAAATGGCAAATCCTCTGAATTTGTAGATATGGAAAAAAAAAATCATCCAAAAATGTACAGTATATTTTCTTTATTGTGAAGAGGTTTAAAATTTGACTAAAACAGTCATTTTCCATGCTGCTGCCACAGCAGGCCAGAGACCTCTGTTTAAAATCACAAACTTTCCCTAATAACTCCATCTGCTGTTGTAGATGTAATAAATAAACTTCATGAACAGTAGCGACAGTTGTTAACCTCGTAATCTCTGTTTGGGTTTCCTGTCCAAGCTTGTTATCTGACACACAGAGACACAACTGTTGCTTGCTTTTTGTTTTTGCGCCCTGTTTATTTTCCTGGGAGTTAGCGTCTGAAAGCAGGATTGCACCAAAGGGTCCGCTATGTTTTTTTTATTTCCACAGTGTCCGTTTGTTGTGATGGATAAGTAAAGTTCTGCTTATGGAGGATCCGTGGGGATTTATCGCCGCTATCACACTTGTTTGCAGTGAATGAGAACAAAGTGGCCCTGTAAACTGACGGTGATCTTGGAACATGCAGGCTTTATATTGGGCGGCGTGCAGATAAACGGCTCAGTGCCCCTGAATCGACTTAAGCTCTTGTCGGAGTTCCTGCTAAACCTTTTTAAGGCCAACAGCTCCATCCTTCAATAGCAACGTGTTATATTAACCAGATTGCTTTATTCAGGGTATAACATCTGTTGTTCATATTTGTAACCGAGCCATCCTTCTGCATGAAGGAGGCATTTAGTGAACGATGTCTTCCAGCTTTTATCAGTTTCAACACTTTCAGTGAATCCCCTAAGCCTCTAAAAAATGTCAAATCCGTCTTAGTAGCCATAGCAGCCGCCCCGCTTGCTTTGCTGTTAAACGGATCCAAGGTGGGGGCTAAACCTCACAAAATTAAACAAGAAGGCAATAATCTGCAAGAGAAATTGAGATCTCTGTTATGAGAGAGTTCTGCTTTGCTCTGAATATTACACAAATACAGGTTGTTAGACAAAACATTGGGTCAAAACTTTCCAAGAACAATCCCGTTTCCCATGGCATGTGTTTGCTTTCTCAGGAAGGGTGTGGGCTGCTGGGGCAGAGCTTGGGGCAGAGCTTGGGTCAGGCGGCACAGACAAATACGTAGCCTGTTGTGCCCTGCAGCCAGGACTGAACCGAAAACTATTGGGATTATCAAATAGATAATTGACGTCTTAAACATGTGACAAACTGATAGTTCCTTTTTTCTCTTTTCTGTGTGCCTAAGCTTTTTTTCCCCCAATATCTGCCAGTTAGTAAATTGCCAGCTAAGGCCTTTCTTTGGGAGCATTGCAGTGTTGCACTGCTGCTAAATGCATTACATGTGAAGTGGTACAGGTGCACGGACGTGCGCTCATCTCCTCTTCCATACTGTACGCTTCCCCTGATTGTTGCCAGCACTTACCAAGCCAGGGGTCAAGAGGATTTCCACCGATTTACAAAGAAAGAGCCAACAGAGATTAGCTGGTTCTTAATGGATCCCAAACTCCCACGTTACCCCCACCATGTGGACCAGCCAGGCAATATCCTGGAGTCATCAACAAAGAAGAAGACTTTATTTTATTTTTGTAATACCTGGAGAATTTGCATTTATTGATATTATCATGTTGTTCTGTTTATATTTTGATAGAGAGTTGTTGCACTCTGGGTGTTTCACTCTGCGTTTTTCCTGTTATTTCCCCACTATTTGGGCCATGCTCGTGCGTCTGTGAATAGTGATGCAGCTTAAAGCAGATCTGTAAAGATGAACTGGCTTTTATTTGGGGTTAATTTCAGTAGATATTAGTGCAGGTAGTGTGTGAAGGTGTTTTTTGCTTTTGTTTCTTTAAAGGGTTTCGATTAGCTGGATTCATGTTTGATTTTGTTTGACCCAATTTAGTTGCAAGATTTAACTTGTGAGCAAACCTGCTGTTAAATGTATTGAAGGATTAATAAAATCCTTTTTGTGGGCGTTTCATCAAACCGAATTCCAAAACCGACGCTTAAAAAGGACAATGTTTGTTTCTTTGTGAAAATTTGTGACATCAGACATTTTTCGGTGCTGGATCAGCAGGTATGTCTGAGCGCGGCTCTTCCTCTTCAGGCCAGTGTGGGCTTGCTTCAGCAGCGGCTTGCTCCCAGTTTCCAGCCTGCATGTCGGAGCCTGAGCGGGATGACAGGGCTCCCTCGGAAATGTTTACAATGATGTGGCAAAATATAGTCTCGACAAAGACAACATTGACGGATGAAGGTATTCAGGAAGAGATATTTAGCTCACGCAGACACATAACATCTATTTTGTTTCCTACTTGAATTCAAACTTCTTCATAAGGTTTCCGTCACCCCTTTTTATCCACTCATCATAAATAAAGTCCTTAATTGGTTGATTTTCCAGAGTGGAATGAGAATACACCATTAAACTAGATGTTTTTTTTCTAAAACTCACAACTTTTATTTATCGAGGATTTTCTCTAATCCACACAGGTACATAAAAATACGTATACAGGCTCAAATACAACAGTTTTTCTAGTCATCAACAACACATTGTCATAATTCTGGCGAGACATTTGATCAATCTTTTAATAGATAATAACAAACCTTGTTTAAATTGGTTGGGTTAGGTCATGAACCTGACTTTTCAAGCAAGTTAGCCTACTTCATCCTTTCCAAACTAGTATATTTAAGGTTATGTTACTGTTGAAACACCAAAATATGTCCAAGATCCAGCCTTCTAGATGTTGATTAGATGTGCTAAAAAAATCCATCAATATTCATTTCACCTTGTGAAGGAACCACTGACACCTTAGCATGATACTGTCTCTACCGTGCTCCAAAGTACAGGGTCACTGGCCTCGAAAGCTTTATCTTGACCCCTCCAAACATTGATTGTGTCATTGTAGCCAAATTGCTCTATCTTTATCTCCTCTGACTATAAAACATTTCTCCAGAAGCCGAGCGTGAAAGTGCTGATTTTGATGAACATCTGAGTCTTAACCAGTACCCGCTTTGTCCATGTTGATGTTAAACTGCATTCCAGTCTTTTCCAGATGTTGAGATGGTTTAAACTGTCCCAACAGGACCGTGATCCTACAAATGCATAAACACTGGTTGTGGAACAAATAAAGCAGGCTAGCCTCTCCCCAAAGCTCTGAACTCAGATCTGTAAAAGACTTGTGAACCATGTTTAACAGTCCATTTAAATGAACTACTGATTCTGACTGGAGAATTGGTGAAATTAAATCAGCGTTATTGCAGAAAGAGACAGAAACAGACGTACAACTTGCTGAAGGGCATTTAATCAAACATAGGTGCAGCTTCTTATACATTACAGCCTATATTTCTACTTTTGAGCATGAAACTCAAATGTGTTTTTAAAAATCCCTCAACATGTTTATTGCGAAATAATTCCATCCTGGAAAAAGACAGACCCCAATAAACCATTAAAAGTCCCAAGCTGATGTAACACACGTGCTGTTGATGTAAATTTCTGACCGGAACTGGCATTTCAGGCGTACTTTGTAGAGAAGCTGGTTGCCTACGTGTGTCAGGGCAGTTTTGTTCCACAAAAAGGAGATCTCAAAACACTTTCCTAATTGCATGATGGATTTCATTAAACCGTATGTACAGTCATATTCAATAAATTAGAATATTATTAAAAAAGTCATTTTGTTTCAGTAACTGAAACAAATTAAATATAGTAAACACAATGTATAGATTAATTACTCAGACTTATCTTTTAAAGCCCTTATTTCTGTTAATAACAAGGATCTTTTGCCTCCATATAATGAAAACATGATGTTTAAGATTAGAACATTACATCAAATAGTTAAAAAATGTAATATAGAAATATAGGCTTAATTAAAAGTATGATCAATATTTGCATAAAGGTTGTTTTCAAAAGGTATTTTTAATTTGACAAATGCGCGTCATTGGAAACTCTATTCTAATTGTTGAATATGACTGTATAGTTTTGACACTTGGCTCCTTGCAGCTGTGGCTCAGATCTGAGATTAATATTAGCTGTAAAAGTTCTTATAACTCTGTCTTCCTCTCATGTTCATATGACAAGTCACCTCTCTGAGAACTCTTTAAAGTACTAGAAATAATGCTGAGTGACAAATTTTTGTCAAAATCAAAATTGTATGTTTAATGTATGCAGCAGAAAAACTCGGACAAGACTCTTGATTTTCAAATGTATTTACAATATGTTACAAGGAAGAGTCTAAAAAATGGTTGTTTATTTTACGTAGTAACATATCTTTCCTGTAGGTGGCAATAACATAATGCACATGTACATTAAAACAGAGCTTCTACATTTGCCTTGGTGCACAAATGATGTTCTATGATCCAACATTTCCCCCTTGTAGCTGAAATGATGAAAGTGAAGATGCACATGAAACAAATGTCATGTTTGCTGTGGATGTTGCAGTGCAGTCAAACCAAGATGCTTCGCTCCGTTGGCAGGTTTTACAGCGCTGCTTGGCACGGTGGAATGTATTTAAATGGTTTGTTTGTGTGTATGCGTGTGTGTGTTAGTTGCAGTGTGTGCTCATTCCACGCCTGGTAGATTCACTACAAAGTAAAGGAAGCGCTGCTACTCAGGAAAATGGGCCATTTTCTTCTCTGTAGATAAATAAACTATCTCCAAAGGAAGGGGATGTGGCCGTGTTGGGTGAGAGCAACCTGTGTGTGAACTGCAGGTCACGGAGAGACTTGGAGATTTCCCCAGTAGCAGTAAAAGTAAACTATCTTGAATTATTACTTGAAACAAAAGTTAATGATGTGTGTCCTGCTGCATGAGGTCTTTTAAACAATACAATTGTGTGTGTGTGTGTGTGTGTGTGTGTGTGTGTGTGTGTGTGTACATATACATGGCAGTTTTTATATATATATATATATATATATATATATATATATATATATATATATATATATATATATATATATATATATATATAATATGCCATGCCAGGGGGTTCAGATGCAGCCTCTTGGATCAGTCTTTTTAGGCTTTTTCAGCCTACTTCATGCTTTCAGACAGGTACTGCTTAGGTGATTTCTTAAATCTGTAGTTTTCCCACCCTTGATAAAAGAAGTCATCATTTAAAACAGCTTGGTGTGTTTAGGTTATCGTTGTCTGATATTAAGAAGTGATTGATGAAACACTTAAGTGTGACCAGAAAGCAGTTGCAGCTCCAATCTGCATGCGGGTGAATACTTTTTCACAGCACTGTACTTTGCATTTTAAAAATGTGAGGCGTTTTACTTTGTTGACATTCCAGGCCTATCTTTGTAACCCACCCACATGTGTAGCTTTAGCTGTACCCACATCAGAAATCGCCAATGATTCCTCCTAAAAAAAATTTGTGAAACCCCCTATTGGTTAACACCACTCCTGGCTTTAAGCTCCACCAATAAAACTTGTTTTACTTTTATAGTTGAGTTTTAGATGGGGTCTGTGTTAGTTTCCTCAAAACTCTCCGGTAGTTATGAGTCCTAATGGTGTTTGGAGGACAACGGGCAGAGAGAGGCGGCTTTGTTGTGACAGGATCGACTTGCACATCAGCAGGAAACAGCCACTTCCCTTTAGCAGTCCCAGGAGGGTTCCAGCTGGTAACTTGCTCTGTTTGATCAGCCTTGTCCTGCTGGTTATGTGGGTGATGTCTCTGCGGACCACCTCTTTGGTATCTCTCACTGGACAAAAAATGCAAAAACGCACGTCTCCCTGCAGAGACCGGGCATTGAAACAGAACTAGCTGTAGACTTGACCTTCACTCCAAGGAGGCTCTTCAGATGAGGTGCCAGCTCCTTCTAAAACTCCCCTCTGGCTGCTTGGAGCCACACAGGGATATTTCTGCCTTTTTTGTGTGGACTCCTTAGTGTGAAACGGGAAACTCAACTTGACTCCTCTCTGCAGCTTTGATGTGTGGAGCCCAGCTCCACCCAGTGCTTTGCTGCTACAACAGCTTGAAATAGCTTTTTTTTCACGCTACTACTGGCCGGTTGAGACTCCGACAGGGTGCAGATGTGAGAACCAGGAAAGTTCAGCTAGACAAGAGAAACAGACGTCTAATCTGATATGTTTACGGTAAATTTGAATGAAACTGACATTTAAAACACCCCAACATGACATTCTTTCACTTTACATACACAAGTGGAATACATCAAGCTTATAAGCATATGATTAAATAGGTTTTTTTTTTCCATAACTACCGCAAAAAAAAAAAACATTTCTCCATATTTGAACTTGATTAGTGCACCTCGGATAAGGTACTCCAATCACTTTTTCTTTAACCGATTTTTTTTAATAACTTTTCAGTTCCAATAATTTGCAGGTTTGTAGTTTTCAATAGTTGAGTTGATATTGTGGCCAGATGTTGCCTAAAATTGATGACATTGGGTGCCGAACACCAAATTTGGTCATTGCAGTGTAACAAGACGACCACCTAAGACAAAAGTAGTAAAAAGGACGTTTTCGGCTTAATTAAGAATAATAATATTAATGTCCCACTCTGCAAGCTTTCATAAGGATTCTTGTAGTACAGTTCTGGATGTATTGCAGCTTCTAGATACAGTATTCCTAGCAGGAATCCCTATCAGCAGGGCATTACAGTAATTGAGCCTGGAGGAGACAAAGGCATGGATCAGTTTTTCAGTGTCATTGATAATTTATAAGCGGAAGATTCATATGGTGATGTGTTCATTGAGCAAAAGGAGCTAAGGAGAAATGTCTGAGATCAGCGTCTTTTAGACCTTCCTACCAAGGGATTTAGGATTTGGCTCTGTGGAGAACCTGGTGTGTCTGTAAGTCAACACAGCAGAGAATGCTCACTTGCAACAAAAACGTTCTGAAAGCATTTAAGTAGATAGTGTAATTTCTGCTTAAGTTCTGAAATGGTTACCCTGATATGTCCAGTTTTACATCACCCCTCCCATATCTCCTTTAACTCTTTCCCCATAATAGTTTTTATTAGTGAGTTGTGCAGTGGCTGTGCAAAACATAGCAGCATTGGATGGAAGCAGTTAAAAATCTTTTGTCCACGTAATCAGCCTTTGCTGTTCAAAGATTATTTAAATTCGATTCAGTTTAATTAAATAGTGCCAATTCACAGCATCTCAAGGCACTTTATAAAGTTAGTTCAATTGAATTATACTGACAGATTGGTTAAAAATGTTTCTTTCTCTGTTACGAGGATACATACAGCATGCCACCCCCACAACAGTGAACTCAAACTCTACTTTTTATGACAACTTGCCGTTATTTTGTACATCATGAAGCACTTTCCTCTTCCAAAGGTAGAAAGTCAAAAAAATGGGCAGAAATTTTTTTTAAAAGAGGGGAGAGGTTAAAATGTTAATATGTGTTGGTACAGTCAAGCTTTTTGAGTTTGATTGCACTAAAATACGATTAAATACACTCTGGACGTCTGACTTACAGGTTCCAATATTTTGATATTCTCCAGAAAATTTTATAGATTCCAGATTCTGATATTCTCACTAAGGGCTATTACCCTTAAAATTACGATTTTACAACCAAATGCACTTATTTCTGTAAACAATTTTTACTATTGACTGTAATTAACATAGACCACAAAATAAAAAAAGTAGTTTTGAATCCAACAATAAGAAAATAAAGGGGTTACAAGGTAATAGCCATGTAATCATTTACGTCCATGTTTCTAACCTTTCTGACTCTTTTCCTAAACTCTGACAAGTTGAGAAAATTGGCTGATTGATTGATGGACGACAATTTCTGAGTAAACCTGCAATATGTCGGTCAGATCCATATCTATATCAGTAACATTGATCGGATTATTCTCCATTGTAAACACTTACTCTGCTACTGTGTTCTTTTGAGGGATTACCCATCAAAAGAAGACACCTTTGGGTATCTATTTGGCTTATAGGTTATTGATTGACAGATCGACATTTTGTGGAATAGTTGTTCCACTAATTCAGACCACTAATTCTCTTTTTTCCCCCCCAAGTCAATTAGACTAATACTCCATCCTTTTAGTTTGGTGTAAATGAAATCTAATCACCTGTAACCGCACTAAAATGCTTTCCAGCCAAGAAAAAATAAATTCTCCAGCTCCGACTGTGGTTTGCGGGGACCGCTGTAACACTTCATCTGTCGGCCGCAGTCCAACATGCTCAGTGAAGATGTCCACAAAGTTTGAAAGTACTCTGGAGGGGATTAAATGTGGTGCAATATTGATTACACTGAGGGAGCATCTGTGTCACAGTCAGCTGGACGGCGCTGCTTCCCATGAGTGCAAGAGGAAAAAAAATCACTACTTTGCTTAATGACTATGCGATTACGTCCAAATTTAATAATTCATTGCACTTTAAATGCTGCAATTTTACTTGAGGATGTAGTGAAAAACTGATTCGTAGATTATTTTAGTTTAAAAAAATAAAACAAAAGAGAACCTAGTTACACATAAACTAAAGTGCTTCAGTATTTTAATGTTTCAGTAACATCTAATTCAAACGTTTGAGATTTTTTCTCCCTCTCCTTTGGTTGACCACTGATTAAAAGGCATCACTCTATTAAAAAGAAATTACTGCAAAATAACTGCAATAATGTGAAAAATTACACTCAATTAAATATTTTGTTCATATAATTACGTCTAATCTTTTTTTATTCATCTGTTGTAAAGTAAGTGATTTAAATAAAGCTAAACAGAAAAAAATCTGCGGCATACTGGCGGCGTGTCCAGGGTTTACCCCATAGACATAATATAAGAGTAGACGCGTCATTGGGCGGGTTCTGCCTATGCTGCGATGCGTCAGAGCGTCCGCCATCTTAAATGTGGCAAATCTGCAGTTACTCAGTCACTTAAACAGAATCAGAGGGACTTTAATCTCTGAATATACTTTGTATTCGTAATATTTTTTTTGTAATATTACAATTTTATTTTCGTATCCCTTTAGCTTCATTCTCCTGAATTTATTCTCCTAAAGAATAAAAATATTTAAAATAATCTAACCTGGCCCTATTACTCCAGGAGTGAAATAATTCTGCAAACTGTGACTATTCTGGAAATGTTCCCCCTTAATTCTCATAATATGGTGTTGTTATCATAACATTATCACTTTTGTGTTTGTTTGTTTATTTTTACTTTATTGACCTAGGACTTTTTTTCCTCATATTATTAATTTTACCTCTTTAATACTCACCCAAAAAGTCTGTTCCTAAAGGTTCACATGTGACACGGTTTTTATGAAATAATGAAAACCACAATGTTTAGATTTAACAGATTGATCCTTATATTCATAACACATACACACACACACACACACACACACACACACACACACACACACACATATATACACACACACATATATACACACACACATATATATATATATATATATATATATATATATATATATATATATATATATATGTGTGTGTGTGTGTATTTATTGCAGCACAGGAATGAGGCATCTTCTCTGATCCACGTTCACAATAACAGAACTCAACTTTTTTCTGCCACATACAATATGGCGGTGACGTTGACGTGCGAACCTGCGCCCTATGACGCGTCTACGTATATATGTCTGTGGTTTACCCCGCCTCTCACCCATTGACAGCTGGAGATAGGCAACAGCACCCTTCACGACCCCAACAGGGACAGACGCGTTAGAAAATGGATGGATGGATGAATAAACAGAAAAAGTTAACATTGTTTTGCTGATTAAATAAAATATGTACAAAATCTGAATAGCTGAAGGAAATGTTTGGACACCCTAAACCCGGATAGCTAGTTTTACACCCTGAAAACACTTCAGTGAGCTGCTTCTTGTAGCTATCTACTAGCTTCTAACATCAGTCTAGGCAACATGTCCCCCACTTCTCACTTTTTAGCCGTTTCATATCATCCCACTGCATCTCACTGAGTTCCAGATCTGGGTTGTCTATTTCATGGTTCTCAGCCAGTCATTGTTGGATTTACCGTGATGTTTTGGGTCAATGTCGTGTTGCAGAGTCCACTTCTGCTTCAGCTTAAATTTCTTTGCAGATGATCTCATGTTTTCCTGAAGCGGCCTCTGGTATACGGTATAATTCATGGTGGATTCTATGCTGCTGAGCTGGTCAGGTCCTGCTACAGCAAAGCATCCCCAAACAATGATACTTCTGCAAAGGCTTCCTCCTTGCATACCACCTGCAAAAGTTAAACTCGCACAGTCTGCTTTTAATTAGACAGGCATGTGATTTCATATAAACTGTAGCAAAAGCTTGCTGTAGTCCTATGGTAATATTTTTAGAGTTGTCGGAGACTTCTTTTAACATCTTGCGGTCTGCTCTAGAGAGGAACCTGGTTGTACAGCCAGACCTGGACACGTTAGCAGTTGTTTCTAATCTAAAAATTGTGTTTTTTTAATATTACAATTCACAGAACATTTTAAAATGTCTTTATTTCAGTGTTTATATTTATTTATCTCCCAGTATGGTTACCATGTAAATTAAATACACAGCTCTAAAAATACGTTTAAAAAAAAAGAGATTTTTGCTTTCTCTCAGGTTTTATTAAATATTTGGTCCTTTTTGATGTTTTTTTTTAAGATTGAACATTGTTTTATACGTTCATAAAATACCATACAGGACTATCCCATGAACAATCAGGGCCCTCACACATTGTTGCAGGCATGCCTTTACAAGCATATGGTGAATCTGTGCTCTCAAGCGAGGTTATTTATGATGGCCAGCTGTGTCACTTAAAACGTCTGCTTGAGCTCTGACCAATGTCTCAGTCATATCCATGTTGGTACTCAGCACTAACCAGTAATTATGACAAATTTTTTAACAAATCCTTTAAATTCAGAAAAAAAGTCTGTTTGTTTGCTGACAGTTTCCATAAGGGAGATTTATAACTTTTCAGCTTTACAGTAGATTACTTCTTGTTATTCTATTTAAACCCCCTTAAGTCCCTCTTTGCAGTGGCAGGGGGAAGGAGGCTGGATTTGCAGTGTGAAAGACGCGATAAGCTGAAATCGGAAATGTGTTTCCTCTGAGCAATCAAAGCCTCGTCCCTCGTTTTCCCACTCGTTATTGCTGAATCCTCCTTCATTCATGGACTTACCAGCTTTCCTCTGCAGTTCGCCGACTCCTGCTTTCAAATGTAGTTCAGTGTGTCAAGCGGCGCTAAAATATTAACACAGCGGCAGAATGAGGGGAACGCATGCAAGCATTTAGCACACCATCATCATGCGAGGAATTATGCTCTCTCCAGATGAGCCCTCGCTGTTGGTGATGATTTGAGTGTATGGATTCATTTGCATGGGTTAATATCACAGAGCAGAGATATTTCTTGAAGTAGTGATTCTTATAAAAATGGATTCATTTGGTGATAGTAATGTTTTTAGTTGCTTACTGACATTCCATTTTTTTTTCTTTTCTTTTGGGACAATTGTCGGTTTCTGTTAAGAGGGTCAGGACTGTGTGCAGAAGTGGAAAGGAAAAGTCTGGGATAAACAAACCATGATGGACATGACCTCGTTTCCTCTTCTTCCTCTTTATAACCAGGATGTCAAAATATTCTTTGTGCTTGGCTCCAGTATTAGAAGTACCTAACCTTTCCTTAAAAAAAAAAAAGAAGGAAATATTAAAGATGCTCTGATCCAGTTGTTTTATGTTCTGATCTGAACCACCTGAATTTGAATCGGGGAGGGCGTGCAACATTTTTCCTCCATCATAAAAACCTGAAATTTCAGGGCCTTTTGGTGGGGACCGGTCTTCCAAAATGGGAACGATTCCCTGAAATCGAGGACGTCTGGTCACCCTACAATAGGACCACACAGCATGGATCTTTGTGTCACATCAGGTCCAACTCCATTAGATTAGTCCTTTTTCTAATTTATGTGGAAAAACTCAAAATGGTTTTTACTTGAACAAAAACATTTAACTTTATAAACCCTAACTGCATGGGGGGAAAAATGTGGTTTTGCTTCACTGCCTCTATTTTCTGTATTCCAAATTGACAATCCACGGATATCTCATTCAAAGGTCATTCTAACGAGTGAATCATGTTTTCCTAAACTTATGCACAGTTCGGTTTTGTTCTTCCACTCCCTGTATCTGTGTGCTTGGCAGAGCAGGCAGTTTGTGATCAAGTGCAGCTAATCCTTCGCAGAGAAAAAACACTCCCTGTTTGATGTCTTGGCCTGAAAGCTTTAAATCCTCCCATGTCCTGGTCTTGTTTTGGAAACCGAGATTTCTATAAAGCTTGAGCTGGATCACTACCAGAACCAGGCTTTTCAGAGCACTTAGTTTTGCCCAATTCTTTATTTTTTTTCGTTTGATGTAATAAAGATGTTTTAAAAACATTGTATTATCTTAAAACATCTGCTACAGAATCGGCCGTTATTCATGTCTTCTATTCATCATGATTCATACATTTGTTTCTGCTGTTGCCCTGCTTTTTTCCCCCCCAGCTTGAACTAAATAAGCGTTCAGCCATATTGCTGTTTGCCTGACCGTGGATCAGACGCTCCCTCAGGATAATAACCATTGCAATACAGTTAACCCACATATTTCTCACAATTATTCATTCCTCTTCTTAAGTAAGCCTCATTTTATGGGGGAAATTGCAAATGCGTGAATTTGTCAGCTTTGAATTACAGATAAGAAAGTGGAGGAAGATATTTGAAATTCAGTAGAGAGCAAGTGACTGAGGGAGTGAGACGGACGCATGCAGGCGCACACACACTGCGGCGAAGCTCGGCATTAGTCGAAGCAGCAGCATCCTTCATCCCCCCTCATCCCTCTCTCTCTCTGCTCTGCCTCACTCACTCGCTGCTGACTGAGGTATTCTTACATGCACACACTGGGGCAGCTCATAATTACAGCCTAAAGGGACTCTTCCTCTTGTTTGAGAGCATATATTTACTCTTTTTGGATTCCTCTGCCTGGAAACTGGCTCTGCGTCCCTCGGTGAAAAACTCTGGATTTGTTTGGGGTCCGAGGTTGGATCATGGACAAGAGTGCAACCGGGGGAAGATAAGGGAAACCGGCTGACGAGCGGGCTCGCCTCAACGATGCCCGCGTGGATGTGAAGGAATGGGGTGCACCACCAGCGCCGTTGTTTTTGACGGGCTGCGAACTGTCTTAGAGAGGAACTGCAGCGGCTACATCTGCAAGGAAGCTGCCGAGCCCGCCGGGCCATCTGAGGCTGAGAGGGCGCTGAGTCGGAGAGAGTCGCGCATCATACCAACACCTAGAATACTTAAGGTGTGTCTTCACCCAAAATAGTTGTAAAAGTACTCAGATTTAAATATCTTAACATCGCATTCTGAAATAGATGATCCAGGCTGGGGAAGGATTTCTATGCTTGAGGAGAAATCTTCCACATTGCATTGGTTTAAACTGTTGAATTAAATAATGAAACGCGATTACATTCTGTGGGAGACTAACAAGGGCAATAAGAAAATGTCAGTGCTGCTTTATCCTGCACATTTATACTAATGTGTAAAGCTGCCGCATGTTTTATAAAAAACACCATAAACTTATTTGAGAATTCAGATTTCATTCTCTAAGCACATCTCCCATTGAAACATCATTGTGCATTTTGGTTTTAGAGAATTCACAAAACCTATTCAGCAACATATTTACCTGATACAGCAGGTTTTTGGAGAAAAACGTTGTAAGGGAGACAACATTTTCGAAGAGACATATTTATTTCCTGATTTAGGCTTTTTGACAGGGCAAAACGCTGGATGTGAGCATACAAAACGATTCTGGAGTATAAAATGTGCAGCTTTATGCAGCTGTGATGTGGAATACTTTCCCTTTCCTTTCTCTACTCAGAGAGAAAGCTGAAAAGGCTTATAAGATTGCACATTTCCAAGCACTTATACTATCACCTTTCACATTTGGCAGAGGTACGGCTGCAACATTTGCAGTCTTGTTTCCATGTGAGTAAGCATTCAGTAGAGTGAAGTGTATAAAAAGTAGGGCAGTAAGAGGGTTGAGCGTTTCCTCCTGTTAAGCGCCGCATGGGTTAAAGCCTCTTGAGGGCTGGGATGGAAGTGAGGAGGTTAAAGGGGGGACAGTAAGCTCTGTGTCTGCGGGAAATCAATCACCGCTCTTCATCTGCGAACCGGCAGGCTTGGCAGAGCAGCTTCTGCTCTGCTTCGTACCAGCTTGTCTTTCCCCTCTTGTTTGTGTTGATTTCGCTGCTGTGCGCGTTTGCGTGCCTGTGTGTTGCCTTGTTCTCGTCGCGGGCTCATCAGATTGAATGTAGAGGGCTGAATGACAGTGGCCTGACTGATGGCAAGGAATTGGGTCAAGGGCATGATGGCATCCTTTGGCCCTGGGATGGTCTTATCCAGAGAGCAGGAATTAATCCTCCATCAGCATTTACAGTCTTGTGTATCGATAGCGGAACGTGTGCGGAGAATCTGCTTGCTGTGACGCTTTTCGCCAGAGCGTAGCTTAAATAAAAAGATATAAACAAATTGCATTGAAAAAGATCTATAAAAAAGGTAAACCCTGAATTATGTTGGGAAATAATATTCAAATTCTACGTGTTTGTCATTTTAATTTCTTTTTCCCCCTTTCCCCTCTTAGCTTCTTTAGGTTTTTGAGGTTTCTGTTCAGATAAAAATCTGTGACTATTAATAATTACATTGTTACTTTTGGTTATTGTCTAAAATAGTGGGTTGTTGTTAGGTGTGGTGGCTGGGCACCGGCCAGCGTGCGATCCTCACTATATTGCCGACCACAGGCATTGTAGCTCATGAACTATGTTTAAAAGGAAGTTTACAGTCGAGCTCAAAATCTTTAAAACCCCTGACATAGCTTTACATAATTTTCATTCAACCAAAACCTTTGTTTCTGATGCACAATGAATGAGGTAACGGTCAAAAGATAAAACTATTTTTTATCTTTTTTATCAGAAAAGAATACTGCAGAATGGGAACTAAAAGTAAGTAAAATGTTCTTGAAATTAGCGTAATTTCCTTTGATTTGAACATGTAAATAAGACTATTTCCAATTGATCTCCATCATCTTATTTCAGGTGCAGGATATCTAATTATCTTATTTTAGGGGTAAAAATACTAATTGCATTGGGAAATAGTCTTATTTAGCTGCTCAAATCAAGGAAAAATACACTAATTTCAAGAAAATTGTACTTTTATTTCCCTTTTTGCAGTGTACTATCAAGTTTTAAAAAATAAATTCTATTTAAATTTATTTTAAAAACTGCATATAGGATCAAATCATTCATGCCCTTCTCAATAATCAATAGTAAAATATTGCAGTAATTAAACTGTTTATAATCGCTGTCCATCTTTTGGCATCTTTCCTCTATTGAAAGGCCTCCATGCCATCACCCTAATCTTTAGTTCCCTCAACAGATTCTTTATTAGATTCAAGCTGCGACTCTGGCTGGGCTACTCCGTTATGGTAACATTACTTCCACTCAGCAGAAATATGTTGGTAAAATATTGTATAGACAAACTTAAATCTCTGAGATGTCTGGCATGCTTTTTGTTTTTACATCACGGTTGAGTCTTTTTCACCTTGATGAGCAGCAGCAGGTGGGGGAGGGACAGAACTGCACTATTCTATGCTGTATGCAGCCAGAGGAAGCTCCAGTCTCTGTCTCTCTTGCTCTCTCTCACTGAAATTACTTTAAACCACAGAAAACCTACTTAAGCAGGTTTGAAATTGTAACTTTTGAAAACCTCGGAAATACCTTGTACCTAAAACTTCTTATTTTTTATGATTTTGTGTATTTTGACCCTGGTGGTGTCTAAGTTTATCACATAGAGCCATATGAAATTGTATAATATGAAGTTCAACATACAGTTAGGGCAAAAAGGCTATTTAATGAGTGCTAACAAGGTCATTGGGACAAAAGCTACATTATTGCTGCTACAAGAATGTACATTATTATTTGATGGGGACAGTCAAAGATAGGTGCTCCTTATGACAGCACTTGATTAGTTTATACATCTCTGTAAAAGCAGGAATTTGTTGTTCTGGAGCATACAGGTTATAGATACATTGACCCTAAAAAAACAATTATTGCTGCCCATCAATTTGAGAAGGGTTGTACGGCCATTTCGAAGCAATTCAATGTCCTGCATTTTACAGAGAGAAGGATTATTGACAAAATGGAAAAGATTTAAGACCATCCCACCAAACTGAGCCTGAGATTAAGGTGAATGTGCCATGCTCACAGATATTACAAAAAACTAAAGGGACTCTACAGCATCAACGTTTATGACAGAACAGTTAGTTTCCAACAACTCAAATTAAGTATGGGTTGTTGGAAAGGGTTTTCAAAGGAAAGCCTTTCCTATCATCAAAGAGTACAGCAGCATGACTAAATTTAGTTGTTAGGTCCCATTTTTGTCTCAAATTAAGAGTTCCTGATGATTTTCAACACCTTTTTGAGTGTTTTTAAACTGTTGCTCCAAAAAAACCAACAAAGGAATTTAACTTCAAATCACATAGAAGATTAAGTAAACAGTACTGAAGTGCTGAAGTAAAGTACTGTTACTTTATCTCCATAAATGCATGAATCAAGATCAGTCAGGTCGGAGCCCGCAGACTGTTTAACATTTTCGAAGCAGAGCTGCAGAGTGGAAGATGTGTTTCTCCAGCAGAAGAGTGAACTCATTGCTGTTGGCATTATTTCCACAGGATGTTATCGGGTTTAGATGCATATAGGCGCCACTGCATACTGCTAAAGCTGTACCGTTTTCCTCCTCTACATCACTTTAAATCCACTGTGTTGATGCTTATGTTGTAGTTATTTTTAAAGCCCACAATTTGGGTCTGGAAGATAAAATGAAAAGGTCATTTTTATTGCCAAATATTTTACAATATAGTTGATTGTAGATTATAGCTATCCATCTTCATAATAAAAAAACCAAGCATCATTTGATGCCCTACATCAGGGGTCACTAATTAAAAATCAGCGGGGTCCGAATAAAGAAAATCAACAACCAGTAAAGGTCCGGACACATTTTTTATTACTTTGTTACTTTAAACAGTATTTAACACTGAAATAAAATGTTTATGCATCCACCTTATACATTGACTTTTTAAACAAAAAAATAACAAAAATGGAACGTTTTTCTATTTTAAAATCCAAAGTGCTTTTTGAAATAGAGAACCACAATCTTTCACAGTTTGGTATATAGACAATTTCTTGACTTTCACATCTTTTATAAAACACCTGAACTTTTTTTAATTTCTTTTTTATGGCTTAATGATAGAAGTGAGCTTTAGGCTGCCCTGCAAGGATTTTACACCTGGGTTTGATTGGCAACAAAGCCAACCTCAAGCACATATCAAGGTGCTCATTCGTTCTGCGCCTTTAAATCAGCTATTTTCTCCGTATGTATGAGCAAGCGGATATGTTTGGAAACGCTCCGGAGGGCTTTGCCATATTAACAAGTGAAGTTAGCACAGGGGTTGAAGCAAAAATAATGTTTGACTGAAAACATTTTCTCGCAAGCCCATATATTCCCGGGCCGTGGACATCATGCCGCATTAGTTGGCTCACTTGCTTAGTGTGCAAAGTCAACTACATCTGATACTTTTAAAATATCCATTGAAAATTCCTGTATCTCTGCCACCTTTCAGCTTTAGAGCCTTTGCGTCATCCTGGACAGCCTCTCCATCACTTTCCACATCCACATCATCATCTGGGTTACTTTCATCTCTGCAGCATCAAGTTCTTCCTTCACACTGTTGACAAACTGGTCCACAGTCCACTTTATAATCCCCGCTCCCTTCCCTCTCTGTCCTCCAGAAACCCTCAAGCAGCTTCATCATTACATCATCTACTTCACACCTGTACATCAACTC
The DNA here is from genome assembly GCA_037039145.1 of Fundulus diaphanus. Lineage (NCBI taxonomy): Eukaryota > Metazoa > Chordata > Actinopteri > Cyprinodontiformes > Fundulidae > Fundulus > Fundulus diaphanus. Next base: position 34,407,673 of record CM073132.1, on the reverse strand, counting down.
CACTGGCTCCCTGTCACATTCAATATAAACCAATTTTATGATCATACAAGGCAAACACAGCCTTAGAAATGCAGGACACATCACCAACGTTATCATGACATAATACATTTTAATTTGACACAGATTGCACATGACAATAATCAGTCTCTGCTTTGCCCGTTATTGTTCACCAATTAATCATTACAGTTTATAAAAAGGCATGATTTAACTTGACTCCAGTGACTGGAGACCTGTCCAGGATGAACCCTGTGTCCGCGCTCCACTTTAACTTCATAAAAAAACTCTCTCAGAATCGCCTTTCTCTGGCCTCACCCAGGTAGAACCTGTTCTCCAGTCCATGTTGTAGCTGCAGTTTATTTGTTTTATCTTTTTGATGTAGTTTTCTTAACAATCTGTAAGCATCAAAATCCTTGTTATTTTATTTAGTGTCCTGGAGCGCAGCTGCTCATCGGGTGAACACTGCTGCACACCGACAGCAGATACAGCAGCTCTGCCTTCTTTGTTTCAGAACAGCGCAGGGTTATTTTTTTTTTTTTTTTTTTTTTTACTTTTTCCGAATCGAACCCAGTCAAATGCGGCACATTGTTTCACAGTCCGACTCTTGTTCTTCAAGGGTCATGCTAGCGCGTTACTCTTCATGTGTTTAAATAAAACATAACAGCGAATCACGAGGAGATTCCTGGTTGGTCGCCGCGTTTATCAGCGAGGGAATAAACACTGACAGATGACATGGCCACAGGTGGAAATAATTCATTAATTAACTGCCGGAGCAGATTGACGCTTACCGAGGGAAGTTGTTGTCAGCTGCTGAACTTTCTGACCTGCTGGTTTGCATAAATCCAAAGAAAACCTTTGACCACCGCTACTTTCATTCATACCATCTGTGGCTAGTTTAAAATTCTCTCCCAAAGGTTAAAATGATGAACAACGATAAACCACAGACTGGCCATGTCCGCTTTGGAAAGACCCGCCCTGCTCTCATTCTGATTGGCTAATGTCCCGGCTCTGCCAGGTTTGATTGGTTGAGAGCAGCTTCAGATTATAACCTTGAATAAAAAGTCTAAACGGGACTTTTTGCGCTTTCCAAATGACGTAAATCCGTCGCAGCGACGGAGAACTTTAACCCCTGAGTTAGACACTGTCGTTGGACAACATGCAGCAATATATAAATGTTTTAAATGAGGTTGGGTCCGGATTAGGTAGCAGCTGGGTCCGGATCCGGACCGTGGTCCGCTAATCCGTGACCTCTGCCCTACATCAAACTGTGCTGTATTTTTAATCATCTAAGGCAGGGGTGTCAAACATACGGCCCGCGGGCCGACACTACAATGGGAAAGTAGGAGAGGAAAGGAAGAACAAGAAGAAAAAAAGAAAAGGTGAAAGAAAGAGGAGATAAAAGGAAGAGAATGATAAAACAATTATTGAAAAAAACATGTACTTCGATTAATTGAAAATCTGCAGTTTCTATATTGTCCATGAGGGGCGCTGTGTTTTAATCAGCAGATGGTAGCACTGAGCTTCAGATGTGGAAAATTGATTTTAAATCATTTCTTAAATTTTATCTGTTTGATGTATTTTGTCATGCAGGACAGTGTTTTTAAGTTCCAGAAAATGTGAATAAATGTTTTTCAACATTGTACAATCACTGTGATCAGTTCTTATGCATAATGCACTTAAGTAAATGTTTAACTGAGTAAAAGTATTGTTGAAATTGCACATACTTTTCTTAAAAACGCTGAGGTTATTCATAATATATTGTGTAAAAGTGAAATTCATTTAATATAAAAATCAACAACAAGTCCACTTTTATTAGTTCTATTTAATCTTGCAATGAGTTTACTCGTGTGGCCCTCTTGAGATCAGATTAAGCTGAATGCGGCCGCTAAACCAAAATGAGTTTGACACCCCTGGTCTATGGTTTATTATAAAAAAGATATAAACCATAATATGTGCCTTTGTAATTCTCTCTAATGTTAAACAGGTTTTCTTTATTATTATTTACCGAGAATACCACCTTCTGTCTGGACAAATGTACTTTTCGATATAAAATGGCGAATGAGAACATGTTTAATAGATTCGTAGTGAGGTGATAAGATCTCAGACTAAGCTTGCATGACATCAAGCAGAAAACATTCACAGATTTCAGATAAGATACCATTTTTTAACTGCCCTACTATTTTCTGTTTACATTGCAGTTCAGTGGGAGTCCTTATTTCTTTGTAAACATGTAGCCTGTATAGATATTTTACTCCTTCATATCTCTGAACGTAAGAGAATTTTAGAGATAATCAACACTGCTGCCCACACAAAATACTTGTGAGATCAGTGTCTGGATAGAGATCTACTTTAAATAAACTTTACCAAATGTTTAGAAACGTCTTCAATGGTTCGTTTAAAAATGGTGTCCGACATAGTGGCACGTCTCATGCCTGAATGTGTCTGACTCTGTTTGAATGTGGCTGGTGTCTCATGCATCTATAGTCCCAAATTCCATGTTATTTCTGGCCAGTTAGAAGGACCTCTACTGCTTGTTGATGCTCACACCTTAAATAAATCCTTGTGACCAAGATGCTTTAAACTCCCTCACTGAGAATAGTGGGGAAATTGTGGGTTAATTGCAATGGTCGTCATCATTGCAATACTACACAATAAAATCGCAGTTTGCCAGTTGTCCTGCATACGACAGTTGTAACAATGGCACTTATGTGTTGGGAAATAGACTTCAACAAATCGTAGAATAAATACCTGGTAAATTTAGTAGTAAGTACGTAATGTAAGTCCTTATTGTGCAGAATATATATATATATATATATATATATATATATATATATATATATATATATATATTTATATATATATATATATATATATATATATATATATATATATATATATATTTATATATATATATATATATTTTTATTTATTTTTTTTTTATTTTTTGCAATGCTCCTCTTTATGGAGTAACAATGTGTGCAAAAAAAACTATTAGCTGTCTCATTGTGTCATTGCACTGGTAGCACACTTACAGTCAGATGCTTGGTGGGAGCCTAGGGGTTAAAGCAGTGTGTTTGCATGTTAGGAAGGCTGTAGGTTGCCCGGTTTGAATCCCACAGACTGCTACTCTGGCTCCCTGAGCAAGAGCCTTAACCCCACAACACTCACAGGGCACCACACATTGGTTTGTGGGGAATTTGTCTGCTCTCTGATACAGAGTCCTGATGACTCCCAATCTTTGCTCCAGTGGGTGATGGGAGTCAAACCACAAGTACTGGTCCGTGTGGGTGGATTTGTGGTCAGTTTCTAACCGTCCTCCAACCGAAACTGGAGCGTCTGTCCAGGAAAGCCAGTCAGCCAATTTTTACATCCTCTAGTGTGGACTTAATATATTTGTCCACAGATTTGATGTGTGAAGATGACTATTATTTGTATTAACAGACAATGCCAGAATAGCTCGTCAGCTGTAGTTTGAAAACAGCCTCCCAGGTGAAGTGCCGTTAGTTTCTACTCTGACTCTCCTTGCTTTTTGCATCTGGAAAATGTTATAAGCAGCCTAATTTGTCTTTTTTTTGTAAGCCGGGTGAAAGTGTTTGTCTTTTTTCAGCCAGCTGACTGGGAGTGTGCAGCAACGGGTCGGAGGGGTGGCACTGTGTTGCTCTGTGCTTCACACAACAGCAGAAAAGTTTTACTACTCTGGCACTTTCTGACAACTTTTTACAATGAGTTTTACCAGTAGAAATGATATGTTGTCAACATTTAGTGGTGTTAAACCTCTAAGTTTTTCATATTTTGGTATACCTTGATAGCGATAACTGGCTCCATGCCCAGCATCACACACATTTGTTAAAGAAATACAATAGACTATTTAATTAAATACACACTTCACCACTTCACCTCTTCCTATGAAAAGTTACGAATGCAGTGACTATAAACGTAGTATAATTATTAGTTGAAGGCTACTTTCCTTTCACAAGCCGAGGCCGTCTGGAAGATGGACATGTAAACAGGCTGCACGATGGTGGGTCCTGGGGTTGTGGTGGGATGGTGTGTTTTGTTACATTCCAGGTTACACCCTGTTTTGCTTTGGCTCTCGGATCTTGTTATGCAACCCAGAAGTCCAGTCATACTCCCATCCCACAGTTTGATCCCTGTGGATAATGTCTAGCTAATTACGCAAGTTTTAGCATTTAGGATTTTGTTCATTTCTGTCTTTCATATGAATGACACACATGGACGAGCCAGAAAGAGGTAAAAAGTAGGATTAAAAAGCTGATTTTACATCAGGTGTTAACCTGCCATCGGATACTTGGCAACGCGTAAACTCCATCATGAATTTGTAATGGTGTGCATGTATTACACAATCATTTAGTTATTGCAGATGACCTAGCCCGATGAATTACATTTCTATGCATCTCCTCCCAGTTTTTTCCATTAAATAAACCAGTTATAATGAAACCAAAACTAAGAAATATTCCACATTGCAGGAAGACACAATAAAAGCCTCCTAATGAATTAGACTCCCTGGTGAGTAAGCCAAGTTGCGTAGGGCCGAATTGGCATCGACGTCTCTTATTAGTTCAACAATGAGTATAAATGAGAGGAAGTGAAATGGAAAATCAGTTTGATTATTGGGTTACGTTTATATTTACTTCCTTAAGTTCCTTTCCTGGGACAAAAGAGCAGAGCATATTGCCATTAAAGAAAAATCTCCTTGTACATACGGTTGAAAGCAAATATTTACTCAAAATAATAAAGAAACATGTATACAATTCTCACAGTGACATCAAATCAGACTAAACCTTTCGGGTCAGGTACAAATGATCTCTATTTGCTAGATGTCAGATTAATGTGAGAGATGACTATTACTGACTTAACCGGGGTGTTTGCACTTTGGGGCGTCAAACGTTTTAATCATCAATGGCTGTTCGGGGGCCTTGTAGGAGCATGTGACAGTGGGAAGGTGGAGCAGCTGCCCTCCCCCCGGCCTTGAGCTGAAACCCGGGCGTGAAAAGATAACATCCTCCCCTGCAGTGGCCCACTGGAGGAATCTGTAAGTCAGGCCCACTCCTCGCTTGGCTAGACGGGGGCTGCTTTGTGTTGGAATGCCCCTCGAGCAGTTGCATCAACAAGCAGTGGGACATGAAGGTGGACTCGCTCTCAGACCTATGATCTGCTTTTACTGTGGTGCGGAGGAAGCAGGCCAAGGGTAAAACTTTCGCTGATTAATTACTCGAATCCCGGGGCGCTTTGTTCTTGGTGTGTAAGGAGCTTTGTGAGAGAGGTCTCTTAAGTTGATGTGTGTGAAGTTCGGGGATGAAATGAGCTCAAAAGCCCTGGCTTTGATTAACAGTAGTGATCCCAATCTCCTCAGGTTTGTTCTTTTATCGCTCCCACACAAGGTGTGGACGCTCCCTGCATGACCAGACTGTAATACCTGAGGAATTTCTTTTGTTTCTTTTTTCTGTCACAGTGCAGGTGGACTGTTTGGGTCAGATATCATCTGTGTGTGTGTGTATATATGTATATGTTGGTGAGAGGGTGTTTAACTCCCTCTGGCTACACATTGGTGAGGGTAGGAGGGGCCATCTCCTCAGCCTGGGAGTGAGTCCACCGCCTCCAGTCACAGTCGTCTCAGCTGAGCTGGAGCTGAAGTCTAAGGAGAACTACAAACTATCTTCTTCTTTTTTTCTCCTCAGAAGTGTTTTTTTTTTTTTTTGCTTACTGATATGCTCACAGAGTGCCTATTTTGGGGACTTAAGTCAGGAATATCTCAGTGGAGCTGTTGACAATGCAAGGAAAAGCTGGTAAAGCTCCAAAGAAGGAGCTGGTCATCGAGAGCCCGCGGCAATACAACAACCCAGCTGAGGTTGAGGTAGATTCGGTGCCGCAGGTGGTGGTAAGTCTTTCCAGGACTGAGCATAATTTGTACACGTATTTGCTGTATTTTACTACATTTATTCTCCTGTACTTGAACATCTGTCAGCAAGCGGTGCTACTTAGATTAACTGCAGTTATAAACCCCCTGAAGCAGGTGTCATGTGAGCATCTCTCTCTGTCTGTTTCATTACCCACAATGTCGCCAGCTCCCATTTAAAATGTGCAACGCTTGCACCAGCTTACGGGAATGTTGAACATTTACCCTCGCTTTACTACCTGCACGGAAAGAAGCTTTACAGAGTTTGTTTTTATAGACCGTCCTAACTCGTAAAAGATTTTATTTGGCTCAAAAGTCGTCGATGATGATGACGGCGATCGTTTCCCCTCTCCATGATGAAGGTGTCCCGTGCTTGGGGCTCTGCAGGGTGGTTTGAAAAGTCCTTGGCTGAATGTATCAGTTAGTGGAGAGGCACTACACAGCACCATTGTTTCAGGCTGTGTTAGTGATGGGAGGAGTGGGAGCGTCAGATAAACAGCTGCTGGATGTAGGGAGGGACTGGAGGAGATTGTTTCAAATGTTTTTGTTTGCCCTTTTTCCTAAAACTTCTAAACCTATCATGATTTCAAGTGTTCTGAGAGTCAGACAGTGTGTATTTTTGGCCTGTATTACTGACCAAGCTCATTCAGATCAGGTGAGGAATGTCTGCGTATATCAATTTTTATATTCCTAGTTAGCTTTTGGTCTGGACCTTGTCTCCCCGACAAGCCCCTATAGATACCTTTTGGCAATTAGTTTCTTTCAACAACGCCTTTCTTCTTGCTACTCTTCTATACGAGCCAGATTTGAGCGCGTCTTACTGTTGTGACGTCTACAAATTGTCCCACCTGAGGTGTGGATCTCTGCAGCTCCTCCAGAGTTACCATGGGCCTCTTGGCTGCTTTTTTTAAAGAGTTATTTTTCCTGTCCTCATGTGGAGTTAGACAGCTGTTTACGTTTGCAGTTGTACAATATTTTTCATTTTCTGAAGGTGGAACAGCGTTTGATGACATTTTCACATTTTGGGATATTGTTTTACAATTTAATCATCCCCCTGATCTTTCTGCTGTGTCACTCGGTCTTCGTCATGCTGTGTGTTTGACCAGCGTTCTCTCACAAGCTGTTTACTATAAGGCGAATTCTGGAGACGATTAGTAGAGCCTGATTTTATTCAGGGGTGTCAGGGTAAAGGGGGATAAATACAAAAATTACAAAAAATTTAAAATAACATTTTGTTTTATGAATTGTATTTAAAACACAAGTTAAACATTTAATACTTTCCTTTCATCTCACAATTTTGCACTACATTGTCCTGGGGCTATTATAAAATCCCCGTTGAGTACAATGAATTTTGTAACATTACAAAATTCAAAAAGGTTTAGTTGTCTGCAGGACCATTGGACGTGTGGAAACGAAGACTGCCAGGAAGTTTGAAACTTGTCTGCTCACTGTGGTCTGGTCTTTGGGGGAGAGAGGATGACCAAGCTCCTGCAGATGAAGGTCCATTGTCTTACTCAGCGCTGAGTTTACTGAATGGTTGACCACTTAGAACCACCGACAAAGGAATGTGTGGATGAACGCAGAGTTAAAAGAACAGCTAAAGAAAGAACAGCTTCACTGATAGGAAAAGGTTAATATAAGTATTATGGGGGTCAAATCTTTCCTCGGCTACATCTTGAGACATTTGGTTTGGTTTTGAGTCCTGCATGCTAAGGTTCAGTATCTCCTTGGCGTCAGGGTGTTGAATGTGTATACTTGTTGATACCTCAACCCTTTCCTTTCTTAGATAAACCTTCAAGAGTCTACTTGCATATGTTTTTTGTAAACCCCCTGATTTGGTCTTTTTTCCTTAGAGTCCGGCACACTTTCTTGATTTTGAAGGTAAAGCAGTGTGTGCCTGGTGTACATGGAACAACTTGTCTGATTGTGTCAGGAGATTTAGGAGGCTTTAGAGGACACAGATTAGGACACATCTCTTAAGATGTCATGAATTCCTTCCAGGCTTACCTGCATTATAGTCAGCAATCTTGGTGTCCATCGCGTCACCCTCTCTCCATATTGATGCACACCTGCTTCTGAAAGGCCAGCTTAACAGGAGATGTTTCAACATGAAATAATGGTAAATCCAAATGTGTATTTAGGGCTGTAGTCCTACTAGTGGAGGCTACTCTTTTATGTTTGTTGCAGCATCTGAAAAGGTTATGCGTGATCCACACAGACGGTATGCTGAATAGACAGCTGCTTTGTGTAGAAGACCTTGTGGTACTGTGTCTGTTCTGGTTCCTCTGGTTCCTGATAGCGGGTCGGGCCTGTTCTGTCAGCTCTGTCACTGTATTTCAGCCTGTCGGTATCCATGACTCTTTCTCTGAGGTCATGCAAGATGTTATCACTTCCAGATGTGAAGGCGATGAGTGATCCGTGCTGTCACCCTGCCCTGAAGTCTGCTGAAGTGTCACTGTTCATTTTTCACTTTGCTGCCTCCCTGAGCTCTTAGGCTTTATCCTCCCGTCCAATCAGCTGCCAGTGTTGACGGCTCACTCTCCGTCTAATGGCCACTGTATCTTTGTGGCTTACCGCCGTCTGATGCGGTAATTCAGAATTTCATACCTGCGTGCAAAATGCACTGTGCAGTCAGAACTTTTGGCTAAAAGTGTGGCTACATTTCTTTCTGAATAATTCCTGCCACAAAAAGGCATTTGATTTGTTTTGTGAGAGATGACTGTATTGAATGTAGTTGTTGCAGCTAGCGTTGACGTGAGATTGTTTCCATAGGAGTACTTTTGCTCTCATAAAGGGGGATAAACTCATCCAGCCTTTTTTGATATTGATTTAATGCAGAGATGGGAACACAAGTATCGTCAAACATTGCGTGTGCAAAATAATAAAATAAAAGTGCGCGCCGTGCTACAAGTGGGCGTGTTGCAGCTCATCTACAAAAATTGCGTCCGCGATGGATAAAACGTGCAGAGCCAGCTCGGCACACCCCATTTAAATAAGTAAATTGCGTGTGCGACCGGCAGTTTTGGAGCGGCCGTAAAAGAAAGATGAAGTTCTAAGCGATGGAGTTGGAGTATAATAATCATAATAAATATTTTTTAAAATAATAACATTGATAATAATGACAAATATTATTTATAGAGTATTTCAGCTCTTGACTCTCTTGGAGAAGAGACGACCTTAACCCATCCAGAGGACCTACTCTTTTTTTATACCTGGATTTTGGAAATGCATCATGGTGCAATGTTTTGTTATTTTGATGCATAATAAGGACAATTGTTAAAAGATTTCAAAGTTTTCCTTTTACCAAACTTATTTTGTAGCTTTTCCAGCCTCTGTCATCACTGTGCCAGATATTTAGTGAGGACGTTTGGAAGCTTTCAATGCATCCTCCTCAAATCAAACAGCACTGAAGCTGTAAAGAGTTTTGTCTCTTGAAAGGTTTCCTGTGTCACAGACATTCATATTCAGCAGCACAGACGATGATTATGAGGTCACACCTCAAATACTCCTCAATCTGTCATGAAGACATTGTGGGTTCAAACCAAAAACAACAATTATTGTATTAAGCACCTCCCCTGTTCTTTGTTTAATCGTTGTTGATGTAAGCCAGAGGTCTTCAATGTAGGTCATCAATTGTTGTCATTTCGTTAATGAATGTGGTTCAAAATATTCCCCTAATCGTGTTTTCCAGGTAAAACCGAAGGTGATTGAACCGCTGGATTATGAAAATGTTCTGGTGCAGAGAAAGACGCAGATCCTCAGCGATGTTCTCCGAGACATGCTGCAGTTCCCCCTGGAGGATTTTGAGGTGGGTTTCACACTATTTGATGATCACAATCTGTACTGACTCTGGGTATAAAGATAAATCCAGTAAACTAAGGTACATTTAACAACATTTATATAAAAAAACACAATTTTACTGGGTTTTTTTTGCCCTCTAGATCCCCTTATATAGATATATAAAAAAAGATATGAACACCAAACTGTACTTTATATAATCCACTTTTTAACTACAGTAATTTGGATCTGCCAAACTAAAGTAGAGTTTAAGACCTCTAATCTACCAAAGGTGAGCTGTCATGATCACACGAGGTCTGGGTTCAGCCTTAGCCCAGCCCCTGGACATACATTTAATGAATTAACTGTAATTACCTAATTACCTTTTTTCAAATTCAATGTGTTTAATGTGTTGAAAGAATGTTTTAGAATGTGATGGTAAAACCTAGAAATTACAGCTCAGACAGGAAAGGTATGACATTTATGAAAGAAAACTCTACAGGGTCCTTTACTAAACACACTGGATGGATTGAAGACTGTGCTTTAATGAATCTGTAAATTGTGTAACCATGTATTTTGTATTTTATGTATGTTTGACAGTGATGAAGCTGATCCTAACTTTAGCAGCATTAGTTGCTACTGGTTAACCCATCGCAGTATTCTCACAGTTCTTATAAATTGTTTGTACACAGTGTCTTGCAAAAGTATTGATACCTCTGGACTTTAACTAGGCCATTCTAACACATGTTTTGTTATAAACCTTTCCATTATAGCCTTGGCTTAATGTTTAGGTTGTTGTCCATCTGGAAGGTGAACCTCCGCCCCAGTCTCAAGTCCAACAGGTTTTCTTCCAAGATGACCCTGTATTTGGCTCCATCCATCTTCCCATCAACTCTGACAATCTTCCCTGTCCCTGTTGAAGAGAAGCCTCCCCAGAGCATGATGCTGCCACCGCCATATCTGACAGTGGGGATGGTGTGTTCAGAGAGATGTGCAGTGTTAGTTCTCCGCCACACATAGAGTTTTGCATTTTGGCCAAAAAGTTCCATTTTGGTCTCGTCTGACCAAAGCACCTTCTGCCACATGTTTGTGTCCCCCAACATGGCTTCTGGCAAACTGCAAACAGGACTTCTTATGATTTTTCTCTTAACAAAGGCTTTCTTCTCACTACTCTTCCATAAAGACCACATTTGTGCAATCCACAACTGATAGTTGTCCTGTGGACAGATTTCCCCACCTGAGCCGTGGATCTCTGCAGTTCATCCAGATTCACCATGGGCCTCTTGGTTGCATCTCTGATCAGTGTTTAGGTGGACGGCCTTGATAGGTTTACAGTCGTGCCATTTCCATTTCCAGATGATGGATTGAGCAGTGCTCCGTGAGATCTTCAAAGATTGGAAAATCTTTTTATAGCCTAAGCCGTCCTTAGACTCTTCTCCACAACGTTTCCTCTGACCTGTCTGGTGTGTTCCTTGGACTTCATGATGCTGTTTGCTCCCCAATATTCTCCTAATCAGCCTCTGAGGCCTTCACAGAGCAGTTGTGTTTGTACTGAGATTAGACTTTGTTCGGCAGGTGGACTTTATTCAGTCATTAGCAATGACTGATGGCAACTTCTGAAGGCAACTGGTTGCAGTCAGAGAAAAGGGGGTTAAATACTTTTGCACACCGCACTTTTTAGTTTTTTTTTTTATTTGTCAACAATATTTTAAATCATGTATAATTTTCTTTCTATTTTACAACGGTATCCCACTTTGTGTTTGTCTTTTCATGAAAGATTCCAATGAAAATATATTTATAAATATTTAGTTTGTGGTTGTAATGTGACAAAATGTTGGAAGGTTCAAGGGGTGTGAATACTTTTGCAAGCCACTGTATTGTCCGTCACTGTCAGCTGTCCTACAGAGGACCCAGCATGCATCATCAACGCTTTTGTAACTGGGTTGCTTATGAGCAGTTTTAGCCAACTTCAAGCACAATAGCTCCAAAGCTTTAGAGCCAAGGTCTCAAGCTTAAAGCAATTACCCTCATGTCCAGGGCTCCTACTAACAGCTTAAACTTCACCAGATGACGACAGCGGAAAGATGACGCTTCATGAGACAGACCTCACGTTGATAAGAAATATTGTAGCATTTATATATAGTGTGATATCGTTACACCCCTAAACTGACTAATGAATCTGGCTCTGAGGTAAGTGATGACAATCTAGTGTATGCACGCGTGTGTTGTTCAGGGAGGCGGCGCTGTGATCAATCAGGAACTCGTTATGATAGTAATCTAATTATCATGTGAGTCCTCATCTGTGTAAATGCACTTTATGGTATTATTTTTAGGAATATGTTTCCAAACTATAAAACCAATATCTACTTAACAACTGGATCCCCTGTTGTGCTTGTTAGCATTAGCAGTGTTTTCACTGGCCTGGGCGGGGCCATGTTGTGAGTACAGGGTGGCGCTTTCCTTTTGTTTATATCTATCTGTGCTGTAGCGTGTTGGGGGGCCAGGGGCCATCTGTTTAATTAGCTCATTCTGTCCGTTTTGTTGTGTGAGAGCAAAAGTTATCTCGAGCCGCCCCGCGCCTGACTGGGAAAGCTCTCACAGTTTCCACACTGCTGCACATGGAAAATCCAAAATGGAAATCTGGCCCATTGCTTGTACCTCAGGAAATGTCCTTCCGCTAGATCAACAATGATGTACAGTATGTCCCCAGGTCTGGACCAGCCACTCTGGATCCCTACTGCTCAGTCAAAGTTTTATAGAGTTGGGCTTGGATACCTACAGATTTTCTCCTCGGACGAAGGTCTCTATTGCTCTTCATGAAGACTTTAACATCTAACGAAACATACGTCAGGTTAAGAAGCAGGAAGAGTGAGAAGTAATAATTATTTACAATATACCTTACCAAATGATGTAAGAAAAGTAGAGAAAAATTGGGTTCTTTTATTGGACTTTTGTTTGTCTTGACCAGGGGTGTCATAGACGCAACTTTCACAGTGATTTTGTGCAGCTCGCTATCTAAGTCAAGAATGGTACAAATTTGGCCTGCAGACATTGGTAATGGATGTAGATGGATACTTTTTTTGTTTGTTTTACTATTTTTGAAATAAGATTTGACTTTAATCTTCATTTTATAGTAAAAAGCAGCACAAAAATCCCGCAACTTTTATTTGGTTGCAAACTTGGGCGCAGCTATTTATTAAACTTGGATAATTATAACAATATCCCTTGTTTTTATTCGGAATGGACATAAAGATTCTGGAACAAATACATAGAAATAAAAATTTGGACAATTTTGTGCCTCTTTTTGTGTTTGCAAAACCATTTTTTCCTGTTGTTCCATATCATAGCTCTTCAAAACACAGAGTGTTTTGTTTATTTCATTATAGTTTGGCATATTTACTTTATTGCTGAAGGGGTGAAATTTAAAATTTGAAACAAAAGTTTGTTAATTTTAGTGGCCATGAGATCTGAGCCTGCAAGGTCCAGATTATTCCACAAGGAAAGTATTGGGAGATATTTTATTCTCTATTGGACGTTGTTCATTTAAAGTCACTGTCAGAATCACTTGGATTACCCCTGCTGTCAGTGTGGTACGGGCGTTTAGTTTAAAACACGGCCAGCTGAATGTGAAGTAACAGTAAAGCTTTGAGTTTGTCTGCTCAGCCTGCTGTTGAGAAGATAACATGCCAGTGTTACAAACGGTGCGTTGTCAGAGACTGACAGGTGATTCTGACTGAGGAAAGACAAACATACCGAGGCACAGTGATTGAACTTAACATCTGTTTCTGCTGGCTCAGCCCTTTGTCCGGGCGGGGCTGTAATCAGTTTGTGTTTCAGGGAGATTTAGCAGCTGAAATCATTCAAGAGAAACTAAAGTTCATGATGCAAGCATCATGGAGCTCATTTGTTATGTTCTAGTTTTAGGAAACCTGTTTTTGGTCAGTGCTTTATCTCTTCCACACTGGATCATCGAGCATCAGGGGCTGTTTTTTGTGAAACGACACTTCCATCATCCCAGTAGTTTCTCATGGCCTCCTGTTGTGTGCTCGTCCAGCACCTATCAGTTTGCTCACATTTCTTGAGGCCATCTTTTTGCACCTCACTCATCCCTCTAGGCTCTACCATGGAGCATAGCATTAGCATTGATTTCATTACATTAACATTTATTGATTGTATCTGTTGGTGTACAACACATTTTGTAGCTGTATACCCAGCAGCATTAAAATATGTACAACTTTGTTCATTTTACAACTCTCCTGGCCCCATATGAGATTCATTAAAACAAGATAACCTCAGAGGTTTAGCATCTTATCTTTACGAATAGCACACCCAGCATTAATAAAGTGGCATTGTCTGTGTGTATTCCTTTGAGAATTTAGAGCCTCACCTTCACTTTGTCATTTCCAACAAGCTTTCACTATTTTTCCAGGAGGTTTCATGCCAGACAGAATGAACAGAGCAGCTTTGCTGTTCGGTGTTCAGGCTCTCGGTGCTCTCCCTCTGACACTACAACACCTAACTTTCAATCTTCCTCCTTCAGTAATCAACACCCAAGGGTATCGTTGTCAGTGCAACATGTAGCACTTAGATGTAGTGTTGCTCACGGATTTTTGATTTTTGCCAAACAGGCAGTCGCCAGCAGGGGCCAAGCTTAAACTCTCCAGCGTCTGTCCGCCAGCTGATTTCTATGTAGAGCTGCCCTATTTGCATTAAACTTAACACATTCCTTTGCCTGTGTTATGTCTCTGCTCAGAGTAACAGTTGATTAAACTAAAGTTGATTAAACTAAAGTCATAGAAAGTGGGATGTGGTGGCCTACTTAAATCCCACAGACTGCCAATGTGGGTCCCTGAGCAAGACCCCTAGCCCCAGAAAGCTCCCCGGGCGCTGCACAGTGGCAGACCACTGCCCCCTAGGGACACATTTCATTGAATTGTTTGTTGCAACGATAAATAAAGATGAACACAAAGGCAACAATGTTTCTACTGAAATGCTGATGGAGTCCTGTCCAGCACACCTACATCCCTTGATATTTCTGGGCTCACTCAGGAAAAAATGGCGACTTGTAACCCATTTAAATGCTTCCTGTTGCCCTCTTACCTAAATCCTTGTTTATTTCTGCTTCCTGCATTGTAAAGATTATATTCGCCTTTGCAGGAAACCTTCCTCCCAGACAGGAAACGGGATCGCCAGGTTCACTAATGAGAGCTTATAGGATTTCTTCTACATGACACAACCAATACTTTTTACTGCAGATAATTTGAGGTTTTGGCTGTGTTTGGGAGACAAAGACGGCAGTGTCGCATTTTTCTGTGTCTGGATTCAAAACATTATTCATGTCGTTGGTGATTCATTGCTTGTCTGTGTTGTAATAGTGTTTGCTCTCACCTTAGGCATTGCAGTGTAGTACTTTGGAAATCCAAACATTAGCAACAAACAGCTTTGGCTCTTGTCAGAGCAGCTGAATTTTGAGACAAAGATGACTCAAACTTAAAATGTACTACACTCTAATTCTTGCTAAAATTGCCGTTTTTCTTCTCTTTTGACAATATACACTTAGATAGATAGATAGATAGATAGATAGATAGATAGATAGATAGATAGATAGATAGATAGATAATCCTTCTCATGTGCAGTAAACTTGAGTCTTATATATTACCAGAGAATCTTATTTGTGGAAACCTGCTTTTCATTTTCATTAAAAGTTTTCATCATGCATTCTGCATCCACCACACAAAACTAAACATTTGAATTGGACACAAAAAAACGATGGATTGCTTTATTTACAGTACAGTGAGAAAGTACTTCCCCTCCCATACAGATTTCTTCATGAAAAAAGTGATTATCCCTCTTCTTTTTCTGCAACAATTTCTGTAGACCAGATCCCTGCTTTACAAAAAGAAATAATTTACATTGAATCTGTCAAAATGCAACGCATCATCATGTGATCTAAAGAGATACAAGAACGGATCAGAAACAAATTTGTTGACATCTTTATGTCTGGAAAGGGTCACAAACCAAATGTTTAGAGTTCCCAGTGGACCAAAGGGAGCACCATTTTCCACAAATGGAGAAAACATGGAGTAATTGTAAACCTTCCTAGAAGGTTATAAAGTACAAAGTTCCCAAAAGAGCCCAGGACAATAACTGCAGGCTTCACCTGCCTCAGTTAAGGTCAGTTCCTGGCTCAACAATAGGAAAGAAAGTGGGCAAAAGTTGGCATCTGTGGAAGAGGCCAAAAACACTACTGATTATGAAGCCTCACATTAGAAAAAAACATCTTGATGATCTTCAAGACTTTTGGTAAAATATTTATGGCACTGATGAGAGAAATTTGAGATTGGAAAGTGTGTGTCCTGTTACATTTGGTGCAAAACTAACACAGCAAGCTTCAGAAAAAAAGACATCAGAGCAATAGTGCAACACATAGGTGGTAGTATGATGGTCTGGGATGTTTTTTCTGCTTCCTGACCTAAACAACTTGATGTAATTAATGATATCATGAATCCTAATGAATACTCAACTTTATCCAGCTATCATTTTGTAATTTTAAGCTCAAGCACAATTTAATTGTGAAGCAGGAAGACGGTCTCAAGAACACCAGGATGCCTGCTCACAAAATACAAAATGAAGGTTTTAGATTTGCCAATCAAAGTCAAGTCTTGATCAATGTTGAAGACTCTTTGCCATGTATTGTAACACTTGATACCACGAACCCTTGGCATCAAGCGCCAAGGGTTATTCCTGCTTTTTATATTAGAACAGATATTCCAACATTCATATCAATGTCTTGATTAAAAAACTTTTTTCATAAAAGTGAGATGCTGTTTTTTCTAAATCCCCCAAATCATTAGTGTCACTTCCAATTATTTCAGGTTTCCTGTTTAAAATGGAAGTAGTGATCAGTTTTGTTGGATTGTTTTGAAAATGATAGCATGTTTTGTGTATAATATTACAGCCTTTTTCAAATTGGCAGGGGATTTTACTTCAAAGTCTAAAATTATCTTGTAAAGCCCATGTTTTGCTGCAGACTATACTTTCTTTTATTAGATAAAGTGTCTGTGGGCCCCAGACACATGGCTAATGAGTTTCATTAACCATGTGTTTGTTGCTTCCGACTGGATTTGATTATTCAGACGTTGATGTAATCTTAAATGTACGATAATATTTACAAGAACACCCAGGGCAACTGTCATTAATTTAAATCAGGATACTGGCCTTTCTGAGAA
The DNA here is from genome assembly GCA_037039145.1 of Fundulus diaphanus. Lineage (NCBI taxonomy): Eukaryota > Metazoa > Chordata > Actinopteri > Cyprinodontiformes > Fundulidae > Fundulus > Fundulus diaphanus. The sequence continues at coordinate 34,390,753 of CM073132.1, read as the reverse complement.
AAAGACGTCCCTTTGCTTTCCTTCATTTTCAGTTTTAGTGTTGGTGATATTTTATAGTCGTCTATAATTCCCTCATAATGATTCTTTTATTCCTGTTTTTCTTTTCTCACAGATCTCAACTTTGAGGCGACAAGGGAGAACTCTGTACCCCACTGTGCCTGAAAATGCTGAAAGGGAGGCTCAGAGTCTGTTTGTCCAAGAGGTAAACTGACTCCAGACACAATAAAAAGGCAATGAAATCAGATGTCAACCAGTTAATCCTCAAACTTAATTTAATAGTTTTCTGCGGTTCACTTGATCAGAAGCTTTGGAAGGATAAATAAAAAAACATGGCAAATGGTAAAATGATTTGTCACTAATCAAACTGATTCTCCCTTAAGTTACTCATGTCAGTGGTATGCTTTGGTTTGGAAACAAAATTATTATCTTGGGAAGAGATATGCACATATACTCTATCATTGCAGGGTTCTCTCTAAAATCTTTGATAATGTGTAAGATTTCATGTAACCACCAAAAGAGATGGATCATCATTTTCGTACCCTGAAGTCAGTGGCTATTGAAAGTGATGCTGAAACCAGCACCCAACCCCCCTTTGTGGACATTGGCACTGCAGCACAGCTAGCTGCTACAGGAGGTTAGAAAAGTGTCAGTTTAGAGCGCCAATGAGATATTGCTTTAGCAGCTGTGAAATTAATTAGGGCTGAGGGGGCAGGGTCTTTTCTATTGTTGGTCCTCAATTGTGGAATAACCTGCCCCTGCACATAAGAGATGTTCCTTCTCTGCCCACATTGGAAACTCACCTTAAAACCCACTATTATTATTTGGCTTTTACCACTAGAAAGACTTAGTTTTAATTTTAAATTGATTTTATTGTTTCTTTTAAGTGTTTTTATGCATTATCTTTTTATCTTAGTTTTTTTAATGCATGTGTTTTAGCTTGTAGCGGTGTACAGCACTTTGTTTCAGCTGTTGGCTGTTTTTAAGCGCTTTCTAAATAAAGATGATATGGTATGGCATGATGTTACTGTGGTGAGTGTGTTCAGTAGCTTTCAGTATTGATGTAGCTGAGGGCATTAGGGGGACGAAAGGTTAAAGCAACAACACTCCGCTAGGTAAGGCAAGATGAACAGCCTCAGGGGCTCCTGGGGACCAAAGTTCAAGGCCCCTAATGCACTGATACTAGGTGACAAAATTTTAAACTGCAAGGTTGTTGCAACATCCTCTTATTTCTGTCTCTCTAGAGGCTGTTGACAAGAACCGGAGCAAATACGTCACACAAACCGCAGGTTCTTGTCTGTGCTGATCATGGCCAGTCATACCATCTCAAGCTTATGTCAGTCAATTTCAAATGCTCTGGATTTTGTTGAAGCCAAAGATAGCAGGGATGGGAGCGGTAAACGTTCAAGTAGAGCGTTCAAAACGCTACAACCTAACCACAAAGCCCATAAACAGTCCTGCACTCCTTTAAAGAGCCATGCAGCAGCTGCCTGCTGACGGTCTACCTTCCAGGTCACAGGTCAGTGATTAGAGAGATACCGAGACGCAGCGCGAGTGTGGTGTGACATCAGTCAGACAGCTGCAGAGATTGAGAGCTTCTCCGTTTCCAAGTCGTCTCCTGTTCAGGTTACGTTTCGTCTCCCAGCAGGGGCACTTCTTGTAAACGTTGTGTATTTCTGCTGAACAGATATCGTTGAGCTGCTCCTATCACTGACTCTAACAATGAACAGATGTCCACTTTCCAAGAAAACGAGGAAAAGTGATACACTCCCTGCTGAGGCATGGTCAGACCGAGGTGGAGTCACCACACACTCCTTTTCCGCTAATTTTCTTAAGAATGTTGTGTTCAGATCATTTCTTTTTTCTGCATATGAGGAATTTCAAGGCAAAGTTTCACATTGAGATTGTCATCTTGTTCGTATAATTTTGGTATCTTTAGCATTGGATTTGAAGACTGTAGAATCTTGGGTCAGATAAGAAAGAAAAACATCTTGAGTCAATCATGTAAGGGTTAGCAAAACCAATACCAAGTAAAAAAAAAAAAAAAGAGATTTTTATTTACAGAAATAAACAGAAACTATTATCTTAAACAAGCCTGAGATGCAATCTGACAACTTTAACCTGTTTCTGATAATATACATTTCTTTTAAAGGAACCCAGACACTGGTTACTGCAACTATGAACAAGTACAACAATAAAGTAATTTATTTATCATTTAATTTTAGAAATATTAAAAATTAATTCCTATTGTCTGAAGGGCCTAAATGAGGCAGCGTCTTTGTTCGGATGCAGAAGGTCACACAGCTCTTGAGAGGAAAGCAGCACCTGTCACATCTCTCAATGCCTAAGCAGCAGCAGACAGAGTTGCCTTTTACAGTCGGTGTGACTCCTCCTCCTTCAGCAGTAAAGTTTGTTCACCAGTCTATGTTCAGTCTCCATGGTAAAAAGTGCTGGGCTGCCGAGTAGGTGGTGGTAGTCTCCATTTCATTTCCGTGCAGTTCTAACTTGGGTAAGCGCTACACCAGACGACGCCTGTCCTCTAAGTAAAATCCACAGCTTTTTTAGCTTCTTCGGTCCAGCCAGTATTACGTTTGATCAAGAAATTCAATTTACATGTAATTCCAAGGAGGTAACGATACTGAGGAGTATTTTTTAATTTAGACTCCTTGTGTCCTGAGTTAAATGGGAGATCCTCAAATCTGGATCGTAAGGCTTTTGGCTTGGACACGCAAATCGGCCTGTGTTAGTCTTTCTTCATTTCTTCAATTGTTACTTTTAGGTCTTAAAAAACCCAGAAACACTCTTAAATCTTATTCTTAGGCCACAAAACGAATTAATATACCCGCATTTTCTATCGTAGGTCTTAAAGGACAATGAGCTGTGTCCTAAATCTGTATGTCAATTAAATTTACTGCCTCTTCAACCAACTTTTTTAAAGCGGCACTACATAACATTTTTACCTTGATGTATACCTTCTAAGTCCCTGTAATGGTAATCTAAGTCTTTATGAGAGATTGAGGGGTCTGTCATGTCCCCCTACTGTCTCTGGCTGAAAAAACAAACTCGGTGGCAGTCTTGCGGCTCTGTTCTCGTGGTAAGACGAACAGCTTCATGGCAGCCCAATGTAAGGTCATTGCATCAATAGCAGTGTTACCAAGTCTGCTTATTGTAAGCTATTTTTGGCTTGTTTTTTTCTGAAGTCTCTTCTAAACTTTGTGAGTTGCAGGTTGTATTGGGCTTGTTTATGACCTTGAAGTCACTTGTTTGGGCTACAAAATAAGTGACTATGAACAACAGACGTAAAGAGACCCACCCGTGCTCAGACAGCAGTCGCATTTTTTAATACACATTTTGAAGTATTGCATTAGAACATGTCTCCCGCCATTCAGCCATTAACCTGACCCTAGCCAGATTGATATCGCTCCGTCTAGCTTCACTCACATACATCTGGAACCTCTCCCATAGAGAGTGATTTCTCCAACAAATTGTATTGTCCAGCCAATCAGGACGCAGGGCTGGAGTTTCATAGATGTGACGTAGTGGAGAAGCGACTGTGACGTGAGACTGTTTTGATTCAGACAACAATGGCGGCTCGCATCGAGGAAGCAAGCGTTAGCATTGATGCTGCTATTTCTTCCGTGTTGTCCAATCTACCTAATATTGTTTCGTTAAAAGAACATCAGAGAACGGCTCTGAAGGCTTTTGTTGGTGGAAACCATGTTTTCGCCCTTCTCCCGACCGGATTTGGCAAGTTTTGTTTTCCAGGGCGCCCCCGTGGCGGAGCGGTTAGCGCGAACCATGTTAGGAGGCCTTTAGTCCTAGACGCAGTCGGCCCGGGATCGACTCCGACCCGTGGCGCTTTGCCGCCTGTCTTCCCCCCTCTTCCTGTCAGCTCACTGTCACTGTTTTGATAAGGCCCAGCCTTCAATAAAGGCAATTCCTATGGAGATGTCCCAGATGTATGTGAGTGGAGCTAGGCGGAGCGAGACATGCATCTGGCTAGGGTCAGGTTATTCAGCCATACCCTGAAAAATGAAAAGTAATCTGCATCTGAAAAATAGGTTTTATGTCTGGTTTGAGTAACTAATATAAACATTCTCGTCACAATATTAACTATCAGTTTCTTAATTATTGCAAAGGGTACATTTAAAAGGAATTTTATTAGTTAGGCAAAATCTATTATGGATAAGTGTTATAAACTTTACTATATTCATTAAAGAAGGCATTAAAGATTGGTAGCCAATGTGTAAAAGCATTTGAGTCAGTGACCAGATCCTGAAAAATGCTAATTTAGGTTTCATAATTCATGTAGGTCTTAAATATAAATCATAATGGTCTTTGAAATGCCTCTAAGCCTTAAAAGTAAGCCTTAAATTCTTACAGACTTGCAGAGACCCTGGAATGGATTTTAAAATCTTGAGCGTGACATTTAAAGCCTTGCATGGTCTGGCTTCTCTTTACATTTCTGACCTGCTTCAGTTTTACCACCCAAGCTGTAGCCTGAGGTCAGTGGACAACATGTTACCTGTGGTCTGAAAATCAATTTCAAGAAGTGAGGTGATTGCTCATCTGAAGTAGTAGAACCTACTGTAGGCCTTATGGTTATTTGTACCTCTTTTTGTTGACTGAATACAGCCTCTAGATTCCTTTAAAAGCAATTAAAATGTTTATTTTGAAACAGTCTTTTAGTTAGCAATGGGTCTTTTTGTTCTTATTGCTTTTATAGGTTTATACGTTAGGTTCATGAGCCCTGTCTGTAGTTCATGAATTTTTGTGCCAATAAAATTTGCTTATTACTGGGCTGCAGTATGTCTAGAAAACTAATTGCAACAAAGCTATTTAAAAACGTAACGACTGCATCAGTTGTGATTAATATACATGTTTTCACCTTCTCCTTATTTTCCATCATCACAACCACCCCACCAGGTTCTGTGTGCACTAAAATCTTCACGTTTGTGCATCATGTGCAGTAAAACTCCATTCAAATGGCCAAACATATTATTTCCGTTGGTATTATTAATGGATGTCCCTTGAATCAACCAAATATTTCATCCAAGTAGTGATATTGCAACTCCTTCTTACTTACTATTCACACCCCTTCAACATTTTTCACCTCCTGTCATCCAACAGCCATGAGCTTATTCACTGTGTTTTATTGGGGGGTTTTTTGTGTGTTATTGAGCGTCATAAAGTTGTGGTGGAAGAAAAATGAAGAATGTTAAACAAAAACGTTTTAAAACTAAAATAAAGTTGGATTTAGATGTGATCTAGATTACTATGGTGCCCCTAAATAATTCCAGTGCAAAATCAAAAAGCTGTCTGCGGAGCTCTCCTAATTTGTTAAATAGGGTCTCGCTATGAATATCTTATTTCTGTATAAATGCAGTTGTTCTGTGAAAACCTCAGAGGTTTGTTAGAGAACGTTGGTGAACAAACAGCCTCATGAACAACAATGAACACAGGCAGACAAGTCAGGGAAAACGTCTGCTGACCTGTTTCTTCCTGCAAAGCCGCCTTTTGTGTCATTTATGAGGTCCAGCTGTCTTCAAGCCAGTAAACTGTCTTCTAATAATTGGTCCCCATTGTCTCCGCAGTGCATTAAGACTTACAAGTCTGATTGGCATGTCGTCAACTACAAGTACGAGGACTACTCGGGTGATTTTCGCCAGCTTCCAAAGTAAGTGAGCAGTTTAAATGTTCAGCCCCGCAGTAAGTAAAGACAACTCTGTCCTGCGTTATGACATTGGTATGAGAGCGGAGTAATATCAGGTATTCTGTATAACACATAGATGCCAAAGCTGTCAGCGATTTTTGTTTCCTGCAAAGGGCAAAATGTTGCTGCGCCTTAATTACAAGGAAACACAAGACACACGTATGTTTAATTTCCGTGCAAACAAGTACTTCCTTTTTATATGGAGCACGGCATCATTTTTATAATGCAGCCTTATGGAAACCACCCTCATTGTCAAGTGATTGTGTCATCAGCTGCAGTCTCTTCCCTGAATAATATCTTTTTTTACTGTTACTGTGTTAACTGACAATGTCCTACTTACTGCAACTATTGGCAAATGTTTTTGTTGCTTCCTTCAGTCTGGGGAAATTAAAACAATGCTGCACGACGCAGATCGCCTGTTAAAAGTCTGGCACTTTTTCAGATAATGTGAGGCTTGCATTTGGCACTTTCTCATTTCCCATTTTCCATGAACCGTTACTGTAAATGCTGCAGTTTTATATTCCTGGAGTTTCCATTCACGACGTTTATTTCCCGACACTCTTGAGAAGAGTTTACCATATTACGTTTTTTTTTTTTATAAGCTAAAGGCCTAACCCTAATCTCAGTCGATGAGTATAAAAAGTTTACAAAGTGAAAAGTGTAGCTTAACGGGTTACATTCAACTCAGATTTCACTTATTTTTACAGCAAAGTGCCCCGGCCGGATAAACTGGCAGTTCATGTGTTTGAAGTGGATGAAGATGTTGATAAAGAGGAGGTGGGTTCACGCACTTTATTATATTGTTGCTTAGGTTTGTAGTCCTAGGCAGTGGCGTCCTCTGGCATGAAAAGTTATGTGGGGCACAAAAACTCAACACATTAGCAGCAACTAATGTTTTGTGATGCATACAACCTGACTTTGATCGTTTTTAAATTAAACAGATAAGTTAGCATAAACCAACACACTAGAAATGCCATTTTATAAAAGCTAAATGTAATTTATTTTTTATACACCAAACTACAAATAAAGGCTCACTCATATTGTTCATGTATTGAACAGAAAAGATTCAATGAGCCAACAAGAACAACCACTAGATAGTCGCACACTGTCCGGCAGAACGTAAACATGTGCAATTCTACTATTTTGATTGGACGATCCAAGCTTGGGGCCAGAGGATTTGTACCCCACGGCTGTCGCAGTGAGCATGTTGGGCATGCGCGCTGCGATTTCAGATGTTCATTATTTAAACAAATGTTGGTGGTCAACCCCAATATCAAGGCGCCTCAAGAGGATTTAGCCTACTGAGCTTGTCAGTTTTCTGGCAGGCTTAGATATATAGACACAAATGTTTATAACTGAATTTTATTGGAAAGGGAATCAGTCAAATTTAAAGTGAAACAAAGCTTTTTCTTAAATGACAAACTTAATTCTCACACAAAATGGGAAAGTAGGAGATGTCTCTCAATCCTGCTGGCTTCATATCTATTTTGCATAATCCATTTTAAAGGTCTGTCTATTTTTTTTAAACAGTGGTCTATCACGCTTTTACTTTCACTATTATCCAATAAATGGCAAAGGTGCTTACTTTTTAGAGAGCTGTGGGTATAAAGTCTGAAAAATATATGATACGCTGATTATGATTTGTTTCATATGGATTTTTAGGTTTTCAGGCTTAAAAGATGATATTTGTTCTTTAAAACCCTCCTTCACTAAACCATGGTGACCATATGTAAAAGACACAAATGCATAAAACACAACTGGAATAAGCAAAATCTCATTTTGATACCAAATACTTATTTTAAAAAATCCAGACCAGATATTAAAAATGCATCGTCTTTCTACACAGAATCTAAAAGGGTGACACATATTTGTAGTTTTTGGATTCTTTTACGTAGAATCCCATCAAACTCATCCTGTAAAGACTACATTTCCCTAAAATATGGTTCTATTGCTGCTTCTGTTTTTAAGTAAAACACCATAATTTGCCTCATAGCTCAACTTGATGGACAAAGTTAAGTGTAATAACATTTTCCTTGCTGGTGCGCAGCGAGAATTCAGAGCTCCAACATTTGGCTCTCTTCATCCTCCGCTCAGTCATGTGTGACGGAGTGGGTGTGTGTTCCTGCAATGATTAAATAAGTATAATTGTTGTCTTTGGAAGAGCTTGTATGAGTCGGCAACAAGGTCATCTGACATACGGTCCGAATTTGCTAGGAGTGTTCAAAACAGCACAGATAACCCTAAACTGTTGTCGAAATATTGTTATCTTAAATACTACAAGGTCATACACTGCTTTGGGAGATGTATTACAATGATCCCTCCTCAAAATGTCAAACTGCTCCTCCTATAAGCAACAATGTGGCAGTAAATGTAATTTTACCGCATTTTAATGCAATAGAAGTACATAAAGGGGTCATTTGGTTGAAATACAGTACACTATGGCTTTTCACTGCAAGGTGACTAAATAAACCTCAGGAAAACCTACCAGAACAGTCAAACTTAATTTGTTAATCTAATTGATAATGATTCACCTGTATTTCCCTGCTGTGAGATGATTAATTAATGTTTTATTATATCCTCTATCCTAAAATGTATGTTGCATTAAAAGTGGAAAAAGTTCTCAAATGATTTCTACCGATCTCTCTTTTTGTTTCACATCACAATTTCCCGGTGTTTTAACGGGTGGAGTTTGTGTAGACTTTTTTATCTACTGTATAATTGTAGATTATTGTTTACATCTGCAGGATTTGTTTTCCTTCTCTCTCCTGAGTCCTGAGTTCGACTTTAGGTCTTGACTGTCTTCTGTTTCTGACTTAGTGGTTTTAAAGGCTGTCACTTTCCGGCCTCTCTGGTCTGGACTTGCGAAGGCTGTCTAGACACAGATGAGAATAAACGGGCTCTGAAAACTCTCCAGCTGCTTTTCAACGCACTTCAGTCCCCACACTGAAACCGTGAGAAGGTAGCCAGCGCTTTTAAAATCCCCTTTTGTTTTATTAGTTAGAGAAAAGAAGAATAACTGACTTTGGATCGGACTAAATGACATCTTGAAAGGTCATTTACTCCTCGCCTTGTGAGACACCGTTAGAAATGTGGTTCCTTACTGGAGCCCTTTTAAAGCAGGGAAGCTCTGATTGCAGATGACGCAGGGCTGAAATAAGCCAGGACAGATCTTCTATCATTGCTCCCCTAATTAGTTTATTTTTGCGGACCGTGGAAGCAAAGCAGGTCACGGTATCTTTGTGTTCTGGTTCTAAGCGAAAGGCTGATTTCGTCCCTCACCCGATAGGAGTGTGGTGTGAGATGACCGGCGTTTCTATGTCTTTTTCTCTGAAGATTGAGAAATTTATTTGGTTAAAAAGTCAGCGTTTGTTTTATGTCGTCGTGTCTGCTTGTTTGGACTGAGGCGGCTCTGCATAGCGCCGAGCTCTCTGTCTTCTCAAAGCCAAAGGATGAAAGCCTTCGGACACACCAGAACCTTGGCCCGGGTCACTAATTAGGGACATGATGTAATTATTGTGACGCATGAATGCAAAAACAGTCCAAAGGAAGTTCTCGAAGTCAAATCTTTCTTCGTTTTTTTTAAATAAATGGATGACTTTTGTAATTGTATTGCCATTCTAAGCTGCATTTCTGCACTTTTTTTTACCTAAATGTCTTTCTCTTGTAGGACACGGCCTCCTTAGGATCCCAGAAAGGGGGTATTTCCAAACATGGCTGGCTGTATAAAGGGAACATGAACAGTGCCATCAGTGTGACCATGAGGGTGAGATAACAATAATCAACCCTTTTAAAATCGGCCTTTTTTGGGCTCTTCAGAAACTTTGTAGTGAGAGAAACTATGTTGGCAAACACATATCCCTTATCCAGATGTGAGAACCTCACTGCGTTTTTTTTATAAACGGCTTCGAACATCGGCCCTTAATCATGATGGAAAGTTTTCTTTTTTTGTTCCCGTTCATCGCCGTGATGATTTATTTTATCTAGTTTTATCCAGGATTTATTTACTTAAGGGATGATGCCTGACAGCGTGTCTATTTTTAGGAATTAATGGATTAAGTGAATTCAAACTGGCAGCACAGTATCACAGTTGTTAGCTCTGTTGCCTTGCAGCAATAAGTTCTTGCATCTGAATCCTGGCCAGGGCCTTTCTGTGTGGAGTTTGCTTGTTCCAACCCTGCGTGCATTAGTATTCTCCAGATACTCTGCTTCCCTCCTGCTATCTAAAAGCATTCAGGTCAGGTGAATAAATTGAGATTAGATGTGAGCGTGTGCATGTATGTTTGTCTCGTACAGTGCCTTGCAGATGTACTTATACTTATTGTACTTTTTCGCATTTTGCCATATTGAAACCACAAATTTCAATGCATCTTATTTTTAGTTTACACTTATATGTGTGGGAGAAAGCTAACGCTATACATCATCCTGAAAACAACGCCTCCACTGTGAAACGTGGTGGTGGCAGCATCATGGTTTTCAGTAGGGACATTTAAGCTGGTCATTTGGAAAATGGAGGAAAATATATTTCAAGCTGTGAAAGATTTGAGAGTGGAGTGGAGGTTACTCCTTTTTTGTGAGGACAACAACCCTGAAATACAGCCAGACCTACAATGGGAAGGTTTAATTACCGCATACTCCATTTTGGGAGTCCCAGCTGAAGTCCAATCTTAAACCCACCTTTGAATTTGTTTCAAAACCTGAAAGCCGAAGTGCATAGACACTCAGTCTGACCGACCTTGGGCTATTTTGAAAAGAACTGGGAAAAGAAATTCAGTCTCTTGATGTACGAAGCTGGACTCAGGGAAGCTGAATAAAAATACACAAATGCAGTTTAAACCTCAGTACCCAATAGGTCAAATAAACCGACATTATTTTTCAAAGATTTTCACAAGCAAATGAGGAGCAATGAGTACGGACTGAGCTACAGATTTAACTTTGAGATGCATATGTGTATGAAATACTTAGCTAAAATCAGTCTTAAATGCTAATACATATTGTGATATGATAGAGTAGATGCAATCTTCCATCTTCAATCTTTTGTTCCAGTAATCGATACTTGAATGTTGCTTCTTTCCGTCATTTCAGTCGTTCAAGAGGAGGTATTTCCACCTTACCCAGCTCGGGGATGGCTCGTATAACTTAAACTTCTACAAGGATGAGAAGATCTCCAAGGAGCCCAAAGGAACAATTTTCCTGGATTCCTGCATGGGTGTGGTTCAGGTATGCTCTGAATTCTTTCGGTCATCTCTGGCACAGAGACCCTGATTGTTAAGTCCCGCTGAACCCGAATGACCGTTTGCATGTTTTGCCAAACAGGATATCCATGTTGGCGCCGTGTTTGCTAGTGACGTAGCCTGCTCCCTTATGGGGACTTAAAAGCCTTACAATACACGCAACTATACTGGAAGTTTCCTCAATGCGATCCACAACAGATGTATCAGCTGGCTGAAAGCATGAGCCGCAACAGACAAAACTGTCAAAAGGAGTTGTGGACAGCTGCTGAAGAATATTCTCTGCATTTCCATGAAACCTGAGCTCTCTCCTCCCCGAGGTAGTTTTTGTTTTTTTTGCTGACTCTCAGCCAGTGAAGCAAGGTGAATGCTGAGGTCTCACTTCCGAGCACTTTCCTCTGACCTCCCAATCAATGCTGTGTGCTCCCATCTGATCGTTGGAAGAAAAACACTGTGTGTGCACTATCGTATGTCTATCATCACTGCCGATGGAAAGAATCTGATTTTACCTGTCAGGAGGTCGGCTGGATGTTTGGGATACAGTCATATTGGGGTGGGGGGGGGGGGGGGGGTGGAGGACTGTGTTGCTTATATTTAAAAGTGTCCATTATTTTTGAAACTTTTATCTCTGCGACTTATGAAAACTTTACTCTTCCTTAAGTCGTCTTAAGTCCACAAAATGCGATTTATTTCATTATTTGCCATTCTTAAATTAGCAAACAATGCGGGTCTAAAAATTGGATAGAACTAATCAATAGAAAGAAATAAAAACCTAAAAAAATAACAAGGAGCTAACAGCTTTAAAACCCCTTTGACTCTTTTCTATTGAGGCCCCGTTCTCAACGCTCTAAGAAGAGACCATGACATAAAAGTCATCCAGAACATGAATGATCTTAGGGTCTTGGGGAGATCGTCCGGAGCGTATCAAGCACTCCCGGACCGTTCTGAGCATGCACAAGGCTGCAGCTGTGAATCATCTGCGTTCAATATTGTGTTGGCAGCATGTCTGAATCTTGGGTGTTGTGTGGTAGAGAGCTGCAGCAGCGGTGGCTCATGCGTGTGGGTCTGCACGGCATTGTCCTCAGATAATCTGAAGCCGTATCGATCATGATTACCTTATGTCAAGAATGTAATGTAATCACCCCCACGCTGGGCTGTTGATGCTCTAATTAGCCTAATTTATCATAAGCTTCAGTAAGGTGCTGCCTTTGGGCATGGTGTCCTGACAAGCCTCAGGCAGCAAGACGAAGGATCTCACCAAGCAGCTGATATGACCCCCTGCACATGGAGATCGGTATGCACTGTGTTCAGTGTGGATAAGACTCCTCAATGAGGAAAAAGTCTGCATACCTCCAAATTATGTGTAGTGGAAAGTTCCTGGTAGAGCAAAGGAAGTTTAAATAACCTGGGCTGCAGTTTCAGAGCATATTCTACTTGTAAATGCTGTCAAGGGTAAGCCCCGGCATCACATTTATATGTGAAGATGGAGGGGTAGGAGGAGGAAAAAGCACAAGCAGCAGATCATTGAATATTTTTAAATAGGTGCAATGCAGTTCATTTAAAGCAACTTCAAGCCTCTGAGCCTCAGTTTGATCTGTTCGGAGTGATCACCACAAATAACACAGATCCTTCCGACTTGGCAAGATAGGGTGTTGCGGCAGGGTAAAGCTTTTGTCCAGGATGGCATGCTTGGCAGTGCATTTCATCTGTAGAAAAAAAAAATCCTCATTTATCCAAGCGGAGGGAAATACAAGTGGTGTTTCCTCCTCCGCAGTAAGGCTGATGACGATGGTGAAGGTGCAGAAACTTCCCACATTTATAAAGAAATGATGGACATATGTGAGGAAACATGGTAGCCTATGTGTGATAATACCCATAGAGGTATCATTAGGATAGGATCGCTAAGAACTAAACAGGGACAAACCTAGCTGCTCAGTACTAATTAGAGTCTTGTTTGCCTTCATATTGATACCAAGTTTTCAAAACTTCCTGCAATTCAGTGAGGTTTGAATGGTCTTGCTTTGAAGACCAAAGCTTTGTGTCTTAAAGAGGCACCTTCTATAATATCAGTGGAGCTTTCTGTTGAATTTTTTCATCAGGTCATATCATAATTGACACCTTGCTGATCATCTGTCTTACATAAAAGTGTAAAACACTAAACATTTCCTTGATTCCACCCAATTCTGTATTTATTTAACAAAGTTTCTGGGAGGGATAGCTAGCAGAGCTTCTAACATCCATCTGATTCATGTAGGGCTCTTTTTAATTCTGCCTGTATGAGTCATATTTTCTTCTTATTCTTACCATCTTTATCAGTTTTCTCTTTTACTATGATCATATGTGACTATCTCTCCACCAAGAGGATTTTTTTCTTGGACTGGGGTTTCTTTGACAACGACTCATCCTGCTCGTATTTCCCAGTAACAGCATTGTTTGCGTATAAACACACTTTATATAAGTTACTACCTGTCCCATATTTTTAATCAGGGAAATTGAAAGAACGAGGTTCCTCACACCTTAGTATTTGCTCTTGCATCACACTTTTCAATTCCTGAATCGCGGTTATTTTCTCCCTTGTCAGAAATCAGTCCACAATGATGACCAGCTCCATCTATCCACTGTTCATGCAGGGTCGCAGGTCATAGGAGGGGCGGGGGTACTGATGACCAACTCTTTCAAAGATTTAGTTTTAGGCTCATTCTTATATTTTTGACGTTTATTGACTCAGTTTCAACACTGCTAATTAAGATTCTTTTAATCCTCACAATATCACATAATCACACAATAGCATATTTATGGTGAGTGATGATATGCGGCTTTAATTGGGTATGATTCCAGCATATATATAAATATTAGCATTTAATTTGATCTCCAGCTAAGTGACCCTGCCACAGATGTTTGTGGCATGTTAAATAAATTGGTTGATTGAGCATTACAACTCAGAGACATTACACATTTTACAAACTACTGAACTTTCAGCCCAAGACGTTCAAGCGAAAAAAATGGTGATATTACATGACAACTAATTTACTCCATCCTGATGCAGTAGTTGACTATAAATGTTACACCCTTAATTTCTTCAAATTTATACTGAGTGAAAAGATGTTTTAAGCAACATAAGTGACAAAAAACATTGTAACAGCAACTTTAAAGTTGAGTTGTGGTCATTAGGATGTAATCCTTATCCTCTTTCATAAAAAAAATTTATGAAATCTGGACCTTAGACATTTTATTAAGCCTTCTAGAGGTTAGTTCTGACTTCCTCTGTCACAGCTCAGAGCTGCCAAGGAAGTTAGTGAGGAAACGGTAGAAAGTTTAAGCTGATTGTGTGGTATGCATTGTGTGTTATGACGTTGGGACGACAGAGGTGTGACCAGGCAGGATTTAATAGCATAAACAATAAAATACACGATCATGTTAGCATAATGAAGAGGACATCTAATGTCTTTGGATTGAAACCTTTTGTTGGGCCAACAAGAGGAACGCAGCAATCTGTCGTCCTGCATTGCTGCCGTCAAAACAGCGACACAGAGAAAATGTCCCATTAATTTTATGTTTGCTACTTCTTGTCTCCTTTGGTCCAGAAATACGGCTTTATTTTTGGTAAAGTGACATCATCACCAGCTGTACTGTTGATCTGGGGATTGATTGGTGTGTTACTGGAGCCCTTTGACTGAACTATTTGGTGAAAATGGCTCCTGATACACAAGAGTGCCAGGGTGTTGGTGTTTTACCTTTTTGATTTTGAATCATCTCCAGTCATCTATCACTTATTTTTACACTAAAACCTGATACAATTTTTTTTTGAAAATTAAGCATTTTAAAAATGTTAACATTTTATTGAATTGGTTTAATAAAACCAAACATTTTTTTAATCTCTCAATTGTTTGTATTTGATTCGTTGGGCTTTTCCAGACATGTGCCTATCATGAAAGTGTTTTATGTATGCGTTAAAAAAAACACATAGCACATCGTATGATATTTAAAGCATATTCAGCAACACGTTTACTTGATGAGGCACATTTTATAAAAAAAAGCACCAAAGAGCTCATATTGAAAACCATACGTTTACCATTATACTGTTCATTTTGTCATCCATTTCCCTATTCCAACAAATCCACCATCCTAACCCACAGTAATTAACAAAACTGAGTCTGTTGGACTCAGTTCACACTTTCTTGTGTTTTTTTCCAAGTAAACTATGAAATCATACGTCATTAAGCAGCGGCCCACGGCCATTTCCCAATAACTTGCTCCATGAGTAGACCTGCAGATGTTTATGTTGCAGCTGGAATGGCATGTGAGATGACTTCATGCTGAGGTTCGAGCAGCTTTTGGGAGGGTGCAAGCATTTTGCACAAATGCACATTGGATTTGTCCTAAGATGTGGTCGACGATCCCTGCAGACCAACTATGAGCTCAGGAATATAAATAGTTCCACAATGCAATCTGTCAGAGCATTTTATCTTCTCTTTTCTACTTTTTCTTTCTTTAATTAGAGACACTGACTGAATGATTTGTGTGGCTGTGTTGTCTAAGGAAGTGAGATGAGTCTTTTAACCTATTGGGGGGGGGGGGGTGATTAGGCCTATTATTATCCTATTTATGTCCAATACACCCCCTCATTATGTACTTAACCTGCTATTGACTTCTCCTCCCAATCACTCCCACTCTGTTGTTTTACTGTCCAGGCAAGCAAAAAGAAACGCCACAGAATAACAAACAACAAGCTCCTAACTTTATGCAGACAGCTTTCTCTAATACTTTAAATACTCCTATCTGGTTTATTTAAGTCCACAATAAACATCAGACCTCCGCAGAGCCGCCGTGTCGCAAACAAACTGCAGCTGCTTTGGCCCCAATCGGTTCTGAATAGGCTGACACCGAGAACCGTGAAAGCCCAAAATGAGGCGCTGACGTCACTCTTCCTGGCTGATTGAGGTCACATTTTGGCTGCAGGTACACAGTTTTTTTTTCTTTTTTTCTGCAGCCGTAGAAGGTCTCTGCTGCGGTCTAGTTGTTCAGCCTGAGGTTGTTTCATTTGCAGGGCCATATTCCTTTTATGTAGATGAACTGTTGGTCCAGTAACCTGTGTGAACAGTAGATTTATGGATCTGTGAGCCTAAACGGCAACGAGAAAGCAGTGAGGATGAGGGAGAAACAAGCCACAGTTTAAATAATAAAACTAAACATCTTCTGACATTTGCTGACTGGGTTATAGTTTGATGTTTGGATTGGAGCTTGTGATAAAACACTCCAGCTACCCTGCAATTTTACATCTCTGTTATCTGTGCGGAATAATATTACACAGGAGAACCCTTTTTCATGTTTTCATTTCGTTATCTTTGCAGAACAACAAAGTTCGGAGGTTTGCTTTCGAGCTGAAGATGCAGGATAAGAGCACTTACTTGCTGGCTGCGGAAAGCGAAGCGGAGATGGAGGACTGGATCAACATGCTCAACAAGATCCTGCACAGCAGCTTCGAGATTGCCATGCAGGAGAAGAGGAATGGAGACATTCATGATGGTGTGTGTGTGTGCTTTTGATAGAACAAGGGGTCTTATTTTGTGTCCGAATTCTTGACAAGAGCAAATATTTAACAAGAAAACATGAATTGTTTAAAGAATGGAAACTGGTCTTTTTAACACAGTGGTCATGAGTGTGTGAATAATCATCGTTTTACTTTTACAGCTATTTCAATAGGTGGGTTACGCTTTGTGAGTAATCCTAAATCAGTCAGTTGATATAATATAAATTAAAATACATTAACATCATCTTGTTTTTTAAGTTTATGCCGTCACAAATGTGAGATGAAGAAATTTTAAGCTGTCCATTGTTAGTAAGCAGGTAAAAAATGTTCACCTCGACAAATGGCATCAGTCTTTTAAAGGGGACATATGAGCCTTTTCAGTTCTTCCTTTTTAAGATTTACAGTTGTGGTCAAAAGTGTACATACACTTGTAAAAAAATCATAATGTTATGGCTGTCTTGAGTCTTCAATAAGTTCTACAACTCTTATTTTTCTGTGATAGAGTGATTGGAACACATACATGTTTGTCACAAAAAACAGTCATAAAGTTTGGTTCTTTCATAAATTTATTATGGGTCTGCTGAAAATGTCACCAAATCTGCTGGGTCAAAAATATACATACAGCAATATTAGTATTTGGTTACATGTCCCTTGGCCATTTTCACGGCAACTAGGCGCTTTTGGTAGCCATCCACAAGGTCCTGGCAAGCTTCAGGTCGAATGTTTGACCACTCTTCTTGACAGAATTGGTGCAGTTCAGCTAAATGTGATGGTTTTCTTGCATGAACCTGTTTCTTTAGCACTGTCCACATGTTCTCAATGGGGTTTAAGTCAGTACTTTGGGAAGGCCATTCTAAAACCTTAATTCTAGCCTGGTTTAGCCATTCCTTTACCACTTTTGATGTGTGTTTTGGGTCATTGTCTTGTTGGAACACCCAACTGCGCCCAAGACCCAACCTTCGGGCTGATGGTTTTAAGTTTTCCTGCAGAATTTGGAGGTAATCCTCCTTCTTCATTATCCCATTTACTTTCTGCAAAGAACCAGTTCCACTGGCAGCAAAACATCCCCAGAGCATAATACTACCACCACCATGCTTGACAGTAGGCATGGTGTTCCTGGGATTAAAGGCCTCACCTTTTCTCCTCCAAACATATTGCTGGGTGTTGTGGCCAAACAGCTCAATTTTTGTTTCGTCTGACCAGAGAACTTTCCTCCAGAAGGTTTTATCTTTGTCCATGTGATCAGCAGCAAACTTCAGCCGAGTCATAAGGTGCCTTTTCTGGAGCAAGGGCTTCTTTCTTGCACGGCAGCCTCTCAGTCCATGCCGATGTAAAACACGCTTGACTGTGGAGACTGACACCTGTGTTCCATCAGCTTCCAAATCCTTGCAGACCTGCTTCTTGGTGATTCTTGGTTGACTCTTGACCATCCTGACCAATCTCCTCTCGGCAGCATGTGATAGCTTGCGTTTTCTTCCTGATCGTGGCAGTGACACAACTGTTCCATGCACTTTATACTTGCGTATAATTGTCTGCACAGTTGCTCTTGGGACCTGTAGCTGCTTTGAAATGGCTCCAAGTGACTTCCCTGACTTGTTCAAGTCAATAATTCGCTTTTTCAGATCCACACTGAGTTCCTTTGACTTTCCCATTGTAGCTTTTGTAGCTGAGTCTAATCACTGGGTCAAATGAGCCCTATTTAAATGGGCTCATGAGAAGTCAACAGCTGTAGTCAATCAGAATCACTTAGAAGAAGTGAAGAGGCCATGACATGAAGCTAATTTGATTGACACAACTCGCTACATCACCAAAGTTGACAAATTTTGTTGCTGTATGTATATTTTTGACCCAGCAGATTTGGTGACATTTTCAGCAGACCCATAATAAATTTATGAAAGAACCAAACTTTATGACTGTTTTTTGTGACAAACATGTATGTGTTCCGATCACTCTATCACAGAAAAATAAGAGTTGTAGAACTTATTGAAGACTCAAGACAGCCATAACATTATGATTTTTTTACAAGTGTATGTACACTTTTGACCACAACTGTAAATCATACAGTTGTAGTCTATAAAAAGTGGAACTGCAATGCTTTGGTCTGAATTCCTCGTTACTTTAGTCCCTCAAGGTCCTCTTTACCCCATTTCTGAGGTTAGTCCCTCGTGTTCCACTCTACCCTATGTGGACATTTTTGTAGTTTGCTGGGGGAAGGTGTCATTAATTGTTTCACTTAACTATTAGTAGCGTTGAGCTTGGACTACAAAAAATTTTAATGGTGCATTTGCAAAATTGGTTAGCTGCAAGTCCATGACTTTGTTTAGCAACTCCGCTGCAATTAATGTGGTATAATTGTTCAAAGACATAGTAGATAATAGAGAAAACTGAAGGGCTTGAAATATACAGAATATAAAAATATCTACACAGCACCTAAAGAGAACAAATAAAACTTTTCTGAACTCTTAGAGACTCCAAGTACACAACAAAATGTATTATAGGACTACAAAAGTGGGTTTTACATGAAATGTCCCCTTTAAAGTCTACACCAAGCACTGTGCAGCTTGTACTGCTTCTTTCAGAGCAAAAATAATTTTCATAGTTCTAAATTTTTAAATATATATCCAAATCTCAAACTAAATCCCTCTCTGAATTTGGCAACCTTGGTGGATGTTTGTCCCGGTTTGTATTTGTTCCCCTATATGTTCTTAATTCTCTTAAACTGATGGATAAAGTGTTGCATAACGATTCACAAGCTGTGGCTCTGAGTTCTTTAGGTAATTGTTAATCAGCCTTTGTTTCCTGGTTTGTTGCTCATTAGTTTAATGTAACAAAGCTAACAATGTTGGCCAACTGTTACCATTATTAGATTTCATTCAGGGATGCAGAACGATAATGATTTGTAATGAGGTAGCTTCCACAGGTCCTGGCACTGATGTTCTCCGTTTCCTGCTGGCATTTGTAATGTATAACGTTGTTGGAGATGTAATACCAGACCACCCAGGCTTTTAATGCTCACCACCTGTCTCTTAGGAGGCTTAGCCTTGTAGGAGAGAGAAAGCAACTGTCTCCCTGTAAAATGCCCCACTAATCTTTTTTAACTCTTCAGCTTTTATTAATTATCATGTGCATCAGAGTCGGGGGAAGGGGGGGTTTGAGGTTAAAAATATCTGGGAGCTTCTTGAAATATTCCTCTGAGACCTCTAGTGTCTCCCTTTTAATCCCAGCTGATGCCGATCACCGATGAATTACTGTTTACCAAACCTCACGTTGTCGGGAAACGATTAAAATGGGATTTACTTTGCCATCTGAGTTTTCTTTTCTTTTTCTTTTCTTTTTTTACACCCTTTTGTGATTTGTATTTTCTTATAGATGATGATCTTGGAAAGTCAGACAGCTCCTCTGGCAGCCTGGATAGCTTTCAGGTAGGTCTTACTTGTGTATTCAGCGCAGCACTTCTGGTACTTTTTAAATAAGCAAAGAAGGACAAACTCTTTTCTTCTTTTTTCCACAAAAATGTTTTCGATTTGGATTCAAGGATTAGATGTCTGATTTCTGATCCGATGTTAAAGTCATACTTGCAGCACTCTCCACATTTACTGGAACCCCTCATGAAAATGTGAAAAAAATGGCTTGAAATAAATTTATATTTTACCTGAGTAGCCTGATCTTAATCTGAAAATTGTAGAAGAATGACATCTTTAATTTGAGTTGGGGAAAGGGTGCTCTGTTATAGCATTTTAAAGCCAACTGGTCACTCAAACAGTCCATTGAAAATAAATGCTTTTTACATTTCTGTTTCACTTTTTAATGTTGATCAGCGTTTCTATTAACATCTAACTTTTCATTCGTAGTTTACTGTTTCTCTGATGTAAAAATATTATATAAAATACATATGTTTATGTTGCCCCGACCCACAATAAGCAGGGTAGTGTAGAATAAGGTTGATGCTTAAATGCCAACCAGTTACAAGCCTTTTTGTGTCCTACCATCACAAATTTCAAACTGACTAAAGGCCAGTAAATATTCAGCAAGAAGAGAAAAATTTGCTCTTTGACTTGAGGTGGTAAGAACCAGAACAGAGTTCTTAAGGATATTTCACACTTCACCAGAGTTTAAGTGCCAAGCTATTAGGAAGTGGTTCATAGGTTCCTCCCACTGCAGCGTTTGCCTCGTTATGATACACATCGCAAGAACAAAGTTCTGCTCAGATTGTATGTCAAGAACAAGCGGACATGTTATAATGAAGGCCAAATTCTGTCCAGAAGTGTTTTTCCAGTTTAATTTCTGAGAAATGTGAAGGTGGTGTGCAGCAGTAGGAGGAACCTAAGAGGACTTCCTGGTTCTGCACTAAAGTTCTTGTAAATTCTGAAATGTTCTGGCCAGACGTAACTTTGTTCTGGTTGTTGCAGCCTTGGAAGAAAAAAACGAATTTCTCTGGTCTTGCGGAGTACGTATTGGCTTTTTAAGTTTGAGCATTTCTGCAACAAACATGCCAGATGGGTCTGGAATGAAACAAGTAAGAAGATGCGTCTAAAACACCTGATGCCCTCGGTATGGTTGAGGAGGTGTGATGCACCGGGTCTGTTTCCCCTCCGTAGGTCCTGGAGACCTTGATATACCGTGCATGAACTCCGTGCATGAACTCTTTCAAACCACGGGATTTTCAAAACATATAGCAGAATTAGCACCAAAGGGGTTCACTAAACACTAGACAGATCCTCAAAAAGAGGAAGCTTGACCATATGATGAGTTTTACGGCTCCTCTGGCATTTAAGCATCTGTGGTTATATAATGATTTACTGACCAAAGACATGCAGATTGAAAAGGATTTGAGATTTAGACCTTTAGAGGAAAATAAATTCTGATGCTGTCATTGCACTTAGTTCTATATAATAGAAAAGACAAATGCTTTTTAGAAATGGAAACTTCTGGGTGAAAGAGGCTGATTGGTGACACTTTGCTCCTGAAGTGGATGTTGGCATCGCCTCAGTCTCACCGCTGAGCCTCTTGTCATCTGTTAAATTTCAAGACTTACTTCCAGCTGGGTGCAAATGTGAACCAAATGTTCTAAATATAAAACCAGCAGAGGTGGAAATTGTTCCGTTTTTTTGCTTTTGTTTAGGCAGTGTCTTATTCCCCTATAGAGCACCAGAGATATAGAGTCAAGAATGAGGAATGAGACCAGACTGAAGCTGTTCACATTGGACCCAGACACACAGGTAATCCAGCGTGACCCCAAAATGAAGTTGACACATGACGAATTGTAATTTCAAGATGAAGGATCAAACCTTCCCATATGCCGTCTGCAGAAACTGGACTTCTCAGGGATAGAGCCGGATGTTAAACAGTTTGAGGAAAAGTTTGTCAAGCGTGTTCTTGTGAACTGCAACGACCTGTCGTTTAACCTGCAAAGCTGCGTGGCGGAGAACGAGGAGGGGCCAACGACAAATGTAAGTCTTCATTTTTACCTACAAAACTGTCTCAAAGTTACAAACCTATCACTAGCTGACCAAACCGGATAAGATGGTTTGTCAGAGCAGCCAGATGGGCTCTCGGTACTAAAACTCATGAAGGACTGCTGTTGAGATAGCAACCAGGCTGTTGGCTCAGGAATGGTGAGCAATCTTTATAATGAAGTCTGATGTCCTGCTGTCCCTCCTGGGAACAACCATCTATTAAACTTTTGACATCTTCTCCCTCCACACGCATAGAGAGGGAAAGAAGCATCACATAACAATGATGCACAGTGGTTAGCAGATCTAAGCGCAGACCACAATAATCTCCCTGAACAAAATCAAGTGAACATCACAATGGCAGACATCCAACAAAAATCTCAGGTATGAAGAACTGGACAACACCAGGCCCGGATATGATGCATGCCGACTGGCTAAAGAAGCTGACTTCTCTCAATGAACGCCTAGCAGCACAAATGAACCAACTGCTGACGAATGGGACCCACCCTGAATGGCTGACAGAGGGCAGAACAGTCCTGACAATGAAAGACCCCCAGAAGGAGGCAGCCACTACCACCTGTTGGCCAAAAACCTGTCTCTCCACAACATGGAAGCTCCTGTCAGGCATCATAGTGGCTAAGACAAGTGGGCACATGGATGAACACATGACAAAGGCCCAGAAAGGCATAGGTAAAAACATCATAGGAGCCAAACACCAGCTGCTGGTTGACAGAACAGTAGCCCTAGACTGCAAAAGCAGACAAACAAACCTGTGCACTGCATAGATTGATTACAAGAAAGTCTATGATTCAACGCCACACATGGATCCTGGAATGCCCGAACCTGTACAAGGTCAACAGCACTCTGAGAGCCTTCATTGCCAACTCCAGGAAGTTGTGAAAAACCACCCTTGAGGCTTCAAGCCAAATGCTCAAATCTCCATCAAATGTGGAATATCCCAAGGAGATGCTCAGTCCCCTCTGCTGTTCTGAATAGGCCTGAACCCCCTCGGCCAAATAATCAACAAGTCTGACTATGGATACTGACTCAGAAATGGGGCCACTATCAGCCACCTCCTGTAAATGGATGACATCTAGCTGTATGCTAAGAGTGAGCGAGACCACCAGGATCTACAGCAGGGACATCGGAGTGCCATTCGGGCTGGAGAAATGTAGCTGGATGGTGACAAAGAGAGGGGAGGTAATCCGCAGATGTGGAAGAGAGCTATAAGTACCTTGAAATACCACAAGCAAATCGCAACCATGAAGAGGCCACAAGGAAGGCAGCAACAACCAAATACTCGCAACGACTAAGGCAAGTTCTGAGAAGTCAGCTCAAGAACGAGGTCCGGGCAATCAACAGCTATGCCTTGCCAGTAATCAGATTCCCTGCTGGGGAATAAGTTGGCCAAAGACGGAAATCCAGACCACTGATGTTAAAACATGAAAGCTACTCACCATGCATGGTGGATTCCACCCCAAATCCAGTATCCATAGGATATACACTAAGCACAAAGAAGGAGGCAGAGGCCTAGTGAGCATCAGAGCCACCATTGAAGATGAAACATCCAAGTTACAAGAATATATCAGGAAGATGGCCCCAAGGGATGAAGCGCTCAGTGAATGTCTCAGAAAATGGAAGCTGGAAGAGAATGAGCTGAAGGAACCATCATCGAAGGAAAAACCCTGCATGGGACGTACCACCGACAGATAGCTGAAGTGGCTGATATGACCAGATCCTACCAATGGCTAGAGAGGGCTGGACCGAAGGACAGCACTAAAACACTGATCATGGCAACACAGGAGCAGGCCTTGAGCGCCAGACCAATAGAGGCCCAGATCTACCATACCAGGCAAGACTCCAGGTGCAAGCTATGCAAAAAGGTCCCAGAAACCATCCTGCATCTCACAGCAGGGTGTAAGACACTAGTGGGGAAGGAATACATGGAACGCCATAACCAAGTGGTTGGTATAGTATACATAAAACATCTGTTCTGAGTACCAACTGGAGACTTCAGGTCAAAATGCGAGTCACCTCCCACGGTGGTGCAGAATGACACACCAAGAAATATGGTAGTAGCTGCATCATGCTGCGGGCATCCATCTTGATGCTCTTTTGTGTTCGTCCGTCACATGAAACTAGCTTTTTACAACTAACCTGAGCGTTCCACTCGTACATCCCATCTCTAACAACAGTGAGATCTCAGGAAACATCATCACCACCTCAGGCTGTTTCTGTTTGCAGGTGGAGCCTTTCTATATCACCCTGTCGCTGTTTGACATCCAGAAAAGCAGAAAAATCTCCTCTGACTTCCAAGTTGATTTGAACCACCAGTCCGTCCGGGGCATGGTTCCAGGTAACACCAATCAGCATGTAAACGGAGGCAGTGACGCCCGATCTGAGGGGCAGCGGTTTATCCACGGGTTGCCAGAAACCGCTTTGCTGTATCCCAAACAGGTAGAGAGGAAGTTAAAGCACAGCTGCTAAAGCCGACATGTCCTATTTATAGCTGACTTTTCAGATTGTGCCTACAGGGGGTGTTTTCAGTGACGTGCCCCCATCCGGATATCTTCCTGGTGGCTCGCATCGAAAAGGTGCTTCAGGGGGGGATCAACCACTGTGCCGAGCCATACATGAAGAGTTCAGACTCCACCAAGGTAACGTTTCATCCCCTGTCTCCCCACGAGGCTTCTTCTAATTCAGCAGATACATCTTTCTACATCTACGTTGTTCACTTTTGAATCTGCAAGGAAGCACATCATGCGGTTAGCTTTGATTCAGACAACTCGTTATTCGGGGGTTGTTTTCATTTTCACTTTGTTTTAGGCCGGCAGCACTCCAAGTACTTATTTTGGCACTTTCCGTACGACAGTGTCCAGCCCGCATGTGTTTAACATCTTAGTCAAGTTTTTCTGTTTTCCACTAGATGGCACAGAAGGTCCTGAAAAATGCCAAGCTGGCGTGTAGTCGATTGGGTCAGTACAGGATGCCCTTTGCCTGGGCAGCAAGGTACTTTATTCCCTCTAATAATTATAATTCCTGCTTTTCTTATTTCTGCTTCTCAAACGGTTTTCAGGAGAGATTTTTGCTCCAAGATCACAGCATGTGTTGACCAGAAATATCCAGAATAGTGAAATCCTTTAGAAAACTTGAGTTTTTTTATATTTGGAGCTGTGTGATTCCTATACTATAGTATTTTTTTCTATAACATGCAGTAGATCTTAAAAATATACACACCCCAGTATAAAATGACCATAATAAAGCCTAATGGGGCAACTATCCTGCACAGATTCAACTGCAAAACCAACATCTGTTAGAGGAAAAATAATCTGAAACTACAAAAGCTGCTAAAACCTGACCGTGTTGCTCACCTCTAAACTGATGCTTTGCTGAAGTGCCTCTTGGTTTGATTCGATCCCAACATTGAATCTTCTTGGTTATAAAAAAGAAAATCTGATTAATATGAAATGATTAAAACAGATAAAACAATAAAATGGATTCTGGTCAGAAAGCTACTTACCAAGAAGAAAACAGCAGCACTGAAA
The DNA here is from genome assembly GCA_037039145.1 of Fundulus diaphanus. Classification (NCBI taxonomy): domain Eukaryota; kingdom Metazoa; phylum Chordata; class Actinopteri; order Cyprinodontiformes; family Fundulidae; genus Fundulus; species Fundulus diaphanus. The sequence goes on along the minus strand of CM073132.1, from coordinate 34,365,287 downwards.
AAGCTTCTGGATTATAATTTTTTTACATGTGTAAAATACCACCACTGTTTTCCATTTTTCTGGACTCAGTAGTATGGTTGTAAAAGACAAACCTTCTCTTGCATTGCATCCATCCACAGCTAGATAAAATCTCCCTAGACTAAAAGTCTTGGTTATGGCAGTAATTAAACGGTACATCACCAAAACAACACATATCATGGTCAGGAATTACTTTTCTTCAGATGGATCTCACGTTTTTCAAATTTTTATGTAGTTTGAACAGATTAGGTTTTTTGTTGAATTATACAAAATAAATATCACATTTAATAAAGCAAAATAGTAAAATTAAAATCAGAATAAATGACTCTTATTTTGGCAGTGGTACATTGATCATACAGCGACCCTTATCACTGTTTATTAGTCTTTATTACTACATCTGTAACCTAAAGCCCACCCCTAATAATACTGACTTTAGTCATTAGCAAAATGGGTTTCATACAAAATGCCATGTTAGTGTTGAGGGATTCTTCACGTAAAGTTTATTTCATAAATTTGAAAATGGATTGCTTTTCTAACCACGAGGAGAACTGATTTCTGGTGTTGTTGGTATTTTTTTTGTCTAAAATCTCAAAGCATCAACATATCATTAAAAAATGTATGTTATTCAGCAGGTCTTTTTCCTGTCCATTGAGACATAATAATCTATCTAGATGTTCGTATTAAAAGGGAATATGGAGTGCAGTTTGCAGCAGAACCCTGTTTCCTGACTTTGTGTTGTTTGTTCGCTCTTTAGACCCTTGTTTAAAGATGCATCTGGGGCACTTGACAAAAGCGCCCGCTTCTCAGCTCTGTACAGACAGGACAGTAACAAACTGTCCAATGAGGACATGCTCAAGCTGCTGGCAGATTTCAGAAAGTAAGTAAGGTTTCTCTGAGTGTGCTCTGTTATTAGAAGCTCTAAGTAATCTTGCAGATGTGCTGGATGGAAAATGTCTGTGCTTTGAAAAATATTGCTCTGTCTTAGGAAAATCTCACCTCTGTTAACATACTCATACACCCTTTCTAGATGACCTGTCTGCTTTCTGCTTCATATTTAGTCTAACAAATCCCAACTGCAGCTTATTTTCCTTTTCTCAGACCAGAGAAAATGGCCAAGCTGCCTGTAATCCTTGGAAACCTCGACGTTACCATCGACAGTGTTGCCCCCGACTTAACGAGTAAGCCCTTTGAGGTTTAACAGAAGAGATGAAAGCTGCTTCTCCTCAGAACAAAGCCGGTCCCATTGTCTGCAGGCTATTTATCTGGTCTACTCTCTCCTGCTTCTGAATCTAGACTGCGTTACCTCATCCTACATTCCTGTGAAGCAGTTTGACGTCAGCGAGAGGAGCGGCGTCTTTTTCGAAGTGGAGGAGTTTGTGCCGTGCATCGCCAAATGTTCTCAGCCTTTCACCATCTACAACAATCACCTCTACGTCTACCCAAAGCACTTGAAATATGACGGCCAGAAGTCATTTGCAAAGGTAGCACCATCTCACTGCCGCTTGCTGGGTTTGTTTACGTAGTTCCTGGGAAGCTGAGCTGAAACGTAAAAGGTTTTAGTTGGTATTCCTCAAAGTTTCTCCACCATCCGTTTTTTTTTTTTTTTTTTTTGTCAAATATTTCCCTTTGGAATCAGAGTTGCAGTGCTTTTCTCTCTGTGATGCTAACTGGGTCAACTTTGCTCACTGTGCCTGTCCTCAGGCTAGAAACATAGCTGTCTGCATTGAGTTCAGGGACTCAGATGATGAAGAAGCTGTTTCACTTAAGGTAAATAAGCACTAGAGGGGGTGAGTGAATCTCCAGAGAACTGTTTTTGCAATTCAAAGGAACTAAAGCACAGTTTTTTTCCCTCTCAGTGCATCTACGGGCGACCTGGAGGACCCTTGTTTACCAAAAATGCCTTTACCTCAGTATTACATCACCAGCACAACCCTGAGTTCTACGATGAAGTAATAAAGCTCAAGACAACCTAATTTATTGTTAAACCCATATAATTGTAACATTTATAGTTTTGCTTGCGCTCTTATGCATTAGTTTAAGATCGAGTTGCCGACGCAGCTCCATGAGAAACATCACCTGCTGTTTACTTTCTACCACGTGAGCTGTGACAGCAACAGCAAGGCCAGCACCAAGAAGAAAGATGTGGTTGAAACACAAGGTAAAGCACAAATGTCGTTTGATAATGTTACCCCCTGTGCCAAAACCTTTAAAGCGCTCCTTCTTAAGGCCAATACTTCAGCGGTTGTTGCCATTTCCCTCTTTGAAATGTCAGCATCATTATGCTCATATAGGCCATGAAAATTGTTTATCAAGCCTGCTGCAGATGTCGGGATACATTATTTTATGCTTGTTACGGAAGAATCATAATTATACAAAGCATGCTACAAAAACAGTATGTTGTCTTGAGGTTTTCACTTTTTTTCACTTTACAGACTCACAGACTGGTGTATTTTATTGGGGTTGTATACACAGCGGATAAGTTGAATAACAATTACACATGGTTTTATGGACGTTTTTGAAATAAAACTCTTAAAGGTCCTGTGTGTGTTTGTCTTAGAGACCCCTGTTATCAGCTCTCTAGAACTGCATTTCTCCTCATTTAAGAGACATAACCGTCAACTATGCTTTGTGAACTCCACATATAGGTGGAGTTTACAGCATTTCTTTCAGGTTCAATTCAGTTTAGTTATATAGCACCAATTCACATCAAATCCCAACAAAAGACCCTTAAGTTTGGCCAAACGGGTAGAAGTACAAATAGTATGAATGGTTTTGAAAGCCACTGTGTTTTGCACATATTTAAGTTATACCATGCATTGTTCGGTCTGTTGGTAAAATAATATTTGAAGGAACAAAAAGACGGACAGTATGGCCCTTGGCTGTACTCGTAAACCTCAGGCCGACAGATCTGGGGAGGAAGGGGTGAAATGGGATTAAGTCTATAATCCTCTCTGTGTTACTGCTGTTACTGGCAGCCTCTGTAGATCTCATGTTGTTCTCCTCTAAATCTGTTCTCAGTGGGTTACGCCTGGCTCCCCTTGTTGAAGGATGGCCGGGTGATCATGAATGAAAATCACATCCCTGTGGCGGCTAACCTTCCCGCTGGGTACCTCAGCTGTCAGGAGGGGGCCAGCAAGGTAGAGCAACAATGCTACCTGTATCTGTGTTGCCAAGCTAACCCAGATACAGAAGCCTGTGTTTGTTATCTTTCATGTTCCTTAAGGTTCTTTATTATTTACATTAACTTCATGTCATCATGTCCACATCTTATACTGATAAAACATGAATTATCTTTTTTCACCTTTACAGCATTTGAGTCCTGAGGTCAAATGGGTTGATGGAGGAAAGCCCTTATTTAAAGTGTCCACACACCTAGTGTCCACTGTGTACACTCAGGTTTGTCATAGAACAACCTTAAAGAAGTACCACTAATAATTTGTCGACTTTATATCATTTTTCAATCGTTTTCCATTACAGAAGTACGATTTCTTTGGTATAAGTCACTGTGCTTTTTTTTTTTTTTGGTCTTTTTGTGCATTTCAGGATCAGCATTTGCACAATTTCTTCCATCACTGCCAGGACATCGCATCAGCAGCACAAGGATCTGGAGAACTGGTCAAATACCTGAAGGTACAGGCTGTCCAAAGTTAACATTTTGTCACTGAAGTTGAAGGAAGATGCTATTCAAATAAAAGTGTACATATGGGTTCTCAATAATACAGAGCCATTTTCTGTTTAGGAATAATACAACCCTGGCCACAATAGAAACGGGCAATTACCATTTTTTGTTATTATGGAGAAAAGTTATCACGATTCTGACTTAATGTGACAACAGTGAACTGAAAATAACAATTTCTGCAAGCCCCAAATTTTCACAGCATGGTTGGGATTTTTGCTTATTTTTTGCAATGCTGGTTGCAGAAAAGCCAGCACACATCAACACATTTAAAAATATAGTTTGGTGCAATGGTAGTGTACGGTTTAGCCATGCAGTATCATCACATCACGTAACTGATACAGAAAAGTAGCTATTCGATAAGGGGTATGCTTCATTTTTACAGCAATATTTTTTGGGCCCTGACTGAGATTTATTTCTAAAATGATGATGACTGTTGTAATACTTTTTAAAATACTTATTCTTGTCAGATTAACTGTTAATACCACAGATTAATGTGATGATATTTTAAGTCCATATTGTCCATCCCTTGCCCTTAGTCTCTACTGCACCGTTTCAACAGGTTTAGATAAGTTGTTATCTGGCAGCTACTGGCAAAGCTGCAATTTCCCAGTGTCCCTAAAGGCACCATAGACCTCAACACATAGCATAAAACGTCTTGCTATACTACTATGTGCTTAAATCGGATGAGGCCAAGATTGAGTAATTCAGCAACAAACACTGCAGCTGGTTCTGGCTTGAACAAATAATCACACCTGATGTTAAGCACAGTGCGAGATCTGTGATTCTGTGAGCTGTTTGCTCTTCCAGAGGCTTTAGGGGCCTTGTTGAGGCATGACATCTCAGATGCCTTTAAAAAAGGACATTTCCAACAGAAATCTGGTGGACTCTACCAGTAAACCAATAATAGGTTGACAGGAAGTCCACAGCAATGATTGCTTAGTCAATATTGTAACATTGCAATAAACATTGTCACTTAGCAGATGTTTTTATACACAGCAACCTCTAGGGTGAGTAATACAGTTCACTCTTTGGTCTTGGAATAAATCTGGTACATCACTGGTCAGAATATCTTTACCACTAATCTTTTAGCCACTTTTTTTTTTAGCAGTTTTACCTGTCTTTCACATACTGATGATTCACATCCTTTGCCTTTTACCCGCAGAGTTTGCACGCCATGGAGAGTCACGTCATGATCAAGTTCCTGCCAACGATCCTCAATCAGCTGTTCAGAGTCCTGACCAGTGCCACACAGGAGGACGTAGCAGTAAATGTTACAAGGCAAGACTTTCTGAAATGGTTTATTCACATTCATTAAACCAAATTGATTGCTGTAATTACAGCGCATGTCAAACTTACCCAACAGCAATGAGGTGTTATTGTGATTTTTATGAGTTCATCTTGAAAACACATCATCATTCATGCTCCCCTTTTGCCTGTTTCTTAGAGTGATGATTCACATTGTAGCGCAGTGCCACGAGGAAGGCTTGGAGCACTACCTTCGCTCTTACGTGAAGGTAAAATCTCTGAGGTGTCTTGATAAAACCGTACTTCATATGCGTGCCACGGAGCTGAGCATTTATCTGTGCGTGCGTCCGATCCAGTTTGTATTCAGGACGGAGCCATACACATCCTCCACAACCCGGACAGTTCATGAGGAGTTGGCGAAAGCCATGACTGTAATCCTGAAGCCTTCCACTGACTTCCTGACGAGTAACAAGCTGCTCAAGGTAGACTGCCCACACAGATCCACTTTGTAAAGTAAGAACAGTTAGGAAGTGTTTTCTGACTGATGTTTGTCTGTTTTTCAGTATTCGTGGTATTTCTTTGAAGCCTTAGTCAAGTCCATGGCTCAGTACCTGATTGAAAGCTGCAAAGTGAGGGTGAGTTTAACCCAGAGGTCTCTGCTGAAGTTTCCTTAGCAGCATGCCACATGTTTATACTGTTGCAGCGCTACATGTAAACTTATTATACTTGCATATAGTTTACATTGAGAAGAGGTACAACAAGTATGATTAGATTAAACAGATCAGCTGTGGTGAGAGGAGCAGCTCAAGACAGAAAACATGCAGGCGGCCATATTAGTGAAGGAACGATATGACCTCCTCTGCATGATAAAGTGTTGCAGGTTTCATCAGATCCCAGTTTTCATGATGCTGTGGAGTTTAATTGGTAGAATGAGTTTAAACTCCAGAAATAATCTTAATTCATTTAGGGAGTAATATAATGGCTTCCAGCCTGGAAAATTTTGTTTTCTCAACAACTAAGAAATCAATATGCATCATCTGTTTTACAATTAAAAGAAAAAAATGTTAATTATAGGAAAGTAAATAAAGCTGATTATACTTTCTTTCCTTTAGCCTTAAGTTAATAACAACACAGGGGTTCCGGATATGTACCTTTTATTTTCAAAGACAAAGCAAAAGCAAACAAATAGGTTTGTTATTTAGAGCCCATGACTTGCTGAGATAATTGCTCTGCGCACCCAGCTAGACCGCAGGGTTGTGGGGTTTGGCTCCAAGTGATGGAGGACCATCCTCCATTTATCATCTTTGCCTTTTGCTTTGCTTTGATTACATTACACCAATGAAACCATTGATACTTTAGTGTATATGCATTTATATTGAGTTAATTGGAGTTTATTATTTTTAGTAACTCAGTTCAATAAGAAACCGAGAATAATTACACACCGACTAATGTTTCCCTTAATGTCTGTTATTTAAGATTGATTTCTGCTTACAGCTAATGACAACACAACATTTAAGATTAGAATATGACACTAGACCAATAAAATATATTGGAATATTTGAGTATTTTTGGATTTAACTGTATGCGTTTGTGTGGCTCTCTTCAGCTGTCCAGGAATCAGCGTTTCTCAGCATCTTTCCATCACACTGTGGAAACCTTGGTCAACATGATGATGCCACACATCACTCAGAAGTACAAAGACAACCTGGATGCTGCTCGCAATGCCAACCATAGCCTAGCTGTCTTCATAAAGGTCCACCTAGGATCATAAAGATCCACTTTACTTTTGCTGCCCTCGCTTCTTGACTGTTGAATAATAACAGATTTTCTTTCCGATTCGTTCTGCAGCGCTGCTTCAACCTGATGGACCGAGGCTTTGTGTTCAAGCAGATCAACAACTACATCAACTGCTTCGTGCCCGGAGACCCAAAGGTGCTTTGATACACGCAACATCTTTCACAGAAACAAACTGCAGCCCACGATCTCTCAGCCCTCCGCTTGGTTGTGTTAACAGCAGTTTTCTGGTCTGTGTTTCTTTCCTAATGCAGACGCTGTTTGAGTTCAAGTTCGAGTTCTTGCGCGTTGTGTGCAACCATGAACACTATGTTCCTTTAAACCTGCCGATGCCATTTGGAAAAGGGAGGATACTGAGGTTTCAAGGTGAGAACAGAGCTGTGTTGCGCTTCCAGGCAGAGTGCCTTATAAATGTTTTCACACCACTACAGCTTCTCCATATTTTGTCACATTACAGCCACAAGTCTCAGTGTTACACTAGCTATGTTTACATGCACAAAATTATGTATTCAAGTTAATTAATTGGGTTTTATTGGTAAATGGGCACACAGTCAATTAATCCGATCATAATGTGTGTGTGTATATGCACCTGGCTTTATTCATGATATAACCACTCTGACATCTGCAGTTATCAAAGAAGTACTACTTCTGTCTTTGCTAAATCACAATAATACTAAACGAAGCAGTATTATACGAGTTTGTTTGTCTTCCGAGCGCCCAGGCTGGACTTGCTGGTCTCTAATTATGATTGAAATGTTACTGAGTAAGCAACAATTTTGAGCTCCTTTATCTTTCCGAACAGAAAGGTTGTATCGGGAGCCTTTGACAGTTTTGCTTCCCAATGTATTTCCGCCACTCGCCAAGGCGGAAATACGTCACGTTTACGTCAGGCACACATGTGTACTCAGGTCAGTTTGCCACATTTGGAATAACTTGAGCCTGACAAGCGTTTATATGCACGTTGATCGGATTATTATAAACATAAACCACCTCTCTCATAGGGATTACAATTTCATTTTGATTGAGCTTAATCTAATCATCACATTCCGATTGGCTTGTTTACATGACGCATCGTTATTCCGATCGGCCCTTTATTACTTAACTATTACTTTTGTCCATGTAAATGTTGCTGCTGTTTGGATTTTATGTGACTAACACAAATAAGCAAATAATTGCACGAAGAAAGCCATTGTTAAAAGAAAACCCCCAATTTCTGTTTGCAGCTTTCATAAATCTTCCTTTTCACAGGGCAACACGATGTGAGAGAAAGCGCTTTTGTCTCATAGGTCAAAACTTGAGCTTTTTGGGTTGTAAGTCAATACGCTGTGTGTTAAAAACTAACACTGCACGTCACTAGTGACACACTATGACCGTAGAGAGACATGGTGGTGGCAGCATCATGCTTAGGGGATGTTTTCCCTCAGCAGACACTAGGGAGCTGGTCAGCTTTAGTGGGAAGTGGGCTGGAGCTAAATACAGGCAATCCTGGAAGAAAACCTGTTCAAGGCTTCAAAGAGTAAAGCAGAGATTCACTTTCAAGCAGGACGGCAGTCCTGATCATGCAGCCAGAGCGAGAGTGAGATGGTTTAGATCAAACCATACTCATGCTTTGAACGGCCCGGTTAAATCCAATTGAGAATTTGTGCCATGACTTAAAGGTTTGACGTTCAGACGCTCTTCTTCCAATCTGACTGAGATTGAGCTATTCTGCAAAGAAGATCAGTAAAAAAATTCAGTCTGGTAGACACAAAAGATTTGCACATATGTATCATTTCAATCAAAGGTGGGTCTACCAAGTATACACTCTTTTGTTATTATTATTGGTTAAAAAAAAAGTTAACCATGTATTGTTTTCCAGCTGTTTCATTTAAGTGTTGGTTTGCATTATACTTTCTCAATATACCCTAATAAAACACACTGAAGTTTCTGGTTGTGAAATTACAAAAGTTTAGAAACTTCAAGGGTTTTTAAATAATACTGACGGTAAAGAAGAATAAGAAACTTGTTTTCCAATAGATTAGCATTTTTTACAGGATGCTCGATGTTTCTGTCTTCTTTGCCTCAATTTCTCGTATTGTCCTCAGATTGTACAGTGGAGTCTCATGATACTCCAGTAGGTAGGTGGTTGGAGTCCTCCCTGCATGTTGTCTCAATATAAAGCGGCTTTACATGTGATCATTCATCGCTGAACAAGAGATTCAAGGCCAATTATTTTCTGCAGCTGCTGAAATGCCTGATGTCTTTTTAAGGCTTGCATAATTAAAATGCAGGTTTTAAAAATGTTAAGGCCCAAAACCAATCTGCAGGGAACCTCGTGCATTTGATTTCAAATTGCCTCTCTCCTCTGCGGTTGTTGTTTGAGCTCATATGTGGACAGCTGGGTCTCTGCGAACTGAGTTTGAATCTCGTCTTACCACACTATTGATGTAGAACGCAGAGGGAATCAGTCAAACATGACCGTGTAAGCTTGTCTTGCTGTCTGTTTATGATGATCATCGTCTTCCAGGATGCTCTCTAGTTTCAAGGTTCTGATCAAATTTACATTGGATCAAATGTTCACTCTCGCCGTCTGGGATTGATTGTGGCTTCACGTCCTTCTGTACGCGTAGTTTCTTGCTCGCTTCAGTCTGTAGCGACGTCTTCATCGAACTCTTCTCGCCCCACAGATCTGCAGATGGATTACTCTCTGACGGAGGACTTCTGTAGGAACCACTTCCTTGTCGGGCTGCTGCTCAGGGAGGTCAGTGCCGCTCTGCAGGAGTTCAGGGAGATTCGGCAGATAGCCATCCATGTTCTGAAGAGCCTCATGATCAAACACACGTTTGATGACCGCTATGCCTCCAAGGTAAGCTGTATGGTTCCACACCTCTCATTTAACTCTTTAATTCTCACTTATCGGTGTGATGATCCCATTCATTTTTTCTTTCTTTTGCTTCTAGAGCCAGCAGGCTAGATTGGCCACCTTGTACTTTCCCTTGTTTGGTCTGCTTCAGGAGAACGTCAACAGGCTCAATGTGAAGGAAGTCCTCCCTTTCCCCATTAACCACTCCAACAATGTAAGAGAGCCACCTAGTGGCTTCTTTTGAGTACTGCTGTGCATCCAATCAAAAAACAAGACAAACATTAAATTATAGCACAGCTCTGCATCAGAAACGTCTCCCTTTAGGGTTTGAGAATAATTAAAAAAGAAATGCTCTATTTACAGTCATAGAAGAGGGAAAGAGGTGATCAAGGTGATGCATCGATTGTGCCGATTACTTCTTGAATTGCAAGATGTCTTTTACGCTTCACATGTGCTCCATCGGTCCTGTCTGTGAGCTATCTGGACCAAAATGTTTATGTGGCTTGAACATTTCACTGACTTATACGGCCAAAGACAAAAACAAGTCAGTCAGGCAGCAACTACAGAAAGAGTTTGAAACTGACAGAAACATATTTGAGATAAACTTTACTGAATACGTTTTTTTTGGTGCAATTCGCATTTATTCAAGGTCGCAACGAAGAGGGATTGCATGAAATGCCATCATTGGCAAAGGTACAGAAAATTTATTAAGCACAAATCCTTTTTTTGCCTAAAGATGACCTGCTGGGATTGTTTCAAAGAGCTTTAGGGGAGGAAAGAATAAGGACAAATCTGTTAATATTTCTCCATCATTCTGACTGAGTTAAAGGAGCAGATTGGTTGCATTAAAATGGAGTAAAGCTTGGAATTATTCTTATTCTGCAAACCTTGGTTACCTCTAGTTAATTAGCATGCAATCAACACTTTGCAGCAGAGAGGCTCCACAGACAACAATATTGCTGCTGGTACGATTGCACCTAAGTAAGCTGCTGATAAAACCTTTTGTGCAAGATTCAGTTGCTGTGAAGTTAGTGATGGGGTTGCCAGAGCTTGCTGAGCAATGGCAGCAGGCTTCTGTGTGTGTTTCTGTATGCACAGCGAAACAGGGACTTCTAGATGATAACCTGGTGTCTGGTTATCACCAAAAACGGCCACTTGTTTCCAATAACGACACCCAGGAGAGACTGATGCTCTGCAAGAAGTACCTGTACTGGATTGCAGAAGACTAAAGCTAAGATATTTAACACAAAAAGGTCCCCCTCATCATCTGGGACCACTGGGAAGATTGCTCTCTGGAGAGAAAAAAGGTGGACCATGTCCTGAGACCATGGCATAAGTCGGAAGTGATAACAAAGTGGATCAAAGATCAGAAGAATGTAATTCTGGGTCCTGGTCCCGGAAACCCCCGACACTTTAATCCTGTCTTGAACCTGTGGTCAGTCTGCAAAAAAGGCAACCGGAGAAACAGAGATGAAAAGATTGTTACAAACTTGTCATCCGTCAGGATTTGACCCAGCAGCTGATATCCAGTCTTGAAAAAAAAAATCATACTGTATATATTAAGTCCTTGCATAAATGTGATGTATTATAATAATAAAGTCCTTAAAACATCTGAAACATTTATTATAAAACTTATACCATAGACCATAGAAACCGTAGATACAAATATGTAACACTGAAGCAGGAAACTAAATTTCTGTCAGTCTAAAAGGGTTTGGCCACATGTAATGCGAGAACTGTAAGCACCTGTTGGATTTAGTAATAAATCTGCCTCATAGGACCTCACAACCCTGACAGCCTGTGGTTTCATATGTAAACTCTTTTTGCAAAAGATGAACTGATTCCTAAATGAAGAACAGAAAACAATGAAGAAAACAACTGCAGAGTAAAGAAAGGAGCTTGTTAAACCCTCAAAACTCAGTGATTGATGTTTATACAAAATGTTGACATGATAAAAATGATTTTCCCTTTCCTTAAAAGGGATTTTAATGCTCAAAGATTTTATATAATAATTACTGCAGAATAAATCATAGAATTTAAAACTTAGATGTAAAACTTTGAAGATGAAATCAAACATTTTTATGATGTTTTTGTAGTGAATATTCAAAGAGGAAGTGAATCAAAGAATTAAACCAAGATATTAAATTTAAATCAATTTAAAATACTAACCTGACCTCAGACAAACTTAAACTAAATAACTTCTGGTTGTTTGGAAAATATCACACAATCACAATATTTTGTGGCGTTCATTAATAATCAAAATAATCAATATTTGAAAAAGTAATTCCTGTACTTGAATCATAATTAATGTGAGATTAAAAGGTGCTTCTTGGACATTTATGGCAGGTGTTAAAATCACTTTGTCATCGCCACATATTTCTACAAGCCACTGTTAAACATCTGGTAAATTATAAATCATAATCACAACTGGTCTAAGAATGAAGCAATGTGGAACTTCATGTTACGCAAACAAGACATACACATTGATCTAGAGATGCTTGTTAAAAAATAAGTCCATCACTTTAGATAAAAGATTATTATTATTACTGACAATATCAAATGTGGTTGGGGAGGATCCGAATGGGTTATACAGTTCTCCAGACTTTTTGGAGGTACTAAAGCATTGACTTTGTAGCTATACCTACTCCCACAAAATAGTTGCAACAGGCTTATTTTTAGGACATCATAATAATCTCTGGGTTTAAAATAGAGGTTTTCAGAACAGACATCTTTCATTGATTTGTTTTCCCTCTCTTCGTCGTTTTTACTCAGAACGGACGAGAAGATTCGCTGCTGACCAACGCCTTGATGACACCTCCTAGGTCCAGCACGTTTCTGGACACCAGTTTGCACAAAGATGTTTTTGGAGCCATCTCAGGCACAAGTGAGTTAGAAATAATGGCTGGTATTTATATTTAAAAAAAGAAGAAATATTGAATTAATAGAGTTGCTATCCAGTCTGGAAGAGTCTGGAATTTGCTTTTAAATTTTCCAGATCTGAATAAGTGTTAAAAAACATGTTGTTGAGTTTGGAAAAATGTTTGATTTTATTGATAATTTTCTTTTTCTTTTCTAAAGGATGAAAGCCTTGTAACAGTTTATAGGCGGAGGATGTTTTTTAGTTTTTTAGTTGGTTTATATTTAAACCATTTTCTTTATTTGATTCGCCATGTTGTATAAGCATGTTATCATTGTACCTATCAGTAAATACTGTTTAAAAATCAAGAAGGGACTATTTTACATTTTTTTGGAGTCAAGATTTCAAATTTAAGTTAAACTTAAAAAAACTACAATATACGTCAAAACTAGCATTTCTTATTGTTTTCTAATTAAATAAAACCTTAAAGGATCACTTACAATATTTTAGCCCTTTGTCAAAGATGTTGAAATATTGCCAACATCTTTTAAAGCAGAAGAAAAAAACAGGAAAAAAAAAAACCGTGAAACGGCGCCATATCAAACTCACAAACCAGTTTCAGCATTGTGATGTTTCAAAGTTTTCCGAAGCATGAGAACTAATGGCTATTAAAGAAGTTGGAGGTTAATATTAATGCATTTAAATGTCCAAAATGTTAATAAAACTCCAGGAAAAAAAAGAAGTGATGGAGATGATGTGTAACAAGCTTGTTTAATGATTTTTTGTTTTGTTTTTTTCAGCTTCCCCTCATGCAGCGTCCACCCCTAATGTGAACTCTGTCCGCCATGCCGACTCTCGCGGCTCCCTCATCAGCACAGATTCAGTAAACAGCCTGTCTGAGAGGAACCATGACAAAGCCAATTCTCTTGACAAGGTAAATCTTTCTGTAATGTGTACCATTCATTTCATTGTTCTACTTCACTGCAGCTTCACACATTTCCCAGATTTTTACAGAACTGACAGAGAAAGTCTTTTTTTTCTTTTTTTTTTTAACGCTACTCTCAACATCTCGCCTTCCCCGTTCGGCCAGCCACAGCGGATGGGAGAGTTTTTACGGAGGCATTCAGTCAGCGTCCTGTTTCCCTTTGTGGAGACTGGAGACGCAGTTTGTTCTGTTCACACCAAGCACGCCTCCGTGGACCTCACCCTGCTCACTGTCCCTCCTGCCCCAGATATCCCCCTGCAGTCCATCAGATCACTTCAAGTATAAACTGCTTCACGTCTCTGAGGCGTGTCCCATCTGGGAATGTTGCCGTGTGTGTTTAATGGCCTACTTCCCTGTTTCTTTGCCCGATGATTTTTCGGGATTCCTGTTTGTTTTTGTGGTCTGAAGCAGATCTGCTACATCACAAGCTTTGTTTCATTGCTCCTTTTCCCAGGTTTCCTACAAAGTTGTGAAAAGCCTGTGAAGAGGAAAAATAAACATGGAGATTTCAAATTTTCTAAATTGTTTTAATTTCTAAAGGGCAAAAATTTGAAGTGCAGTGTTTTTTGATTTGCCTTATATTTAGATTTGCTCATTTACTTTTATTTACCACCTACAGTTGAAGGCTAAATGATTCATCCCCCTGGCATATTTATCTTTCTGCTGTTTTTTTTTTTCTGGATGGAAGTTACATTAACATTTTGGAGAGGCTCAGCCAGAGTCCTAATTTGAATCTGATTTAGCTAAAACTTAGGATAATGGCACAGAGGCCTTTCAACCTCAAAGACTTGGAGCTCCCCGCAAAAGAAAAATCTTCAGAATACCAGAGGAAACATGTAAAAAGTTTCTCTGCAATTATTAGAAGGGTTTGCTTCATCGGATGCCAATTAGGCCTTTTAAGACAACAAGGGTGTGATCATTTTTGACATGCCAGTTTTTAAAATAAATGTAAATAAAACAAGATTGTTTTTTGGAGTGATATTCCTTTTACGTCATTTTTTATTTATTTTATGAAAATTCATTTAAATATAAAACTGCCAGGAGTATGAATTATTTTTGGCCTTTACTGTTAACCTTTGACATGTCACCCTCTGAACACCCCCAGATAAAATACACACTCATTCAAAAATCAAAAATGGACCATTTTTAATGCCTTTAGTCTTCGGACAACTTTAAAGTGGGTGTACTTTTGAATTTTTACAAACAGATTAAATGTATGTATTTAAAATCTGTCTCTTAGCTATAGTTTCAAGTTTCAATAGACAATATACACTCACCGGCCACTTTATTAGGTACCCCATGCTAGTAACGGGTTGGACCCCCTTTTGACTTCAGAACTGCCTCAATTCTTCGTGGCATAGATTCAACAAGGTGCTGGAAGCATTCCTCAGGGAGTTTGGTCCATATTGACATGATGGCATCACACAGTTGCCGCAGATTTGTCGGCTGCACATCCATGATGCGAATCTCCCGTTCCACCACATCCCAAAGATGCTCTATTGGATTGAGATCTGGTGACTGTGGAGGCCATTTGAGTACAGCGAACTCATTGTCATGTTCAAGAAACCAGTCTGAGATGATTCCAGCTTTATGACATGGCGCATTATCCTGCTGAAAGTAGCCATCATGGGTTGGGTACATTGTGGTCATAAAGGGATGGACATGGTCAGCAACAATACTCAGGTAGGCTGTGGCGTTGCAACGATGCTCAATTGGTACCAAGGGGCCCAAAGAGTGCCAAGAAAATATTCCCCACACCATGACACCACCACCACCACCAGCCTGAACCGTTGATACAAGGCAGGATGGATCCATGCTTTCATGTTGTAGACGCCAAATTCTGACCCTACCATCCGACTGTCGCAGCAGAAATCGAGACTCATCAGACCAGGCAACGTTTTTCCAATCTTCTATTGTCCAATTTCGATGAGCTTGTGCAAATTGTAGCCTCAGTTTCCTGTTCTTAGCTGAAAGGAGTGGCACCCGATGTGGTCTTCTGCTGCTGTAGCCCATCTGCCTCAAAGTTCGACGTACTGTGCGTTCAGAGATACTCTTCTGCCCACCTTGGTTGTAACGGGTGGTTATTTGAGTCACTGTTGCCCTTCTATCAGCTCGAACCAGTCTGGCCATTCTCCTCTGACCTCTGGCATCAACAAGGCATTTCCGCCCACAGAACTGCCGCTCACTGGATGTTTTTTCTTTTTCGGACCATTCTCTGTAAACCCTAGAGATGGTTGTGCATGAAAATCCCAGTAGATTAGCAGTTTCTGAAATACTCAGACCAGCCCTTCTGGCACCAACAATCATGCCACGTTCAAAGTCACTCAAATCACCTTTCTTCCCCATACTGATGCTCGGTTTGAACTGCAGGAGATTCTCTTGACCATGTCTACATGCCTAAATGCACTGAGTTACCGCCATGTGATTGGCTGCTTAGAAATTAAGTGTTAACGAGCAGTTGGACAGGTTTACCTAATAAAGTGGCCGGTGAGTGTATTTTTTAAAATAAAGCTAATCTGTGTTAGTCTGGGAGGCAAAAGCAGGACCATGCTACAGATTCAGAAACACATTTTGGTTTGTTAGCATAAGCTGGCTGGTTTGGTGTTGTTTCAGATGCATTGTCCTTAAAAAAAAAAAAGTATTCAGACCCCTAGAACCTTTCCACATTTTGTCACGCTACAACCACAACTCGAATGTATGTAATTGTAAAATCTATGTGATAAATCAACAGAAAGTGTCACATAATTGCAAAATCCTTGTTGCAGTTTCACACTAGACACGCAGGGGGGGGCAGCAAACACATGGAAGACGGTGCTCTCATCAGATCTGCATAAAATTTAACTATTTGGCTTGAATGTGAAACACTGTGTGATGGTGAACCACTACATTTAAATTCACTGTAATCAGACCTGACTACTCAGTTGTGCAGAAAATCATAAAGATACTGCAGAAAGTGCAGAAATGCATGGAAATGTGCAACGAAATATGTGTAGGAACTCTTGTTTGTCAGATGTTAACAGGCATGCCTGCAAACAGGTTTCTCACTGTCGCCTACAGCTAATTATGAGTAGAAACTTGACTGCTCTTTTGTTTTCTGTACTGTCAGCCATCTTTATGTGTGTTTGCTTAATTTGAGACATTACAAAAGAACATGTTTCCCTACATTACAAAAAAGTGGTGGACAACAAAATACTGACCAAAACTCTGCTAAATAAAGAAAAAGAACGCTTAAGCCACTTTTTGAGGAACATCAGCTCTACACTAGAAGTGTTCCAACCTCAAAACTCCCCTTTTAAAAATCTGCTCCAGTTGTATCATGCTGTCCATGAAGTCACCCACCTCCGCTTTCACAGTCTAGACTGAATACAGGCAAAGCGACATGTTTGGCACACTTGCCAACCGTGTCTGCAGCACAGCTGCGTTTAACCGCTGTGGTTCTATTTTCTCTCTGCGCTCTACCCCAGCTGGGAGAAATGGTGTTTGTTTAAAGCCACTTTTTCCAGTAAAAGCCCACAACATCTTAGCTAATAAGTCTATTTCTGCAAGTTGACTCCTTTATCCCTGGCAGTGAGAGCATTTATCCTAGTCATGCCATAGCCCCTCAGTAAATCAGATAAAATGTATTTTTTTTGTTTGTTTAATGCAACATGTGTCAGCATCAAGTATTAGGATTGACTTAATGAAAATATAATTGGTTCTGGTAAAACAGACTGAATTAGTCTGGCGACATACAGACTGAAATTCACCTCGGTTCAAGTACGACGATGGCCCAAAATAGTCCCCTGGCTCATTTGCCCAACTTTGCCTGCTTAGACTGGACTGCATCTTGATCAGATTCAGACTAAATAGACTTTGGGGAGTCCAGTTAATTCTGCCAAGTATGAGGCTTAATATGCACACCCAAAACCCAAGAAAATCTGTAAACTATTACGGAGCTGGAGGACGCAAACGTGCAATCCTTTAGCCTCAGTCGGCTCAACTCACATGAATGCCACCATGGATCAACCCCTCCTTGTTTTGTTTTTTGTTAGAGAAACTAGGTTTCTCTGTAGGGTTCACAAACCCAACCTGATTTTAAAGAATCTGAAATAGATTAATTCAGTCCAGGTTTGACCTGGTTGTCCGAATTTAAGGTTGTCTTGATGAAAAAAAATAAAAAGTGGATTATTGTGTTTTCTCTAAAATAATCAAAATTCATGTACCTTTGGATTGTTTAAAATCTATTTTCAGCAAAGATTTATCCATTTAAAGTTTGATCTGTCAAGATATTATTTTGAACTATGGATGAATAAATTCTGATTTATTTAGAAGAAAATGAAATGGACCTAAAAGTAACACAGACTGGGGCTTGTGTATAGGATGCTAGCTTAAGCATAGGCTGGCTGCCGTGTACAGCCACGTTTTCTTACATTATTTACACTTAGTACAACCCAGGGGGTGGGCGTGCCAATGAGAAATATAAAACTTATTTAGGATACTACTGACGGATATACTTTTATCAGGCTTGCACCACCCAATGAAACAGTGGCACCCTGGGAGAAAAGCCATTTCTCCCATATCATTGAAACAGTTACTGCATAAACGTCTGGTTTGGTTTTTCTTGATGCATTTGAAGGAGAAATTGCCTTAGCTGTAGAAAATAAAAAAAAGATTTATTATTTGACTATCACTACTTTACTACTCTTTGTTTTCGCCTCTCAGAACCAACCTGCCTCGACCCTGGGAAGCACCCTGATGCGATGTGATAAACTGGACCAGGCAGAGATTAAAAGCCTCCTCATGTGTTTATTACATTTGCTTAAAAGCATGTCTGAAGGTAAAAAAAACCTCATATCTCTGATATTGAAACAAGGAGCCCTATTCTGCGTTTTAAATGCATGAGAAAACAAGCCTTCTCTATATTTATCCTCTACAGATGCTCTGTTCACTTACTGGAACAAGTCTTCATCTGCTGAACTGATGGACTTCTTTACTTTGATAGAGTGAGATGCTTGTTTCTGCTGTTAAAACATTTAGGTGTTATAAGTGCTAACAAAGATTTGTGATCACTGATTTTTCTCCTCTCTTCAGAGTCTGCCTCCATCAGTTCAGATACATGGGGAAAAGATACATTGCAAGGTAATGTTGCAAAGTTTCTGGCTTTTTGATACCTCATTATAAGAGTAAAATGTCGTTGTTTTACAGATACAGATTTATGTGTACGGACACACACTCATCATTAGCATAAATTATCTAATAATTTGTAACTTGTTCGGATTCTGAGAAACAAGAACTGGGTCCACAAATTTAAATTCATTGTGCATTCAGTGATCACAAAATTATACATACAGGCCTAAATATATATATATATATATATCCACAGCCCCACGAGTAATTTGGATAAATGCCACTGGCTGGATATTTGACCACTCGTTCTTATCAGAAATCCATCAATCCGTCCTCTAGATCAGCTTATCCGTGCCGGGTCACAGGGTGGTTGGTTCCTATCTCCAGCAGTCAATGGTTGAGAGGCGGCGTGCACCCTGGACAGGTCGCCCGGCTATCACGGGGAAACACAGAGACATACGGGACAAACAACCATGCACACACACACACACTCACAACTAATGGCAATTTAGAGTAACCGGTTAACCTAGCATTCATGTTTTTGGACTGTGGGAGGAAGCCGGAGTACCCGGAGAGAACACATTCATGCACAGGGAGAACATGCAAACTCCATGCAGAAATTAAAACCCAGGGCCTTTTTACTGCAAGGCAACAGTGCTACCAACTGGGCCACTGTGTAGCCCTCTTATCAGAATTAGCACAGATAAGTGAAATTGGTTGGTTACTTGTCGTGGATTGTAAGCACAGTCCATGTATTTTCAACAAATTTTGAAGCCTGGTCTACCCATGCCAAAAGCAGTTGTAATGTGGGATTTCCTGGTGCAGTGCTTGGTGGTTTGAAAGGCTCAAGTTAAAACTTTAAAGGATATTTCATTGTGGCCAAATGGGTCAATATTTATAACATTTCTCCAGCAGGCA
Organism: Fundulus diaphanus; assembly: GCA_037039145.1. NCBI lineage: Eukaryota > Metazoa > Chordata > Actinopteri > Cyprinodontiformes > Fundulidae > Fundulus > Fundulus diaphanus. Next base: position 34,345,843 of record CM073132.1, on the reverse strand, counting down.
TCTGCCTTGTCCATGTTGGAAACTTAAAATTTTAGTCAACCTGGAAGGTGCAGATTTTGGTCGGTAACTCTGGTTTCTCTAGCGGCCCCCAGTCTGTTGCAGGCTTGGGCCTTGGTGGTTGTTCTTGAACATCCTAATTTCCATTCATTGAAGGGTGGTAGAGGGTTAAAGCTATGGCAATATTACATTTTCCATCAGCACAGTGATCCCAAACACAGCTCAACAATGGTTTTTGAACCTAAAAGGGTGGCTAAAATTAAGCGTCGGGAATATCCTTGATCTACACGTTTTTTTCCGGAGTGTGCTTAGAAGTCCAGTCCATGACAAGACATGTATTAGTTTGAATGAGCTCAACCTATTCTGGGGAAATGTCCACACAAGCAGCTTGTTGATGGCTACGGTGCAACTTCCTAAGGGACACAAAGATTGTAGGGCTGTGGTTGCAGATTACTGCAGTCAAAGCCTCACGCTCTGACTTAAAAATAAGAGCAAGTTGCTCTTATTTTTCTCTTTGTACTCAATATTGTTAAAGTTGCATCAGGAAAGTAGTTAAATAAAGTCTTGCAATGTTATTTCTTTAAAGCACACATTTGCTGCGCTTATTCATAGAGCAGATGTTCTCATGAAACCAAGAATGGAGAAAATGGTAAAAGTAACAATCCCAATAATACAATTAGTTTTTTTGATTACATTTACATTTTGTCTTAGTCGTGATATAGTTAAGATTCGTATAATAATAGTAACATATTGATGCTAACGAGAACCCGTGCAATAATTGCTCATCCATAGCTCATGTTTAATGATTGCAACTTAAAAATATCCCTCCTTAAATCGTTTAAAGCTCAAAATTGACATGAAAATCATGCCCATGATGAGTGGATGCAAACTTCTGTATCTGTATTTTTGATTATCCAGGTTAGACCTTGAATTAAAATGTGACTGTAATGTTTAAGTAGAAGTTCTTAACATTCGGATGTATCTGAACAGCCATCCATTCTCACTCTTCATATTTGGGTGTTGTGGCCTACGCCCTGAGAGGCCTTCACTCGCTCTAACCTTCCCATCACTGTTTCTATCTCTATTCACTCAAATGCTGACAAGTTTAACTTACTGATATAAAAGCTGGCTCCTGCCCTCTCCTGCTTGGGTAAGCTAAAAGTCGAAAAGGACTTTCCCAGACTGAGTGCATGACATTTTCTCTGAGAGACATTGCAGTGCTGTGACAGTTTTTGGTTTTCCATCTCACCGCCTCTCTTTTTTTTTTTCGTGCATGGCTTAAGCTTAAACTTTGTGTTAACGCTCTAGCGGTGTTACGTTTCGCCCTAGGCTGCATGCTAAACATGCACTCATAGTCACATTTTTTGACTTTAAAGTACAGGATCTGCACATTTGAGCTTCCTGGCACTTTTGAGTGCTGCTTACACCTCTCAGGTGTGTAAGAGTGACGTATTCATCTTGGCCTGCTCGACTAACCTCTGGCCCCGCTGGGTTTTTTCCAGCGCTCCGTCTAACATATCCTGTTTCCTCATCAGGAACCAGGATGGGGCAGGAACCGTAGCACATGAGCGGAAGTCTCAGACTCTGCCTGTGTCCCGTAACAGGGCGGGAATGATGCATGCCCGCTTACAGCAGCTCAGCAGCCTGGATAACTCATACACTTTTAACTACAGTAAGTGCCATCTACCATGCTCTACCAGAGGACCCTTCTCCTCCTCCTCACCCCGTCTAGTCTGACCCCAACCCCACCCTGCGCTATTCATCATCTTCCTCATCATCCTCTGTTTAATCCCGATCAGGCGTCAAGCAGAAAACAAAATGCTTCGGAAAAAACATCTGTGAACTGTAATAGAACTTGGTGAAGGCAGCTTCTTGTTAATCGGAGGGAAGTCAGGTGGATATTTTCATGAAAAGGCATCATTTAATACAGTTTCTTTGTGTTTTCAGTGTAAGAAAGATTTCAAGTATACTTGGAATATCTGTAGAACATGGTAAGAATGTGACAGGTTGCCAGGACTTTAATTTGTTTAAATTAGAAGAAAGCATGTCTACTTTACCTCTAAATCTTCTCATCCTCTGCACAGCTCATCTGCTCTTGACTTTATTTCATTTTGGGGAAAAATAAATCCAATTAAACTGTGAAGAGTTTCATTCCAAACTGGATGCCGTTTGAAGACACTGTTCAGTTTCTTCAAACGTGAAAGGGCTTCAGATCAATCGCCCGTTTGCCCGTTCATGGCCCATTTTTGAACAGTTTTACCCCTACCTATCTCCATTTTTGTCTAAACAAACCACTTTGCAGGCTTGTGCCTAAATCATGGTAAATCAATTTGTGTTTTACTGCAATTCAGTAGTTTTATGAAGATGAAGATGACATGTTATAAAATACAGACATCTTACTTGTATCTCAATTAGTTGTGTAATGTTATCTGAATAAAATGTGACAGATAATCGCCCAAAAATAACTAAAATAACTAGGTGACCTGCTGCTGGTAGATATTATTTATTAGTCATGATTATCACTTAGACCATGATTAAAACAGAGAAGATTACTTTAAATTGTCAAAGTGTGACAACATCTTGTGACGGAAAGCACCATTTTTTACCCAGAAAAGTCGGGTACGAAATGACCAATACAGGCACAAAATGACAAAGATCCGACCTAATCGTAAAAAAAAAGGGATTATGACAATTTCTAAGCATAAATATAAATAAATAAATATTGCTTTCACCGAAGTTGCCGGGAATATGTTCCCCTAACATTTTAAATGTAGAAGTCTGTAACCATAATTGTTTTAAATCTAAACTGTTCTAGTAGTCTTGGAGTTTGGGATGCCAGGGTTGTTTTTAATGGCTGACCAGTCCTTATTTAACCAAAACAAGAGGTGTGTCTGCATTCTTTGCACAACGTTAAGTCAGTTTCCAGCATCAGGGCTGCCGCTCGTCCCCAGTCCTGCTGGTGGCACTCCTAAACAAGATCTCAAGGAGCAGTCAACCCTTTTGGAGATATTGTGGCTGTGTTGCCATCTTTAAGTCATTACCTTCAAGCCCTGTTTACATGGGAATGATCCATTAAAAACAGGATTGCTGTTCCGTTTCTGTTAAGACATCTATGTGATTTCTGTACACAAGACTTATGGAAATGTTAAAAAACTGTGTTTCTCTGCCTCACCACTAGTAGGCGGTATGTTCTTTGAAACTCAACAGCATGTGCAGGCATATAAACACTCCCTGTTTAAAAAGGCGCCACCAAGTCATACAGCACATGTGTCAGGACCTCGCCCTACAGGAGGATTCCACTTTTCCTGTATACACCACCGAGATGTTTTCAAAATGTTTCAGAACTCTTTTTCAAATGGTATCATTTTCATAGAAAACATCTGCCAATGTGGTGTTGACAGCAGTAGAAGTGCAGCAAAACTTTTCAGTTTACAACAAGAAATGTCATGTAATCAGGGCCTCAGAGTGCACAGGACCTGTTCACACACACCTGAATATAAAGCAGGGGTGTTGAAATTCAGGTTCTCTATGGGTCTGTCTCATTCCGCCTGCTTCTACACTTCGAACACTTAGTTTTAAGTATATAGTGTAGATAACACAAAAAGTCAGTGCACTGAAAGTACCCGGATGACCCCCTAAAAACGGTCACAAAATGCAGTGTGTAACGATGGATCCTACTCGCACTAAACGGACGCCATCTTGACTACAAAGCGGAAAGGGAGGGACTAAGGACGTCGGGAAGATGTTCCCATTTTGAAAATAATGGCGGACATTTCAGCCGAGACAGCCGGAGCTGCGACACCGCAATCATATAAATGTAAGTAATGGTGGTAATACGAGGCATTGTACTCTCGTCTAATGCATCACTTACATGTCCCTCACTGACAGAAGCTGATATAATCATTTGGCGAGTTAATTAGCGTAAGTTACATGTTAATGCTCACATGCTGTGAGTGTTAACGATTGGTTAAAGAACGTGTGTGTTTGTAAACAAACGCCGGCATATAGTTTTGGCGGGCTGAAAATTCGCGGTCACGTGTGTTGCGTTCGTCACGTCATCCCGTCATTTCTGGTAAGTGTTTTAACATAAGTGTTCCTTTTGGAACAATACTAACGATCGAAAGTGGGCACTACGGCAGTAAGTGGTCAGTGCACATCAGCAGTGCACTGACGGAAGTAGGCGGAATGAGACAGACCCTATGTTTGAGGCCATGGCTTAATAGGTCATTATCGCCACCTACTGGATGGAGAGTGAATAGATGATTTATGATTGATTTATGGGAGTTTATTTTTCTTACAACTTTTTTTTTGCTAAGACGAATGACTGCAAATCCCTGAAAACAGGTCCAAACACTCCACTTAAGTCAGGCGCCACCAGTTAAGAAAGTATGAACTACATATATAAATGTTGGTATTTAGTATGCACAATAGTTAAATTCAACATATTTGGCCATAACCCTGGCCACTAGATGGCATCAAGATGCGATCCTCAGCATATGTAGAATATGCATCAACAGGCGTTAAGGGTATGCATAACGAATATCACCTTGACTGTGTTGGGTAATTTGCAAACAATAGTCGAGTTTCCATCAACGTCTTTTTTAATCTTGAAGTATCTTATTTGAAAAGGTTGATGGAAACGGCAAAATTTTTATTACATTCTTAAATTTCCCAAAAAACAAAAAACGGTAAATTTGCTAAAACAATAATAAAATATAATGATGAAAGAGCCGCATGCAGGTCCGGAGCCGCGGGTTGCAGACCCCTGGTCTAGCTAGGACGCCCACAAAGCTTTTTAATGGATTAGCTTACACATAATTTTAATCGGTTGCTTATCATTCCAATTATTCTAATAAATCTTCCTTCTGAATCACTATTCAATACAACATCTCCACAGAGGTTGGTGTCCCCACACCAAATGGTCACCAATCATCTGATAAAACAAAACCATTTGTTTGTAGAATAGTTTTTTGGCTTTGGCTTGGAATGAAACTTTATGCTCAACATTATAAGATAACAGTTCCATCATTTTTGCAACAGCTTTGCCTTAACACTGAGAGATGTCTCCATATCTTGTAAATAGCATTTCTTGTCAGAAGAGCATGAAAGAGCCACAGTATTTTGTGATTTCTCTTCAGCCTACAGCCACTCCGACGCGGATGTGTTGAACCAGTCGCTTCTGGAGGCCAACATCGCCACAGAAGTGTGTCTTACTGTCCTGGACACACTCAGCATCTTCATCATGGGTTTCAAGGTATCAGGTCTAACACCTGTTGGCTGCCCAGGAGATGAATTGTCTGCTCGTCAGAATTACAGACAATCGCTTTTTTCCACACAGTCACAACTATGCTCTGACCACGGTCACAGTCCGCTGATGAAGAAGGTGTTCGACGTCCATCTCTGCTTCCTGCGCATCAATCAGTCGGAAACAGCCCTGAAGCAGGTCTTCACGTCACTGCGCACTTTTATCTACAAGGTCTGAAGAGCATTTGGTGCTGTAACGATATTCTGTTTGTTTTAACCAGAAATCATGGCAGAAGGTAAACTGTTCTTTTCCCCTCTGTAGTTCCAGTGCACGTTTTTTGAAGGGCGTGCAGATATGTGTGCGGCTTTCTGCTACGAGATCCTGAAATGCTGCAACTCCAAGCTGAGCTCCATTCGCAACGACGCGGCCCACCTGCTGTATTTTCTCATGAAGAGCAACTTTGACTACACAGGTCGCAAGTCCTTTGTCAGGACACACCTGCAGGTAAGACAGCTTTTCTGTGGAGGCGAATTATCTCTACAGTAAACCTTTAGGATCATTTGATTTCCCGGTAAGGCGCTGCACTTAATTTTGTCCAATCAGTTACATGAGACTTCAATATATGCAAAGAAGGCTCAAACATGAAGCCTGTTTACGTCTACATTTTGTTTTTTTCTGCTTCAAACTGTTTGTTCCAGCTATTTCAATTCAGCTTCCATGCCTACCGGTATAACTACAGTTGCTTTTTGCGGCTGATTTTCCATATTTTCTGTGATCCCAATGTTCTGTAGAGGGTTGATCTGCTGTTACAACTGTGCATTTCTGCTTCAGGTGGTGATTGCTGTCAGCCAGCTGATCGCTGATGTGATCGGTATTGGAAGCACCCGCTTCCAGCAGTCTCTGTCGATAATCAACACGTGTGCCAACAGTGACAGGACCATCAAGGTGGGGAGTTTCAAAGCAAAGAATAAATAACATTAAGTCAGTCTTCTAGTGCCGAGAAAAATGTTTTTATGACTCTACAACTACAACTACAACTTTTATGCCACAAACTTGAGTGGGTTTTATTGGCGTTTTGTGCAAAATAGTCGACACAGCATTGCATAATTTTAAAAATGGAAAGAAAATGATTTGCGGATCAAGATTGTAAACAAATAAAAATCTGAAAAGTGTGGTGCGTATTTATATTCAGCATCCCCACGCCATGATCCTGCCACCACCTCGTGTCATGGTGCTGATGAGAACAGAATCTTTCATTTTATTGGGTTTGTGGTTATGCCACACTGCTTCCCAGAGTGCTCTGAGAGATGTTCAAGGTTTTAGATATTGTTTGTTGCATAACTTTCCTGTAAACCTCTCCACATATTTATGTCTGCCACCGCCTGCCGTCTTCCTTGGTGTTTGTGACGTATTTTAGTCATTAATTTCAATTTCAGTCAGCTTCAATCTTTTAATTGTAAAGCCCACGTTCACAATAATGGTGATCGAAGTACATAACAAGATAAATATATTAAAAATATACTGAGATACAAGAAAATAACAAAGTGGATAAAACAAGGTAGATACAACCAGAACCACAGTTAAGTATTAAAAGCCTGACTGAAGAAAAAGGTTTTGAGCTTTTATTTAAAATTGTCAAGTTTAGTTATAGATAGAAGGTCTACTGGAAGCTGATTCCAGAGTTGAGGTACGGTCACAGAAAAAGCTCAGCCATCCCAACGTTTGTCTTTTGTCTGTGAAACCATGAGTGATTGTTGCCTGTCTGACCTCCAAAGACCTGGTCCGACTAGAAAAGCTCAATGAATCCGATGTTTTTTACTACTTCTCTTGGAGCAGGAGAGACGACCCTGGCAATTTGTGCCAGCAGTGCTGTTTAGGTTGATAAGGCAGAGCATGAAACATTTTTCCTTTTTCTCCCTCTTATTTTTATGTTCTGGTACTAAACCTTACATTCAAAATTAGGTTACATTTAAAAGGAAACATTTCACTCTTGAAGGTTCAGTCAACAAAATGGCAGATGAGAACGAATAAGAGCCACAGAGGCGGTTTGTTTGTCACTTTTTCAACCCATGTCGAATATGACCCCTAGGTTTTTGACACACTTGCTGAATTTAGCTCTCAGAGCTCTAAAGTGAATGGCAGCTTTGTTGCTAAATTAATATCTGCCACAAAACCTCTGAGGCCTTAAGAGCACAGTTGTAATTTCGCTGAGACTAAAATGCATAAAGGTTATGCATAGTTTGCTGCTTTGTTGACCTCTGAAGGCGTTTAATTTGGGAACATCAGAGATGAAAAGAGACTGATCACAAACGCTTGACATCCGTTTCTAATTTTACGTTGTAAAAACGCCTGAAAGTCTTATTTTCCTCCTCCTTGACAATTATGTGCCCCTCTATTGATCACATAAATCACACTGAAGTTTGTGGTTAAAACTTGACACAGTTAAAAAAAAAATATGCTTATGTGATTATTTTTTTTTAATGAACTGTAAATCAACAATTAAAAACGTATGAGCATTATACTGACAACAATCTGGCTCAACTCCATGCTCATCAACAGCACACAGCGTTCCCATCAGATGTGAAGGACCTGACCAAACGCATCAGGACGGTGTTGATGGCAACAGCTCAGATGAAGGAGCACGAGCGGGACCCAGAGATGCTGGTGGACCTGCAGTACAGCCTCGCCAAGTCGTACGCCAGCACGCCCGAGCTGCGAAAGACCTGGCTGGACAGCATGGCGAGAATCCATGTGAAGAACGGAGACCTGTCAGAGGTCCGTGGTTAGACTCCAGTCTGTTTGCGGGACTCAGGGGTCTGGATTGTGTTATGAGAACGGCTACTTTAGTATTTGACAGACTCACGTTAAAAAGTGGGTGCCTTTGTGTTAATTCAGTTGCTTTGTGTTGATCTCTTCGAGTGTTGACATATGACGATAAATCACCGGTTTTCCCTGTGGTGATTCTGATTTTAATCAATGTTTTGGTCCCCCAGGCGGCCATGTGTTACGTTCATGTTTCAGCCCTCGTGGCAGAATACCTCCGGAGAAAAGGTGCTTCACTCATTTGTAATGGAAATGTTTTATATCCAGACAATTTTTTTTTATGTCATCAGAAAGTTTTGACTCAAATGAGCGTCCCCTCTCCCGTTTTAAGCAGGGATGTTCAAGCAGGGCTGTTCCGCCTTCCGAGTTGTAACTCCAAACATTGACGAAGAAGCAGCAATGATGGAGGATGTCGGGATGCAGGATGTGCATTTTAACGAGGTGAAACAGATTTTTCCTTATCGTATGTGTTTCGTGTCTGTTGATGTTCTCACCCCGTGAGGGTAAGGACAATAAGATGCATTCAGTCGCAGATTTATCGATATTAGCAGGAATGAACTGTACGGGAACTGAAGACAGCTGTAAAAAATAGCATCACCACACTTGCAGAAATTGCCAGCAGTGCAGTTTAGGTTGATATCGTACCACATGAATTTCCTTTTCCTCCATCTTATTTTTGTGTTCTGGTTTTAAACATTGTACTAAAAATAAGCAACATTTAAGAGGAAACATTTCACTCATGGAGGTTCTAATCTGCAATCAGCAAAAAAAAAAAAAAATCTAAAAAAATAAATAGAGAAACAATAAACAAAAATAAAGGGGGAGTCTATCCCTAAATGTGTTCAAGATGTACAAAATTAAATCCCACCTTTTTATGCAAAACTGTCATTGTGTTCTATTTTTTTATTTCTACTCAATTTTAACATTAATTTACAATTATTACTTGTCTTTGTGCACCAAATAAGGTTGCTGACCATTTTCTTTGAACAGCTTCTTTTATTTTTGTCAGGGTTTGTTTATCAATGAACTCAGGACGCACACACGGAACTAAAAGTTTGAGTCTTTATTGAAGGAAGTATGCTGGGTGGTGAGTGATGAAGACCGGAGGTTCAGGACTGCAGAAGGTCAGGGATGTAGATGATGGCAGGAGCTGACGGCCCGGAGACAGATAGTCCACACTAGCTAGGTGCTTCTCGGCTAGCAGGCCTCATAGCACTCAGGGCGGCTAGTCAGGTTAGCAGTTATCAGGAGACACCAGGGCACAGAGCAGAGCTTCACCAGAGCAGCTTGACAGGTTAGCAGATCACTGAAGGCACCTGGACAAAGAGCAGAGCTTCTCCAGGAACGAACCACAGAATAAAAAGACTTACAGAGGGACTGGCATGGAGTGGTGGATAGCAGATGACGGCCCAGTGCTGAACTGAAGGCAGAGGGAGGTTTAAATAGAGCACTTCACAGGTGGAACAAGGGTCTGGCTAATTGACTGGTAAATTGTTAACAGGTGTGACTGACTGCTGAGGAGGTGAAGTGAAGATGACAGAAAATAACTGATGACAATGAAAACTAACAATAAATAAAGTCAAACCTAACCCACATGAGATGAAAAAATGAAAATAACAGAAAAATGAAGTCAAACCAGAACTCAACCATGACAATTTTTCCTTTTATTTCATTTTTATTTATACAAGTGAAATGTTTCACTTTCATGAGTGCACTTAAGAGGGCAATAATACTGTTTCAGTCTATTCTATTTCATCCAAGTCTACATACTTTGAATATCAAGGCTACAACAAACAAGAATACAACAGGATGTTTGCCTAAATATGAATAGAGCACTGATTTGTCTAATAATTGACTTTATTTTTTTAAAGCATGTTGGCTGCATTTTTTGCATAAAGTGTCTGAAGTGTTGCACAGACCAGTCTGTATAATATACAATACATTCAGTTTAATGTCTTTTGATGCTGGTTGGATAATAAGTTGGGAAAAAGATCTTGTCTGTTTGCCATGCAAAAATGTTTCTATGGCTTATTTACTTTGCTTTGACATTATGATATAATCCCAAAGAATAAGACAAACCAAGTGTTAAAATCACAGTTCATCTTCAAACCTGCTCCACAGCTTGGAGTCCATCTACTGTAAAGTCTGTCTGGAGATATCAGGGTTCAAACTGTGGACAGTTACATTTGCTGAAGTGGGGGAGATGTACAAAGTCTGAATATTGGCTTTAAAATCAAGATCATTCTGAAGGTATTGGGTTATCGTGACCTGACTGTCCACTCTTAATATCTTGGCTCAAAAGCGTTCTATTCCTTTTGAAGTCTTTATGGTCGTCCCATAACAGTATTTCCTCAAACTCTCCCTCATGCATTATTTTCTCCATTTATTGTCCACTCAGGATGTTTTAATGGAGCTTTTAGAGGAGTGCGCGGACGGGCTGTGGAAAGCAGAGCGCTACGAGCTCATCTCGGACATCTACAAACTCATAATCCCAATTTATGAGAAGCGCAGAGATTTTGAGGTACTTACTTTTGTCTTTATTAGGGGTGCAATCTGCTGACCGGACTCATTTAGTCTTAATTTAACTTGACTTCTAGCATGTTCTGAAGCTCTGCCTTTTCACTTTGTGCAGAAACTGGCCCACCTGTATGACACTCTGCATCGTGCATACAGCAAAGTGACGGAGGTGATGCATACAGGCAAGAGGCTGCTGGGGACCTACTTCAGAGTGGCTTTCTTTGGTCAGGTAAAGCCAGCTTCCAAGCTGCAGTAACATGCTCCGTCCACCAGGGTAACGATAGGTGCACTTTTCCAAAACAAACATATTGCGTTGAAGTGTGACTTTAAATCATTAAAACTTGACTATAGAGCATAAGTTGGTAAGCTGCTGAATATTATTAAGAGCATGAGGGGATGCATCAACATTTTATGACCCTACTTCTCTGCTTTTTTATTCCCTTTGAAGGCAGCGGTAAGTCATACAGGAGACCTTCTTGATTTTTGCCAGTCTTAGTCTGTGGTGTTTGTGCTTCTTTAATCCATCTGCACTTGTCAAACAGTTCTTGTTGCTTCAAATTAAGCCATGTACTATTCTGTGTCAGCTCACATTTTACTGTTGGTTCATTACATCAATTTGACAGTTTGCTCATTGTTGTTGTTTTTTCTGTTGAAAGGTTTATCTAGGTAGTGGATAAAGATTCAAGCTACTTTTTTTTAAATGTCCAAACTTTGCCTAGCTTACATGTAGCATCTCTTATTCCATTAAAATATGTCATATTTTCTAATTTAAATGAAATTCATAAGATTCTGATGGAAATGTGAAAATGCAGTTGACAAAGGTTTTCAGGTGATATCACAACAAGATTTATTGCTCTTATAAAATAAAGTGTCTTGCATATTGTCATTTAAAATATATAAAAATGCAAGCCTCATTGCCATCACCCTAATGTTTGGCTGCCAGCCTCCACAGATTCTGCTTTAATATTCTGACTGGACCGCTCCAAAACGTTAATACTACTTATCCAAAGAAAAGATGGTAAAATTAAGAGAGTACTTTAAATCGAAATCTGCCAAGTGTTCAGTGTTCCTACTGAATAAAATGACATGACTTTAAATAAATGAGCTGGTTAATTAAGCCATTCATTTTAAATGCAGTTTATTTAATATTTTACCAATTCATCTGAAGGCACCCTACCAAAAAAGGGATACAACTCATCCAGATTATATTTCAATCAGTGTAATTCAACATGGTCAGACTTTTTTTTTTATCAGTAACAGGCCTGCACTCAGCTGCCCAGCTTGCAACAGTTTTAACCTTTAACAGTGACAGGCAGTGGTCCTTCAGGTTTTTGTTTTGTCTGGAAATTTTTCCAAGCATGAAAACTTGTGTTTGTTGTAAGCAAGGGAAAAGAGTTGTAGCCAGCTGACCAGCAGTGCACAGCAACATGTAGGTGAGGAGCAGCGCTGTGTTAACCCATGCACCATACGGCTGCAAATTTTCACCGGCATCTCATTAAAAGGAGCGGTGCAACAGAACATTTAAACAGTTCTGAAAGCATAATTGTTTAAAATAAAAATTTTACATTCCATTCCTAGTCTTTTAAATCTTCAGAACAGACCGACATGAATATTGGTGTCTTTCTCTACAGAGAAGCCCCCCTTGTAACGTTTTCTTCCTATTACACCATCTTGGTGACGTATGATACTTGTGTTGCAAACTTGGGACAGAAAACGACTTCTGGTTTGACTCTTCCCTCCTTTCTTTATTTCGTCATGCCTCTCCAACACTCTGCATGCACTGTAGCATCGCATCCACCATTCTCCAAATCAAAAGGGGGCATCAAGGGCAGTGACAGTCAATCCAACCGGGCAAATATGCGATTGCTGTACATTTCACTTAGAATAAAAACTGACCTTTCCTTTGCAATAATGGTGCAAATGTTCCAGACATTGCAGCAACAGCACGGATCTAGCTATATTGCGTGGCTTTAAAACAAACAAAGAAAAAAACAATGCGTTACATAATGAGGTTATATTTGAAGAGATTCTCTTTTCACCAGAAAAAAAAAAGCAAATGAACTAAGATGGTTGAGTTGGCACAGAATGAGTCAGTCAGCACTGCTCATCTCTGTTTGAAGGACACGTTGCATGGCACTCACACACTCTGGCACTCATCTCAGTGTTTCTGCTTTGTGTCGCGAGTCTAGCTTGTTGTGAGGCTTCAGCACTGACCGTATTCTTCGTCTTTGGTGATGTTCTCTCAGTGTGTTTGACTCCAGCTGTGTCTTTTCTGGACAGTTATTCTAGTACTGTAACTTCCTCCAATGTGCTCATGGTTATTGTAGGTATGGAATAACAATGGTTTTATTCTTCTGTGTCGTTCGCACTCCTGTAGCAGTACCAGTTTACTGACTCAGAGGCTGAGGTAAATTCGGACGACGGCTGCAGTGTGTTTTAGGCTGCTCCAGTGTTGTGCTCCTTCACTAATGCAGTCTGCAGTGCCGTTTCATGTGCAGTGCTGCTTCTGTCCGAGCTCCGTAACGCCCCCCCTGTCCCACGCTCAGTTTTCTGCCAATCAGAGTAGGAAACCCCTTTAAAAGGCTAATCGCAGGCTTCAGCTCCCACTGTGTAAACGCATGGCTTCACCCCTCATTTCACTGGACTTTTTAACCTTTTAAACATGATCAATAACAAATCAAAAGTCCTTTAACTGGTGGCGTGATATTGCGGCATCCAAATATCTCCTTTAGATATAAAACCAGAAAATTAACACTAATGTTTTTCTTTTAGTAGCTATTCTTGGAGCTTAGATAGTACGTTGTGTATTTAGGACTACTTAGATCAGATCCTCCCATCAGTGTCAGAACGCCTCCCACTCACTATTTAGACTTGGTTTGATGTGCTCCCCGTTTTAGTGATTTAGTTTAGATTAACCCAGCGTTTGTGCTTATTTAATCTGACTTTTAGGAGTGTTTGTTTTTTAGGGCTTCTTTGAAGATGAAGATGGTAAGGAGTACATCTACAAAGAACCCAAGTTCACGCCCCTGTCTGAGATCTCCCAGAGGCTCCTGAAGCTGTACTCTGACAAGTTTGGGCAGGAGAACGTGAAGATGATTCAGGACTCTGGGCGGGTGAGATTTTTGGCATTTGTTATGAGACACTAATCAGGAAATTAGCAGATTACAGGATTATCCCAATTGATAAATCAAAGCATATATTTTTTTATGCTTTCTCAAAACTCGGCGCAATGTGCATCATATAAATTGCTATTTGTTGATGCCTGTAAAGAATAAAAAAAATGTTTTTTTTTTATTATTTTATGCATAGGGCTGGGCAACGATTAGAATCTTTAATCGCGATTAATCGCATAATTTGCCTGATTAATCATGATTAATCGCATTGTATTTATAAACTCCAAGAATGAATTCAAAAGTAGTGTAAAGAGCACTTTTATTTTAATGTTCTGCTGCCATATGAACAAAAGTGTTGTAACATTTGTAGCTCTTATCAGTAACACATATTTAGTGTAAAGTTCAATTTAAACATGTAAAACAAAAAATAGCAATAATAATAAATTAAAGCTTATTGCCACTGACAGGAAATTCTCTTTATCGGGAAAAAATCTACCAAAAACAGGCAATTTCTGAGGTAACAGCAGGGAGCAGCATTACCATTTTATGTTCAATACCAAAGTGTGAAGCACAAAAAAAGGCCTACAGTAGCTATCCACTTCGCCATTACATTGGTTAGCTTCTCTGAGTCATTGAATTGTTTGGTGATGTCTACAGCGTGTTTGGCATTTAAGTGATATGTTAAGCTCAAGGTGCTCCGGTGATAAGAAAGTTTAACTTGGCAGTGGTTACAACTAACTTGTTTCTGTCATATTCGTTGCTGGAAGAACTTTAAACTGAAATGCTTGCTAACTCCATATGCTTGCCTGTTTATTTGACGTTAACACGCGTTTTTTTGTTGTTGCTTTCTCGCGTGCATATAGTGAATGGCAGGGAAAAAACAGGCAAAAACACATGGTTACTTTGAAACGAGAAGCGACTTCACCGACGGCGTCGATGCAGACCCCCCCAACCCCCCCGCTCCGCCGGTCATCCGCACAAAACTTGTTCCGGCCGCCAACTCACCGCCTCGCCTAAGCAAATTCCTGCGGGAAACACCGCCTTCCGCATGTCAGCTTTGGTTTTTTCCGCGTTTTCCTTTTTCCAGCCAGCACCTTTCTTCCTCTTTGAATCCGAGGCTGGGCTGACAGCGAAGTTATTGGCGCATTATCGCCACCTACTGTTCTGATTCAAACCCCTACACCGCAGCAACAGACCTTCGCAAAATAAAAGCATGTGAGCAACATGCGTTAATGCGCGATAAAGTAAATATCGCCGTTAATAGTCTAATGAATTAATGCGAAATTAACGCGTTAACTTGCCCAGCCCTAATTATCCATTTATTGAACAAGAAAATAGTAAATCCAGTTTTTCACAGTGTTGTATAAAGTACTGAAAAGTATAAGTACCTCTCCAAAATATGACTTTGGTAAAAGTCCAAGTCACTGACTGAAATGTTACTTGAGTAAAAGTCTTAAAGTATCTGAAATGTCTTGTACTTAAGTATGAAAATTACTGTAAAAATAGATGTACTCAAGTAATGTAATGAAAAGTACAAGTAAAAAGTAAAACAAAGCACATGCAGTTTGAATCACATTTTTTAGATTTTGGTCAACTTTGAAAGTCAAATTCACTTAAAATAATATAAACAACCAAGTGCAGGAGAAATTTAGACCAAGTTTAGACAGAAAATACAACCTTTTTGTAAGCTTTCAGTTTTCCTTCTTCAAGTAAGGTCAGTGTTAAGCAACAAACACACAACCAAGTGCAGGCAAAGGTGGTGTATACTAAGAACATGGTTAAGTGATAAACCAGGCTTAGTTAACCTACAGGAAGTGGTAAACCTGCTAATAGATACACCTGCAGGCCGGCCAGCTGACAGCTTTGCTAGGGCCCGGGACAACACAGTCTTTTTGGGCCCCCCTCTACACCTGCCGCAAACACACCACACACACAAATCTCTGTATTTTATACTGGATATTTTCAACCCAGCTATTGAATTTAGTGCACTAGAAGATCTTTTCTTCATAAGAGAACAGCAAGCACTGCAGCCAAAATATGACCTTTTTTGACCTGCTGTATATCAGCCAGTCCATAACAAATTTTCCCTTCCATTGCAGGAGGTAGAATATGTTAGATACTTTGGGAATTCTCTGCCCTCTGAATCTGCTAGCTCTGGCCCTGGTTTATACTAATTTATTAATGGACAGTGTGGAAATCTATGAACAATAAAACCAATGTAAATTGTGTTCCTTTGTTTTATTTGTCTTTATCCTAATTCTAGAAGTAGAAATAGTCAAATGAATAACACTATTATTTTGTGGAACCCTAATCATACTATTATAACTACGCAAAGGTCTAAACAAGAGTAGCAACTGCCTCAAATGGTCGAAAATAAATGAAAGCAACAATAACAACGAAATAATGGTAAAAGTGACACTCTCACCTTTTTCAGACGGCTGTGGCTAAGAATCTGAATTTTTATGACCTACAGTCTTTGCTTTTCCATCTTTCCAGCAGTCTTCAGAACTCCTGCCTGGCACAGAATATTTAGTTTTATAGAGGAGATTAGGTTTTTGTTGATAAAATGTGTTATACTTCAGAATTAAATGCTATTTTGAGATATTAACGTTGGTTACCTACATTTCTCCAGTTCAACAAATCAAAACTCTCTCTCCTGCTTCTTTACAGAACTTCTCTCAGCAGCTTTCACCTATTTTAGTGCAGATAATATTTAGTTTCTTCACTGGGACTAGTTTCGTAGTCTAGTATTAATTGTGGTAACCGCAGTATCCCAGTTAAAATTAAAACTGAAATCTCGTGCTCCAAGCACGTACGCACATGCACGCACACACACTAATAGAAAACAGCCAATCAGGAAGAGGAAAGGCGGGATTTAAGACAGCACAACCAATGAGAGTGAAGTTAAAGGGGGGTCTCTACCCTGTCAATCAAAGGCCAGGCGCGTTAGTGATTGGCTGCGTGGAGCGCCAGGCCCCGCCCCCGCTGGCGCACAGCAACTTTGAAATGACATGCCGAGCGCTTCAAACGGAGGCATGTACGCACGTCTGGCAGAGCCAAACCGACACTTTTTTTGTAACAAGTAACTAAACCAAATATTGAAAATGTATTGGAGTAAAAGTATGCAATTAAGTACGGAAATATAGTGAAGTAAAAGTAAAAGTAATCAAAAAATGTTATACTTGAGAAAAGTATAAAGTACTCCAAAATATACTTAAGTACAGTAGTGAAGTATTTTTACTTCGTTACTATACAACACTGGTTTTTCACCTGGAGCTCGTTGGCCGATTTGAACCGTCAGCCATTCGGTGCTGCAGTGGGGCAGCCATTGATCTTTAAATGAATTGTTTCCTCTGTAGATCAACCCCAAAGACCTGGACTCCAAATATGCCTATATCCAAGTGACCCACGTGACTCCGTACCTGGACGAGAAAGAGCTGACCGACAGGAAGACCGAGTTTGAAAGGAGCCACAACATCCGGCGATTTGTATTCGAGATGCCTTTCACAATCTCTGGCAAAAAGCAAGGCGGCGTGGAGGAACAGTGCAAACGCAGGACAATACTGACCAGTAAACTGCCCTCTTTACTTTTATCTATTAGTGGTAATTCAGTCAAACAGTGAATTTCTTTGTTTTACTTAAAAAAATATTCTATTTATCAGTCGATACCTTTTTGAGAGCATAATGCCCCTTACATTTTACTAGACAATGTATTTTATTGGGATTTTATGTCATAGACCACAACAAAGTAAAGCATAATTGTAATATTGAAGGAAAATAAAACAAGGGGGTAAAATTTAGAAAAGTGTGGCAAAAAGTTGCATCAAGAACCTTTTACTCTGAAACCCCTGAGTTTAGCTGTGTTCAAAAGTCCCCTAATTAGTGAATAGAGTCCATCAGTGTGTAATTCAATCTCAGTATAAATACAGCTGTTCTGTGAAGAAGTTTGTTAGAGGACATTAGTGAACAAACAGCATCATGAAGACCAAGGAACACAGCAGACAAGTCAGACAGGGAGAAAGATTTGTTTAAGTTTAAGTTTGAACATCTCTGAGTTGTGAGATCTATTGTCTGAAAATCAAAAAGAGCATGGCACCACTTAAAACCTCCTATAATATGGCTGTCCACCTACATTGACAGACCAGGTTAGGAGATCATTAGTGACAGGAGCCACCGGGACATTCAGGGTAACTGGAGCTCCAAGGATCCAGAGCTCAGGGGGAGAATCTGTTGGCACAACATTTAGTCGTGCATCTCATAAATCTGATACTAATGAAGCGGCAAAAAAGGCTGTTACTGAGAGAAATTCATAAGAATCCTGCCTGTTAAAAGTCACGTAAAGGTCAGGCAATATGTGGAAGCTTTCATTTGACGTGTAGTCCACCTGCAGGTGCATACCGAGCTGTAAAACTGAGAAAATAAAACTGATCCGTCCACTTCGATGCAAGCGTTTTCACGTCCTCGTTGTTGGCTTCCCGCAGCAACACACTGTTTTCCCTACGTGAAGAAGCGCATCGCGGTGATGTACCAACACCATACCGATCTGAGCCCCATCGAGGTGGCCATCGACGAGATGAGCAAGAAAGTGGCCGAGATCAACCAGCTGTGCTCCTCCAGCGACGTGGACATGATCCGTCTGCAGCTCAAGCTGCAGGGCAGCATCAGTGTCCAGGTGCCCGCCTTGGGTCTTGTCAAAACACAAACACACGCATGAGAAAATAAGTGTATTATAATGAGAAAATCACACCCTCCGCCACAGGTAAATGCAGGACCGCTCGCGTACGCCAGAGCTTTTCTGGACGACTCGAGCGCCAAGAAGTATCCGGATAACAAGGTCAAGCAGCTGAAAGAGGTCTTCAGGTGAGCTGTGAGGCTCTGAAAGTCAGCTGAACGTAATCTCTCTTCGACACATGCTTACAGCGTTTTTTATAAGCAGGCATTTTGTGGAGGCCTGTGGCCACGGCTTGGGCATTAACGAGCGGCTGATCAAAGAGGACCAGCAGGAGTACCACGACGAGATGAAAGCCAACTACAGAGACCTGACCAGAGAGCTGTCCATCATCATGCACGAGCAGGTACGCTCCCACCGCTGCTGCTCTTTGACTGGGTTTAGCACCATATTCTCACAGCTTTAGCCTGTTTCTGAAACACTTTGTGAAAAGCAAAGTAATCAGAGAACCATTTATACTGTTTTATAGAGCAATAAAGCACTTTCTGATAAAAACCTTCTGTTTTTTTTGTCTTTGTGCTGACATGAGCAGAATTGATGGTAATGCAAGAAGCATCATTTTGAAAATGACTGGGTTGGTAATTGTTGGTCTAGCTAGACAAACACTGTTTGCTTTTAAAGGGTTAAAATCAGTAACGGCCCTGCGTCTAATGCCGTTTTACAAAACTCAGGTCCAAAAGTTGACCCCCGAGACTCAGAGCTATCAGACCATAAACCGCTTTATCTTTACACATCTGCAGTAAATAGGAAATCAGCTGCACATAAATTATTCTTCCACGTGAAGCAAATTTCTGCTGCGCAACATAATTATTTTCTACATTTTCAGCTGTTAAGAACAATTGTTTTCATTTATTTATTTATTAACAATGTATGTCCCACAAAGTAGGTTTCCTCTCTGTGAGCCAAGAGCCTAAACATCTCACGGGTTTGGATGAAAACATATTAGTCAGTTTTCCAAAATGTTCCCTTTGCTCCAGATGTTTTAGTCTGAATTTAAAACTGACTTTCTCCCCTACTGCTCAGGGTGCTAGCTAGACCAACAGTCTCTATTTGGCTTTTTTTATTATTATTATTTTGGCTTGCGGATGTCTTTTCTTGCATGCCAGTGCGGATTGTTTGGATGCATGCACAGTACGTGTTTTTTGTGTAAACATGCATCTGAATGTGTGTGCTTAAAATGTGTTGTTGTTTTTTTTTAGAGATGCTACACATTTTTTGACTTAATATTCCTGCTTTAAGCAGTTATTAATTATTTTAATTATGAGCAGAAATTAAATCATTTATCCTGTGTGGGGGGAGCAGTTGCTGTAAACTGGGTGTTTACAGAGTTTACATTTTAACCTGGCTATAACATACGAACAATTTGGTGGCAGCGTAAATGCTTGGAAATATTACAGTGATTACCAATACCGTTTTTAGTATCTCTAAGGTTTAACCATTTGAAGTCTGTTTGCCTCTGTTTTGAGCTTTCCCCTTTTGATTTAATTGCCGCTCTCCCTTCCAGATATCTCCTGTGGAAGACGGCATGAAGAGTGTCCTCCCAGACTCGCTCCACATCTTCAACGCCATCAGCGGCACGCCGACCTCTGTCACCATCCAGGGCATCCCGCACTCGGCCTCGGTGATATGACCTTGTGCTGGATGCGAGACCTGTGTGCTCACCGTTGACGCCCCTTCGGGTCGGGCAGCAGACAGAGAAGATGCTGGAACCACAGATAACTCTTCCACCTTGTTTTGCGCTCTGGTCCGCTCAGTCAACCACAGACTCTGTGCCCAGGGTGGGCGTAAACGAGGCGAGGCCTAACAAGAAAAGTTACTCTGTTACAGAGACTTTAATCCTGCATTATATAGAAAAAAAACATACTTTTTGATGAGATGTATTGCAACTCACCTGTTCCTATGTGAGGACTGAGCACTGTTTTCCATGGAGACATTCTGGTTGGGATTTTTAAAACATGCATGTCACCACATCACCACCTCCTGAAAGCCCATTCTTTTTCTTTTTTACTACATTTAGTGTTTTATGTACAGTATTCCACTTTTATAAGCCACTGTATTGATGTCTTGATAAATATATGCTGCAAACATCGATGCTCATCTCTCTGGACATGAAGTTACATTTTCAGAAAAGGCCTTTTTCTTTGCAAAAACTCTCTGACTTTTTAGCATTAAATCTGTTTTGAATTGGAGTTTTTATATATATATTTAATGCAATTGCAAACAAAAAGTATATTCCAAGTTGTTTATTAATGTACATAGAAAGGACTGTGTGCAATATTTGCAAAGCATCTTGCTGCGTGGCGATCAAACACTGTAAAGAATATGTTCACCTTTTTTTGCCAAAGCGATGAGGTGTTGAGGGATGAGACACTATGCCTACTGTGGAAGAAATATGAAGCTTATAATGTTGTATGTTTTTTTTTCTTTTTTATCGTTTGAGAAAAAAATGTCTTTTATTTCAGCAGCATTTTTTAAAACATATTTAACACAAGTCACTGTTCTGCTGTAAACAGAGATATTCCCTAATGCTTATCTTTTAAATAAAAGCACTCTTTGCATATGCACTCACAAGTCTTTATATATAAAAATAATGTTAGGCAGCACCCTCTACAAGTCTCCTGCAGTTCATGATGTGGAGCAATGCTGTAACGAGCTTCGAAGGGCTTTTAGAAGAGAAACGGGTCCACAGCATCAAAGGTCCGCCACCATACTGAGGTGCTTTTCCACACCTGAAGTTTTTTTCTAAAGCTCAATTTTAGTCTCATCTGAATAAAGTTAAAGTTAAAACCGCAGTATTGTTTGGCAGACACCACACCTTTACATTTGTAATGGCTGAACAGAGAAGACTTTTTCCTGACATGCAAGTTGGTATGCAGATGGTGTTGTATTCCCGCAAACTCTGGACGTCCGTGGGGATCTTTCTTTAAAGCTATTTCAGACCAGCCAACTGTGTCAAAGTCCTTATGCCCCGTCCAAATGGAGCCTGAAAAAAGATGAAGAAACTGTAGTTTATTGATGTTTATTCTCCAAATTGAGATGTTTTCTTTTAAAATGTCACTTTTCTCTTCTCACCTTTACCACAGTTAGACTTAAACGGAGGCCTTAATGTCTACAGCTTTTCAACACTCTAACCGTTCTACATTTTGGCTTTCCACCTTTCTACGGAAGTGTAATGCTGCCACTGGAGAAAATAATTTTTTTGCTACTTATCTTGTATAAACATGATAATTATCTTGTAAAAACGTGATAATTATCTTGTAAAAACGTGATAATTATCTTGTAAAAATGTGATAATTATCTTGTATAAACATTATAATTATCTTGTAAAAACGTGATAACTTATCCAGATGGTGGCGCTAGTATGCTTTTAGTCTGAATCATTTAAGACGAAGAAGAAGCATGTGCGTCATCTACTCGGGCAAATTTGGCAAATTAACGGGAATGGATCAAGTTTTACTTTATGCTCGCTAGTATCTACCTTATTTTCAACGGAAATACGGAGACAGTGAGTGACGGCTTTCCGTGCGAGACGTCCGATACGTCACTTCCTGTCACTGGCGCGTTAGCTGGACAGCGACTCATGCAGCTACTTTGTACCAAATTACTCGTCGTTATGATTTCATGGAAGGCCGGGATAGTTTGTCCGGTTAGAGGCTGTCATGATAACGGGTGTAAAAGAAAGGTTTATGTGGAGTAGGAGTGTTTTAATCATTGACCGCGTACAAGAGCTGTAGATACCAGGCGCCCTACTTTCTTCACCCCCAGCCGAAGAATGAGATATCCCTCCGCCTGTGGTTAAAAGTTGTAAATTTGAAGAAACCACCGAAACAATGGTATGTTTGTTCTTTTAATTTCGTGGACAAAAGACCGATAGAAGACCACACGATGCCAGAAAAGTGGCCGGGCTACTCCATTAAAATCTCCATGGAGACGTCAAGAGGACAGCAGACAGGTAAGCAAAGAGATGTTTACAGTGTTTATGTTGTGTCGCGCTTGATAAAACATATGCTTTCACATTAAGACAGACGTCTTTTGGCTTTGCCACTCTGCTCAGGGACCCGGAGTGGCAGTTGAACCCAGAACCTCCGAGACACAAGCACAATGCTCTAACCGCTAGGCCACCACTCCCAAAATTAATCATAATTAATCATACCCCTTGCAGATTTAGGTTAAAAATAATTTTCATTCCTCCAGGAAGTTTGTTTTTGATATAGGAAATAACAATTTACCTGTTTTATTTACATTTAAATAAAAAATAAATCAGCAACTATTTATATCCTTCTCAATAATCAATGGAAAAATCGTTATTGGCATTGCGGCATTCAAACCTTTATATTTGTTGCCAACCACTTTTTTGCAGCTATGTTGATCTTCGGTCTTCCATGGCACCATAATCTTTAGCTTCCTCCACGGATGCTTTATCAGATTCAAATTGAGACTTTGTCTCAGTCACTCCAACATTTTAACAGCACTTCTAGTTAGAAGAACCATGTTGGTTCTTTGAATTTAAAAGCTGCAGTGTCAGGATCCCCAGAGTTGTGTTCTTGTTTGATTGGACTCACCTGTGTTTAATTATCCCCATTGTGTATTTAAGTTGCCTCAGTTTGTTTCCCCGTTGTCGGGTCATTCTGGTCCTCCTGTGTTTCCACGTTCTCCTGTGCTCCCGAGTTCTGCTGTAAGTCTCTTGTTTCATTAAATATTACCTTTAATCCCATTTGCTGTTTCTGCCTCGTTGCTGCCTAGGTCCTCTTCTGCTAAACATGACATGCAGGAGGTATGAATAGTTTTTAACTTTTCTGTGCTTTCTTTAAGTTTTTCAAAGGACAGATGATAACTTTCTCACCATTAACTTTTCAACCATTTCTGCACATTCTTTAGACACAAGGAAAAGTTGTTTTTTCCCCCCCTCAAATATCTTTTTAAGGAAACGTCAGGAGGACTGATGATTCCTATGGAGACTCGGGGACCCCAAAATCCCGCTGTTTACCACAGTGAGCTTTACAATTTATTCTTTCACCTCCTTTACCGTCCTGCTCATCATGTGTCTTGGCAAGATAAATCTGCCCACGCCCAGCCTTGTTTGGCTGTGGAGAAGGGCCACTTTATACAAACTACTATGTTTTGTAGTTACTTCCTGACTTATCCAGATCAGGACCCATCTGCTTCATTGGAAACCTGTGCTAAAAAAAATGGCCTCTGTGTCACATCTTAATTACTCCTGAGAAACAAAATAGGAAAATGGTTTAAAGGGGAGATATAATTTAAAATACAATTATTATTATTTTCTTTTGTTCACTTGGAGAATAAAGGAGTGCAGAAAATTTTAAATTTAGTCTCTCCAGGTGTTATGGAGATATCTTTATGCTCTGTTAGGGTCATCTCTTTGGGTTTGGGACCGGATTTTCAGAAAACTTTGCCCGTCTTCCCATCTAAGTCCCAGAGTCAGCTGAAGTTACTTAACATGGGGAATGCTTCAGTTACAGTCCATCTTCAAGGCAACGATCTACTGAATCTTCCTGGAGCTCAGGTATTTTATGATTTCCAATGAAATGTTTCTAGTTCTCCAAATTAAAACTGATATGTATTACTTGATGGATATTTCACAAACTTTTCTTCCAGCTGTTATTTTTTGCAGCGTATAATGCTTTTCTTCTCTTTGTATCAATTTGCAGGCCAGCGAAGAATACTTCCAATTTGACCGTAGTCAAATTGACGTTTCAGTTGTTGGTACTGAGGTTTCAAAAATTATTTTCCTAGCCAGGGGACAGCGACACACTCTGCTCATTCCCTCAGACATCAATGATGAGTGGCAGCTGGTGAGAGACCCACACCAAATAGTCTAAAATAAAGTTACACAAGAGAATGTGTAATTGCTAAACTAACAAACATTCATTATTGGTTTTCTTCCTGGTTGCCTTTCAGGGCTTCCGTAGCGTGTTCTTACAGACAAACTCAAATAAAATGTTCTTTTTCTTCGTTTAGAAATATAACATTCACAGGCTTATTTGTTTTATTTCCTTTGAGTACAAAGGCATGTTTGTATTACTAATGTGTAAAATATTGCACTGTCTATTTTCCAAGTAGCTTAAAGCATCTGTTTGCAGCTTTTGCACGTTAAATTACATATTAAAAACTACTATTGATAAAGATTGAAATTAATTATTAAAAGACTGATTTGTTAAATTGCCACGTGTTAAATCTGGCATGCAGTGTTGTGGGCAGACAAAGTGGAGTCTGTTTGATGGGAAAATGTTTCACAATAAAGGGGGGGGGGGAGCGACTTGTGAACACCTCTGTTCAACAAACTTGTTTGCGTCTTGATTTCTGACAAAGAGCTATATACAGTAACTGTGTTTAGTCTAGAGACCTTGATAGTAATCATATACATGAACTCCATATGTTGGCTATCCTATTTACATTATTGATATGAAAGAAATACATTACCGAATAGCATAGTTTAGCACAAAGATTTCATTTGTATGGTATAATCCCTTGATTCTTGAGGATGTTATTTTTTACTTTAATGCAGTGTTCAAAATCAGCTGGAACTCCTGCATTAGCTAATCCTCTGTGAATTTACCCTCAATTTACCTCCCGAGGGCTGCATTAGACTGAGCGTTACCATCTCAGAATGGGCGTGTTTGCACTGACACTAATGACACTAACTTGTCTCTCGCTCCGGCTCTGCCACATTTATTCACACATGGAACTTATTCGCTGTCCACAACACGACCGCCACCATCCTGAATAACAATCTGTTACTACAGCAACAGGTGGTGTTGGACAGCCATACGTTTTAAGCAGAAGTTAACTATGAGGTTTGAAGAAGCGTTTTAAAGATGACATCAGTGCATGCACGTGCTTGCTATCTAGAAACAAAGTCAGAGTGTTTGCCTTGGAGAGGCTTTCAGAAAACGCTGTTAAAAGCTTGTGTCATGGGATGCTTTGCTGATTTCATTTTTCTCATGCCAGAAAAACTGAGCTTTGGCTATTAATGTGAATGAAAGCTTTGATTCCTGTTACACTAGCACTGGATTAGCATGCTTGGCCAGAGATGACTCTGGGGGGGAAAAAAACAGAATAGCCTTGGAAAAACACTGCGCGGTTCCTATTATAAAATCTCAGACCGTAAATATTTGAACCAAGTGTCGTTTTTTTCCTGGTGTGTCTTTGCTTTGCTTCGTTGTGAAGAACAAGGGGCCCCATGGATATACTGCACGTGTCATAAAATGTGACAGTCTGACACGGCGCGGCTAGATGTGGGTCCTTAAAGAAGGAGCTGCTGAAGGAACAGAACTATTTTCTGGGAGCTTGGCATTAAAATCGTGCCACACTTGTTGCCGGTGCGACTGCATTCTGTGATGGCAGGACTTCTTATTCTTCTGTTTCAAAGCCAAGGCAATTATTAAACCCCACATGAAAATTCAGCATACCCATACACAGAATATTTTACATGCCTTTTAAAAAAGAGATGAAATGAGCCGTGATTGACCTTTTCTCCATCCATTGTTTGAGGAATCTATTTTTTTTGTTTACTTTGCAGTCAAACAACAATTACCAGTGCATGCTTCACACTGAGTAATTTTGCACACAAAAGAAGTTGACTTTGGCTTTAAGCTTCGTTGATGAGCAAACATTGATAAC
Source organism: Fundulus diaphanus (assembly GCA_037039145.1). Taxonomy (NCBI): domain Eukaryota; kingdom Metazoa; phylum Chordata; class Actinopteri; order Cyprinodontiformes; family Fundulidae; genus Fundulus; species Fundulus diaphanus. The sequence goes on along the minus strand of CM073132.1, from coordinate 34,319,775 downwards.
AACACAACAAGCCTGACTGACCCAAGACCTCAAAGGACATTCCTGAGCTCAGGTCTGCAAGTTCAATACTTACAGTGCCTTGCAAAACTATTCATGCTCCTTGAACTTTTCCACTTTTTGTTGCATTACAACCATATCCTTCAATGTATTTCATCAGGACTTCATGCAATAGACGAACATATAGAGCAACCATAATTGTGAAGTCAAGGAAAATTATACATGGTTTTCAAAATGACGTTATAATAAACAGTTTGTTTTGTTTATGTTATGGTGATTGTACTGAAACAACAATTTCCCCCTGGGATTATTAAAGTATGTCTGATTCTGAGATTGAAAGTGTGACATATGTGTTTAGCTTCTACTAATCAGATAACCTCAAATAAAATCCAGAGCAGCCAACTGTGTTCAGAAATCACCTGACTCATGAAGAGAGGGCATCAGTGTTTAATTTAATCTCACGATAAACTGAGCTGTTTTGTGAAAACCGCAGAGGTTTGCTAGAGAACAAACAAGAGGAAGCCCAAGGATCACAGCTGACAGGCCAGGGAGAATGATGAGGAGTGGTTTATTTAATCCGGTAAATCGACTGAACTTATTTATCACTTTTTCTAGTCATACTAACAACTTAAAGCGATTTACACTATAGCCACATTCACCCAATCTCAACGCACGCACATTCATACACTGATACACAGATTGGTAGGCAACTTGGGGTTAAGTGCCTTGCCCAGGGGCACACTGACATGTGACAGGGGGAAGCTGGAATCACACCCATAACCTTCTGATTGCAAGACGACTACTCTACCCATTGAGCCACAGGCTCATGGTGTCATAATCATTTTGTGTTTGTGTTCGGATCATATCTTCTTTATTTATTGATCCTTTAATGTGTGTTTAGTTTGTATCTTTTTTCTGATAGATTTCCTTTCTCCTACCTGCATATCATTCTCCTTCTCCCTCAAATTGCCTTCATCTCCCTTACCTGTGTAATCATTGTCCTCCCAGTATTTAAGTAATCTAGTTTAATGTTCTGGTCGCTGGTTCCTTCTGTTCGCTACCTCCGGTTGTTTCCCTGCTCGTTTATGACCCAGTTGAGGTTTCCTGCCTGTGATCCCTGATGTAGGTTTAAGTTTTCATCATTGAATTTCCCCCCCACCGTTACGACGGCCTGCTTTTGGGTCCTCACTCCATAAAACTATGACACAGGTTAACTCTGGAGGAGCCCCAGAGATCCACAGCTCGGGTGGGGGGATTTGCGGACTCTATGGTCCTTCATTTTGTCACGTAGCAATCAAGACAAATCCATGGCTGAAAGAAAGCTTCAAGAAATCCTGTTTGCAGTTTGCCATGAGCCATGTAGGGAAAACAGCAAACACGTAAAGGAAGTTATTTTGGTCAGATAGGACCAAATTACGCTTTTTGGCCTCCATGCAAGATGCTAAATGTGGAGACAAACTAATTCTGAGCATCATCATGAACACATGATATTGATTGAAAAGGTACAAATGGTTAGATTGGGCATATTCATGTTTGGCCCAATCAAAATCCAGACCTTAACCCAATTAATAATCTTGAATAATCACTTGAATTATTTTGCAACGAATAATGGGCAAAAACCGTTGCAAGGTTGTTCCATCAAATGTTGACTTGAGGACGCTAAATACATATTCACATCACGCTTTTGAAAATCATGCACCTTTTCTTTTCACTTCACAGGCTCACTATTTACCTTGGCCTGTCACCTAAAACGTTTTTCATTACAATACGAAAAATGTTAAAAAGGTCAAGGGATATGCATACTTTTGCAAGGCACTGTAGGTCTAAACATTATAGTTTGCTGTAAAAGCTAAGTTGCTGAATTCTGACATGCTGCCGAAGCTTGATGATGTTGACATAAATTAACATAACTAGTCTGGATGCACCTGAATCCTACATGTTGGCTTTCAGATTCTCATGACTGAATTCTTAAAGATACAGTATCCTCAGAGCTTACTCTTAGGTCAGGCCAAGAGTAAGCTCTAAGTCAGTCACTGGGCTAAAATATAACCGTTTTTATAAATTTCAAAAAAGTTAATGCCTTTTTATAAACACATGAGTTGTGATAATTAATTGGTGAGCAATAACGGGCAAAGCAGAGACTGATTATTGTAATGTGCTCCACTGATTTTGCAGGTCACCTTACAGAATCAACAATAAAACACTCAATCCAATAAACATTGAATCAACAAAGAGCAGGCATAAAATAAAAAACAACAGGAGAAAAGATGTTAAATTTGAAAATAATAAAGACTATGCCTGTCTAAAAAGATAGATTTTTAAGTGAGTTTTATAAGTAGTTATGGACGTGGAGTGTTGAATGTTAGGGTTAGGGTTTTTAATTCAAGTTCATTTAAAAGACTTTATTAAGATTTAGTTGTTTTTCAAGGTAACATTTTCAATTTCTAGCCATTTACATGCATCATTTTAAAAATGCACATAGAGTGGAAGCAGAAAAGCGTTGTTTATAGGTTAGATTTTCCTTTTTACGTTGTCACCATGGTTACTGTTATTTGCTACATATTCCAGAGTTAATTAATCTATAAAGACAGAAAAAGAAGTGACAAAGACAATAAAATGTCATCAATGGAAAACGTAAGTCACCGAAACATGTTGCAGTTTTATGCAGATCTACTTTGGGTCTCTAAATTGCAGGCTTGCCTTTGCCTCACAGAAAAAGAGCTGCAAGAATGTGAACAGACCCGGAGAGGAAGGAGGAGAGGGACGGAGCTCGAAGCAGAGACACTTTGGGGAGAAACGTCACTGCTGTGACCAATGTGGAAGGAGTTTTGCTAGAGTGCAAAATCTGAAAAGACATCTGCTAATCCACAATTGAGAAAAGCCTTTCCTCTGTGAGCACTGTGGAAAGAGTTTCAGATTCATATCCTGTCTGAAAGTTCATCAGAGGATCCACTCTGGGGAGAAGTCCTACAGCTGTGAGAAATGTGGACAAAGCTTCAATTGGCTGAACACATTTAAGAGGCATCCATGATAGAGAGATCCATCATCCATGACCTGATGCCACCACCTGCCATCAGCGTTGTCTTGCTGTTTCACCGACAGCAAAGGTGGAAACTTCTTTCAATTAAATTAATTTGCATGCAACTTGTGGTTTGGAATTTTCTGTTCTGTCTCTCCTCGAGGTCGGTCGGTTTTTCTTCAGCTCTCCAGAGCTCCTTATCTGCTATTACCCTGCCCCCGTCTCTCCTGCTATTTGCTTTGTTTTGTGTCTTTTGTGCCATTTCTTCATAGCAACCGAAAGCTGAAAAACTTGGATCGGGTAAGCTGGTCTCTCAATACTATTGATACATTTTTTTCGACGGGTAGGCAACGAAAGGGGGACCCGTCCGGTCCTGCTTTGACTCATTTTGTGGGATACACCCTAAATTCCTGGATGGAAAACGGCGTGTCTTTCGACTTTGTCATTCCCGGACGTTTGAAACTTTTACATTGGATTAAGGATACTTGGATCTCTACTTATTGTTTTTTTGTGGATTTTTGATGTATCAGCAAATACAGCGGATGTCGGCAGCCATTTGGCCTTGATCAGGCTGCCGGCTGCAAATGACGCACTCACTAAGGTTGTGAACGGACAAAACCTGGAAGGTGAAGTAGCAGAGCCGAAAGATGGCTGTGCTGGAACGCAGACTGGCTTTGGTGGTTGAACTCAAGGGGGTGATGGGATAAGATCTGGAAGTGAACCGCGGAAAATAGCCCAACAATTCGGAAGATTGGATCCATTTGGAGCCAGCAAAAGACTTAAAAGCTGACAGGAAAGGCAATGCAGCTTGCCCACATAACAAATAACATCTTTGGATTATGCCCTCCCCACTATTGAATTCTCCCTGAGTTGTTATGGCGACATCGCACAAATCCCCATACCAGAAGTTGGTATACGTAATGCTGACTTAAAAATAAGTGGGTATACGCCGTATACCCGCGTACACCCTGGACTACACTGTCCGACTTCATGTGAGACCGTAAAGCATTGACACCCATTGTGCAAAGCTTCATTTTTTTTTTACAAACACGGCAAAATCCTTCATCATCTTTACCGTCGACAGGCTGCAGCCATGTCCCGAATTCCTCGTTTTCCATCCGCTTTTGTTGAAATTAGCATTTTCCCCATTCTCTAGCTCTTTCTCCGCCCTCGAGTCCCTTTTCAGAACATTGTAAAAACATACGGCTTTACGATCAACCGGAAGCAGTTCCGCGCACAACGCACAATGCCTTATTTTTTATAAAAAAAATAAGGCATTTTTAATGCCACAGATAATCACATTTAATGACTTTTAATGCCAATTAAGGCCTTAATTTTAAAACATTTCATTTATTGACTTTTAATGACTTTTAATGCCCCGTAGAAACCCTGAGCTGAAGCGCTTTGGACACAGATGCCACATGTGCAGAAAAGAATATAGCTGCAGATGTAAAATGCTCGAATAGAAATATATCCAAATGACAAGAATAGGTGAGCTCTGTTTTTTAGCAACTAAAAACATCTGTGGTCCCATCATGGTCCGATTGTGAAACAAAGATGCAAGGGCGTAGGTTTGATTTGAACTTTGGTAGGGGCACCTACAAACAAACCTTCCCTGGTCTGACGTCATTCGTCCTACGCAATATGCATGCTCCTATTTTTTGATGCTTGACTTGAGCGTCAGGGTGCGTTTCGTCTGTCTAAAGAGAAAAGCACTATTTCTTGTAAAATTTTATAACCACCACACACACTAGATGCTGTTTGTTAATGTTTAAAGCATCACCGGATCTGATGAATGTTGAATTTGGACTTCTTTCCATTTGAACTACCAGCAACAGAGACAGACGGTAAATATGTGCCTGTTAAACCAAATATAGTCAAAATATGTCTTCTGTCTAGATTTATCCTGTATTTTCTTTTGAAGATATAGAAATGCACAGAGATAAACCCCACCCTAATTTTTTTTATCTAAGATACTCTGTCTGCATTATAAAACACAGAAAAATTATACATTCAAGGGAGTGCAAATAAATTTCATGTATTTACTCTGCACTGGAAGTAGAAGTGTAACTGATACTAACAGCATTTCAAATATTAAATTCAAACAACAAATGTACAATTGGGTTGTAGTTACTCTCTTGAGCCGATTTCATGTAATTTATCTTAACCTTCCAAACACATTTCTTACATCATATATCTAAAGTGTAGATAATAGCTTCTCCTTACCTACATCCTCTCAGACAGCTAATTATTTCCCTAACAATAGTGAGTTGTCAATGTTTAAATGTGCAGTAAACCTTTATACATAAGGAGCATGGAGGAACCAATACTGTACTTTGAGTAAGATGGGTGACACCAAGACTCAATTGTTACATGAGTGGTTGTCCGTTTCATCATTGAAATGAGAACATATTAATATACTAGTGGTATATACTAGTATAACAATTAAGGAACAGTAGATTAAACTTTAAGATATGTAAAGGCCTATATTAAATTAATTTTGCGACCACATCAACAGATTAAATAATTGCTTACTTTTTGGTGTAACAAATTACCCTCGTAATGATGTAATATTTTATGGGCTAAGCCCCTGATGATGAGAATGTCTACCTCTGCCCCTGGTTTCTACTAATTTACTAATGGACAGTGAGGAAATCTATGTACAATAAAACCAATGTAAATAGTGTTCCTCTGTTTTATTTGTCTTTATCCTAATTCTAGAAGTAGAAATAGTCAAATAAATAGCACTGTTATTTTCTGGAACCCTAATCATAATATTATAACTACGCAAAGGTCTAAACAAGAATAGCAGTTGTTTAGGCGGCATCTAGTGTTGTTATACTGTATAATATGCAAAAGAAATAACACCTGCTATTTATGCCTGAACTGCCTCAAATGGTCAATAATAAATGAAAGCAACAATAGCAACAAAATATTGGTAAAAGGGAAACCCTCACCTTTTCTTTTTCAGAGGGCTGTGGCTAAGAATCTGAATTTTTAATAACGTGCAGTCTTTGCTTTTCCATCTTTCCAGCAGTCTCCAGAACTCCTGCCTGGCACAGAATATTTAGTTTTATAAAAGAGATTAGGTTTTTGTTGATAAAATGTATTATACTTCAGAATTAAATGCTATTTTGAGATATTAACGTTGGTTACTTACATTTCTCAAGTTCAACAAATCAAAACTCTCTCTCCTGCTTCTTTACAGAACTGCTCTCAGCAGCTTTCACCTATTTTAGTGCAGATAATATTTAGTTTCTTAACTGGGACTAGTTTCGTAGTCTAGTATTAATTGTGGTAACGGCAGTAACCCAGTATGAATCAAAACTTAAGTCTCATGCTCCAAGCATGCACACACACGCAATAGAAAACAGCCAATCAGGAAGAGGGAAGGCGGAATTTAAGGCAGCAAAACCAATGAGTCGAGTTTTTTTTTTTTTTTTATCTTTTATTAATCAAAATATCAAAAGGAAGAATCAAACTTCAAATGTCGAAACTTCAAATTTTTTAGGGGTGCTGAGCTAAGATTTAAGATTAAAAATGGCCTCTGGTGGTGATGAACAAGTCCAGGCAATTCCCGACTCTGTCGGGACTCGCCAAAACACAAGACAAAACACTTGCGTGCGTCTCTGTCTCTCTCTCTCTTGCTTTTTTTGTAACGAGTAACTAAACCAAACATTGAAAATGTATTGGAGTAAAAGTATGCAATTAAGTTCGGAAATATAGTGAAGTAAAACTAAAAGTTATCAAAAAAAATGTATACTCGAGAAAAGTATAAAGTACTCCAAAATATACTTAAGTACAGTAGTGAAGTATTTTTACTTCGTTACTATACAACACTGCTAAGAAGTATATATTTATTAGGGCTGGGCAAGTTAACGCGTTAATTTCGCATTAATTCATTAGACTATTAGAGGCGATATTTACTTTATCGCGCATTAACGCATGTTGCTCACATGCTTTTATTTTGTGAAGGTCTGTTGCTGCGGTGTAGGGGTTTGAATCAGAACAGTAGGTGGCGATAATGCGCCAATAACCTCGCTGTCAGCCCAGCCTCGGATTCAAACAGGAAGAAAGGTGCTGGCTGGAAAAAGGAAAACGTGGAAAAAAACAAAGCTGACATGCGGAAGGCGGTGTTTCCCGCAGGAATTTGCTTAGGCGAGGCGGTGAGTTGGCGGCCGGAACAAGTTTTGTGCGGATGACCGGCGGAGCGGGGGGGTTGGGGGGGTCTGCATCGACGCCGTCGGTGAAGTCGCTTCTCGTTTCAAAGTAACCACGTGTTTTTGCCTGTTTTTTCCCTGCCATTCACTATATGCACGCGAGTAAGCAACAACAAAAAACTGCGTGTTAACGTCAAATAAACATGCAAGCATATGGAGTTAGCAAGCATTTCAGTTTAAAGTTCTTCCAGCAACGAATATGACAGAAACAAGTTAGTTGTAACCACTGCCAAGTTAAACTTTCTTATCACCGGAGCACCTTGAGCTTAAAATATCACTTAAATGCCAAACACACTGTAGACATCACCAAACAATTCAATGACTCAGAGAAGCTAACCAATGTAATGGCGAAGTGGATAGCTACTGTAGACCTTTTTTTGTGCTTCACACTTTGGTATTGAACATAAAATGGTAATGCTGCTCCCTGCTGTTACCTCAGAAATTGCCTGTTTTTGGTAGATTTTTTCCCCATAAACAGAATTTCCTGTCAGTGGCAATAAGCTTTAATTTATTATTATTGCTATTTTTTGTTTTACATGTTTAAGTTGAGCTTTTACACTAAATATGTGTTACTGATAAGTGCTACAAATGTTACAACACTTTTGTTCATATGGCAGCAGAACATTAAAATAAAAGTGCTCTTTACACTACTTTTGAATTCATTCTTGGAGTTTATAAATACAATGTGATTAATCGTGATTAATCAGGCAAATTATGCGATTAATCGCGATTAAAGATTCTAATCGTTGCCCAGCCCTAATATTTATATTTAATTTATTTTGATTATCTCAGATAGATAATCATGACAAACAAGCTCTTCTGGTCGTAGTTGATGGCCGCCTCCTCCAGGGCCTGCAGCACCTCCTTCACCTCCTCCTTGGCCAGCTCGTTCTCCGTCTGCACCCGGCACAGCTCCTCCTGGATCTTCTCGTGATCCTGCCTGGTCGACGCCAGCAGCTGTGAAGGAAAAAAGGCCGGAGAACAACGAGTGGGCATCAGCTGTGACCTCAGCCTGGCGTGGAAACAGCCAACAAACCTCTTCCTGATCCAACATCTGCTCTTTAAGTTTCTCAGCAAGTTGGCTGTGCTGGTTGATTTCATCGTCCTGCAGACAGAAAACATTAAAACTTTGCACTAAACCTTCATTAAAGTTTATATTTCAGCTTCATTCCTTCAGCTTTATCAATGTCGCTTTAAAGCGGTGCACACCTTGCAATCCAGCTGTTTGTACAGTACAGCTTCCTGATGTCCTCCTCATGTGTGCTCCTCTCTTGGCTGGAGACGCCTCCTGCTCCCTCTAGCTGCAGGTTGTCGATGATGGGAGTGTTGTCGTGCAGCTTCACGCTCTTCTGATCTTTAGCACTCAGCCGCTCCTCCTCAGGAACGCTCTCCCCTGCAAATAAGCGCCTCTGTTAGAGCTCTTACTCGTCCCTGAGTAAGAGAATAATTGAACAAAAATGGTTTAAACATTCATGGAGAGTTTTTCTTTTCACTTTGGCCACTTTTTACGCTTATTTTCTGTTTTCTAAGCAGAAAACCTGAATCGTATCAGGAGTCTGTCCTGCAAAATAGCAGGAAATATGAAAAACTTGAGACAAAAACTTTCACTGATGGAAATATTGTTGTTGAAAGTTGTGCTTTATAAACCATTTGGCACAAAATCAAAATCCTGTAACTCCAAATGTATCATTTTTGATGCAAAATATTTCTGAGACCTCTACCTCTTCAACAAAATCTGTATTTTTCATACAATTTACATCAAACAAATGAATATATTTTACACATCCTCTATAAAAATACAGAAAACATGAAGAAAACTCATTTTTTTGGTCTTGTGTATCAATTATGATACATAGAAAATTTCAAAGCTTAATGTTTTATTTTTTTATTTATTTCTAAATCAACCAAAAAAGATTTTCTGTTTTTAAAAATGTGAAGTTTCCTCACAATTACTTTTATCAGGATTTAAAGGGTTAACAGAATGGCTCAAACTATCTAAAATTAAATGAAAAAACTTCAATAGATTTATTAAGGAAAAACGTATTATGATTATTATTATTAATAACAACAACAATATTAACGATAATAATAATAATAATAAATGTAAACAAATGTATTAATACCGAAATACAAATAAAGGCCATAACACTGATAAATAAATAAATAATTTTTTTAAGAATAAAGATGAGTAATGAAAATGAAATATAAATTAGCTTATAAGCCAATTATAATAAAAATTGCATTTCATAATGTTTGTAACGCGGAAAAGTAGAGAGTAAAAGATGTAAAACTATAAATACAAAAAGTTGCACTGAATAAAAACATTAAAAGATACATTTAAGAAATATGAATCTAGTTTATATACAAATTTGACTAAAACAAAGTCCTTCTCGTACTTCTTCTTCCACTCCTCGGCCATCAGCTCCAGGTTCACAGGCACCGTGTTCTTGATGGTCTTCGCTCTGAACCCAAACATCAACACGCTTAGCCTCCGTCAGTCCACGCAGTGACAACACACACATGGACACGTTGGACACATGATCATTTTAACACTTAGGCAGCAAGGATCTCCACCAGAGGAGGTTTGCTTGATTGAATTTGCAGCAAATCTACATCTGAGGTGGAACTGAGCTCTATCATCTCTTCCTGACGTCTCTGCTGACACATGTTGGGCTTTATGCACCAGAAGAAGAAGAAAGCCCAGCAGCGTGAGGAGAAGAGCGACTCGACTGTAAACAGAAATAAACCCACAGGCTCAGCAGGAAACCTGGACCATCTGCTTGTTGCTCTGCAGAACTGACGTCAGCCATCTTTAGCCTGCACACAAACACAGGCTGTCCAGCACGGGGGTGGCAGTGTCATGCTGTGGGGTTATTACGCTGCCAGTTCATTGCACTAACAGGATGGACTAATGAAGAGGGAGGATTGAACAACAAAACAAGGAAGCGGCTAACGGCTATTAGCATCTCCCAGTGAAACAATGAATAAAGGTCCAAGATCCAGTGAAAAAAGCACAAAAACTACGATTCCAAGAGGGAAAAGACTGGAATGTCTCTGGGAATCCAGTCTGAATGTTGGTGTTCACTGAAGCGGACGCTAAACCTGCTGAGGCTCAGATGTGACGCAGAGGTGACTGATCTGAGTAAATGTTCTGATAGGACTATTAGGAGGCTCTTAAAGTTGCTGTTTATTTAATTAATAATGGTTGGTCTTAAATCACGCCGAGCTGTTGCTTTACTTTTCTTCTTTTGTTTTCTTCTCTCTTTCCATAACGTTTTTGTTTTTTTAAGAGAGATCATATTTTCATAATCATTTTTTAACTATTTATTGAGCCACTTAAATACCGACTGAATAAACAAAAACTGCTTCTCTCACACATTATCTAACTTATATATAGTTTTAAAATATAAAAAAAACAGGTTAGGTTACTGAATAGAAATAAGATGAACAGAGTAAAATATATTAAAACTCTAATAATCCCCACGTAATCCCTCACCATCAACAACGCTTTTGGCATCATGTGACCATTTTTTGCATAATGCTCTCTGCTGTTCATATTTAAAAGCAGAACCGTAAAAAGAGAATTTTGCATCAATTAATCCCACACCAGACTCCGTTTGGACCGCTTCCTGTTGCCTCCGCCATGACAGTCTGGTTCTGCTTTAGAATGACCAGGAGCGCCCTCTGCTGGATGGCGGCCACACTGCGGCCCTTATCAGTTAAACGGATAGAATCACTTTATTTGATGTTTTCTGAGAGTTTAGTCTCAAAGTGAGACACTCACTGCCCCTTCAAAGATCTCCACGTGTAACTTCTCCCCACCTGTTTGCATGGCTTCATAATGTCATTTAAGTCTGGTGTGGCAACAAGGAACCAACGCCGTTGGAGTGCCGGTGTGGGTGTCACTACCCGATCCGTACCGGTAGCACGATCCGTTCCATCCACTGAGCTATATTATACATAGACATCATGTCTGTGATATTATATACTTGAGTGCTAATAGCCCGCTGTTAGAACGAGTCGCTTTGAAGCCACCAGCCGCCATATTGGTACTCCCTATTTTCCTCCAGTAACCAGGGAATATCTGCGCTACAGCATCGAACAACAAGGATTTTCTCATGATCAGTGGGGGCTTAAAACTTTTAAAATGTCAAATGCCATATACTTTTATGTTATGTTCTAAAACTATCAAGTACTGAGAAAGTCATGTGCTGAAATATTTAGCATTTTATTTAAATATATATATATATATATATTTAATATGAATAACATGTAAAATATTTCAGCACATCATTTCCTAGTACTTGATAGTGTTAGTACATCCACTGACTGTAGAATTACCTGTGAAACGCTTTCACACAGCCAGAAAACTGCTTGTTGTTGCAACCAAATCCTATGGGATTCTGTGAGAGTAGGGAGTAGCAAGATGGCGGCCAGTGACTTCAGTTGTTCGGGCAAATCAGCAATCCAGTGTATATTAGAGATCAGTGGGTGCAACTGATATTTTCGATGCTAATGGTTCCCCCATGTTATAAATAAAGTCTAAATATCACATAAGGTAAGAGTAAAAAGTATATTTTGTTCAAAGAAATGTCTACTGATAAGTTTGTCCATGTACATTTTACAAATTGACTGCATATTGAGGAGGTAATCCAGCCATATGATTCAGGCGTTTTGGACCAGGGACACGTCGCAAAGCTCCAGGACAACGGACCTCGATGGCAGGAGATGGAGACCCCTGGTTTAGGTCAACAGGATTTTTTCTAGATATCTTCAGTTAATGTAACAAAAAATCTTCCTTCAGAGATTATATCACCCATTACACAAATGTTCATTAAGGCTTACGAATCAAAAGTACTTAAGAAAACATTTGGAGAACTCAGCTGGAATCTTCTTAAATTAAAGGATAACTATACACTTTACATACGTTAACCAGAAATGGGAGAAAGAGCTTTAAATTTAAATAAGGAGGCAGAATAGCAGTTAAACTGGTTTATTGAAAGAAGTGAACTTTCAAGTTGGGTGTCTGCATCTCCGGGTGGGATCTGGCTGAGCGCTAAGGAGAAGAGGTGAGCAGGTTTTATCGGGGTTGTAGATGTTCACCAGATAATGCAGGGAGAAAATGAGCAGGTGAGTTCCAGGAAAAGGTGAGTTATCCACCGAGTTATCCTGCCAGAAGGAGCGGACCCAGAATAAGCCAGAGGAACTATATACATAGATCCCCTTGTGTGGAAATGTCTTGAAATCCCCCAGAATTAGTTGATTGTGTGGCTGGGGTGATGGACATCTGGCTGTCTTCCCTGGACCTGCTGCTTTGTGACTCCATCTTGGATAAGTGGAATACAGTGAGTGGAATACAGTGGATGGATGGATGGATGGATGGATGGATGGATGGATGGATGGATGGATGGAGTGCACCTACATAGGATATCGGATCTTAGTTAAACTTTTATCCATTGGTTTTAGCTAACTTAGTCTCACATCCAAGCAAATATTTAATAAGTCATAAAGAGCATCACTTGATTCACAAATTTGAAAAATATTTATTTCTACTTTATTTTTTCAGTTTTCCCCTCGTCCCTCTTTTCCAAGAGAGTTGAACTTGAACACCAATCTGCAAAAGTACATTTTCCAATGACTGCACTTAAATATTTGTCCAGGCAGGAGCGCACTGTTACTTTAGAGTCGTAAGTTATTTGAACAATTGTGCAGTTTCATCAGAGTAATAGTATTTCTTAGTTTTTTTTATGTTCTAAAAAGTGGAATAAACCAGGAAGAGGAAGTAAACCTAAAAAAACCCAAAAACATTTATAAATCACTGCTGATATTGCTTTTTATGTGAAATATTAACTAAAACAAACAAAACACCCAGTAAATTAAGAAAATCATGAGAAAACTGATCCATAAAATAAACAGATTTCTATAAAACATGAAAAAAAATAATCCATAACAACCGACTGCAACAGAACAGACCTGCTGTTACGTTATTACAAGACTAAAATCAGTCCATGTTCACAAAGAATCCTAAGACTAAAAAAGTAGCTCATTTTAGGAAAAATCCAGTTGGTTCCACAGGAGAGGAGCCTGGTAGCTAAAGGATCTGCCTCCCATTCTACTTTTAAGGAACCACCAGCAGACCTGCAGTCTGAGAGCGAAGTGCTCAGTTAGGAACATACGGGGTAATCAGAGCTCTGATATATGATGGAGCTTGATTATTAAGGGCTTTATATGTGAGAAGGAGAATTTTAAATTATATTCTTGATTTAATAGGAAGCCAATGAAGGGAAGCTAAAAAAGGAGAAATATGATTGTTAATTTTCATCAGAACTCTTGCTGCAGCATTTTGGATCAGCTGAAGACTTTGAACTGCATTTTGTGGACTTCCTGATAGTAAAGAATTACAATAGTCCAGCCTTGAAGTAACAAATGCATGGACTAGTTTTTCAGCATCACTCCTGGACAGAATATTTCTAATTTTGGAAATATTATGGAGGTGAAAAAAGGAAACCCCAGAAACCTATTTAATATAGGATTTAAATGACGTGTCTTGGTCAAAAATAATACCAAGGTTTTCTTTTTTAATTTGTTAACAGAGGCCAATTTCATGTCATCTAGATTAAGTGATTTATTACGATATTATTTTGAAAAGACCCTGGTCCAAAGATGACAACCTCTTGACAAATTTAAAGCTTTTGCCCAGCAAATTACAAAATGTACACAAATTGAACCCTTGGGCATGGAGAAAAATATCTTAGATTTGACCACTAGATGGCGCTTTTGACACACTCTCTCTCTCTCTCTCTCTCTCTCTCTATATATATATATATATATATATATATATATATATAATATATATATATAATATATAGATAGATAGATAGATAGATAGATAGATAGATAGATAGATAGATAGATAGATAGATAGATAGATAGATAGATAGATAGATAGATAGATAGATAGATAGATAGATAGATATTTTTTTCTAATACAGCTGCTAGGTTTGGAGTCTATAAAGTGTGTGATTTTTGAAAAACAATTGCAGGGTTATGCTAATCAGTACACATACTGTGTAATAAGTAAAACTTGTTTTCAATAACTCGATAATAAATCGTTGCGGAACTTGGCTTGGTAAGAACACAGACCGACGATTAAACAATGAGGATTGAGCTTCTAAGCTGTTTAAAATTCAAGAGTTAATTGTGAATTTATTGGGCTTAACTAAAAACAAATTTGAAATCAATTAGTAATTTTCATACTAAGGTTGCATAAGACTGAATTGAGTTGATGTACTCATTTTCAGAAAGATCCCGGTCTGTTTCGAGGACATTTTAACAGTTAAATAAATTCTCAAGAAATTTGGTAAGTGTCTTCAGGAGACAACCCTGAGACTACGTTAACAATATGAGGACAAATTCTACAGGCCGCAATCCGTAAATCTACTCCACTCGTCTAGTATATTGTAATTTACATATCCTTAAAATTATGATTAGTTACTCCTTGAGCGTTGACTTTTTAAGTCTTTCTCCCCCAGTCTTGCAGTCAGCCTGGAGCTTTCCTATATTTTGGGAGGAAACACACTATCAGGCTGATACTGCCAGAATTTTCTACCTCTTTCCAAATAATGAACAAACAATATCCCACAGTAAAGATTTTTAGTTCACAAACACTTCTTATAAGGATTCACTTCTCCTGAAACGTTGAAGTTCTTAGCTCTTTACACAGTAAGGTCACAGGGGGATGCCAATGCATATAAACACACATCAATAAGAGTTATGAAGGTACTAAATGAAATAAAGACAATAATTAAAACAGAAATATGCATACAGATTTGACCTGAGAGATGGTTACATAGATATTGCATGTTGATAGTTTTGAGATGATGTAAGTGGGATTACACCCGCATGTATCTCAAAAACGCCTAACTCATATTTTGGTTTTAATACTTTGCAGGGCCTTCGTCAGAAGAAGAGGCCTGGCACTGTCAAGATGGACAGAAAGCCAAGGACCTCGCACTCCCTAAAATGACTTGACTTACTGTGGAGTTTTGGTCCTGAAAGCACATACATTTGTAGTGTACTTTAGGTGAAGTTTTGGGAAACATCAAGCCCATATGTGATATTAGTACTTTGCATTGTCTCTGTACTGAAATGTGCTATATAAATAAAATTTGCCTTGCCTTGCCTTACTTTAACCTCCCCATATTGTTGGTGGCAGTTGTCACAGATATGAAATTCACTGTCAGATGTGTTCAACTTCTTTCTATGTTTTACTGTCATCATCATTATGCAGAAAACCTTCAAGCTGAGGAATCTCTGCACTTTACTATTGATAGCTCAGCAGTGTCTCGTCATAGAAGAAAGATTGCACTGTCACTGATGACGCAGACCAGTGTTTTTGTTGCATTCTTAGCTTTCTAACTGTTAGTAATGTTATAACACTTCTGTGTAGTTACAAGTAATTATTATTGTCATTTATCATCAGATGACCTAAGTGAGTTGTGGGACAATTGTGGGGAGACCACAGATGGAAGAAATAACTGAAGCACATGGGTGACATCTTTAACCCAGTACAATACTGCATCATGATATTTTGTAATGGTAAAACAAGATTTCTTTGGAGTAAATACAGACAAGACAAAAAAAAAGAAATCAGGAAGAGGGCCCCTCTCTATTACAGAGTAAAACAAATGAGTAGTAATCACTGATAATAAGCATAAGTTTAACATTTTCATTAGGATGAAGTTTGTGGAACGTCTAATGGCTTTTAAATTAATTCTGTGCTGCTTTAAAAAGTGTGTTTGGCACATAAAATCCCTTGTTTTAATATTTCTCGATAACTTGTATAAAGAATATTCAGTAAAAACGACTTAATCAAGTTTTACTGTTTGTTTTAAATAAGTAGTCCTTTACTAAAGTTACAGAAAGTTCAGAAAAACGATTATATATATATATATATAATTTGATATTCTATGACAGCCACGATTTCAGTGCCAATGTTACGTTTTATTTATCACAAGGAGTAAAGAGTCACCAGAAACACTGTAATATTATACTATAGGCTAAGGGTGTTTTACTATAGGTTATAGTACGGTCATAATTTCAATAGTCGTCATATTGTCTGACCGTGTATATTTCAAATTATCTAAATATGTCAGTGTGAGCCATCAAATAAAGTGTCAACACAAAATTGTTCTCATACGTTTTTATAATAATGATAATAATAGGGTGCATGTGGACCGTGACAGCACTCTTATCATGTGAAAGTTGATGTTAGGCATAATGTTTAAGTCTGTTTTACTAAACAACTGGGCTTGCTAAGATTTTTCTTCTTCTTTCTTTATTTATTTTTTGTGTTTGTCCCACTCTACTCAGCAAAGCTGAGAAAACAATGCCTCCTTCAGTCACAGAATATGGTGCAACACCTTAAAGGAAGCTTGACGTGAAACATAAATCTGTGAGTCCATCTTTGATAACCTTTTCTTTTTTACCGAACCAAATGTGCGGCACAGAAAAACTGAATTTTGAAATTAAAACTGAATTCCAGAGCTGAAATTTAAATGAGTAAAACCGAATTTTCCGAACAATTAAATACAGTTTCAAACCAGATTAATTCAGTTTCAAATCATTAAATACAATTTCAGTGAACTTCACCTTTCACTCCGATACATTTAATTTAATTTTAACACATGACAGCTTGGAAAAACTGCTTAGCTAATGGCTGGTTCCCTTAGAAAACGAGTGCATATGCGCATCGACTTCCGAATCTATTGCTGCGTTTAATGCAAAGGGACATAAAACTATTGCACCGCATGCGTGTTACAGGTCATTTATGTATTCTTTCTATTGTTTTAGGTATGTTTCCTACCTAGTAGACAGTGCTTGATGCACAGAGCAAAAGCAACATCAATGTTCAATCATTTAATTTTTCTGTCATACTGGTAACCCACGATAATGCATGATCAGACCATTTTGACTTCATTATTTAATCTAGGGTTATGAAAAACCATTGATATAGACATGGTCATCTGAGAATATTTGGGGAATTTTATGACAAAGCAGGGATTTTTTATTATGAATTGTTGACTTTGGGTCAAAGTTGACCTATATTGTACAAATGTTTTACAATTTTTTGTGCACAAAGCATTTAATCTAGGGAACTAAAAATGTTTTTACTGTTCCCCATAAATACAGAGTTCTGCTTTGGCAATGCTTTGGGAAATTTATGGTAAAATAGGGATTTTGTCAGATTTTTCAAATTTGGCTGCACTTGGGAAAAATGTTGAAATGACAGCTTAATGTTTTTTTTTCTTGTTGAAAAAACAGTCAGTCTAAGGGGATTGGAATGGATTTATATTGTTCCAGATTTAGACACGTTTTTATGAAAATATTTCTGGGATTTGTATGATAATGCTTTTATTTATTTATTTTTAAACTTGTTTCAATAGCACTCCTTGGAAAAATAAATGTTAATGGCCAAACCTTTCAGAAAACCTTACTGCCTTGCATTTCCACTACCAAGTGTACGTGCTGGAGAGCCAGAGGCTAGGCCAGAGGTGGATCTGATGGGTTGGCCTTGGAACCTCTTAAAAACTGCTTGCAGTTCCACTTTCCTTTTGCATTTTTATTAATCTCACAGTGGAGACATTTAGTAATGCTACAGATTTTCACACCATTTGAGCAACTCAAAAGAAATGTGCTTTATTAGCAGCCAAAAATGTTACATTTTTACTCTCAGTATTTATTTTTTTCATTTTTTTTAGCTGGTTTATTTTCTTAGTCTTCAGCTCATGCTTGCACCACATGAGCCATAATAAGAAGTACTGGTAGGAGATGACACGGATTAGATCGCACATAAATCGGACGGAGTTAAGCTCAAATCACTCGTTTACAATATTTCCCTTCCTCTCATCCAAACTACAAGCTTCATACATGACATCCACTGTCAGCCTGGGCTACATACAGTTCAGTGTAATCAGGAGTTCAGCAGTTAAACCTTGAGCATGCCTGCTCCATTCTGGGAAGTTACAAGCACGTCACTTCCATCAGCACGCCTGTCCCTATGTTTAGCTAACAAGTTCTCCTTTTTCAAAGAAAGTTGTGTAAAATTTGCAGCACTTAACAAGTTTTGTTTAGCTATAATGTGGATAAAAACGGCTCTGGGCCGTAAAGGTTGCATACCCCTGGTTTAGAAGGTCTATTGCTCTTCATACCCAATATTTTCTCACTACATTTACCACACGTGTAGCCCCAAATCCAAGTCAGTTCACCAACTCTCTCATTGCATCCCATGTTTTTCTATTTAAACTCTATTTTTATCATCCTATAATGTATACTTTGTATTATCCGTCAATGCATACTATTATCCTTCAATCCCACTAATAAACCATTTATGGTATGAACAATCATCTATTTTTACCTAGAAAGCAGAAGATACCATCACATCACTTTAATCAGTCATACTCAGTAAGCCTTCTCTCTCTTTAGCCATTGGACCTGCTCTGCTCTGTCCCTCTGATCTGCTTTCAATAAATTGACTTTTTGCTGCAGGTTTCTGTTTTCAAATCTGAGCTGTGGCATAATACTCACGTAAACCACCAGCAGTAGTGGAAAAAGCATGATTACAAAAAAAGTTTACCTTCTGTATTCCCCTTTCCAAACCCCTTTTCAGTTGTATCTATATATACGCACACACCACACACACACACAATTCTTAAGAATTTAATTAGTCTGTTGTTATCATAGCAGGGTACCAGAGGCAAGGCACGTTCACCTTTTACCTGATATGAAACACAAACTTCTGTCTTACAACAAATAAATTAACATAATAAAAAAATATTATTGGAATGAAAATATTTCCCTGTAAGTATTATTAGGAAACTAGCCATTTTCTAGAGCCGTCCTTCACCCCAGAACAGGTTGAAAACCCTTTCTTTGTCTACCAACTCTCTTATTATCTTGTAGACATATAGAAAGTTAAGAAATAAAGTCAAAAATAACACTAAACAAGATAATTACTATTAAATCAAAACAGCAAAAATAAAAAATAAACATTTGTTTGAAATCAAAACAGAAAACAAAAATAAAGGAAGTCAAAAAGTGAAATGCTTTTAATCAAAGCCTGGAGTAGGTGATTTTGTTTTTCTCCTTCTTATTTAATCTAAATTTGATGATGTTTTGCAGCTTTTCTGCAACAGAGCTGGTTTCTTCTAACGATTTTCTGCCAATTCACTCATGTTTTAGTTTTCGGCGTTGCCAAATAAGTGGCAACCAGTTCTAGAGATGGTCAGGGTGGGTTTTCTATTAGTGAGTATGTTACACTCACCAGACATTTACATATTACATCTTTGGTTTGCTACTTATGTTTAGAAAAAGCTATTAAACTGACACGCATCCCTTTGGATGGGGAAGCCGGTGCACCCATAGAAAACCCACATTTGTGTGGAGGGAACGTTTTTTCTAAACTATGCAGCCCAAAAATCTTTTTGGGGAAGCCGGCGAACCCAGAGAGAACTCATCTAAAATTCTTTTAGTTAAATTGTTAAGTTATTTTTGTTAAGTGCCATGCATTCTAAATTGCCAATTATGTAAAAATGCATGTATTTTCATATTTGTTGAGTTTTTTTCTTTTTATTTCTTTGGCTAAGTGATGTTTGATTAGTAAGGGATGGCTGCAGTTCCCTTCTTAGGCATTACGCCCCTTGATTGAAAATTAGCTTCGGGATGCCTCGTTAGGATTCAGCAGGAACGTTTTGTTCTAAACTATGCAGCAACAAGATCTTTTTGGGGAAGCCGGAGCACCCGGAGAGAACCCAGAAGGGGGGGGAGGGGGGGTTGGGTCAGTGGGGATTCTTGTTGTGCACATTTTTTTTGTTAAGTGCCATGCATTCTAAATTGCCAATTGTATAAAAATGCATGTATTTTCATATTTGTTGAAGTTTTTTTTATTTTAATTTTTTTAGGTGATGCTTGATTGGTGAGGGACGGCTGCAGTTCCCTTCTTAGGCATTACGCCCCTTGATTGCAAATTTGCTTCGGGATGCCTCGTTAGGATTCAGCAGGAACGTTTCTTTCTAAACTATGCAGCAACAACATCTTTTTGGGGAAGCCAAAGGGGGGGGGGGGTTGGGTCAGTGGGGCTTCTTGCTGTGCCATGCATTCTAAATTGCCAATTGTATAAAAATGCATGTATTTTCATATTTGTTGAAGTTTTTTTTTTTCTTTTTTAGCCAGGTGATGCTTGATTGTTGAGGGATGGCTGCAGTTCCTTGACTGAAAATGCTGTCTGTCTTAAAACAAACTACATAAGTGGCCTCGGGGCTCCTTAGGATTCAGCAGGTGTTTTTTGACGCACGACACAAATATGGCATGATAGAGGCTTGGTTCTTTGTCCAAGTACAAGTAATCCAGCACACATGATGGAGGCCTAAGTAATTTACAAAGGTCTTTAAAAATGGCAATGTCACAGTTTTTGATGTTTTCTGGGTCAACATCTAAAAGATCTCCTTTGGTTTCTGACCATAGTTTGCTAAACAGCTGCTCCTCAATGAAATCAGAGACACTCTGGCTGCATGACTTTCCTGAGTATTTTATGCTATGAGAAATAATTTTCCAGATCAGCTGCTGCACAGCATTTTTACATACTTCTTTCTTTTTACGCGCAGCTTCTTCCTGATCTTCCTCCTGCGTGATTGAACCTTCAACATCCTTGTGGATGTTTTCTTTAACATGCCTCTCGGCTGCTGGCATTTGAGGCAGTAAGGCGTCTGGGACAACCATTGATGGCAATATGTCTGGTACTAAAAGAATGGGTGCGACCTTTGCTGACCTTCTACCAGACTTTCTCTTCAAAAAGGGTTTCGCATCTTTTTCAGCATCCTCTTCCTCCTTAACGATGCTGTCACTCCCTGTGCTCTTAAAGCTCTCATCTGTGACATCCAGGTTACGTTCTTGAAGTTGGGAGTCAGAAGATTTACTTGGATGTTCCTGTCCAAGACTGACCTCTGTTGACTGCTGCTGGGATCCAAGGTCATCAGGGGGACTAAGCTTCTGTTGTTCCTCATATTCTGTTGATTTTATCTTTGTCTCTGATATAACTTGCGCATCCGATGATAGGTATTGAGCCATTCCACAACATTTTGACCCAAAACCATTTCTGAAAAACTCTTTGACTGTAGCTTTTGTACCTTTTGATGAAGTCAGCGTAGGAACGTCTTCTTTGTCGATTACCTCTTCAGAGATGTTAAAAATGTCTGTGCTCTCAGAATCTTCTTCTTCATCGTCGGTCGGATCCAAGTTAACCATTTGGTAAATCTGTTGAATCTGGAAGACTGTACTTGACTGCTCTTCCTCTCTGGGCCTATACTCCGGTGATTCTTTCTGGGAATCCAAAATTTGACAAGAGCCAAATTCCTGAGGTTGCCCAGACTCTAAAGCAGTAAGAGGGACGCCTTCTGTCGATTGTACCCCAGGTTCCGACACTTCTGTGGCAGTCTGTGATGTTCGAAAACACCATTGCAAAAACCGCCTAATTCTTTTGATGAAGCCTTTTTGTTTCAGTTTTTCTCTATATTTTGGAATTGTGGAGACTGAACGTATTACAGTCTTTGATACCTCTTCATAGATTAACTTGTTGAGAATGTCTGTGCTTTCAGGGATGACTTCTGGGCTCCTGTTTCTTTCCTTTGAACAGTGTTTTAGGATGTAGTCAATCAAAGGGTCAACGTGTCCTTTTACCATCTCTGCAATCCTATTTGTTGTCCGCTCATCTAAACGCCCTGAACTCAAAAACCGCCACTCATCTTCTGTCAGGTCCTGAAGAAGTTTAAAAATGTCTTTTCTAAACTTCTCAGGGTTGAAATATCCCTCATGTCCGCTGTTTAAATCTCTTTTCTCTGCCATTGTGACTCTGGTTGTTGTTTTCTCTGGTTAGAAAATGGTCAGACTTGCTGCTCTAACTAGCTTTAAGTATGTTGTTGCGTCTTCAGCGTCACAGGCATAGAACGTATACAAAGAGCTGACGTGTGCAACTGGCTGTGACGCGCTCGTTGCCTAGCAACCACTAAAGAAGGAAAACAACACGCGTTTAAAACAGATTGGGCTCACTATGGGAGTGAAAGTGAATAACATACATATATTTTTTAAAAGCAAATAGTCTCTCAACGGGGGTAGCTCTTTTTTAAAACTTAGCTCGCCGTAGTAAACAGTAGAGCTTCAAAGATTTTAAACTGTGCGTATTTACAAGACTTTCAAAGTTTTAACAAAGAATGTTGTTGCTACAGCGACCCCTGCTGGTTGGGCGATAGAACATGAGAGAGGTGGCGCTCCTGTTCATACCCGGATAAAGATTACCTGACATTTTACAGCTCTATTTAAAACTTATTTGCCTCTGTTTGTTTCCATTGATGTTTGATTTTTTAATTGTTTTATTTTAAATATTGTCCATTTTTGCTACATAGGCTATCCTTTTACAGAGTAACTAATGCAAACTAAACTACATTGGAATTTATAAAACATATGACAAGAAACATGGTGACTGTAAGAAAATATTTTGCCCACAAACAAGATTTTGTGAATAGTTTTGAATAATTAGTAAATATGACAAGATGTTTACATATGTACTCAAGAAGGAGGAATGCAAACATCATGCAATTACATTGCATGGAGTAAAAATGAATGTATAGCCTGTTTCACATTTGCAACACCACACAGACGTATTTTAATATAGTAACCTGCATCGCAAATTGATATTGTGTGTACACTGACGGCTTCAGGCAGAATAAAGTACTGCAGTAGAGAGTGCAATAAAGGGGATTACTGTAGATCTTGAACACTTTAAGGCTACAGTTCTTCTTGGATTTGAACAAATACTGGAGCAGCCTTATTCATCACTATGGCACGATCAATCTCCATTGCACTTACCTCATTGGGGACCATCCTCTGTTGGCGCTTTAGTACTTGGCTTTGCTGTTTATCGGTACCTCTCAAAGAACCTCTGTTACCAACTCTGTGGTGTCGTCTAAGTCCTCCTTTAACACAACGACCAAGGCACATGAGGAATGTAAAAATTTTTATGAGTGGCAGTGTCTATTTATAATTATAGAACCTAAATGAAATACACAACGTCATCAAAAGTGTTACATGAGAATTTTAGTTGTGCATAGTTCTATCCTTAAGTCATGAGAAAATGTCTCTACTTTTATAAAATATATAAATGATGGCGAAAAACTTTTATGATATAAACCAATAAAGGGTGATGCATACTTATGAAATAAAAGGAAAATGTTTAAATTATTAACAGGTATCTATCAAGACTAGTAAAAACATTTATTCATCCTGCTTCACTGGATACCCTGAAGTTAAATATGGTGTAATCATTTGCCTTTAGTTGTCACCTAATTAGTCCAGCTGTGTGTAATGTAATAAAAAATGTGGCCTACATGCATTTGTTATATGTGGTGGAAAACCAACACAACACATTAGCTTGAACACACCATCATAGCCATGAAATAAAGGGGTGGCAGAATTGTGGTGTGGGGAGGGGCAGTGAAGCAGGTCAAAGTAGATGGGAGGATGGTTAAAGCTAAATTCAAGGCTAACTTGGATTAAACCCTTTAGGTTCTGCAAAATATTTGAGGTTGACCTTCAAGCAAGATTGAAGGTCAACCTTCTTAAGGT